>CAWUFW010000071.1:4855000-5455705 GCA_963921515.1 Calotriton arnoldi | reverse complement strand
TGGTGGAATTGGTTCATTCTGTGCTGCCCTGTTTAAAATGTTGACAGCCGCCACTGTGGTGTCACATAAAGGTAGCCCACGTTTACTCCAATGTTCACTCTTATTTTTAATAAAGTTGTCTGCTTATCTGTTAGATGAGTCTGGGAGAACTTTTTCCTCACCCTGCACACTGGCTCTACAGTGCTATGATGTAATATCCTCTTCTCATCTGGACCAAAAGTTCCCTTCCTGGCTGCACATATCTTCAGATTTCAAAATAATGAGATTGGCTTTCACCCAGTCTGGCTTTTCCAGCCAACTACACTGAGCATGCGGAGATTTGCATGGCCTCTACCAATAAAAGGAATATATGAACTACAACTCCCAGCAAGCTTACTGTTGTTGACTGACAAATAAAGACTGACTAGCTGGCACCCTCACAACATGTGGCTAGGTGTCAGATAGGAATGAACACTTTTACAGCCCTCTGGTCTATTCACAGCAGAATTTGATTCAACAATTAATAGTCATTTCATGTGATCACTCCATTTCATTACCTGCCCGCCCTTTAACTAAAGGACAAATGAGGTCTGGATACAAACCATAAACGCACAAATACAGATAGTCAAACATGGATCTGGGAAATTTCACAGGACGGCTCAAAACCCTACACCATACTTGCTCGTTAGCCCCCAAAACAGGACTCAATTGACGTTATTAGTTCTTGTATGTGGTTAAGAGATACGTCTAGGTCTCTGGATCACAACTCGCTGGTCTTGGGCTTACTGAAGCTCATTTTAGGGTGTGTCAGCCCAATTGATTTAATCCTTCCGCACCTAGAGAACATCAAATCTAATCCAGGTTCTGTAGCCCTGCTGGTGCCATTATAAAAGCAGGACTGCGAGTACCAGAATGCAATGGGAAAATAAATAGCATTGACTGGATGAGTTACTCACACTTGGGCTTGTGACACGTGAGAGGTCTTTATATGTCACCATGCTGCTCCGCCCATATTCCTGGAAGTTACTCCCGCCCAGTGTTGTTGAAGACCAAGTTTGGTTCGACCGCGTTTTGCCGTGACCCACGGTGAATCTGCCGGTGCAAGAGCTGAACGCTGGTTGTTGCAGACATCTTCCTTTAGATCTCCAGCTCTGGTCTCTTTACAAAGGACACAATTGATGGGCGGGGGAGGGGGTTGCAGGATGTCTCCGTAAGGTCTGAGATAACCTCCTTCGATGAATTGGTTCGTGTTTCTGTTTGCTGAGTGTTCTCGTAACATGGGCTGCGGTTGTGTAAGCAGACATCCATTCCTTTGATGTTGCAGAAGCCCACTGACTTCTAATCTTTGCTATCTTTAGGGCGAGGCGTTTTCACAGTAAATGAATTAACATGAACACATTTATTTACTTTAAAAGCATTTAACTAGGCAGGGCACTGTTGTGGTAGCAAGGCGACACTGGCCTTTTATTCCATGGGCATTTCCCCGGTCGGCAGGAGCCCTTGGAGACTGGTTTTGAAAACCCAGGCGTACTGCTGGCATCTCTTGCACTTTCTGCAAGTTCCCTAAGGTGACTTGCAGCAGGCACAGGGGTCTGAGAGAGAGAGAGGTGGAGACATAGAGATCAAAAAAGGGATAGAGAGAGAGAGATAGAGAGAGAGAGAATGGGTGGATCGAATGAGAGCAGGGATAGTGTAGCATCCTCCCCAGCCCCGGAGCATGCAAATGAATATGCCAGAGCCGGAGCTCTGGATTAGATATCTTTATCCCTCAGCATACAATCACACTCTGCTTCTTATTACGTTAATAGTCACACTTCAACACCTCCCAGCAAGTGCAATTACTCACAGAAAAAAACGCCTTCTGATTCAGGCATGGATATTCTTGGATATTCTACTACTCGTAGAAACCGCTTTGTCAATCAGATGCAAAGACTCACAGAAAATAGTTTATGAATCATGCCTGAAAAGGCCCGTGTAATATGGAGGGCTACATAATGATGCCTTTACCCTAAACTGTGAGTGAATGCTCCCACCCAAGCTAAATTACCATGCAATGACAGCCTGAGGCCAGAAATCTTCTTTTTGAATAGTGATATCACCATCTGAAGCAGTATTTATATGGTAAGCATGGATTTGTAAAGAGATAGCCCTAAACACAGCACATCATTCCTTTGTACATTATGGTAATACAATTTTTCCCTTAATACAGAGTACACTTGACATTGAGTCAGCTATAAACAATACATCCAAGTGCACAAATATTCTGTGACCTTATTTTTTCCCTTCAACTCTGTCCCTCTGTCACCTCTGATCTTTGTTGGGTCCCTCCCCAGGGCTTAAACAGGGCAAATGCTCTTAAGCGAAATCCTTGCTCCTTGAAGACCCTGAAGAACTCATGCAGGAGGCCCGCTCACCCTAATGCTACCCTGTCTAGGGTACTACAACACCTGCCAGAGAACCTATCTGGGCATGTCTTGGTTCCCTGGTGCAGACCGCATACTCCCCCAAAGGGCCCATGCCCTGAAGCAGCAATGCGCATGTCTGAAAGGTAAAGGGCCACGGACCACCCCAAACCCTCCTCAAAATTCCAGATTGTATAACAAGCGCTGCAAGCCACCGCAATTTGATTTTGCCTTTGCACTGGGTTTCTGTGTCCAAACTTTGTGTTAGATGCCAAGGGGACCCGAAGTGTCTTTGCCAACCATGAACTTACCCCGCCCAAATATGACAAAAGGCTTAGAGACAAACAACAAACTGCATTGTGGCGGGGGCAGTAGTGCTTGTGTAGAGGAGGGCAAGCCCCACCTCATCGCACCTTTTGTTGTTGCGACCATGTGGCCACGCCCAACTCCTGTCACCGCAAGAACTCCCACCGCTCTAAGGCAGGTGCATGTGTATCCACACAATTGCGGACCACACCCAATGTAGGGACATGGTAAGCAGGCCCACCATCTTGCAGAGTGACCAATCCCACTGTGTTCTCCATGATTGTCGGCTCTCCTCATTTTGAGGGAGAACCTTGGGACATTGGCTGTGGTTCTTGAATTCATATCTGTTTTTGCTATTTTTGGCAATGGTAGACTACCAAGTTTGTCTTCTCTTGAGAAGGAGAAAGATCTGTTCCTCCCCTCAACTAGGGATGGTAGTTTGATTGACAAGTTTAGAATGGTGTGATGCAGAAGCACTTTAGGGTTTGACCGCATAGTTTGTGGTGTGTTTATAGAGTGTGTCTCATTTGTGTGGTTGATATTAGTGACTGAGATGCATGTATTTTGAGTCACAGAAGGCATTTCCTTCTCTGCAATTGTATCATCTGGAGAGATTAAAGATTTGGATTGGCTTAAAGCTCTGAAACATCAGATTTTGCTTATACACTATGTGCTGGGTCATTGGTATTTGTGTCTTGACTTACAGTAGTCTTTAGGGTATGATAGTTTGAGGCACAAAAGGAGCCTCACTTCTCAATCATGTGTGTTTTATCTGTTTGCTCAATGATGGGATATAATGTCTCAAATAGTTGCAGGCTGTAGTTGTAAATTTAGATCAAAATATTGTCTGTATTATAAAGCGATCTTGAGAGTTGACAGCTGGCCTCGTTTTTGTTGTCTATATCCATGTGGGATTGGCAACACATTGCATTTTTTTTACGTGGTTTAGTATTTGTCTAGCAGTGTTTTCATTTCTTGTGCATCCATTAAACAATCAGTTTTGTTTGTGTATCCATTAAAAAGTTAGTTTTGCTTGCAGCTGCTGTAGCATTGTGTTAAAGGTCAGCTATAACGCCATCACAGAAGATTTTTAGTGTTTCCCCGCTTGAATGCCCTGAGGCCATTTTTGGTTAGACTAGTGCGTAGATTATGATAAAGGAGTAAGGGCCTACTTTAGTGTGTTGTTTGTGATGAGTGGTGTTGTTTCATCTGAGTGCTTAATTTTTTCTCCTCAATATAGGCAGTAAGCAGCAAATCAACATATCAAGCTATGCAGTATTAATGTTGGATAGACTCATTAGCCACAGCATATATAGAGGTTATCTAGGAGCTATGCATCTTACTGAGGTAGATATATAAATTTACCTGGGACCCCAAGTCAACCTATTTGTATATAGTATTCATTAAGGAGCAATTCATTTTGTTGACTAAATACAAATAGTATAAATACAAATTGAGAGAACTGAATTATATAAGTGCAAAATACACTTGTGTAGAATAGCATTAGTCAAAAGCCAAAATAACAGATTGGAGATTATATAGTAATACATATGCATCACATTGAAGAGATGTGGGCATAGAGTTAAAGCCAATACATAGATGTCGTACATATAATTCACAATGTCCGTCTTCGGGTTCTATTGTGCTGTGTCAATTACACCGGCCATTCGAGGTATTTCCTGTGGGTCTATGCATCCGATTCACAAAGCTGTTTCTACAACTATTAGAATATCCAAGAATATCCTTTCCTGAATCAGAAAGCCTTTTCTAGGGATAAAAACGTTATTGTTCAGTTAATTAAAACTTACAATGTAACTCAATATAATCACCACATGGAACATCATTAATAAGTAACATCATATCTTCAATCAATTAAAACCCCCAAGGTTCACTTCATTGTCCTCAAAATAAGCGATAGTTAACATAAGTCCAATATTCTTTAATAATGATCCACAGCTACAAACCACCAACTATGAACATAATCCGAATAACTTTTCCCAAGTCGAGGCTAGTGAGAAGAGCTCCGATCTACAATTTTTACAATTCATGGGCCTTTTTACACTAATTTAGTGTAATTACATCTAAAATGTATCTGCTGGCAATGTTATAACACTGAATGACAGTTTGCGCAAAATAATTTTTTTTAAAGTGCTACGCGCCTTTAATAAAATACCTTTTTCACTTTAAAACTAATTTTTTAATCACAGTGAAAACAACCTAATTTACCATGTTCATGTTACCAGTCATACATATCTATTTAGTTCATTGTTCAGAATAAAGCCATTAATACTCATACAATTTAAGAAAAATTCATATCAACTTTTTTCCCTATATTCTCCCTTTTTAAGTCAACGTGAATGGCCTCCTACACACTGCATGTGCCACTGACAATAACCATTACAACTCACACTTTGCTAGTCTGGACTCCGCAATAGGCATGAACATTTTCACAAAATATCAAGTCCTCCCCTTGGTGACAGGCTATAACTGCTTGCCGACATGTTCGTATAGTATTTCTAATGAAAAACTGTCTCACAGTCTTTTACGCTCTTCCAATAGTGCTGGGCAGCAACAGACAATATGACAAATGTCTTCCTTGTAATAATTGCAAAGACGGCATGATGTCTCTTTAGCAGTGGCGGCTCCTCTATAGGGGCGTGGGGGCGTCGCCCCACTGCTTTCTCGCAGTGCGAGAAGGCAGAAACATAAAATGGTAAAACTACCATTTTATGTTTTTGCTTCTCGCACTACGAGAAAGCAGAAGTGCCGTGCTGGGGGTGGGCGGTCCTGCTCGAGGGCAGGGGGGAGTGGCTTGCGCACTGTTGTGGGTATTGACTGTTAGGTCGGCCCTGGGGCCGACCAAACAGTCAATACCCCGACAGTGAGCAATCCACTCCCCTACCTCGAGCAGGACCGCCCTCTCCCCTTTTCTCTATGTAGGCTGCATGCAGCAGCCTACATAGAGAAAATGGCCCGAGTGGGGCGCGCTCCGATGCGCCTCACCAATCACAACGCTGCCATTGCAGCGTTGTGATTGGCTTAGGGTAGGGGAGAGAGGCTGCCTGCTGGCTGCTTCCTGTGTTCCTCCAGGATTCAGAAAACGCGGGAGCGGCGCGATACCGGCGGTAAGGTAGGTAACTTTATTTTTATTCTCCCCCCCGCACCTCCCTCTCGTGAGCATGTTTCCTCAAAACAAAGATGCCTGTCCAGTGTCCCCGTTTCTGACCTGTACAATTTCGTAGAGAAGCTGAACTAAACAAAGGGGCACCTGCTTCGTGACACAAGATAATGGCACAGTCTAAATCGCGTTTGTATTTCAACATGAAAGGAAACAAGAGTTGATAAACTGCATAACGAACGCTGCCGTAATCATTGATATAAAATTGAACCCCTAGACTGTTCCGGGGAAATTATTGGGCCTAGTCGCTGGGGCGAAGGGGGCTTCGCTGCTTTGCTACAGACTGTTCAACAGTCGAAGAGCGGCTTTTATTCGGACTATGTTTAATTGCTACATTGCCTATAGTCCATATTCTGCTGCTAGCCTGCTGCCAGTACCCGGGGCCTGTCGCTCCCAAACACGGGGCTGCGCTTCTTCAGTGATGGCTTCTTGGTCATGGAATGAGATCCCTCCCTTTCTTAGGTCCTTGAGTACTAAGACGAACGGAAGAGTTGTCACTTAATTTTCAGAAGTGCAAGGGGCTATCCAAGGACTTGTACTTCCCTGAGGATTTTAATTTGAGTAGGCTAGTACAGCTGTCAAGCATAGCGCCAAGACACTGCAACTGCGTCCCTGGTAACAGCTCACTTTCAACTGTAGATTGTACTGTTAGCATTTATGGGGAATAAAGGTCTGAATGAAGAGCAAACTTGACAAAAGAATGAGCCGAGTTGTAGCTTGCTAAGGGGGACAGAGTATTCTCGCAGTTCACGCCTTGTAGTAGCATGGGAGGCCCTGGCACTATCGTAATTAGGCATCAAGCACGCTGGGTCTCGCTTATCACTAACTTGGACATTTAGATGTAAAACCGGCCGCAAAATCACTTCAGAGGAAAGTGAATAATGTCCTTATGATTAAAAAGGAGTTTTCAAAGCAAACGAGATGCCGGCTGCGCTTCTGATGCGCACTCAGATGTTGACGTTAAAAGGATTGCCTATGACTGTACATCAGACATTACACTTGCACCAGTGCTAAAAAAAATAAATGCATTTTGTATCACTCGGTCCGTTTAAGTGTTTTCAGACCGGAACAAAATTGGCCACTGTAAATGCTGCTTCGAAATGGCCAGCACCGCACCGGTGCAAAATTCCCACTGAACCTGGGCAAAACTGGCCGGCTCTGTAACTGAATATTGCAGGAGGACTATTGGAATGCATTCATAGCAAGATAAACGAGCTGTTTTTTGTGGGTACCGTAGAACAAATGTGCTTAAAATATGGATGTATACCGATACCCAACCATTAATTAAACCGGTATAATATTTAATAAGAGAAAGCATGCCTTGCGCGCAGAGCCCTTTCTCCCAGCTCTCTGACAAGGCCCCCCTTCGCCTGCAGGTGTTCTGCGCGTCCATTTATTTTGAAATCGGCTCAGCCTATTACGGAATTCTTTCCTCTTTGGATATGACAGCAATTCTCGAAGGACCTACTCATTTCTGAACAATGTACCAGAGACCTGCAGAAGTAAACTGCGATTTGTCTCCCCTGAATAGCGCTCACTGCGCACAAGCCTTGGTAACCTCTCAATGAACTTTGCCTATGGATGTTTATCTACAGCCTGCAAGTAGTATAGATTTATTCAAGTAATATAGCGAGCATTTGGAGATAATGCTGGAAGTAAACGTTACCTTACTGATTTCTTGTAATTTACACCTCGCCATATTTTAATGGATTTTCTTTATGGTGTCCGGTAAAACTTTGTCTCTACTTACGTCGCCATGATCTCAGATATTTGCTTTTAATTACGTACTGTTTGACTAAACAAGATGAATCAACGTTTCATATGTGTTTGGTGGGCCCACATTTTTGTAGCACCTTTTTGTCATTGACGGCCGTGGCTGCATTTCAGAGGTACAAGCTTGAACATTTTTGACTAACTTTTCCCCAGTCATATATTCGCTTCAGAGGCACAGAACTGACATGCGGTTGACTTTGCTTGAGCCCTACCAGCCTTTCTAAGGCACAAGCTGACGTGTGACTTACCCTGCTCTGTCGCTACCGGTTTGGGCCTTCCATAGGAGACCCCTAATTTCCCTACAGACAAGGCCCCCTCTGCTTGTCCCCTAAGGCCTCTGCATAACAGCCACTCTGTTACTATCGGATAGTCCAAGCATGCCACAGATGTAAAGCATTCGCACAGGCCAGAGACACAGATAGAGAAAGACAGAGAGAGAGTGTTTACGGGTTAGAAAGAGAGGGTAAGAGTTAAGTATGTGTGTGTGTGAGAGAGAGAGCGTTTTGTGTGTGTGAGAGTAGGAGGGGGAGAGGGTAAGGTGTGTGCGCGCGTGTGTGAGAGAGAACAGGTTTGTGTTAGAAAGACCATGTGTGAGAGCGAAAGACTATGATGGGTATGAAAGAGGGAGGGAGGAAGTAGTAAAGTGTGTGTGTTTGTGTGTGTGTGTGTCTGATACTTGCCTCTCAGGCCCCCAGTTCATGCCAAAAGCACAAACGTTAAATGTTGACAGTTAATTGTGCACACAAAGCTCTGTGAATACTGACTGCAGCACACATTGGTACTGACCTAGATGAACGAGCATGCCTTGCTAATGATGTTACATTTACATACGCTTTTTAATCTGTTGCTATATATTGTGTTAACGTGTTTGTTAACATCGAGAAATTGGAAATTAATTAAAATAATAATCATAAAGGCCGGCAGTGAATATTCCCAGATGTGGACAAACTGCCTGAGTCAGTTCAAAAACATAATTACGAAATGTGCGCAGGCAGGACAGTAAAATATTTAAGCAAATTCAAATCACTGTGGCCATAAAGCAGCAGGGCCCCTGCAGGGAAGGGGTGGCAAAGACATTCAGGGAAAACCCGTGATGCCTGCGAAGGAAGCGGGAGGTCAAAGGATGGCAGAGAGCCCCTGTTGCAGCAGGCATAGGGAAGGCAGGTGGCACAAGCATTCCAAGGGCAGGTGTGAGAGGGGAAATAAGAGGCAGAAAAAGGGGGGTACACTAACCAAGAGGAGAGGCAGGAGTGAGATGGAAGGGGGGAGGAGGCTGAGTGTCTGACTATTTGTCTGCATTATAATTCCTATTATAAGATCCGTTTGGGTGTCTCTGCTGTACAGTTTCAAGACTGAGATGTGTCTGCTTGTTAGTTGTGTATTTGTCTGTCTACTTGGCAATCCCCAGTAGAGAGGTGTGTGTACACCTGTGAGTGAGCATGGGTCTCTGTGGAGCTGGGTGAAGGTACAAGAGCAAAGCTGGGTGAAGTGAGGGGAGGTGCAGTGACCGATCTATGTTTATTAGGCCTAGCACTAATTGCTTTATTAACCTTCCTGCTTCCTCAAATTTGCTTGAAAATGCACCGTTTGTCCACTCTATTTTCAAAATTTTCTTGGGGGGAGAACCCCCCCAAACCACCTGTAGGTTGTTCGTGCTCGCTCGCTACGCTCGCTCGCCGCAGTGCAGTATGACAATATTGTTACGCCGCACCACTTTAAAATGTCACCAGCTGCCACTGTTCATTTGAAATGAATCAAGTCTACAACTCCCAGAATCCAAAGTGCTGGTCAATGAAATCGTAAGACTTCAAACAAAGTTCCCATGCCATCTCAGGCCATCTGGTAACCCTAACTGAATGTTAATTTCATGAACCAGACTGCTAGGTCTCAGTGGAAGTGTATATGAGTGTAAATTAATTGTAACTAATGAAAGTCTAGACTGCAACTACAATCTGTGTCTTTGAACCGGGATTGGGTCAGACCAGGGTAGTGGTGCATAATTCAAGTCTGGAGAAAGGTGCCTTGGGAGAGTTCTTTGGGTGTCTCTAAAGTGCAACAGTGGAGCATAATGGAGATAAGAATAGAGATGCATTTTGGGTGCTCCACACATATCTCCAGACTGAGAAAGCAGTGCATAATGGAGATCTGATAGAGCTATAATGTGAACGCTCTACCAGTATCAAGTTTTGGGAAAGCTGATAGGCCTAGCCCTGGCAATATGATGTGAGGGTTAGTTTTCTTTTATTGTTTTATAGCAAGCTTATGCCACAAGAAATAAAAGATAAATCATGCTGCTGCATAAACATGGTGGCCATATGCTTGCAATACATTTGTTTAAATTTAGCAAATATTTGAACCATTGAATATAATCTTAAAAGGAGCGTATGGGTGCTTACTAGGTAGGTGTGCTTAGAACAGGAACAGAAACCCTTTTTAGTTTTAAGGCACATCACACAAAAATATGACTCCTTTTTCTGCAAAGAAAAGATGCTGTTGGCAAAGAGTTAAAGTAGTATGACAACATGGTTTAAACAGATAAGGATGACAACAGAAGAACAAAGGATGGGAAAAATACATTGGCAAATTAAACTATTAGCCCACCAGCTGTCTCACTGAAGTGCACTTCTTTGTTTGCAGATATGCACATTTCCAGGAAAAATGCTGTCACTCACAGTGCATGAGAGCCTATGTCGAAGTGGGTTGACCCATTGCTCCACACTATACGTTGCATTGCTTAAAAGCAATATGTGACTGACAGTTGAACAGACCAGTGGAGTAAGAGAGCTTACCCAAATCCCCTCTTTGTATGTATATAGGTATGCATTTTCAGGTCACAGCCTACCAGAAAGCGCAGCTGTCTAGTATGCGAAAGACATCTTAGGGAGTTTCAGAAAGTTGACCTGGGAATGCATTCTGCCCGTTGCTTGCCATTGACTTTGTGATTTTTAACTCGCATTTCTTGCTTTTCATTTGCTGGCTTAGGCTCTCCAGGTACACTTCCTCCCTCCCATGCCAAAACCTTATCTACCAGTATCATTCCGAGAGCTACCTTTCTGTAAACAGTCCTATAAATTTTGTTCTTATCTCATCACATTTGCTGTGCATTCAAAGACAGAGGTCAAATGTCAAGCTGTGTCTTTGAGGGAGCCTGGTGTATACTTTGCTTTCCGCTGACCTCAAAGTGAGAGCGTCTATAGGAAATGCAGATTGCTCTCCCCATGGAGTAGGGGTGTCACGGTTCTTTTAATGACTTTCCCGTTAGATAAAAACTCGTGGGCCTGGACAAATCGCTTTTATCCAGCATCTGGTTTATTTATTCTTGTCAATGTTATTCTAGCCAGGTTGCTTTTACCGCATTTGCTCCCTGTCGTTTTTAAAAATAGTTCACGGGTCATAACTTCGCATCACAATCATGAAACGCATTGTTGTCGCTCATAAAGAGATTCAAGTGATTCTTTTCTTAAGCAGACCTTGTTCTTTGGGACTCAGTGACTTGCCATGTGTTGCAATCTACATTATGTGGTTGGATGCCCCCGTTTTTCAAGCCCTCCAGTTAAAACCTTGACATTTGTTAGTACTGCAGAAATACCCACCTAGCGCCTCGGAGTAAACCAAACTCGTTTCAGCACATGGTAAGACTTGAAGATATTGGAGCACTTTACATTATCACCATTTACATTACACAAGTCCACTTTCATTTTTTTTCTTCATAGGCGCCTCTCTTGGCAAAGATTCCATTAATCAGTGAGTATCCTCCTCTCTGCTGGTCCTGATCCTATTCCAAAACCAAAGGGGATGATGGACGGAGTGTTGAACATTGCAAGCACTCACCCCCAGTCAACTGATCTGGGTTTAATCCATCATCATTCTTTAGCTCACTCCGCCACCCCAGTTCAGACATGGCCATATGCAAATCAGTCTGACCCAGTGCCTCATGGGAACAGTCCAGCCCGAACTGCCAAGCCATGTCTTTCCTGGACCGGAAACAAGCATCCTGGGACCGGTTTCTGGCTTACAGCCGTCATCAGCCAGGCTATCTTGAATCCAGTGGCAAAGTGAGCAAGGGACCCACGTCTGGGCATACCCTGCCAACTTAGGGCGAACATTGCAAAACCAAAGGGGATGATGGACGGAGTGTTGAACATTGCAAGCACTCACCCCCAGTCAACTGATCTGGGTTTAATCCATCATCATTCTTTAGCTCACTCCGCCACCCCAGTTCAGACATGGCCATATGCAAATCAGTCTGACCCTGTGCCTCATGGGAACAGTCCAGCCCGAACTGCCAAGCCATGTCTTTCCTGGACCGGAAACAAGCATCCTGGGACCGGTTTCTGGCTTACAGCCGTCATCAGCCAGGCTATCTTGAATCCAGTGGCAAAGTGAGCAAGGGACCCACGTCTGGGCATACCCTGCCAACTTAGGGCGAACATTGCAAAACCAAAGGGGATGATGGACGGAGTGTTGAACATTGCAAGCACTCACCCCCAGTCAACTGATCTGGGTTTAATCCATCATCATTCTTTAGCTCACTCCGCCACCCCAGTTCAGACATGGCCATATGCAAATCAGTCTGACCCTGTGCCTCATGGGAACAGTCCAGCCCGAACTGCCAAGCCATGTCTTTCCTGGACCGGAAACAAGCATCCTGGGACCGGTTTCTGGCTTACAGCCGTCATCAGCCAGGCTATCTTGAATCCAGTGGCAAAGTGAGCAAGGGACCCACGTCTGGGCATACCCTGCCAACTTAGGGCGAACATTGCAAAACCAAAGGGGATGATGGACGGAGTGTTGAACATTGCAAGCACTCACCCCAGTCAACTGATCTGGGTTTAATCCATCATCATTCTTTAGCTCACTCCGCCACCCCAGTTCAGACATGGCCATATGCAAATCAGTCTGACCCTGTGCCTCATGGGAACAGTCCAGCCCGAACTGCCAAGCCATGTCTTTCCTGGACCGGAAACAAGCATCCTGGGACCGGTTTCTGGCTTACAGCCGTCATCAGCCAGGCTATCTTGAATCCAGTGGCAAAGTGAGCAAGGGACCCACGTCTGGGCATACCCTGCCAACTTAGGGCGAACATTGCAAAACCAAAGGGGATGATGGACGGAGTGTTGAACATTGCAAGCACTCACCCCCAGTCAACTGATCTGGGTTTAATCCATCATCATTCTTTAGCTCACTCCGCCACCCCAGTTCAGACATGGCCATATGCAAATCAGTCTGACCCTGTGCCTCATGGGAACAGTCCAGCCCGAACTGCCAAGCCATGTATTTCCTGGACCGGAAACAAGCATCCTGGGACCGGTTTCTGGCTTACAGCCGTCATCAGCCAGGCTATCTTGAATCCAGTGGCAAAGTGAGCAAGGGACCCACGTCTGGGCATACCCTGCCAACTTAGGGCGAACATTGCAAAACCAAAGGGGATGATGGACGGAGTGTTGAACATTGCAAGCACTCACCCCCAGTCAACTGATCTGGCTTTAATCCATCATCATTATTTAGCTCACTCCGCCACCCCAGTTCAGACATGGCCATATGCAAATCAGTCTGACCCTGTGCCTCATGGGAACAGTCCAGCCCGAACTGCCAAGCCATGTCTTTCCTGGACCGGAAACAAGCATCCTGGGACCGGTTTCTGGCTTACAGCCGTCATCAGCCAGGCTATCTTGAATCCAGTGGCAAAGTGAGCAAGGGACCCACGTCTGGGCATACCCTGCCAACTTAGGGCGAACATTGCAAAACCAAAGGGGATGATGGACGGAGTGTTGAACATTGCAAGCACTCATCCCCAGTCAACTGATCTGGGTTTAATCCATCATCATTCTTTAGCTCACTCCGCCACCCCAGTTCAGACATGGCCATATGCAAATCAGTCTGACCCTGTGCCTCATGGGAACAGTCCAGCCCGAACTGCCAAGCCATGTCTTTCCTGGACCGGAAACAAGCATCCTGGGACCGGTTTCTGGCTTACAGCCGTCATCAGCCAGGCTATCTTGAATCCAGTGGCAAAGTGAGCAAGGGACCCACGTCTGGGCATACCCTGCCAACTTAGGGCGAACATTGCAAAACCAAAGGGGATGATGGACGGAGTGTTGAACATTGCAAGCACTCACCCCCAGTCAACTGATCTGGGTTTAATCCATCATCATTCTTTAGCTCACTCCGCCACCCCAGTTCAGACATGGCCATATGCAAATCAGTCTGACCCTGTGCCTCATGGGAACAGTCCAGCCCGAACTGCCAAGCCATGTCTTTCCTGGACCGGAAACAAGCATCCTGGGACCGGTTTCTGGCTTACAGCCGTCATCAGCCAGGCTATCTTGAATCCAGTGGCAAAGTGAGCAAGGGACCCACGTCTGGGCATACCCTGCCAACTTAGGGCGAACATTGCAAAACCAAAGGGGATGATGGACGGAGTGTTGAACATTGCAAGCACTCACCCCCAGTCAACTGATCTGGGTTTAATCCATCATCATTCTTTAGCTCACTCCAGCTACCCCAGTTCAGACATGGCCATATGCAAATCAGTCTGACCCTGTGCCTCATGGGAACAGTCCAGCCCGAACTGCCAAGCCATGTCTTTCCTGGACCGGAAACAAGCATCCTGGGACCGGTTTCTGGCTTACAGCCGTCATCAGCCAGGCTATCTTGAATCCAGTGGCAAAGTGAGCAAGGGACCCACGTCCGGGCATACCCTGCCAACTTAGGGCGAACATTGCAAAACCAAAGGGATGATGGACGGAGTGTTGAACATTGCAAGCACTCACCCCCAGTCAACTGATCTGGGTTTAATCCATCATCATTCTTTAGCTCACTCCGCCACCCCAGTTCAGACATGGCCATATGCAAATCAGTCTGACCCTGTGCCTCATGGGAACAGTCCAGCCCGAACTGCCAAGCCATGTCTTTCCTGGACCGGAAACAAGCATCCTGGGACCGGTTTCTGGCTTACAGCCGTCATCAGCCAGGCTATCTTGAATCCAGTGGCAAAGTGAGCAAGGGACCCACGTCTGGGCATACCCTGCCAACTTAGGGCGAACATTGCAAAACCAAAGGGGATGATGGACGGAGTGTTGAACATTGCAAGCACTCACCCCCAGTCAACTGATCTGGGTTTAATCCATCATCATTCTTTAGCTCACTCCGCCACCCCAGTTCAGACATGGCCATATGCAAATCAGTCTGACCCTGTGCCTCATGGGAACAGTCCAGCCCGAACTGCCAAGCCATGTCTTTCCTGGACCGGAAACAAGCATCCTGGGACCGGTTTCTGGCTTACAGCCGTCATCAGCCAGGCTATCTTGAATCCAGTGGCAAAGTGAGCAAGGGACCCACGTCTGGGCATACCCTGCCAACTTAGGGCGAACATTGCAAAACCAAAGGGGATGATGGACGGAGTGTTGAACATTGCAAGCACTCACCCCCAGTCAACTGATCTGGGTTTAATCCATCATCATTCTTTAGCTCACTCCGCTACCCCAGTTCAGACATGGCCATATGCAAATCAGTCTGACCCTGTGCCTCATGGGAACAGTCCAGCCCGAACTGCCAAGCCATGTCTTTCCTGGACCGGAAACAAGCATCCTGGGACCGGTTTCTGGCTTACAGCCGTCATCAGCCAGGCTATCTTGAATCCAGTGGCAAAGTGAGCAAGGGACCCACGTCCGGGCATACCCTGCCAACTTAGGGCGAACATTGCAAAACCAAAGGGGATGATGGACGGAGTGTTGAACATTGCAAGCACTCACCCCCAGTCAACTGATCTGGGTTTAATCCATCATCATTCTTTAGCTCACTCCGCCACCCCAGTTCAGACATGGCCATATGCAAATCAGTCTGACCCTGTGCCTCATGGGAACAGTCCAGCCCGAACTGCCAAGCCATGTCTTTCCTGGACCGGAAACAAGCATCCTGGGACCGGTTTCTGGCTTACAGCCGTCATCAGCCAGGCTATCTTGAATCCAGTGGCAAAGTGAGCAAGGGACCCACGTCTGGGCATACCCTGCCAACTTAGGGCGAACATTGCAAAACCAAAGGGGATGATGGACGGAGTGTTGAACATTGCAAGCACTCACCCCCAGTCAACTGATCTGGGTTTAATCCATCATCATTCTTTAGCTCACTCCGCCACCCCAGTTCAGACATGGCCATATGCAAATCAGTCTGACCCTGTGCCTCATGGGAACAGTCCAGCCCGAACTGCCAAGCCATGTCTTTCCTGGACCGGAAACAAGCATACCCTGCCCAGACGTGGGTCCCTTGCTCACTTTGCCACTGGATTCAAGATAGCCTGGCTGATGACGGCTGTAAGCCAGAAACCGGTCCCAGGATGCTTGTTCCCTACACTGCCCCAGCTCCCATGCATGTGCTTCTTGACGTACTAGAGACGGACATTGTGCATCCTGCCTGTTAAAACCGGGGTCTCTAGTTGGCCGGGGCATGTACCCTAGTCCAAGTAGGGACCACCGCTTCCGACAGGGTAGCTTGGCGCAGAGCAGGAAGGCGTAACTTAAGAGGCAATGTGTACAGTATTTGTGCGACACACAGCGACAGTGACACAGTAAAAGCACTCACAAAAAGGGACACCACACCGGTTTTATATAAAAATAAAAATCTCTTTATCTAAAACTTTAGCATGATTCAAAAATGACAAAAGTCCATTATAGGCAGTGGGAAGTTTGTCAGTAAACAGGGATGTCTGTGAGCAGGTTAGATCAATAAAAACGAAATGCACATAGGCTCAGGACTTTCCTGTATAATACCCTCCAAGTGTCCTTTGTGCAAGGAAAAGGGAAATAACCATGTAGGCTCTGTTAGTCCGTGGGAACAATGTCCAGGAGATTACTAGTCAGTCCTCGGTTGTGGGGAAAACCCCGTGGACAGAACGAGTTGTAGGGCTCAGGATAAGGAGACCCTTCTATGCTGGCGCTGTCCCTAATGCACAGGGCCTCCCACGCTATTTCTCCAGGCTTCAACTATACTGCTGATACCCCGGGGCGCTGCCAGCCAGGCGCTATCTCCGTTATTAATGTCCGCGTGACAGAAGGGAATACTAACAGCAATGTGCCCCAGATATTCGATAGTCTCCAGCCGGCCACCTGGTTGAGCCCGTCTCCGGCGGACTCACTCCACCTTCCTTGCTTTCCCCAGGCGGGACGCCGCGTGCGCGCTTCCTCATAGACCGGCAAACCCCCTCCCGACCCAGACGGTAACAGTGTCACGCTCCTTGCTCAGAGCGGTTACCTGGGGGGGGGGGAGCGCAGTCCCTCATCGTTCTTCGCCGGCACAGCTGATCCGGGGCAGAGTCGGGACGCCTCGCGCTTCCTGGATCCGCCGGGCGACGAGCCCCTGGTTGCCAGGCAACCCCTCCGCGCTACCACCAATCACAGCGCGGCCTCCCTCTGACGCGAGAGGTGACGCGGCAAAGTGCTCCCGGGGTTCCCGGGCCGGCGGCGGTGATTCCAGCCAAACAGCGCTTCTTCCCTACAGCGCTCCCCAGTGCTTGAAGGTCCCGGGCGGCGGCGGTGATCTCGGGCACTTAGCGCTTCGCTGCCTCAGCGCTTCCCAGCGCATTCAGGTGTCTAGAGATCAGCACTATCTGCGCCAACTCTGGCGGAACACTCGAAAATATTTTAGCAAAGCAAAGAAACAAGAGACTGCATTTACCACAATGCCTGGGGCGAACCTTGCCTGGGAGGTGAAGCGGTGTGCTCCCACCCCTGTTCCTGTTTAAAAGTACTCCCGTGAGTCATTTGAGCTGACGAGCTCGTGGAAGAAGCACCCGTGCGCCATGAGAGGTACTTGACCTGATGTGATGTTTGGCAGCCTACCCAGCAAACCCCTAATTTGAAAACTGTAATCTCTACTGATGACGGTTAAAGAACCAGAAACACGTGTCTAGAGATCAGCACTATCTGCGCCAACTCTGGCGGAACACTCGAAAATATTTTAGCAAAGCAAAGAAACAAGAGACTGCATTTACCACAATGCCTGGGGCGAACCTTGCCTGGGAGGTGAAGCGGTGTGCTCCCACCCCTGTTCCTGTTTAAAAGTACTCCCGTGAGTCATTTGAGCTGAAGAGCTCGTGGAAGAAGCACCCTCGCGCCAGTGAGAGGTACTTGACCTGATGTGATGTTTGGCAGCCTACCCAGCAAACCCCTAATTTGAAGACTGTAATCTCTACTGATGACGGTTAAAGAACCAGAAACACGTGTCTAGATATCAGCACTATCTGCGCCAACTCTGGCGGAACACTCGAAAATATTTTAGCAAAGCAAAGAAACAAGAGACTGCATTTACCACAATGCCTGGGGCGAACCTTGCCTGGGAGGTGAAGCGGTGTGCTCCCACCCCTGTTCCTGTTTAAAAGTACTCCTGTGAGTCATTTGAGCTGACGAGCTCGTGGAAGAAGCACCCTCGCGCCAGTGAGAGGTACTTGACCTGATGTGATGTTTGGCAGCCTACCCAGCAAACCCCTAATTTGAAGACTGTAATCTCTACTGATGACGGTTAAAGAACCAGAAACACGTGTCTAGAGATCAGCACTATCTGCGCCAACTCTGGCGGAACACTCGAAAATATTTTAGCAAAGCAAAGAAACAAGAGACTGCATTTACCACAATGCCTGGGGCGAACCTTGCCTGGGAGGTGAAGCGGTGTGCTCCCACCCCTGTTCCTGTTTAAAAGTACTCCCGTGAGTCATTTGAGCTGACGAGCTCGTGGAAGAAGCACCCTCGCGCCAGTGAGAGGTACTTGACCTGATGTGATGTTTGGCAGCCTACCCAGCAAACCCCTAATTTGAAGACTGTAATCTCTACTGATGATGGTTAAAGAACCAGAAACACGTGTCTAGAGATCAGCACTATCTGCGCCAACTCTGGCGGAACACTCGAAAATATTTTAGCAAAGCAAAGAAACAAGAGAATGCATTTACCACAATGCCTGGGGCGAACCTTGCCTGGGAGGTGAAGCGGTGTGCTCCCACCCCTGTTCCTGATCAGGAGATTAGGTGCCCGGGCCGACAGCGGTGATTCTGGCCCCCAGCGCTTCAGTCCTTTATCAGCGCTACACCACGCGCTCAGGTCCCGAGTTGGGCACAGCCTCACGCACACCACACAGTGACGATTTTGATCACCAAGTCCTCCTTAGGCGAAGCAGGCCTTTAAGCGAGGCGCGGTTCCAGGCGCTCAGTGTTGCAGAATCAGTTCTTGAGGAAACGTGGTGGTATCAGCGCCACAGGGGTAGTTTTAAAAGCTCTGTAATCTCAATGAGGCAGTTCTCATGAATTTGTGCTGTCCTTATGAACCCCCAGCAATCAGGGGGGCAGTCAGAGAATGGTGGAGACACTCTGGTGATGTTATTTCCAGTTCTCCCTAGCAGGGCAGGATCAGCAGGCAGTAGGGCAGCTCAGTAAGTAGGGGCAGCAGTTCCTGGGAGCAGTCAGCCTCCTCACAAGTGGCAATCCTCCTGACGCAGCAGTCCTCACTCCAGCAGAGATTCCTCCAGGTCCAGTAGTGTAACAAAGATTTGAGGCCAGGACCCTCCCTTATATACCCTACAGTCTAGTTACTAGAAGGGGGCAGAAGTCTCTGGAAGGGTCTGGGGGCAGGGGCTTCTGGAAGAGTCCAGGGAGTCCTGGGATGTTCCCTGCCTTCCCTGACCTGGCTGTCACAGTGACGAAAGGCAGGGCCGTTAAGGCTACAGTGGGCAGCCAGTCACAGCCCATTCAAGGGGGGAAGGTGTGAATCACAACTCCCACCTCACAACCCAGGCAGCTATCAGTGTGTAGATGGGAGGGGGGAGTCTGCAGTGCCCAGACTAAGTGTAGGCAGGAAAATGTCCGCTTTCTAAAAGTGGGATTTCTAAGGTAGTAGTGCCCAAACCCCATATATCATTGGAAAGGGTTCACCGCCCCGATTCTAACAAGACCCAACATGACAGACTTATTAGGTCCCAGTCAGAAACTATCCCAGAAGGGGGGTTCCCAATGTTAGCCTATGGAGGGTTAAGCCTCACTGCAGTAGCAGGGGCTTGTGGCAGATATGCCAGAGTCACAATGTTTTAGGGGAGAGCACCTGCACCTCAGCACTGTTTAGCAGTGGTGAGGCGCCCAGAGTCCTAAGTCCAACAAAAAGGTACAGTGAAAATGGGAGGCACAAGGGCAAAAATGTAGGGGGAGACCACCCTAAGGCTGGCAGGTCCAACACGTGTCCCCCCCAGCTGAAAGTGGGGAGAACTACCCAACCCCTAGGGAGTTCTCATCACTAAGGCAGAAAAACCTAGAGAGACCGTCAGCATTGTCGTGGTCTACTCTGGGTCTGTGTTCCACCCTGAAGTCCATCCCCTGTAGGGAAATGGACCACCTCAACAATTTGGGATTTTCGCCCCTCATTTGCATAAGCCATCTGAGGGGCCGATGGTCAGTCTGAATCAGGAAGTGGGAGCCAAACAAGTATGGCCTCAGCTTCTTAACAGCCCAGACTACCGCGAAAGCTTCTCTCTCTATAGCACTCCACCGCTGTTCCCGGGGGAGTAGCCTCCTGGAGATGAAAGCCACTGGTTGGTCCAGGCCCTCCTCATTGAGTTGCGAAAGTACTGCCCCTATGCCATGCTCTGAGGCGTCCGTTTGGACAATGAACTCTTTGGAGAAGTCAGGGGCCCTGAGCACAGGAGCTGTGCACATGGCCTGCTTTAGGGAGTCAAAGGCCTTTTGGCAAGCTTCGGTCCAAATCACTTTCCTAGGGTGTTTCTTAGAGGTTAGCTCAGTCAAGGGGGCCACAATGGTGCCATAACCCTTGACAAATCTGCGGTAGTACCCTGTGAGGCCCAGGAAAGCCCTGACCTCAGTTTGTGTTTTGGGGGCTCCCAGGCCAGGATGGTTTCTATCTTGGCCTGTACGGGCTGCACTTTACCCCCGCCCACCAAGTGTCCTAGGTAGACTACCAACCCTGCCCTATCTGGCATTTTCTGGCTTTGATAGTCAGGCCTGCCTGCTGCAGGGCCTGAAGCACTTCCTGGAGGTGACACAGATGGTCCTCTCAGCTGCTACTGAAGACAGCTATGTCGTCCAGGTAGGCAGCAGAGAAGGCCTCTAAACCGGAGAGGACCCAGTTCACCAGCCGCTGGAAGGTGGCAGGAGCGTTTTTCAGTCCAAAGGGCATCACTCTAAACTGGTAGTGGCCCTCTGGGGTGGAAAAGGCGGACCTCTCCTTGGCTCCCTCAGTTAGGGCGATCTGCCAGTACCCTGACGTGAGGTCAAAGGTACTCGGGTATCGGGCAGCCCCCAGCCGGTCAATGAGCTCATCCGCCCTAGGGATGGGATGAGCATCAGTCTTGGTCACAGAGTTCAGCCCTCTGTAATCCACACAGAACCTAAGTTCTGGTGTGGTGCCCGGTGGGGCAGCTTTTGGTACCAGCACCACCGGACTGGACCAGGGGCTGTTGGAGGGCTCTATCACCCCCAACTCCAGCATCTTAGTGACTTCACTCTGGATGCTGGCCTTCACCTTGTCCGACAGCCTGTAAGACTTGGACTTGACAGGGAGGCTGTCTCCTGTGTCCACATCATGGGTACACAGGTGGGTAATCCCAGGGATAAGGGAAAACACTGAGGAGAACTGCTCCAGGACCTGGCAGCAGTCCCTCTGTTGCGCAGGAGTCAAGGATGGGGAGAGGACCACTCCCTCCACCGATCCGTCCTTCTCTTTAGAAGCAAAGAGGTCCGGGAGAGGCTCGCTTTCCTCTTCCTCGGACCCATCAGTCACCATCCTTAAGGTGAGCTCAGACCTCTCATGGTGGGGTTTGAGGCGGTTGGCGTGTAGCACTCGGTGGGGTTGTCTGGGGGTCTTAAGATCCACCAGGTAAGTGGCCTTACCCTTCTTCTCCAATATCTCATAAAGGCCTGTCCAGCGGTCCTGGAGGGCACTGAGCTCTCCAGGCTCCATGACCCACACCTTCTGTCCAGGCTCTAGCTCCACAGGGTGAGAGTTCTGGTCGTACCATTCCTTCATCACCGCCTGGCTGGCCTCTAAGTTGTCAGAAGCTTGCTTCCACAACTTAGCCATTTGGCTGCGGAAGGCCAGCATGTAGCTCACTACATCTTGGGGAAGCCTCCTTGGAGTCTTCTCCCACCCATCCTTCACTAAACTGAGAGGCACCCTAACAGGGTGACCGTACAAAAGCTCGAAGGGGCTGAAACCCACCCCCTTCTGTGGTACCTCCCTGTTGGAAAACAACAAACAGGGCAAAAGGATGTCCCACTTCTTCCTCAGGCCCTCTGGCAGACTCCTGATCATGCCCTTTAGGGTCTTGTTAAATCTCTCCACGAGACCATTGGTCTGTGGGTGGTAAGGGGTGGAAAACTTATAAGTAACCCCACACTCCTTCCACATTGCTTGCATGTAGGCAGACATAAAATTGGTGCCCCTGTCGGACACAACCTCTTTGGGGAAACCCACTCTGGTAAAAATCCCCATCAGGGCCCGGGCCACCGCAGGTGCAGTGATGGTTCTCAGAGGAATAGCCTCTGGGTACCGGGTGGCGTGGTCCACCAGAACCAGGATAAACCTGTGACCAGAAGAAGTCAGCGGATCCATAGGCCCAACAATGTCGATGCCCACCCTTTCAAAGGGGGTGCTAATGACAGGTAGTGGTTCCAGGGGAGCCTTCAGCTTGGTCCCTGTTTTCCCACTAGCTTGGCAGGTCAGACAGGTCCTGCAGAATGTATCTGAGGAGATCCTCATCTGTGGCCAATAAAAATGTGGGACAAGCCTAGCAAAGGTCTTGTCTTGGCCCAAGTGTCCTGCCAACGGGATCTCATGAGCCAATTCCAAGAGAAAGGCCCTGTAGCATTGGGGGACCACTAAGGCCCTTGATGACCCATGCACAGGAGCTTTGGGCTCACTGTAAAGGAGGCCATCCTCCCAGTAAATGTGATACTCCCCGGAGGCATTGCCTGCTGCTTGGGCTTCGGCCTGTCGCCTCATGCCCTCAAGGGTGAGGCACTCCTTCTGTGCCCGGCAAAACTCCCTCCCTGGTGGGCCCTCCTTCCACCTGCCACTCTGCAGGGGTCGGTAGGTCCCCCAAGGGAGCAACGTCCCCCTCCGTGGACTCCGGTGCGACCTCCTCAGGTGCCCCATCCATCTCACGGGGTGATCGCCCCGGGGCGGGCTTCCCACGCCCTCGGGCTCCTCCCTTGTTAGCAGCTGGCTGGGCCATTGTTCCAGGCTCCAGCCCTGGTTGACTCCCTTTCCGGGCAGCCATGGACCGTGTGGTAGCACAGATCCACTCTGGTAACCCCAGCATCTCCACATGCGCTTTGAGCTCTACCTCTTTCCAGGCAGTGTGCTCAAGGTCATTCCCTAACAGACAGTCCACTGGCATGGCAGGGCTCACAGCAACTCTTAGCAGGTCTGAAACCCCTCCCCACTCAAATGGAACCTGTGCTACGGGATAGTGACCCTCCCTGTTGTCAGCCATCACAACTGGGTGGAATGCATCGGGAATTATTTGCTCTGGGGACACCAGCTGACTCCTTACCATAGTCATGCTGGCACCTTTGTCCCTCAGGGCCTCCACCCCCTGACCATTGATGGTGACCCACTACCTATACTTGGTAGTATTTGAGGACAAATGGATCTTAGGAACCATCTCACTGTCTCCCAGGGATACTAGGACAAGCCCTGCTCCCTCACTCCCATTATCTAGGGACAGCTCCTCCCCAAGCGCTACACTAGCCACCCCGGGGTTTTTACCTCCAGAGGGAGGTGGTGCTCTCTTGCGACACTTGGGATCCCCCTTGTAGTGTCCAATTTCACCACACTCATGGCACCGGACAATTCTGGGCTGCTGACCTTTGTCAGGATAAGTGGGCTTTTGGTGGCCAGATTGGGGCTGGGACCCAGACCCTTTCCCTTGTGAATTGTTTTGGGGTCCTTTGGAGAACTTTCTTTTTATCTCCCCCCTCTCTCTTCTGGTGGGAACCCTGACCACCCCTTTGGGAGTCCCCCCCAGAACCCTTGTTGGACACCCTGGTACTGACCCAGGTGTCCGCCTCCTCCGCAAGCTTCCTAGGATTGGTCAACTTGCGGTCCACCAGGTGTTGGCGCAGCTCTGGAAAACATTTCTCTAGATGGTGCTCTCTCAAGAACAAGTCATACAACCCTTCATAGTCATGCACATTGCTGCCCCGCACCCAGCCCTCCAAAGCTTTACTAGTGTAGTCCAGGAAATCTACCCAGTTCTGTGTGGGAAGTTTGTGGCTATTCCTAAACCTCTGCCTATACCTCTCAGGGGTAAGACCGAACCTTTTGAGCAATGCTGCTTTCATGACAGAATAGTTGGTCTGGTCTTCCTTTTCTAGGTAAAGGAGTGTGTCCCTAACTTCTGGAGGTATGTACTTGTACAAACCACCCCCCCAGTAACTCTCTGGGACCCCATGGGCTCTTAGGGACACCTCATAGGCTGCTAACCACTTGTCAATATTATCCCCCACCTTAAAACTGGCCATCACATCTTTAGGCATAAAGACCTTGGACTCACGTGAAGCTTCAGTAGGTACGCTGCCACCATTCTTGTTGCTGTTGGTCCCTACTTGTAGGGCTCGAATTTCCAGCTCCTCAGGCTGAGCTCATGGGCAAGTTTCCTCTCCTCCATGGCCCACCTTTCTTTCTCACGCTCCCTTTCCAACTTGGCGAGCTCCAATTTAAACTGTCTCTCCTCTCTCCTGTCCTCCAATTCCTCTGAGGACAGGGTCCTTACTGACACACTACTGCCTGCCCTGGAAGGTACCCTTGTACCTGGTAACAAATTGCCATTTTCCACCAAGGGCAGTAGGTCAAGATCTCCTGCGGCGTCGTGCTCTGATCCCTGCCCATCCCCTTCTCCTTCTGGGTGGGCCGTTACCCCTGCTCTCAAGGCTTTCTGAAGCTCTGCCTTCTTGGCGCTCCGCTTGAAGGGCACCCTTTTCTCCTCGCAGAATTCCTTGAGCTGCGCCACCGTGTAAGCTTCCAGGTTGGCCAGCTCAAATTCCATCTTGCTAGGTAGGACCTCAGACGTTCATAGAGAAAACCAATGGGACTTGGCAAAAAGGACTTTGAAAAAGAGCAGCCAGTCAGGGAGAATTTAAAAATAAAAATGCCAATTGGAGAGGGTAGACAAAAAGGTTTCAGTGGAGTCAGGTGTAGGGTTGTGGTGTACACTGAGTCACTGTGTGGTGTTACACAAGCACAAGTCCTAATCCCACCGCTTGATCACCAATGTTAGAACCGGGGTCTCTAGTTGGCTGGGTATGTACCCTAGTCCAAGTAGGAACCACCGCTTCCGACAGGGTAGCTTGGCGCAGATGTCATTTGAGATGTCATCAGTGATGTCACTGACCATGTCATGAATGATGTAATATGTGATGTAATCAGCAGTGCATTGCGGGGGCGCGAGTTAAAGTTAGCTGAACTAACTATAACGGTGAAATTTCTCTGGTTTTGTACGAATGAAATGTCCAACTAACTATAACGTCCCTGTAACCTATGGTTATTTTCAGTGAATTTCTAGGGTTTTTTAAATGCTAATTTCTAACTATAACGTGCCTGAAACCTATGGTTTTTTTCAGTGAATTTCAAAGGTTTTTAAATGCTAATTTCTAACTATAATGTCCCTGAAACCTATGGTTTTTTCAGTGAATATATATATATATATATATTCACTGAAAAAACCACAGGTTTCAGGGACGTTATAGTTCGTTGGACATTTCACTTGTACAAAACCAGAGAAATTCGGCCGTTATAGTTAGTTCAGCTAACTATAACTCGCGACCCGCAATGCACTGCTGATGAAGTCACATATTACATCATTCATGACATGGTCATTGACATCACTGATGACATCTCAAATGACATCACTGATGACATCATCCACGTGATAATCTGATGCACCTCCTAATACCCTAATATAACCTTTGATACACCCACTCTAAAATACAGACTACCATTTTCGAAACCATAGACACACCAATACCAGTTAGTACAAACCCACTCACTAATTCCTAGGTCTACACACAAATCCACTCATTCACCCATACGGTCACTCATACATGCAGTCAACCATCAATACGGCACTATCATATGCACTTACATATCTATACAGACACTCACACACCGCCACTCATCCATAGAGTTACTCACACACCTAGTCAGTCATGCAAAGAATCAATCATACTCCCATTTACTCACCTATACAATTATACACACACCACCTCACTTATTCAAACATATACTAACACATACTTACACTCTTATAAAATAACTAATACAAGCACACAATCATCCATACAGCCACTCTCACAGTCACTCACTCTCACATATAGTCATTTATATACTCCAACACTCACATATACTGCCTTTCACATATGCAGTTACTCACACATGTACCACTTAGGCATCCATTCACTCACCAACACACCCATACACATACTCACCCACCCATACAGCCCTTCACAGATGCACTCTTGAACCCATACACCCAGTGAATCACCCACTCACACATCTATGCACAGAGTCACACCCCCCCACCCACCCACACAGGCACTCAGGCATCCATACAGATACTCAGACAACCAATCAATAACCCATATAGACCCTCATTTAGCTACTCACCAACCCATGCAACCGCTTACATACCAACTTACAAACTAAACTGTGTGAATGTCTGTATCAGTCACTAACCCATGCATTCAGTAAGACACATTTAATCACTCACTTATACAGTCAGTCACGCACCTACTAAATCATCCATTCAGACACTTATACACCCACTCATTCTTCAATACACCTTGGCCTATATATATATATAAAACATATTTAAACTTTACAGAAACACAGTCACTGGATGATGTCATCAGTGATGTCATTTGAGATGTCATCAGTGATGTCATCAGTGATGTCACTGACCATGTCATGAATGATGTAATATGTGACGTCATCAGCAGTGCATTGCGGGGGCGCAAGTTATAGTTAGCTGAACTAACTATAACGGCCAAATTTCTCTGGTTTTGTACGACTGAAATGTCCAACTAACTATAACGTCCCTAAAACCTGTGGTATTTTCAGTGAATTTCTAAGGTTTTTTAAATGCTAATTTCTAACTATAACGTCCCTGAAACCTGTGGTTTTTTCAGTGAATTTCAAAGGTTTTTTAAATGCTAATTTCTAACTATAACGTCCCTGAAACCTGTGGTTTTTTCAGTGAATTTCAAAGGTTTTTTAAATACTAATTTCTAACTATGCCTACAAAGGTAGGACATGTGCAGAAAGAGGAAGAAAGGCGCAGAAAGAAGCAAGAGAAATGCAGAAAGAGGCAACAGAAGTCCAGAAAGTCGAAGAAAGGTGCAGAAAGAAGCAAGAGATGTGCACAAAGAACCAACAGAGGAGCAGAAAGAGGCCTTGTTGCAAAGTCATCCTGTGCCCCCAACTTTTTGCTGACGGGTACTGGTGGTAACTGACTCTGACTAACCAGGTCCGGAGCCAGTGCGATGCTGAAAGACACTTAGAATACAGTGAAAACACCTTCATACACTAGGGTACACTATGGGTTGGGGTACCCCTGTGATTGGCATGACCTCCCCTGTATGGCCCTAGTACATAATAGGGCAGGGGGATTAAAACTACCTCTAACTAAGAGGTGCGGAAGGAGGCAAGAGAAGTACAGAATGAAGCAACACAGGTGCCGAAAGAGGCAAGAGAGGTGCAGAAAAAAGCAAGTGAAATGCAGAAAGAGGCAAGTGAGGTGCAGAAAGAAGCAAGAGCAGTGCAGAAAGAACCAGCAGAGGTGTAAAAAGAGGCAAAAGGGGTGCAGAATGGGGTAGGAGAGGTGCACAAAGAGGCAAGAGAAGTACAGAAAGAGGCAGGAGGGGTGCAGAAAGAAGCAAGAGAAGTGCAGAAAGAGGCAAGTAAGGTGCAGATAGAAGCAAAAGCAGTGCTGAAAGAACCAAAAGAGGTGCAGAAAGAGGGAAGAGGGGTGGAGAGAGAGGCAAGAGGGGTGCAGAAAAAGGTAGGATTGTAGTGTAGCTCCTATTTCCCTAATAGGCTCTGCGCATTGGAATAATATATCCTATAGGTTTGACATAGGACTAAGGTCGGTATGTCCCTATCGAGTATATTAAACTTAATTACTTGTGCCAGCTAGCTCAGAGGCCACTAGAAACTCCTTGACAACAAGAAGGGAGTAGTTTCTGGCAGCCGCAAAACATGACCAATATGTTTTCCTTTTAGAATCAGAACGTGTCCCAGAGTCGTGGAAACACTAGATAACTATTTCACTCAGCTCAGTCGTGCATGCTTAATTTTCCTCAGAGTTACACAGAAATAATAGACGGGCGTTTTCAATAAAAGATTTATTGAACAGTCTTGTTTCTGGTGTAAGTATAATGTGCTGTTACGATCACAAGACAGTATGCAAGATAAATAATGTACAGGGTGAGCAGTAGAAATAAATAATACTGCGATAGCATTATCTTTTAGTACAAATTCTGTTACATAAATAACACAGACTAAAAATGCGAGTACTCATACGATGCGGTGCTAAGCTAGTTCTACCCCAGTGTACCTAACCTAACCTAGGTGTAGGACAAGGTATGAAGTAGGTGAAGTATTCCTTACTATGGTATACTAAGAGTATGTTAAGTCTAGTGTGCCTAGTATGCCAAGAGTCCCTCTAGGTTCTTATCAGCTCCATACCTGAAGAATGAGAGAGGTTGGAATCTCTTTGCCAGACTCGAACTCCAACACCCCGCAAGGGAAGTCAGATCACTGGAAGCTGGAAGCTGGGCTCTCTGCGTGCAGGGAATGGCAGCGTCTTCTCAGTGTGTCAGGCCGGGATACGGGCTCCTCTGAAGTCGAGGTCTCCTCTAATTTACAGGGGCTAGGGAAGGTATATTTATACCTGAGAGTACCTTAGGAATGTTAGCATTGACGTGAATTGGACAACGAAAGACGTCATGAATGAACCCCTAAGGAATAATGGTTCATGCATAATATATGAGTCCTTGAAGAAATCAATAGTCCTGAATAGGGAAACTCCCGCAGCCTAAGGGTCTGTTCTTCATGAACTCGTTGTGACGTTAGGGTGGACGGATGTCAGAGACCATGCCTGTATTTGGAGTGCACGGTTTAATGCCTAAATAAGGCCTGGGATTCTATGCCTATATAAGGGCAGGGCGAATTGTGCCTATATAAGGACAGGATATTGGAAAGCCCGTTATGGACACCCTAAGAGGAAATACAACACCCACTCCTCTTTCGTGTGTATGATAATACTAAAATGCTAAACATTAAAAATGCTAAACATTAAAATGGAGTACCGCATATTTCTAAAAATTTTCATAAAACCATTTAAAAAGGCATTTCTTTAAAAAACCTATTAGAATGCAAAAGGTACTGTACATTTGAAGCATTGTTTTTCATTACAGGCATAAAATTCGCAAATAAATGCAATTGAAATGAAATAAGCAGTAATATTTACATTTGACAAAAATTGATCGATAAGTTATTCAAAAATCAAAGTCATTTTATGTCATGAAAATTAAATGAACTGTTTTTAGACACATAAGATGACTAAATGTCTTTGGAAGGACCGCCTAGTCTGTACTATAAGGCTAGTTCTACTTTAAGCAGATTGAAGTTCCATTTTCCTTCGAAAAAATGGGAACAAAGTTCAATTTCTGGTAAAGTTCCAAGTTTTTGAAAAAATGAAGGCCAAATTGTTGCTGTATTTTTGGAACACTGTATGCTGAATCAGAGTCAGTTTACGGGTCTGGTGTAAACATTAGATCATCTATTTCTATAGACAAAACATCATCCACTGTAGTTGGTGTGAGTTGGAACACCTCGTGAAGTAGGTTAATTGCACAGAGATGTGAAGCATTGCTTTCAATTGTTGCAACGTTCGCGTCCGTTGTTACCTGTGTGCCTGTAGTTCTTTCTCGTACCTCAGCAGCTGCCGGAAGCGTCTGTGAGATCTCAATGAATGCTGTCATCAGGATAGGAAGCCGCTGGGGACAACACATAGCATGGGCCGTTATCTGGTCCAGCAGAGTATCGACGTCCGTTGGCGCATCCGATGGAAATGTTAGACAGGTGTCCAACACGCATTCTACACCGCATAGCAGGCATCGTAGAACAGGTAAGATGCAATCTTGCCAGATTGGTCTAAAGGACAGGAACCATGTGGTATTAAGGTCCCATAGACGATTTATGCCCAAAAGCTGTACTATTTGCTCACTGCACTTTCGTTCAAGGAGAGCTTTCTCCATGTCGCTCGGAGTGATGTCGGCGAATTGGCTGGCCATAGCGAAATAGCAGGAAGAGAAATAAAATTCCGGCAACGAGTGCTAGAATTAATGGTATGCCACCAAACACCGAATGTGCAAAGTTTGGGATGATTCCGAGTATTGCCTGGAAAGGTGCTAACAGACCCGAGCAGATGCCCTTAAATACATGTACAATTCCTGTTGTATCAGACATGTTGAAAATTCGTCCTATCATTTCCACGAAATGTATAGGGCAGTTTGTACGTATTAAAGTCTGTATCTCAGCCGAAGTCCTTGCAATTTGCAGATCATAGGTTTCTTTGGCCGAGGTCAGAGGCACTGTTTGTTGTAAAAGCATGGCTTTCATTCTGCTTAAAGTATCAAATCTTATAAAAGAGACGTTCAGCGAAGGCCATAAAGGCGACTCCCTGACTGTGTCTATTGGGGCAAACAATACTTGCATACAGCAAGTGACCCTGGAGTTGACCGTTACTAGATATGGGATGCCTGGCAGCATGCCACAGCAACTCTGATCATTCAACATGAGGTAACTCCCATTAGAAAGTTGTCCGAACGTTGGATTAATCACAGCAGCTGGTGTACCCTGCTGATGGCAAGACAAATTTGCCACAGAACCATTACAAGCCCCGTGTAAGGAAATGTCCTGACATATAAGTGGACCGCTGAGTGCACGTTTACAGTTTTACCGCTTAAAAACACTTCACGATCCCGCTCCAACATCTATATGTATACGGTAAAGCCCAAGATGTCTTAATGTATTCCTTACCCAACCTTTCATATTTGCCTGCTTGCATTTGTCTGAGGCAATACTGAAACTGAAAAGTAGTCACAGGTAGTGTAATTTTGCCATGAATAAGCCATTCTGTAGCTGGTTTTTCTGCCACTGTGAATGGTAACTTTTCAAGTTTTTCAATGCTCAGCACTGTATACTTTGCTCCTCTCTGTGCCATTTCGATCTGTTTATCAGTTAGATTGTATTCTGCAAACAGAGCCGTTGTGTTGATGAAACGCCAAGGCACATAGCCCGCTCGCAATGATTGCAGCGTCCAGCTTAATAACATAATAGAACGTATTTGAGATTGGCCTTGTTGTAACATCGCCAAATCTTGTTCCAGAATGTCGATAGCAGAGGATAAAATGCCGTCCAATGAATATATTCTGGAGGACAAAGTTGTTAACCCATTGTCGACCACAGAGAGTGTTTTCTCTAAATTAATACGATCAAGTTCACGTATTCGTTCTGCGGCCTCTATCTGTGACACCTTCCAAGCTTCATTATAAACAGCATAAATGCCGGCATATATGAAACGTTTTTGACGCGGTTTTCTTGGTCCAAGCAAGAAATCCCTAAGATCTGCGTCTTTTGCAAGTAAGGATATGTGTTGTTTCACATCCTGTAGTGTAGATGTATGCAGCCAATCGAGGCAGAATTTCCCTACACTGTATGTTGTTACTACCCCCGGATGTTGTCTTTGGACGTATCTTGGGTCTGGCCTATGAATAGTAAAGCCCTGAGTTTTATTCAGGAATCTTTCCTGACAGTTATTCGTGTCTATGGGCCAGATCAACCATTTTTTCCACTCAGGATTAGATCTGTTGAGTTGTAGTATATTGTCGACTGTCACCACTGCCTGTGTTACATTATTTTTTGCAGGAGTTGGTACAGAAGGTGTGTTCATCTCTTTGATCTTGGCTAATCCAAGACAAGATGTTTGTTGGATAGTTTCATTCAAAAACATTATTTGTTCAGGGATGATGCAGGCTCTGAATAAAGCTTCTATCCCCTGTACTTGCCATTCTTTAGTACCCCACAACGTTTTTGTGTCTATTGTGTCTTTCCAAAAGTCGAAACCCTGTCTAGACAGTTGGGCATTGAATAATGCAGAATAAATCTGTTTTGTATTTGTTAACATAATTTTCAGTCCTGGTTTTTTTACATTTTTATAGTAAAACATTTCTGGATCAGATGTATTGTAACCTGAAAAATATGGAAATTTACTGGCAAATGTTTGTGAACTACCTTTAGGTGGTGTAGGACAATGTTCCCATTGGTTAAACATAAACACATTTCTTGGATATGCAGATTTATGCGAAAAATGATGACCATAGTGATTATAACAATACAGTTCTTCATAATCTGATAAACCCTCTAAATATTCATTTTTAGAAAATGCAGCAGATTTTTCTAGGTCAAACATAATATCAGTCACAGTCTCAAAGTCCCAATCATCAGAATAGGTACTGGACGTGATTAGATCACTTAGTGAAATTTTAAACAAATGTGGAATGTTCAATTCTTCCGTTGGACCGAATATATCAAAATCTGTTTTGTCCCACACTATACCATCGTGTATAGGAACAGCTGTGAAGTTCACTGATGACAAGTCTCTTGCTTCACGATGGGAAGATTTATGAGGTTTCAAAAGTACGTTTACGTCTTTTCCTTCAGTGTTCACATGGATGTATCTGCCACTTATAAGCACGCTTACTGTTGTAACCAAAGCTAGCCAGAGCAGGAAAACAAAAAGTCCAGATGTAATCCAGAGTTCAATCCATGGAGAAACCAAATAAGTTTTTTTCAGAAAGTGAAGAAAGTCTTGTACTTGCTGCTTGAATTTCAATGACACTGGCGTTGTTTCAGGTTCACTTGGATCTTCTGAGAACGTATCAAAGTTAATGAAGTAGCCAGAAGCAGTTCTGTCAATTGTTTGAATTGCATCAGGGTTTGTTGAAATCACTGGAACCAGTTCATCACTTGTTACGTTGGTGTAGACAGGTGTATTTGGACGAACTGTTACTTGTTCTTCAAGAGGGATGAGTTCCATAGCGTTGTTGCATAGTCCTTCATTTGTTTCAGCTGAATTCTCGATTGTTATCAGTCTTTCAGTATGAACCTCTTGGATAGTAGCGAGAGGAGTGCGTTTGCTACTAAGTCGGAGTCCACGAGGCCTACTATTTAGTATTGGCCACATACTGTGGTTTGATCAGGTCGATGGACACAAATCTTTTCTCCTTTCTTCCAGCAAGGGGCGGCAGTAGTACTGTTCTTGTTCCTTGAACTGCTAGGACAGGTACTGGTTGTCTGTAAGAAGGTCCAAATTCCTTCTTGTCCGCAATTTTTTCTCTGACTAGATCCCCAACTTTAGGAATCCAGACAGGCCTTGCTGGGACAGCCGGTTGATCCCCAGTGGTGGTTGACTGTAGGAATACGTTGCTTTGTTTCGTTCTTAATTTGTTTAAGTCCTGTAAAACAGCCAAACAATCTTTGATATCAAAGGGTTTATTTTCCACCACTGTGCCTACGTTTTCTAAGTCTGGTACCCACATTCTTGTCCCAAATAGGACCTCATATGGAGTGACCCCCCCTAGAGAACTTCTTGGCAGGTTATTAAGTGCACGTTGAACTCCACTAAGGTGTTTGGCCCACCCGTCACCCGAGCCTAATACTCTAGCTGTTATAACTGCTTTATGTCCCGGTTTTTCCTTTCCACAACCGAATTTCCCTCAGGATGGAATGGAGAGGAGTACCGCAATGCAACGCACAAACTGGCCATGGCGTCTTTGTAAGCCCGAGAGCTAAACGCAGGACCTTGGTCAGAATGTAGCGTGCCTATTGCGTATATGCCGATAAAGCCTCGCAAATCTTTTATAACAGTTCGAGTGTCAGCTGAGCGCTGAGGCCATAACCATAGGAACCTAGATTCAGTATTTGCGGTAATGCCTTTGTCCAGTAGGACGCAGGCGCGTAGATAGTCGAATGCTGTCTAACAGTGGTGTCTGTACTGGGCTGCCGCATTCGCAGCATGGTTTCTGGTATCTCTCTCGCTGTAATTTACAGTCTAAGCAGTTGTTGATGAATATGTGAATTTCTTTATTCATCCCAGGCCACCAGTACATCTCTTTTAAAGTCAAGATAGATTTAGAGATCCCTCGATGTGTCAGACCCTCCCCCAAATGTGTTTCATAAATCAAGGCTGCTCTACGTTCCTTGTTTGGTATTACCCTATCCCCCACTCCAGGGATTCGAGCAAAAGGAACGTTGTTCGCATCAATTACATAAGAGTACTTGAGTGGAAACTTTTTGGTAACGCTGCACTGCTGCCTTTGCTTGATGCATTGACAGCCAACATTATCTCACCGTCTATTTTTGTTTTTGAACGAGTGATCGCAGCTACGGAAGCCGTTTGCACAGCCCCCTTTGCGGCTTCGTCAGCCAATGAATTCCCTGCAACGTGAACGCCATCACGTTGATGACTCAGTGTGTGGATCACATGAGCCTTTGGTAGTTCGTTTTTCAACTGAACTACTTGTTCCCAAAGCAATTTGTGCTTTATTGTGCCACCTTTCGCATCTTTGAAACCATTTTCAAGCCAGTTTTGTATATATTCATTATACGACTGCACACAGTAAAAGGAATCGCACACGATTAGTGTAGGGAATTCTCGATCTGTACTTTCAAGTGCCAGTTTGAATGCTTGTAGTTCAGCTCGCTGAGCTGTACAATCTCCTAGAGACTGTGTTTTTGTGACCATAGGTCTGAAGATGCCATTTCGCATGCGACCTTTAACGATAGCACACGCTGCACTGTAAGCTTGCTTACCCCCTATTGCGGGTTGTGCAGATCCGTCAGTGTAAATTATGAATTCGTACTGATCGAGAGGCAGAATTTCAGTAGGCAGGGGACATTCATGTTCGTACTGCAGGAAGGCTTGTGTTTTTAAATCTGGATCAAAAACATATTCAACATCTGTTGCAGCAAGAGAATTAACCATTGTATCCATCTTGGATGCAATGCCTTAGCATTTGGAATGCTTGCTTTTGTAACCGCTTCTAAAGCAGGTACTGGGGTTACGATAATAATGCGTTTCCCTTGGGCTAAGGCTCTTTCTTTTGCTACAGCGGTTTGAACTGCTGTTAGAATTTTTTCAGTAGAACTGAAGCGCATTTCCGCTTGTGTGTACAAGTGTGATTTATACGCTATTGGTATTTTTTCACCCTCATTGAAAGTTAAGTAGGTGAATCCACATTGACCCGAAATTATTCGGATCACCAAATTTCGTTCACTTACGCGTGTTTGTAAGTGATTTGTTGCTAACATGTTAGCCTGGAGTGAACGCAAAATTTCTGTGTGTTCCTGTGTCCAGTTTTTGATTGAAAAATCAGGCTTGATTAATGCGTAGAGAGGTTTAACCCTTTCTGCGTAGTTTAAAATGTATGTTCTTCCAAAATTTAAGAAACCCAGGATTGATTGTAAACTTTTTAGCGTTTTTGGAGGTTGGAGCAGCGCACACTTTTCTAAAAAGTTAGCTGCCAAGCTCTTGCCTTCACTTGAAAGCTCATATCCTAGAAATAGGACATTGAGATGGGCAATTCTGGACTTTTTAAAGTTGAATTTGTAACCCTCAGAGGCGAATCCCAGTATAATGGTGCTCACCCTGTTCAAGTGTTTTACTAGGTCATCGTCTGTCAGATATATGTCATCGACATAGGACAATGCCTCATTGTCATAAATTTGTAGTAACTCCATTACCCTCGCTGAGAATAAACCTGGGCTATTCTTGAACCCTTGTGGGAGTCGACAAAAGTGACGCTGGGTCCCCATTATGGAGAATGCTGTTAAGTACCTGCTTTCAGGTGCTATGTTTTGACAAAAGAAACCATTTGAGATGTCTAATGTTGTTTTATATTTTTTACGCACAATGTTATTCCTTAATGCTGTGCTATGTGCATTTTGCACTGCAAAAGTTTTAGAACAAGTGTTTAGGTGTCTGTAGTCCAAAACTAGACGATATGTTTTGTCTGGTTTGGAGACAGGAAACAAAGGATTGTTCATTGAGGAGGTGCATGTTTCAATCACCCCTTGGTATTCAAGTTGATCTAAGATCTCCCTGACCTGTTTTTAGTTTCTTGCTTAATAGGATACTGCCGTTGTGCAGTTGGTTCATGTTTCAGATGCATTTTATGGTGAGGTGAATCCTCATCCCATCCTACATGATTTTTATATAATGCTGGGGCCTGGGCCACTGCCCATTTCCTGGCATATGTATATTTTAGGTGAATTGGAATATGGTTGGAGAAGGCAGGCATAATTATGTCCTCGCCGTGTGGGCACTCCCTGACAAATTGTGGTGGCCAGTCCTTTTCTGCTAGAAGTATGTCATAGCCCTTTGATAGTTTTTCCCAAAAAGTGCTTTCACCTGTCTAGGTTTGTCTCCCTCCATCCGGAGTGTTATGTCATATAACTTTTGTGGAGTACTAACCCTGGTGTCTACAGTCTCGACTGTGATGTACTCATTCAAGTCCACTATCTCCAGAAGTTCCCTCAGGTTCTGGCAAACTATTGTGACTTCTGCTGCACTGTCCAGCATGGTCTGAGCCCATTCTCCGTTCTTGAGTTGCGTTCTCAGTATTCTCGGCATGTCTTATTTTTAGACCTGCTACTTTCTTTTTGGAGAATTGAGGTTTTACTTTAGTTTTTGGAGCGTGTTTGTCGTCTTTCGATGTCACGCGTTCTTCTCTGTGTTCCGCCCGTCCTCTTCTTTCCGAAGTCTGTGGTGAGATCTGAAAGGGACGAGAGGAACGTGTATCAGTATCATGATACCTATCAGGTTTTCTCAAATTATCCCTATTCCTGAGGTTATACCTCCTTTCAGAGGAGCTCCTTTTGAGGAGACCTACCTCGAGATTGAGAACGTTTCTCGTTTGATTTTTGTTTAGTAGACTCCCACTTCTTTTTAGAAGATGTAGGAGTTTGTTTTATTGAGTCCTTCTCAGGACTTTCAGATAGTTTCGGCTTCAGTGGTCTTCCACCCAAACTATCTCTGCCTAATTCTGCATGATTGTTCAATTATTCTGGGTAGCTCAGTTTGATGTTCTGTAACATCGAATTCCCTCAATTGTTGGCGGATCGCCACTGCTGCTGCCTCCCCTTTAATATTAGATAATATTATTGTTGATACCTGCTCGAAATTTTTTAGTAACTTCATACCTAAATTTAGAGCAGGCTCTGCCCCGTATTCGTTTTGAATTTGTTTTAGGACATCAGGTATTACCGCAATTGACGGAATACCATGTGTTTTAGTATAGATGGCAGCAAAGACTGAGCCCCAAGTGGTGCAGTCTTCCAGTTGTGGTGTGATCCCCATCGGTAAACTGATTGTTAGGATTCTGTGTTTCTCATGTGGGCTAGTATTTGGAAATACTGCTTCGATTTGAGTAATTTTTGAGCTATCCAAAACGGAATTTGCTCACGTTTTGTGGGCATTTTACCCATGACTGAATTGAGAGTCTGTGGTGTAATTTTTAGTGTATTCCCCTGTTGGGGAGTTGGATTTGGATATGTCAATGGTGGTCGGACTGTAAAAGTCCGCATGACATATTGGACCAATTGTCTGTAAATTTTTATTAACTCTTTTATTTGAGTATGTAATTCCTCATCTGTCATTATATCCAGTTCAGGATGAGGTGTGTAGCCGGCTAAAATCGGCCATGTTGCTCCTGGTCTACCTAGTGGACCGAGCCTGGTAATGTTTTTGTGATGTTTTAGGGCGCCTTTAAACCAGAGCTGATGCTCTTGGTATGTTAATGGAATTTCAATATCCTCGAAAGGAATGTATTCCTCTGGTAGATCATCTTCTTTGTAGAAGTGAAATGTTTGTGATGTTGGATTGCATTCCGGAAGTAGTACCCATGAATAGAATACCTCTGTCTGAAATGATTCATGTGCCTCTATCACGAAAACTGCTCTACCTCCTCTTGGCGATAGGCCATGTTTTATAAGTTTTAGAGTTATGGCTCTTCTTAAGTTTTGAGGGATGTGTACCACACCCTCCTCAGTTTCATTTAAACCTATAAGGTTAAAAACTACTGCTTGGGCTGCATCAGCCGCAGTTACACCGTCTCCGGCGTCTTTGTCACCGTCAGGCATTTTTGTTGTTTGAAAAATGTAGAAACAAGTTTCAAGGAAACAAAGATAAGGTGCACAATATTTTGGAACACTGTATCCTTCAACGTTGAGTAAACCAAACAGCTAATATATAGGGTGCTTCCCTATGTAGCCTTGGTGGATACCAAACCCTGCCCACTCCAGACGTCTTTTGGAGTATATGGGTAGGGGTCTTTGAGAGAAAATAGCACGGCTGAGTTACTCAGTATCTAAAGTTGAATTACTGCCTAACCAAACCGGTGGGCGCCATGTAGTGTAGCTCCTATTTCCCTTATAGGCTCTGCGCATTGGAATAATATATCCTATAGGTTTGACTAAGGTCGGTATGTCCCTATCAAGTATATTAAACTTAATTACTTGTGCCAGCTAGCTCAGAGGCCACTAGAATCTCCTTGACAACAAGAAGGGAGTAGTTTCTGGCAGCCGCAAAACATGACCAATATGTTTTCCTTTTAGAATCAGAACGTGTCCCAGAGTCGTGGAAACACTAGATAACTATTTCACTCAGCTCAGTCGTGCATGCTTAGTTTTCCTCAGAGTTACACAGAAATAATAGATGGGCGTTTTCAATAAAAGATTTATTGAACAGTCTTGTTTCTGGTGTAAGTATAATGTGCTGTTACGATCACAAGACAGTATGCGAGATAAATAATGTACAGGGTGAGCAGTAGAAATAAATAATACTGCGATAGCATTATCTTTTAGTACAAATGCTGTTACATAAATAACACAGACTAAAAATGCGAGTACTCATACGATGCGGTGCTAAGCTAGTTCTACCCCAGTGTACCTAACCTAACCTAGGTGTAGGACAAGGTATGAAGTAGGTGAAGTATTCCTTACTATGGTATACTAAAAGTATGTTAAGTCTAGTATGCCTAGTATGCCAAGAGTCCCTCTAGGTTCTTATCAGCTCCATACCTGAAGAATGAGAGAGGTTGGAATCTCTTTGCCAGACTCGAACTCCAACACCCCGCAAGGGAAGTCAGATCACTGGAAGCTGGAAGCTGGGCTCTCTGCGTGCAGGGAATGGCAGCGTCTTCTCAGTGCGTCAGGCCGGGATACGGGCTCCTCTGAAGTCGAGGTCTCCTCTAATTTACAGGGGCTAGGGAAGGTATATTTATACCTGAGAGTACCTTAGGAATGTTAGCATTGACGTGAATTGGACAACGAAAGACGTCATGAATGAACCCCTAAGGAATAATGGTTCATGCATAATATATGAGTCCTTGAAGAAATCAATAGTCCTGGACTAGGGAAACTCCCGCAGCCTAAGGGTCTGTTCTTCATGAACTCGTTGTGACGTTAGGGTGGACGGATGTCAGAGACCATGCCTGTATTTGGAGTGCACGGTTTAATGCCTAAATAAGGCCTGGGATTCTATGCCTATATAAGGGCAGGGCGAATTGTGCCTATATAAGGACAGGATATTGGAAAGCCCGTTATGGACACCCTAAGAGGAAATACAACAGGATGGGTGCACAAAGAGGCAAGAGAGGTACAGAAAAAGGCAGGAGGGGTACAGAAAGAAGGAAGAGAAGTGCAGAAAAAGCCAAGAAAAGTGCAGAAAGAGGCAAAAGAGGTACATAAAGAGACAACAGGGGTGCAGAAAGAAGCAAGCGAGGTGCAGAAAGGAGCAAGTGAGGTGCAGAAAGAGCCAACAAAGGTGCAAAAAGAGGCAAGAGAGGTGCAGAAACAGGCAAGAGATGTGCACAAAGAGGCAAGAGAATTGCTGGAAGAAGCAACAGAGGTGTACAAAGAAGCAAGAAAAGTGCAGAAAGAGGCAAGTGAGATGCAAAAACAGGCAGGAAAGGAACAGAAAGATGTAAGACGAGTGCAGAAAGAGACAACAGGGGTGCAGAAAGAAGCAAATGAGGTGCAGAAAAAGGCAACAGACGTGCAGAAAGAGGGAAGAGAGGTGCAGAAAGTACATGAGATTTGCAGAATGAGGTCAAGAGAAGTGCAGAAAAAGAAAGAAACGTGCAGAAAGAAGCAACAGAAATGCAGAAAGAGGCAAGAGAGGCGCAGAGAGAAGCAAGAGTGGCTTGCACACCATTAGTACCAATTTAACACCCACATTTAGCAATAAGTAACACGTGACCATTCTAGGTTTGCAAAGGGCCTTCCACCTCTCTGTAACACTTGTCGCTGCATTTTTGGTAACGTTTGACCCGTTTCAGCTAAAAACAAGGCTTTTTTGTTCAAATCTGCAGATTAGGGTGCAGATGATGAATTATGTGGCTAATGCAGAAAATGTGTAATTGTGCGAAAGTCGGTGCAGCCAAACAGTCACATAAATCCAGTGGCCCTGCTCATACCTCTGACTAGGTCCACAAGTGCTCCTCAGTGATTCCATCTTTTTTTGTCTGACTGAGTTCATAGTTGAGCTTCTATGGAAACGAGGAAGACTAAACCTGAGGTTACCAGTCCACAACACAGACTACCATACCACATAATTGCTCTCCATAACACATAATCCCACTCTACATAATTCCTATACACTAAATACCACATACTTTCTATCCACATAATTTCACTGCACAACATACCACATAATTCCACTACACACAACGTACATCCACTCCACTCCAAAAAACATTAGTAAAAAACTTTTGCATTTACAACGCCAATAGCTCTAATTCTCGCAAATGCGAAACCTATTACATTGCAAACACTTCTTTAACTAGTAGTCATGTTTGCAGAGTGGTGGAGAAAGGGTGCTGGGCCTCCGACCAGCGCTCAGGAATTCCGGTGCGTAGGGCTTACAGGAGGTACCAGTAGGGCTTCTTGGCCCCCAAAGTCCCTCAGGAGTAAATTGGACTTCATCCCCCATCCCGTAGCCTGCCAGGAGGCGCGTTTGCAGAATGGTGGAGAAAGGGGGGCATGGCCTCCGAAGACGTCCTAGCAATCCCACTGTTCGGGACACTGTGGAGGTAACAAGAGGGGTAGTTGGCCCCCAAGGACGTCCTTGGGGGCCAACTACCCCTCCTGTTACCTCCAGTAAGTCCCACACAGCAGCATTGCTAAGTTCGAAGAGCAGGCCACACCCCCTTTGCCCACCACTCTACAAACACGCTCCCTGGCGCGCTCTTGGATGGGGATTGAAGTCCCCTTCGCTGCTGGGGGTCCTTTAGGGGCCAACTAGCCTACCTCTTACCTCCAGTAAGCCCCACGCAGTGGGATTGCTGAGAGGTAGACAAAGGCCACGCCCCCTTTCTTCACCACTCTGCAAACGCGCCCCCTGGTGCGTTGTTAGTTGGGGAATTAATTCCCCTTGAATACTGAGGGTCCCTGGGGGCCAACTAGCCCACCAGGTACCTCCAATATGCGCCACAGAGCTGGATTGCAGAGAGGTGGTCCGAGGCCACGCCCCCTTTTTACACCACTCTGCAAACGCGCCTCTTGGCGCACTGCTGCTCGGGGGATGAAGTCCACTTGTGTCCTGAGGTCCTCAGGACACAAGAGGACCTCATCGCCCCACCACCAGTGCGCCAAGAGGCGCGTTTGCAGAGTGGTGTAAAAAGGGGCGTGGCCTCAGACCACCTCTCTGCCACACAGCTCTGTGGCGCTTACTGGAGGTACCTGGTGGGCTAGTTGGCCCCCAGGGACCCTCAGGATTGAAGGGGACTTAATCCCCCAATTTACAACGCACCAGGGGGCGTGTTTGCACACTTGTCATATCAGGCCCCACCCCCTCCCTGCACCACTGTGCAAACGAGCCCCCTGGCAGTGGTGCAGGGAGGGGGCGGGGCCTGATATGACAAGTGTGCAAACACGCCCCCTGGCGCGTTGTAAATTGGGGGATTAAGGCCACACCCCCTTTCTCCACCACTCTGCAAATGCGCCCCCTGGCGCGTTGTAACTTGGGGGATTAAGTCCCCTTGAATCCAGAGGGTCCCTGGGGGCCAACTAGCCCACCAGGTACCTCCGGTAAGTGCCACAGAGCTGAGTTGCAGAGAGGTGTTCCGAGGCCACGCCCCTTTTTACACCATGCTGCAAATGCGCCTTCTGGCACACTGCTGCTCGGAGGATGAAGTCCACTTGTGTCCTGAGGTCCTCAGGACACAAGAGGACCTCATCGCCCCACCAGCAGTGCACCAGAAGCTGCGTTTGCAGAGTGGTGTAAAAAGGGGCGTGGCCTTGGACCACCTCTCTGCAACGCAGCTCTGTGGCGCTTACTGGAGGTACCTTTCCGTTTAAAAAAAAAAAAAAATTATTAACGGGGAGGGGGGGGCTGCGTGGCCCCCCTCCCGGGCCACTTCTGGCCCCAGGGACCCCATCCCCCGGGGCCTGGCCTCTTCGTTGGGGACCGTGGGGGGAGCCCCAATGCCCCCACGGTCCCGCCGGCTCTCCGCATCCTGCGGGAGCCGGCATTGCTTTTGCACAAGGGGAGCTGCAGACATGCAGCTCCCCTTGTGCAAAAGCAATCTGCTTGCTTCATTGAAGCGAGAGCAGGGCGAGGCCCCCCACCCTTATTGAAATTAAGCCCCGGGGAGGTGGCGGTCCCCATGGGCTTGGGGGGGCCCACGAGGCCCCCCCACTCTATAATCAATAAAGCCCCGGGGAGGCTTGGGGGGTGGCCGCGTGCCCCCCGCGAATAAATTATCAAGCCCCGGGAGCCCGCTACATAAATAAATTGCCCCGGGGACTTGGCCCACCCGGGGGCTTTGAAAACAAAGCGCGGGAGACCGCGCTTCGTTTTTTAAAAATTTTCGGACGTATTCCACACCCGACGCGACCCCGCCCGAATATTTTAAAAAAAAAAATGCTTTTTTTGGGGACCCCCTGAGCAGGCCTGGGGGGTCAGGGTGTTTTTACCCTGCCCCCTTTTCTTGTTTTTTTATCTTTCTCTTACCTTTTTCTTTCTCCCTCGTCCGAGGCACAAGATGGCTGCCAACACTTCCTGGTTTGAAGTGTTGGCAGCCAATCAGAGGCAAGCTCATGCTCGGGAGGAGATGTGTGGTTAGGCTCCGCCCAGATATTGAAAGTTTTCTTTTTTTTAATTTCTCAGGAACTACTGAACGGATTTACACCATTTAAAAAAAAGGTCGCTTTCTGAACCAAGCGCTACCTTTTTGCCAAATTTGGTGTAATTCCGTTCAGCAGTTCGGGCTGTAGCTTTGTCTAAAGTTTCCTATGGAAATTAACATGGAGAAAACGCGTTTTGGGACCCCCTTTTTTCTCGGCCCCCGCTTGACGAATCACCCGGAAACTTTCAAGACAGGAGCTGACCAGAGCGCCCCACTAGTTTTGAAAATTTCGCGAAAATTCGTCAACCGGCGCCAAAGTTATTGAGAAAAGTAAAAACACTTTTTGAATAGAAACGAGGTCCTAACTATAACTACCTACTGGCGACCGCCAGTAGGTAATATATATATCTATATATATATATATATCTATATATATATATATATATAGATATATATAGATATATAGATATAGATATATATATGCGCCATTGGCAATAGGTCTAGCTATGACAAGCTGCTGCAAAGGTCATTTATTATTTTTATTGTAAGCGTATGCCACATTAAAAACATTTTTTTTAAATGCAAGATGCCCCTGCCTGATTGTGATAGCCAAGTACTTGCAGTACGGGTGAGTTGTACCCGGGAGGTGGACTTAGCACCATGTAAAAATCATTTTAGTTTTATTCCAAATCACGGGATAATATGCTTCTTAATGGAGCAACGAAAATGTAATATTGACTTTGGATTACTGTAACTTCAAGACATAGTTTAAATACACAAGGGTGTCTAAATAAGCTATAACATTGACAAAGAATTGAAACAAAGTACTATTGGCAAAGAAAAGTATTGTTCCCACCAGCCCTGACACTGAAGTGCACCTCCTTGTAGCTGGATGTGCACACTTTCTGGGTAAAATGCTACTCATCACACTGCGAGAGAGCCAATGACTGAAGAGGGTTGATCCACTGCCCCAGTTTGTATGGTGTGGTGGGCAGAAGCAGCATTTGAGTGACAGCCGGACAGACAACTAGATGAGAAGGCCTGAAACAAGCACCTTTGTGTGTCGATATACGTATGTATTTTTCATGTATGTTTTGTTTTATTACATGAGGCTGGTGAGACAGCCCACATTGTCTCTAGGACAGACGTAAAAAGAAGATGTAAGACAGTTATTTACAAACACCCCAAGTAAAACTACCAAGAATATAGTAAATAACATGGGCCTAAAGAAAAACGTGACAGCCAAGCATAATAACCAATTTGCACTGTTGTACTCATCGGCTCCTGAGTCTGAGCCAGGACGCAACCCGAGTAATCTAGGCGAGCGAGGCACAGTCCCTGATGGATGCAGACAAAAGGACTGCCATGTGTTTTAGGTCCACCATCTGTCTGAAAATGGATCATCGTATACTTCCATCATATACTGCCCATGGTATACTTCTTGTATACACTGTTGCCCGTGTATATCATAATGCTATTCTATATAATATCATTATGCTATTTCTATATTCTTTGCACTCCCTTATCACCAATACTCTTTGTGCTCACGTCCCGCCAATTTTGGTGGATTATATCTATGCTGTGTTAGTTTAAATTGCACATCTCTCGTACATACCATTGTAACGTTTTCTTTTTATGTTTAGATGTATGTATTTGTTTCGTATCATATATGTAATTCATGTGCTCTGAAGTCTTTATGTAATGTAACTGGTTCTATTGTAAAGCGATCTGATACCTTCGGGTAAAGGACGCGCAATATAAAAACGCATGAATAAATAAAAGTAAATGGCCAATTCAATGTGTCGACAACAGAATACAAACAAGATTACCACCTAAGGTGGAAAGGTCCTGCCTGGTCAGAACGCCTTTTTGCTTAAGCCAATGTGACCCTGATGGCAATTCACACTGACCATTTGAAAATGGTTTGTAGTCCTTGAATAAAAATAGCAGCTAAAACCAATAGCCACCATCAGATCCGAATAACTAGTTCAAAAATACAAGGTAAATCTACTTTATTTATTTTGCAGTTAGTAAAAACAGACATCAATAAATGAACAATTCATCTGAATAGTAGTATCATTGATATACATAATAAATACTCATTGATTAACATAAATTAAAAATCTATATTTAGGGCTCCATTAGGATGGCGGGCGGACTGAAGTCCGCCCGCCATCCTCGCGGTGCTGGGACCGGCTGCCAGACGTGCGGAGGCCCCGCACCGCTGATTAGGATGCGACCGCCACTCTGGCGGTCGCATTCCGCACATTTTACATTGCGGCGGGTGCTGCTTACAGCAGCACCCGCCGCAATGCCAAATTGACAACGTGGCAGGCACCGCGCGGCGCCTGCCACCTTGTGCATGGGAATGTAGGGGGGTACCATGGGTACCCCCCAAGTGCACACCCCACCCCACTTGGGGGCCCGCAAAGGGGCCCCAAAGCACATCCCCACCAGCCTTTCCATGGCGGCATCGCCGCCATGGAAAGGCCTTTCAAACCAGTCATCATAATATGGATGGCGGTGCCTTCTAGGCACCGCCACCATATTGTGCCCCAGCTCCGCCCTGCCGGCAATCGGAATGATTGCCAACCGGCTGAAAAGCGGCGGACGCACTTTGCGTCCACCGCGATACCCCCGCCATAATAATATGGCGGGGGTAAATCAAGTTGGGATGGCGATCCGCCCGCCATCCTAATGACCCCCTTAGATATTTCGTAGATATGAGCAGGTATAACCCTAATTCCCACCCATATTTAAAAAAAAATTCTTAAGGCTCCTACTCTTTGGGAGTATAGCGTCTCTTTCGCCTCAATTCGGGACATCTTAAGTAGCCACTGCGAAAATGTTGGGGAGTCAGCCTTTTTCCATCTTTGCAAGATCAGTGATCTAGCAACAAGTGATGCAATGAAAATATACTGTTGCTGTTGCATTGGTAAACCCGATATATTGGTCATTCCGAGAAGAACAGTGCTTGGTTCGGGCACCAAATTGATATCAAGCTTGTTGCTAAGCCACTGATATATTTGGTTCCAAAATTTGTTTAAAACTGGACATGCAAAGCAAATATGGAACCAGTCCCCAATAAGATAGTTACATCTGAAACATGCTCCCGAAATAGAGGGGTACATTTTGGAGAGTCGTGCTGGAGTATAATAGAGTTGCCATTTAGAAAAAACAAGCCATGCGTTTAAAATTGGCACCCCATATGGCTTTATGTGCCCAGGTGTCATATAATTGCCATTTTTGGATTTCTAGCCTACAACCAGTAGAATTTTAGATCTTTTGTAAAGCTTGCGGCACAATTTTAGCCTGGAGCTGCTCAAGTAAGGCTTTATACCAATTACCGATCCCTCGGCTCTCTTTCACATAATACTTGAAACTAATCAAATTTGCTTGGTGGTCTTGGGAAACTTGTAAACTGCTTAGAAAATTCCTAAATTGAAAAATGGAAAATATTAGTGAAGATGGAAGTCCGGGATTGGACTGCATTATTTGATTCCAGGATTTCATTTGATCTCCTAGAAGAAAATCCCTGAAGCGAAGAACTCCAAATCTTTCCCAAGCGGTTATACTTTTTTGACTTATTTGAAGACCTATCTCCCTACTATGGGAAATTAACATTTCTGGGTGGAAAGCGATAAACTGATATTCCTGCTTCAATTGAAGAAACCTGTCAGCAATGATTTGGGATGTCTTGTATATACTGCACTTGGGGAGTCTCTGAATTTTAATAAAAGGGACAAGGTGGAAGCCGGATTCCAAAAGCATTTGCTTCAAATAATAATTGCTGCCCAGATCGCGTCTAGTAAGAGACCTTGTGCACCAATTGAAAAAAGCTGCTTGGTAATACTTTTTAAAATGAGGAAGTGCGAGGCCCCCGTCTGGAATTGGTAATTGTAGAGTCTCTAATTTTGTACGAGGTTTTCTACCAGAACAAACAAAAAACCGAAGCATTTGGTCTACCTCGTTGAAAAATTTTGAGGAAACTTTAATTAAAAGATTTGAGAAAATGAAAAGAAACAGAGGCAAAATCATCATTTTGACAACAGCAATTCTCCCTATCAACGACAGTGGTAAGTTCTGCCACTGCTTTATCAGACTTCTAGCCTTAGTAAGCGTACTTTCGTAATTGAGCTGGTATAGCTGAAAAGGGTCGTGTGATACATGTATCCCTAAATATCTGATTGCCCCGGTCAAACGAACCTGATTACGCATATCTAGTGGGAGGACCTGATCGGAGCAGTTAAAAAGTAAAATTTCAGATTTAGAGTGATTGATCTTATATCCCCCCAAGTCCGAAAACAATTGGATTTTTTTAAAGACATTCAAAATATTATGTTGCTCAGCAGACAAATATAAAATTATGTCATCTGCCTAAAGTTTTAATTTTGGAGCGCCTGGCAAAGGTGCTCTAATTTGAGGATCCTGTCGTAATAAAGATGCTAGAGGTTCTATGAATAATGCAAAAAGCACTGGTGACATTGGGCACCCTTGCCGAGTGCCACGTTTAATTTGTAGTGATCCGATGGTTTGGGAATTTATTATGATCTTTGCTTCGGCATTATTATAGAGGTTATTTAGTAAATTGACAAGTTGTAAAGGAAAATAAAATTTTGTTAAAATTGCGAACAGAATCTCCCAAGGGACTAAATCAAAAGCTTTTTCTGCGTCTATCATGATTATAGTAGCTTCTATGTTTTTGTGTATGTAGTAATTGATTGCCTGGACTAAAAAGTTAGTATTACTTGCCATCGTTCTGCCGGGCAGAAAACCTGTCTGATCTCTATGTACCATAAATTGGGCAGGAGTAGTTATTCTTAGTGCCATGATTTTAGTAAACAATTTATAGTCAGCATTTAGAAGGCTGATTGGGCGATCTCGGGTGGTTTGCCTTTTTTGATAAAACTTATTATAACTGCCTCTGAGAAAGATTTGGGGAGTCCACCTTTTTGCTTAAGCCAATGTGACCCTAATGGCAATTCACACTGACCACTTAAAAATGGTTTGTAGTCCTTGAATAAAAATAGCAGCTAAAAGATTGGTCAAGACTCCAGAGCCTGTTTCTGGAAACTTAAAGCCTTGCGCAGATTCCTCCACCTGCTGCCAATGGACTGTCGGGCCACAATAGTCCATGCCCTTATTACGTCTCAGCTGGACTATGCTAACAGCTTGTACCTGGGTCTCCCTGCTTACCTTACCCAGAGATTGCAGACAGTCCAGAACGCTACAGCGAGGTTCATCAAAAATGTGCCCCTTCGCCATCACATTTCTCCTCATCTGCGCAGCCTTCATTGGCTCCCAGTAAAAAGGAGAATCGAATTCAAGGCACTGTCCCTTGCCTACAGAGCCTTAAAAGATAGAGGTCCAGGATACTTGAAACAGAGACTTCAGAAATATCACCAGACCAGGACCTTGCGATCCAACTCTCAGGTGCTACTCCATACTCCTCGCTTTGCCAAAGCCAGGATTGGTGGGCGAGCCTTCGCAGTGAGAACGGCCACTCTTTGGAATTCTATGCCTGACCACCTGCGTAAAGCAGAATCGGAATTCATTTTTAGGAAGGCACTGAAAACATGGCTGTTTGATTTGCCCTAGCTTGTCCTCGTTCCCCTGTCTGACTATGCTGCTATTTTAGCGCCGGGACACCGCCGTTGGTGGTAGCCGAGCGCTCTATAAATGTATATGGATGGATGGAAAACCAATAGCCACCATCAGATCCGAATAACTAGTTCAAAAATACAAGGTAAATCTTCAGCCGTGGCATGTTCTCTCTTGAAATTAATGGAACAAGCCATAAATCCAGCCAGCCAACAGCTGGATCCTGTGGAAACCATTTACATTTGGAAAGCTAGAATTGTGTCCATGAATACTCTTTATAGCACAAATGGTACTTAAACCCCATTCCGTTTGTGCTTAAGCACAAACTATTAATAATTTATCTAACCTACACGAGTCTTTGCTGGTTTGAATAGCGTGAGGACACCAGATACATCAAATATCAAGGCGCATTACTGCCAACAAGACCAGGTATTGAACATTATAATAACAGCAATAAAATGCACAGTACAAACAACCCCCAAGATATATGACCCAATGGTCCCTGAAATTTAAAAAACAATTTAAATCGTAAAATTATCCTTAATTAAATAATGTTAATAAAGTACATGAAATGTGCAGTGCATGCCACGAATATTTACCACCGGGAAACAATAACCATTGCAGGTAATACAACCTGCCCCACTACAACACTCAGGAAGCCTGTTTTGTGCTTTCAGTTAAGTGGGCTTCTCTGCAACAAAAGACGCAAATTTGCTCTCCTTAAATACTCCTAAAAGTCGGAGCTGCATGAATGCAAGGGGCAGCTGACCCCATAGCATCTGACCTGTCCCTCTTTGGGACCAGCTCCTGAGTCGCGCCCAGTCCAATCAAGGACACAACAATTTATGGTAGGAATTTTAAACCATATACAGTTGTCAAAATTTTAATATGCGTAAATAAAGTTAACTAAGCAATATTCTTACACCATGACGTCACTCACTCCATTACTTAAACCCGCTTTAAGTGCTTACAAATCTGGAACATACTTGAATCACAAAACACCCCTAGCTGCACTCTTGAAACAACACAAACATTACAAAACACATACAACAAACCATACATACAAAACCATCATATCATGATCCAACTCAAGCAATCAGAAAAAAAGCTAGTCAGTGCAGCAATCTTCGAGACGAGTCAGTGAAGATACACATATTCCCCCAGCACTGTGAGGCCATACTAGTGTAATTATGCACTAGATACATCTCTGACATAGCGTAAATGTGCACTGTTTGTAGTGATAGCGGCCCAAATTACATAAGGAATAGAAAATCAAATGCATAAAAGAATTCCTGCGTTTGGGTGCAGATTTACTCGTTTTCCATGTCTGCAAATATTCCTAATAGTACTATTGCAAACCGCGCCGCAGCTTTCCATGTGTACTTCTGGGAATGCCGTGTGACATTTGCTACTTCCACAATCGTGCAGAGCTGTATGCCCTGGGATAGCCCATTTCCAAGGGAAGGAAGGGGTGGAGAGAAGTTTGTGGGTGCTCAGAAACTCGCGAATCTGTGGCCGTTAACAAGTTATGAGGTGAAGCACACCTCTGACTTCCTACTGCTTGTCTGTGGTTTACTACTGCACACGTGTACGCACAGAGACGTTTTAAGGCATGGGCAAAGTGGGCTCTGGCCAGGGCCCCAGCCTTGGGGGGGGGCTTTTGAGCCAGCTCTATTCTGCAGAGAGTTTTGCCGTGATAACCTTAAATAATTCTTAAACAGATTGTTTTAAATACCGCTTACGTTTAATTTATTTTTAATGCGTGTGTATTATAGACGTTTTGTAGAGAAATGTTGTGTTTATGTTTCATGCAACATCCATAAAAAAGTTTCACTTACATTGAAACAGGACTTCACATATAAGAAATGGGAGGGTGCCACATAGATTATCTGCAGTAATATTAGTGAGCTGCTGCCTTGTTAAAAAAACTTAAATCATGTCAGTATCCCTGAATATTAGATATAAACACATTTAGAATTTGGACAAGTATGCTTGTGCACTGTCAATGACCTGGCCAAAGAGGGCCTTAAAGAGCTGAAATTGGATCATAAATTCAAAGCTGTTCGGAACAGGGGGCCCCAAAATATGTTTGGCACAGGGCCCTCAAAATCCTTAAAATGTCCCTGTGTACGCACTGTAATGTACAATTCTGTAGTAAGAAAACTACTTACGCGAGTCTTGTATCTTTTTGTGGATACAAGAAAGCCGTAAATAGAGCCCATTTTCAGCCTTAAATGACTTTGTGAACTCACCAGGATGATTTAGGTGACACCATATAAACACAACGGAATCATTTAAAGAAACGCAAACTCACCTGCTTAGAATCCTAAGGAAACAGGGGCGTGGGTCCTTAAGAGCATTGCCGTTTTAAGGGACCCTCCTCTCCACACCTGTTCAGCTCACACGGATGGAATCCTCTCCTCTCCTCGCATCCGCGCAGCACCCCTGTCTTCTGTGTGCATGGTACAGGCTCTGACGTCCTGTTGCCTTCCAATCCTTGTCATGTCTTTCTAAACCACTGTCTCGCGATTCATTTTTTTCGAGATGGTGTTTCCTCATACCAGCGATCGGTCGAGGTCTGCCGCTGCAGGCCTGAGCTTTGTGTCAGGCTGCTGTGTTTTCAATTACCGTGCCGGCTGGCCCAACCCGTTCGGCGAGTCTCTTCTGAAGAAAGGGCAAAGGAATTTCAAGAGACAACTGGAAAATCGGGTTTCGAGGTTTCACACGCGCCGAGTTTCACAGCGTTAATTTTTAACAGACTCTTCTTTGAACTGAAGGCGCTACAGAACATCAAGAGAGCTCAAGAGGTGTTAACACCTGGTCACCAGTGATGTCGCTATCACCTACTGGAAAGAGGAAATGCAAGAGGCTAAGGCTGAGGAGGGAAGTTAATGCCAGATGTGGTATGTGAGAAAAGATGGTTGTCCTTGGTGTATAGCAAGCCTTTGCCATGCAGTTTGTTGAAGTGTCTATTGTGTGGGATGTAAAAGGAAGAGGTAAGCCCACCTCTGACATGGAGGCTTGATTCCATGCATTTTGGGCTCTACTCACAAATGTTTTCAGTATTGAGTAATAGCGAGTGGATTTTTCTGTCTTTGTATAATTTGCCACTATGGCACATTGCCTGCAGTGATAAGCTAAGAGATAAGGAAAGAAGTTATGCGAATGTTGCGGATGTTTACAAACATTTTGCATGGCCATTTTCAATCTGGACAATTACATATACCTTGTCCTAAAAAGGTAAGTGTTTCCACTTTGGGTATGGAACACAGTCATTCTTGGTGCAGTGTAGGTTGGAGATAAGTGAGGACAAAAGAACACAAAAGTTACATTTGAGTAAAGCACAAGTGAGATGTACTTACTGTACACCCTCCTGCTGATTGCCACTCAATGAATATTCAGCTGGAGTAAGTATCAGGATGGAGTAGAGTACAAGGAAATCTACACTCGTCAAAGACTCATGCATTCTGCTGAGTATTTTCCAAAGATCACACGAGCAAACCGATAATTCAGAGGTTTCGATTTAAAAAAATCATCTTTGTGAATTGGACCTTCTGTTTTTTATTGCACTCTCCCATGTGACCACCAGAGTTGTGAGAGACAAATCACTGGGGGTGTCTCTTTCACTCCTGGACTTCAAACCGTCAGGCCAGCAGGGAAATCCCCCTCCAGTCAGGTGTCACCTTCCTGAGAGGTAAGAGTTCCCTAGCCTCAAAGGGGTGCAGCGGAGAAAGGATAACCCTCCAATATTTTTAAATATTTTATTGATAGTTTAAACATAATAAAAACAAGTGGTATAACACGCAAGTAGTATAGATCAGAATCAATAATGCAATATAAGAAGGAGGAGGGGCATAAGTGGTAATGTAACATTTTGAAATTGTAATAAATTAAAGGTTAAATATGTTTTAAACTCAGTCTATTAATATTTCAGGAAAATAGGTATACTTAATAAACGAAAAATATATAATAGAAATCTACAAAAATTCATCATAGTGGCTTTGACACTATGTCAACATATTTAGATTGCAATGTGGAGTCTTTTGACTCCAGAAAAATGATGCTTTGTGGATTGTATTTTTCTAGGTCTTTTGTCCTCGGTATATCTAATTGTGCAATATTGATGTATGTAAATGTTACACTGAATGACTACATTTGATTTCAATATCAAATGATTTATCAGATTTTTGATACATATAGATATATCAAAGAAAATTAGAAAAAAATATTTTTATATATGACTCTATTTAATAAATATTTATTTTTGAACACATGTTGTATCATTTTTTGTTGATTGATTTGAAATTGTTTTGCCCGCATTAGCTGTTATCTACCTTGCCCAGGTGTTCCTTTACCAATTTTTGTCTATTCCCTGTCAGGGCACATTTATCCTGCACACGGGGGCCCCTGTTCTTTCCGAAATAATGCTTTGTGGAATACCTTCAGTCTTCCGGATGATCTTGAGCTGCTTAACATATTAAATACTTTAAAACCATCAAATCATCTCAATGATCCTCTGCCCCCCAAACTCTTTAAAGAGCTTACCTCATCCATTTTCCCACTCTGGTAGAAGATCGTACATGAATCCCTCACGTAAGGCCTCATTCCAGATTGCCTCAAGATGGGTCAAGTCATCCCCATATCTAAGAAACCTAAGGCAGATTTATCTGAGCCTAACAACTACAGACCTATTTCTACTATCATGACTCTATCCAAAGTTCTTCAGAAATATGTTCATATTCAACTCTGTAATCACATTGATCATTTTCAACTCCTCAACCAATTCCAGTCTGGCTTCAGATCAGGTCACAGTACAGAAACCGCCTTAACTCACATTGTAGATGATGCCCTTAGACTTCTAGACCAGAATGAACCTTGCATACTTATACTATTGGATCTCTCCTCAGCATTTGATACTGTCAAACACGACAAACTAATTGACCTACTTGAAACAAGGATGGAGTTATCAGGTACAGTGTTAAATTGGTTTATCTCGTTCCTTCAAGGGAGAACCCAAAGATTCAAAGTAAACAATGACCTTTCCAACAGTATTCCTGTCTCAATTGGAGTACCACAAGGATCCGCTCTATCACCCACTCTCTTCAACCTATATCTGGAGCCCCTCACCGAAATTCTGAAACGATCTAACATTCATTACCATATGTATGCAGAAGATACCCAACTGCATATGAAAATTTCTTCTCCGGAAGACATTGCTACTCTCAACCTTGCTCTCTTTAAAACCCAACAATGGTTATCGCTCAATCACCTTCTGCTAAATTCACTCAAAACAGAATTCCTCTTGCTCGCCCCACACAATCATACGGCGCCTATTCAGGACTGGCTCAAACAGCTTACAGCCCTTAACTGCACCCCTCATGTAGTTAACTCCACTATATCACTAGGCCTAATTCTGGACACATGCCTAAATATGCAGGATCACAGCTACAGAACATCCAGAACGCCGCCGCAAGACTGGTCCTCGACCTGCCAAGACACTGCCACATCTCCCAGCACCTGCGCACACTCCACTGGCTCCCCATCGAAGCTAGAGTCACCTTCAAGATGCTCACCCACGCTCACAAGGCCCTCCACGACACCGGACCAGCATACCTGAACAGACGACTCAAATTCCACGCACCCCAGAGGACCCTACGATCAGCCCAGCTCTCCTACGCCGTGGTCCCTCGCACCAGAAAGACCAGATCGGGAGGCCGCTCCTTCTCCTTCCTCGCTGCCAGAGCCTGGAACGCCCTTCCGCTCCACCTCAGACAGACAACATCGCTCCCCATCTTCGCAAGAAACCTCAAAAGCTGGCTCTTCGACAGACCCCCCCCTTGATGGACTGGAACCTGCCAACCACCCCCCCACCCCCAGCGCCTTGAGACCCTTACGGGTGAGTAGTCGCACTTAACAAACGCCTGATTGATTGATTGATTGATTGATTGACATCAGTGCTACAACAAGAGGAGCCAATTACCAACTCTGCACATGAAGGAAAATCAAAAAGTTCCTGCCACCCTCTGACCTGCAACAAGCTGTCCAGTCCATGGTGATCTGCCGCTTAGAATACGGAATCGCGACCTTGGCAGGACTTCCTAAATCCAACTTGGCACCTTTAAGAGCCACTCTGAACTCTGCTGCCAGACTCATCACTGGCTCAAGAAAGCGTGACCACATCACACCTGATCTATGCCAACTGAATTGGCTGTCCATTGATGCAAGAATCAAATATAAGTTATCTTTCTTGACTCACAACGCTCTGCACCATAACACGCCCTCTTACCTAGCAAATAAACTAGAACTATTGGGTGGGAATCGGGCTCTAAGAACTACAAACACTCTACTGCTGAAACCCCCAAAGATCAAAAAGAAGAGAACTTACAACCGCATTTACTCCGGTCTTGCGCAGAGAATATGGAACGCTCTCCCGCCAGAAATCAGAACAATCCCTTCGTCCTCCTCTTTTAAAAAAGAAGTCAAACGCCTGCTCATGAACAGCCACTGGAGACAATAGTTCTGTAACTTCTTAAACCCCTGAAATGACCCTTCATCCTTGTCCTCTCCTACCTCAATACAATCCACTTACTGTTCAATATGCTGATGTTCATATCCATTTGCCTTTTATGTTTTTTAATGTTCTTGCATAGTTTTCTATGGTTTTCTGCCTGCTAAAGTTCAACCAGCAGACGTCGTTGTACAATGCACTGATACCGACCGGGTCAGTAATCTTAGGCTCGATCATGAATAGACTTGTGAGTCAATAGCTTTGTAACATCCCTTACATTTTGAAATGCTGCTCACATCTTATGTTCTACCTGTCCTTCGTTGCAAGCTACCTTTTGCGCAACACACTGATGTCGATCTACCTTTGTCTGTAATCTGCTTTTACTGTTGTTACGTTGATTTCGATTATACCTTCCCGCTCTAGCCTAAACAAGCGGGCGATGATGTACAGCGCTCTGATACCCTGTCGGGTCATGTTTGCGCTTTTGAAAACTTTTCAAATCAATAAATTGTAGCATACTCCATACCACCAGACTTTTTAATGATCTTTTCCAGTGTTTTATAATTTGTTGAAATGCAACAGCAATCAAAAGATCAACAATATGAATATTAACTGAAGAAGCATGACATTTTTCTGATATGCTACCTAAAAGAATTCTGTAATGTTAAACGGTATGTTAACTCGAAAGATACAGTGATTTGATGCCAAACTTTAATGCCCAAAAATTGGGACATTTGTACAATAGAACTACATATGTGATAAATTTGCGTGAGGAGCATTACTGGACCAACAGGTATATTGTAAGGAGGGATTGATTTTATGAAGAGAGTCTTTTGTGTGACTAATAATCTGTTATAAATATACAAAAGAGTTTGTATGGCTGTAAAAGTGTAAAAAGATTTATGAATTTTCCTCCAAATCTGGGTCCATATTGAGGGGGGCTGTAAGACCTGTTAGCCTTAGGGTAGTCTTCCCCCAGACCTTTTTCCTTTCTCCTTAATTTTTGCTGATCTTGTTTTGCTGGCTTTAGGACTCTGTGCATGTTACCACTGCTAACCAGTGCGAAGGTGCATGTGCTCACTCCTCAAATGACATATTTAAATGTACTTATAATTCCCTAATAAAGTGGTACTACATGTACCCTGGGCCTGTAAATTAAATGCTACTAGAGGGCCTGCAGTACGTATAGTGCCACCCACTTAAGAAGCCCTTTAAACAAGTTTCAGGCCTGCCATTGCAGCCTGTGTGGGCAGGGTTACAGTGCCATTTCTACCTGGCAATGAAAACCTTTTGCCAGACCCTCACCTTCCTTTTTAGTTCGAGCCTACAGCGCTTGAGCTGCAGGATGATCTGTTGTCTGTACTTTGTGGGGGTACAACTCCTCCCATGTTTTTGATTGGCTTTTGTCTGTCACACAAAAATGGTAGCCTCCAAATGGCTAATGGTTGGTGCAAGTCCCACCCTTACTCACAAGTTAATGCCCATGGAGTATTGCCGTGGGAGTGAGCCGCAGCGCGCACCGTGGGAGCTGCTGCGGCAGGTAGTGTGCTTTTCTCTGACAGCTCTTCTCTCCATGTGTTTGTATTTGTCTGGCCGGAACACCAGCGGTGTTAATTTCTGGCCGTAACTTCATTTAAAAAAAAAATCTCTCCAAAAATGCATCCACGCAATGAGAGATGCTGCACAGTACCGCAGTTTGCTTAACTTAAAGCAGTTGCTGCGGGAACGAGAAGTAACACGCAGTGGCTCCTGCTGCGGCCGGACACAGCGGCGCGCGCACTGCTCAATAGATGACAAATAAAAAGAACAAGCATTGGCATAGCCAATAGTTCTCGCCTTTGGGCCCTTATAAGTGTTTACCCATGCAACAGTTGATGTTGTTGCACCAAGGATATTGTGCTGCATAACTAAATACTTATAAGGTCCCATAGGCGAGACCTATTGGCTATGCCAATGCTTGTTAAACTTGGTAACACTCTCTGGGCATTGGTTGCATTACGTTCGTACCAATTAAACACCCAAATACAGCAATATTTGACCTGTCCAGGTTTGTAAAGGTCCTTCCACTGTGCAGCAACACGTGCCGTCGCATTTTTAGTAACCTTTGAACCGTTTGAGCTAGAAACTTTTTGGGGGGGTTAAAATCTGCAGATTATGCGGCAAATGCGGCAACTCTATAATGATGTGAAAATCGCAGCAGCCACACAATCGCATAATTCCAGTGGCCCTGGACACGACGCAGTGATGCAGTGTGATCAAATATATTGATGGAGTGTGAAAAGACATAGTGATGCAGAGTGATAGACATGCCCAGAGGTACTCTTTATTTATCACAGTTACTGACACAGTGTTATATTTAGGGGATGATGCAGAGAGACAGACATGTCTGCGGTGTGGCATGGATTTGTGTGGTGTGATGTGGAGTTGTGTAGTGGAAATATGTGGCATGGTGTGCTGTGCAATTATTTGACTAGCAATTAAATGGGATTACATGTACTGGAATTATGTAGAGTGAGATTATGTGTTATGGAGTTTATTATGTGGAATGGTATTGGTGTTGCGGAGTGGCATGTTGTGGAGTTGAATTATGTGGTGTGCTGTTAAATTTTGTGGCATGATGTGGAAATCTGTGGTGTGAATTGGAGGTATATGGTGTGTTGTGGAATTGTATTGTGTATTTGAAATTTGTTGCTTGGTGTAGAATTATGTGGTGTGTATTCGAAATGTGTGGAGTTGAATTGTGTGGCCTGGAACTGTGTGGCGTTGAGTTAAATTATGCTTATTGGAATTAAGTGTTATACTGTAGAGTGCATTTATGTGGATTTCTGGTATGTGGCATAGATTGCATTTATGTGGGATGTATTTATGTTGTGTTGAGTAGAGTGTAATTATGTGGAGTGTAAATATGGAGCACTGAGTGGTATTATGTGGAATGTAATTATGTTGCATGGTCTAGAATTGTGTGGCATTGAATTGTGTGGTGTTGTGTGGAATAAAGTGGGTGGTTTGGAGTGGAATTATGTGGCATGTTGTGAAGTTGACTTTATTTTGTGCGATGCCTTTAGGTGTCACATTTGCAAGAAGAGCTATTGGTGTTGTACATGACAATGTCTTTTACTGGTGTGTTATGGAGTGGAGTGGACATATGTGGTGTGGAGTGGAATTTTGTGGATTGGATTAGAATTGTTAGCTGTGGAATTGTGTGGTTTGAAAATGTGTAGTGTGGAGCGAATGCGTGTAGTGGAATTATGTGGCATGATTGTGCAGTGGAATTATGTGGATAGTGATTATATGGCATTGAGTGTACTGGAATTATGTAGAGTGTAATTGAGTGTCATGGAGTTAATTATATAGAATGGTATTGTGTGTTGTGGAGTGGTATGTAGTGGAGTTGAATAATATGGTGTGCTGTTAAATTTTGTGACATGATGTGGAATTCTGTGGTGTGGATTGGGTATGTGGTGTGTTGTGGAATTGTGTTGTGGAGTTGAATGATGTGGTTTGGTCTGGAATTATGTGGTGTGGAATGGAAACGTGTGGATTTGAATTGTGTGGGATGGAACTGTGTGGCGTTGAGTGCTATTATGCTGATTGGAATTATGCTGCATGGTGCGCTACATTAGTGTGTAATTTTGTAGACTGTCAAATGCATTTGTTCACTGCTATGCACTAATCCGAGAAATACTTCACACAACTTAATTAAGAACGAACACATTACTTTATAAGTATCTAAATTTGATGAATTCATTGCAGAACATCTGCTAAAAGCAGAATACGCCACTAGCGCGTTAAACGCCAAAAGACTGCACACACAGCAATATCACTGAAAAGTGTGCCATGTTTGAGTATCTGGCAATATTAAAGAAACATTATGGATCATTGGAAACATGGAAAAGCCCCATAACAGTTAAAATGAAACACGTTTTGACTGCTGCTGGACCAGTGCCTCATAACAGCATGCAAAAACTGTACGTAAGTAATTTACTTTATGGAATCAATAAGCTTGTTATCAAATGCAGGAGATGGTTACCATTTTTAACAAAAAATGTACAGAACGCGTTTCCGCTGGGGATATTATTATAACTAATAAAGATGTACCTGCAAGCTGCTGTCTGCCCTCATCACTTCAAGCACTAAAATAGATCTGTAGATAGAGAGGTTTTCTAAAGTAATCAGCTGAGAACCAAGGAGCCCGATTGTTAAGGCTGCAAGGTAGCTGAACAGTGTAAACCGGAAGTGGTGACATATTGGTGAACTGTAAACACTTGACCGTGGGAGTGGACAGGACAGTTCATCGGAAATGTAAGTAGAAGAATTTTGAAGCACATTGGAAACCTGTAAAAGCAGGACCTGAAACATCTGGAGAGCTGTAAATCATCCAGGAGTGCTTCGGGGAGCTAGAAACGTGAATTGGGAGCGCTTGCGCAAGCAGTGGAGCTTGGAGTCACGCCTACGAACTTGCTGCAGACCGAAGGACATAGAGATGTGTCTGAGAGCGTGCGAGGTTTGGAAAGGAGATACAATAGTCTTGTCTTTGGACAGACATTGTTGACTGGTGTGAGAAGTTGGCCTGGCATATGCTGTCCACTAATTATAGTGGGCACCTTGCACCAGTCCAAACAACCCCTTATTGGAGATAGGTTAAAGACAATCTTTATTGAAAGCTATCCTAGTGGTAGCTATGGAGAGCAGCCTTCAGGCTAAGTCTTGAAGGAATGTAAAGCAGCTTGTTTTACCAGTCTATAATCTCTTGAGTGACCAAATGAAAGAGGACCACACCAGGTATATATTCAAAATATATGTATTTATTGCTAAACACACCCCTCTAGTCTCTTTATGAGGCTAGAGTTCGAAGTACATAAGTTATAAGTTAGTTATCAACAGTAATAGCACAAATATACGTTTGAGCCCTAGGGGCGTACCAAACCATATACCAATAAAGTGGTATAAGAACCAAGACTGAGCTAGACACAAGGCCTAGAGCCTGTAGAAGTGCTTGGACCACAAGGAACCACCCAAGGTAGTGACACAGGGGACCCACGGGGGACGCGTGCAGTGTAAGAACACAGCCGCGAATCGCCGTTGACTTCTATGGGGAATGTCGCGGTTGGAGTTTTAAAGAAAAGGGACACTTAGAGGAGGACTTGGAGCAAACCCTTTTAGAACTAGGCTGTTCTAGTGTCAATACCCACGGGAGCACCGGAGTACTCGAGTTACCTCACCCAGGGGAGCCGGGTGCATAGGTATCTTTCGGGGTCGGGTTTCGTCGTCGTTTTCAATGGCGATCTGCTGCAAAGTGCTGCTGGCGGCCAAGTCGAAAGTGTTCGGGTGGATCCAAAGGTGGATCGAAGATCTGAAGAACCTGAAAGCAGAGGGGACAGAGTCTGGGTCACTAGCCAGTGACCAGGAAGGTGATGAGCAGATGCCCACCGATGTCGAGTGCTTCAGGTAGGTTGATGGTCGTCTTGACTCTTCAGCCACGAGGTCCAGGAGGTGTCGACGATGACCAGGAGCTGGATTCGAGCTGTCCCACGACGTTTGTCGATTGCAGGGGGTCGGCGACCGGATTGGACCCAACAAGCCTTGGCAACGGCAAGTCTTGTGGAAATGGAAGAAGGATGATGGTGCAGACCAGAAAGGTCTGTGGGACTCACCCAGCGAGGGTAAGTCAGGTCACGTCTGGAGCAACTAGGGAGCCCAAGCAGAAGAAGATTGGCCTTCGGGAGGGCCTACTAGCCAACGGACTAGCGACCGCGAAGGAGCCTCGAGTGGACGCACGTGGAGCTGGCTCACAGAACACTCGTAGAGTGGATTCCAGTGATCTTCGGTGCAGTTGGTGCTGGAGGCTGGGGCTACTTGGAGCCCAAAGCACAACTTCGTGGGAGACCCAGAAGAGGATGCACTTACAAAAGTACGCAGTGTCCAGGGGTCACGGTTCCACGTTACCCACGATAGCCACGGGCCTCAGCTTTGCTGGGGACTCAGGGTAACCTCGGGGAAGTCTGGAAATCTACCTCTGGTGATGCAAAGACTTCGGCGTCCGGCGGGAGCTTCAGTGATGCAGACCGGACAATTGCTTCGTTGGTGCCTGCCAAGCAGGGGAGTCACTCCTTGACCCCAAGGGAGATTCTTCAGTCCTCTAATCTTAAAGTAGAGCGTCGAAGGTCCAGGATTCTGTGTCAGAGTTTCATCCAGGTAAATCTAAAGTCCTAAGGACTGGGGTCCCATACTTATACCAAGTTAGGGGTTGGACATACTCTGGGGACCCACCTATGGGAGGGTCAGGGCAGAGGGGTGGTTACACCCCTTTCTCTTTGTCCAGTTTCGCGCCAGAGCAGGGGCTAGAAGCCCCTGAGCCGGTTTGAACTGGGGTATGCACAGGGACACCAAATGTGCCCCCAGTGCAGGACTTCAAAGCACCAGAGAGTGCTCCCGCCCAGCCCCAATACACACTATCCTGTCTGGGGAGGTGGTTACACCTCCCTGGGACAGGAAACCTGTTGTCCAGGCCTCCCCTGCCGGAGTTTCGGCCAGCAGCAGGAGGCCAGACTCGTGTCTGTGGCAGCGGCATCCATTTTGTGATGCCAGGGCTTGGAAAGAAGTTACCGGGCAGGCCGGTGTGTACATGTCTCTCCCTCTAGAAGGGTGGAATGCTACCCCCGCCGCCAGAACTGGCGGGGGTAGTATTCCAAGATGTTTGACACCAAACACGACATGTTTCCGTGCAGCCATCCCAAAGTTAGCATTTAACGCGAGGTTATAATGCGCTTAAGAGTATATGGTCAGGCTGCACTACAAACAGCATCAGAGAAGGGTCTCCGAACGCTGCAGAGGGGTCCTGCTCATGCAGGGGCACCCTCTCACATAGGGACCACGCACTCTGCCTCCAGGATTGATAAGACCTGCCATAGGAGTGACTTATAGGTTTATATGTGTGTATGTATGTAGTGATATAGGTAGCCTATATCACAGTAAGGGGTGCATGCACCACCTTACCCAGGCTGCAGTAGCAGACCTGTGGTGTCCTTTTGGCTGGCCTTCCAGGGGTGGCACAATACATGCTGCAGCCCCTGGTAGGCCTCTGAGGTACCTATGCCCTGGGTACATAGTATACCATATACTAGGGACTTATAAGGGCACTCCAGATCCCAATCAGAGATGTGCCTAAGGCACATGGAAACCATTTTAGAGAGGAAGCAGCTAGGCTGGGGTTCTGATTAGCAGGGCCCCAGCCAGACTAAAGTCGAAAAACAGTGAAGCATCAGCAAACAGTGGGGGTACCCATGTGAAGCAGACCCTACTCTCCTACACAACCCCCCCCAAACGTAGGGACATTAAACTAACCTTGCCCAGTTAAGTCTTCATGTTCTAAGTGGAAGTACCTAGAGAGTCCATCTGCATTGGCATGGTTACTCCCAGGTCTATGTTCCACTGTGAAGTCCATCCCCTGTAGGGAAATGGACCATCTAAGCAGTTTGGGGTTCTCACCCTTCATTTGTTTTAGCCATAAGAGGGGCTTATGGTCTGTTTGAACAAGGAAGTGAGTACCAAACAAGTATGGCCTCAACTTCTTCAGAGCCCAGACCACAGCAAAGGCCTCCTCTCAATGGCTGTCCAACGTTTCTCTCTAGGGGTCAGCCTTCTGCTAATAAAAGCTACTGGCTGATCCTGACCTTCATCATTCAATTGTGACAGTACAGCCCCTACCCCCAATTCAGATGCATCTGTTTGGACAATGAACTTCTTGGAGTAATCAGGACTCTGTAGAATGGGAGCAGTGCACATGGCCTGCTTTAGGTCATCAAATGCCTTTTGACAGCTAACTGTCCACTGAACCTTTTTGGGCATTTTCTTGGAAGTTAAGTCATTCAGGGGTGTCACTATTGATCCATACCCCTTGACAAATCTCCTATAGTACCCAGTCAGGCCTAAAAAGGCTCTCACCTGAGTCTGGGTAGTTGGAGCAGTCCAGTCCATGATGGTCTGGATCTTGCTCTGCAATCAATCAATCAATCAATCACGGCATTTATAGAGCGCGCTACTCACCCGGGAGGGTCTCAAGGCGCTGGGGGAGGGGGTAAGTTACTGCTCGAACAGCCAGGTCTTGAGCTGCTTCCTGAAGGCGAGATGGTCCTGGGTTCGCCGAAGGTGAGTGGGGAGGGAGTTCCAGGTCTTGGCCGCCAGGTAGGAGAAGGATCTTCCTCCGGCGGTGGTTCTGCGGATGCGTGGTACGGTGGCGAGGGCGTGGCTGGTTGATCGTAGCTGGCGTGTGGGCGTGTAGAAGGACATGCGGTCGTTGAGGTACTTTGGGCCCAGGTCGTGGAGGGCCTTGTGTGCGTGGGTGAGGAGTCTGAACGTGATTCTCTTGCTGACGGGGAGCCAGTGCAGGTCTTTCAGGTGTACGGTGATGTGGCTGTGTCGGGGGATGTCCAGGATGAGTCGTGCGGAGGCGTTCTGGATGCGCTGGAGTCTCTTTTGAAGTTTGGCTGTGGTTCCGGCGTAGAGGGTGTTCCCATAGTCCAGTCGGCTGGTGACGAGTGCCTGGGTGACGGTCTTCCTGGTTTCAGTGGGGATCCATCTGAAGATCTTGCGGAGCATGCGCAGGGTGTTGAAGCATGAAGATGAGACGGCGTTGACTTGTTTGGTCATTGATAGGGAGGAGTCCAGGATGAAGCCCAGGTTGCGTGCGTGGTCCGTTGGCTTGGGTGCGGTGCCCAGGGCCGGGGGCCACCAGGAGTCGTCCCAGGCGGAGGGTGATGAGCCCAGGATGAGGACTTCCGTCTTGTCTGAGTTCAGTTTAAGGCGGCTGTTCCTCATCCAGTCGGCGACGTCTCTCATCCCGTCGTGCAGGTTGGCTCTGGCGGTAGTGGGGTCGTTGGTGAGGGAGAGGATCAGCTGGGTGTCGTCGGCGTAGGAGATGATGTTGAGGTTGTGTCGGCGTGCGATGGCTGCGAGGGGCTCATGTAGACGTTGAAGAGGGTCGGGCTGAGTGAGGATCCTTGTGGAACGCCGCAGATGACTTCGGTGGCTTCGGATCTGAACGGGGAGAGGCGGACTCTCTGGGTTCTTCCGGCGAGGAACGAGATGATCCATTCCAGTGCTTTCTCTCGGATTCCGATGTTGCTGAGGCGCTTCACTAGGGTGCGGTGGCAGACGGTGTCGAACGCCGCGGAGAGGTCCAGGAGGATGAGGGCAGCTGTTTCCCCGTTGTCGGTTAGGGTTCTGATGTCGTCGGTGGCTGCGATAAGGGCGGTCTCGGTGCTGTGGTTGGCCCGAAACCCGGACTGCGAGGGGTCGAGGGATCCATTCGTCTCGAGGAAGGCGGCAAGCTGTCTGTTGACGGTCTTCTCGATGACTTTGGCCGGAAACGGAAGGAGCGAGATGGGGCGGTAGTTCTTGAGGTCGGTGGGGTCCGCCGTTGGTTTCTTCAGGAGGGCGGTAAGCTCGGCGTGCTTCCAGCTCTCCGGGAAGGTGGCGGTGCGGAAGGAGGAGTTGATGATGTCCCGGAGATGGGGTGCGATGGTGGCGTCGGCTTTGTTGAAGACGTGGTGTGGGCAGGGGTCGGTTGGTGATCCGGAGTGGATGGAGTTCATCGTGCGGGTGGTGTCTTCGGTGTTGATCGGGGTCCAGTTGCAGAGGGTGGTGGTGGCGGGCATTGGTTCGGCGGTAGGGTGCGTTGTTTGTGCGTTGAAGCTGTTGTGTATGTCGGTGATCTTGCGGTGGAAGAACGCGGAGAGTGAGTTGCAGAGGTCTTGCGAGGGGGTGATGTCGTTGTTTCCGGCGCTGGGGTTGGAGAACTCTTTGACGATGCTGAAAAGTTCCTTGCTGTCATGGGCGTTGTTGTCCAGTCGTTCTTTGAGTGCCGACTTCTTGGTGGCACGGATCAGCTGGTGGTGTTTGCGGGTGGCGTGCTTGAGGGCGGTCCTGTTGTCTGTGGTCTGGTCGAGTCGCCAGGTTTTCTCGAGAGTGCGGCAGTTCTTCTTGGATTCCTTGAGTTCGTTGGTGAACCAAGGGGTTTTCTTGCTTCCGGGTCTGCTGGGAGGGTTTTTAGTGGTGCGAGGTCGTCGGCGCAGGCGGTCAGCCACTTGGCGAGGTTGCTGGCTGCTTCGTTTGGGTCCGTTGTGTCGGTGGGTGTGTTCTGGCTGAGGGAGGCGGTGAGCTGCTCGGCGGTGATCTTGCTCCAGCTCCGGCGGGGAGCCTGTTGCGGGTGGTGGTGGGTCGCAGTCTTTCTGAAGCTGAAGTGGACGCAGCTGTGGTCGGTCCAGTGGAGTCCGGTGGCGTGGCTGAAGGAGATGTGCTTGCTGGACGAGAAGACGGGGTCAAGCGTGTGGCCGGCGTAGTGGGTGGGCGTGTTCACCAGTTGCTTGAGTCCGAGGTTGGCGAGGTTGTCCAGCAGGGCGGTGGTGTTTCTGTCGTTGTTGTTCTCCAGGTGGAAGTTGAGGTCCCCTAGGAGGATGTAGTCGGCGGAGGGCATGGCGTGCGGGCTGATGAAGTCTGCGATGTCTTCGCTGAATAGTGTGCGTGGTCCCGGGGTCTGTAGATGAGGGTGCCTCGGAGGGTGGTCTTGGGGTCCGTGTGTATCTGGAAGTGTAGGTGTTCGGCGGCGGTGAAGGTCTCGTCGGAGTTAGTCGAGATGCGGATGGTGTTCTTGTGTACGATGGCGATGCCTCCTCCCGTCTGGTTGACGCGGTCCTTCCGGGTGATCTTGTATCCATCCGGGATGGCTATGGCGATGTCAGGCGCTGAGGAGGCGTTCATCCAGGTTTCGGTGAGGAAGGCGATGTCCGGTGCTGTTGCGTTGAGCAGGTCCCAGAGTTCCACGGCGTGCCTGTGGACGGAGCGGGTGTTCAGCAGGATGCATTTCAGGTGGTTGCTGCTGTTGCTCGACTTGGCGGAGGTGGTGCACGTCAGGGGGCAGGTGAATCGGCAGGTTTGGCAGGTGAAGGGTCCGTGGGTGCGTCTCGGTGAGGCTCGGTAGCAGGCAGGGTTCCGGCCGGCATTGAGTGCGGTGAGTGTGGCGGCGTCGTAGGTCCGTCGAGTGGTGTTGCATCGGTGGGATCCAGGGGTTCTGGCGCTGGGCGCGGTCCAGTCGCGGACGGGCGCAGACGGGCTTGCCTTAGGCGCGCCTTCGGCGCGCCAGCGGCGCGCCCGCTGCGCACGTCCGCTGCGCGGCCGTGCAGCGGCCGCCATTTATGGGGAGGTGGGAGGGAGGAGCAGCTGGGAGGCGGGAGGCAGGGGCAGCGAATGGGCAGTCAGGGGGCGGGGCCGCAGGGGACGCAGCGGCGGGAATGGCGATAGGCAGCGAGGGGCACAGAAGGAAAAACGGGGGGAGAGCAGGTAAATCACGGGCACAACAACAGTGGGGCAGCGAGGGGCACAGAAGGAAAAACGGGGGGAGAGCAGGTAAATCACGGGCACAACAACAGTGGGGCAGCGAGGGGCACAGAAGGAAAAACGGGGGGAGAGCAGGTAAATCACGGGCACAACAACAGTGGGGCAGCGAGGGGCACAGAAGGAAAAACGGGGGGAGAGCAGGTAAATCACGGGCACAACAACAGTGGGGCAGCGAGGGGCACAGAAGGAAAAACGGGGGGAGAGCAGGTAAATCACGGGCACAACAACAGTGGGGCAGCGAGGGGCACAGAAGGAAAACGGGGGGAGAGCAGGTAAATCACGGGCACAACAACAGTGGGGCAGCGAGGGGCACAGAAGGAAAACGGGGGGAGAGCAGGTAAATCACGGGCACAACAACAGTGGGGCAGCGAGGGGCACAGAAGGAAAAACGGGGGGAGAGCAGGTAAATCACGGGCACAACAACAGTGGGGCAGCGAGGGGCACAGAAGGAAAAACGGGGGGAGAGCAGGTAAATCACGGGCACAACAACAGTGGGGCAGCGAGGGGCACAGAAGGAAAAACGGGGGGAGAGCAGGTAAATCACGGGCACAACAACAGTGGGGCAGCGAGGGGCACAGAAGGAAAAACGGGGGGAGAGCAGGTAAATCACGGGCACAACAACAGTGGGGCAGCGAGGGGCACAGAAGGAAAAACGGGGGGAGAGCAGGTAAATCACGGGCACAACAACAGTGGGGCAGCGAGGGGCACAGAAGGAAAAACGGGGGGAGAGCAGGTAAATCACGGGCACAACAACAGTGGGGCAGCGAGGGGCACAGAAGGAAAAACGGGGGGAGAGCAGGTAAATCACGGGCACAACAACAGTGGGGCAGCGAGGGGCACAGAAGGAAAACGGGGGGAGAGCAGGTAAATCACGGGCACAACAACAGTGGGGCAGCGAGGGGCACAGAAGGAAAAACGGGGGAGAGCAGGTAAATCACGGGCACAACAACAGTGGGGCAGCGAGGGGCACAGAAGGAAAAACGGGGGGAAAGCAGGCAAATCACGGGCACAACAACAGTGGGGCAGCGAGGGGCACAGAAAGGAAAGGGGAGACAAGCAGACAAAACTGGCACCGGGGCCACAAGCGGAGGGCGATCTTACCTACAGGAGCAGCGGGCAGACAGCACAGGCGGAGCTGTGTGGTGGGGGAGCGACCTACCTGGCAAGGTCAAGGGTCGCTCTCCTCACCGTGCAGCGGCCGCCATTTATGGGGAGGTGGGAGGGAGGAGCAGCTGGGAGGCGGGAGGCAGGGGCAGCGAATGGGCAGTCAGGGGGCGGGGCCGCAGGGGACGCAGCGGCGGGAATGGCGATAGGCAGCGAGGGGCACAGAAGGAAAAACGGGGGGAGAGCAGGTAAATCACGGGCACAACAACAGTGGGGCAGCGAGGGGCACAGAAGGAAAAACGGGGGGAGAGCAGGTAAATCACGGGCACAACAACAGTGGGGCAGCGAGGGGCACAGAAGGAAAAACGGGGGGAGAGCAGGTAAATCACGGGCACAACAACAGTGGGGCAGCGAGGGGCACAGAAGGAAAAACGGGGGGAGAGCAGGTAAATCACGGGCACAACAACAGTGGGGCAGCGAGGGGCACAGAAGGAAAAACGGGGGGAGAGCAGGCAAATCACGGGCACAACAACAGTGGGGCAGCGAGGGGCACAGAAGGAAAAACGGGGGGAGAGCAGGTAAATCACGGGCACAACAACAGTGGGGCAGCGAGGGGCACAGAAGGAAAAACGGGGGGAAAGCAGGCAAATCACGGGCACAACAACAGTGGGGCAGCGAGGGGCACAGAAAGGAAAGGGGAGACAAGCAGACAAAACTGGCACCGGGGCCACAAGCGGAGGGCGATCTTACCTACAGGAGCAGCGGGCAGACAGCACAGGCGGAGCTGTGTGGTGGGGGAGCGACCTACCTGGCAAGGTCAAGGTCTGCAGTGGTTGAACCTGGCCTCCACCCACAAGGTGGCCCAGGTACACAACCTGACTCTGCCCTATCTGGCACTTGGTAGCCTTGATAGTCAGGCCTGCTTTCTGCAGGGCCTGTAAAACATTTCTGAGGTGGACCAGGTGATCCTCCCAGGTGGAGCTAAAGACAGCAATATCATCTAGATATGCTGCACTATAGGCTTCCAGACCTGTAAGGACTGTATTCACCAACCTCTGAAAAGTGGCAGGTGCATTCTTCAGACCAAAGGGCATCACCACAAATTGATAATGCCCACTAGGGGTTGAGAATGCTGTCTTTGGCTTTGCATCATCAGCTAGTCTGATCTGCCAGTAGCCAGCTGTCAGGTCAAATGTGCTTAGATACTTGGCCGATGCCAAAGTGTCTATTAGCTCATCTGCCCTAGGTATTGGATGGGCATCAGTCCTAGTGACTGCATTGAGACCCCTGTAGTCCACACAAAACCTCATCTCTCTTTTCCCACCATTGGTGTGAGGTTTTGGCACAAGGACCACTGGACTAGCCCAAGGGCTATCTGAGGGTTCAATAACTCCCAAATCCAACATCTTCTGGACTTCTGTCCTGATACAGTCCCTGACATGGTCAGGTTGCCTATAAATCTTATTTTTAATAGGCAGACTGTCCCCAGTGTCCACTTCATGAGTGCACCAGGTGGTCTGACTGGGTGTCAGTGAGAATATGTGCCTGAACTGATTGAGCACCTGTCTGCAATCAGTTTGCTGCTGGGCAGTGAGGCTGCCTGCCAAGGCTACACCATCCACTGACCCATCATCAGGGTTCTGTGAGAGCAGGTCAGGGAGTGGGTCACTCTCTTCCTCCTGTCCCTCATCAGTAGCCATGAGCAAGCCCATGTCTGCCCTGTCCACATATGGTTTTAACCTGTTGACATGGAGAACCCTGTGGGGACTCCTGGGTGTTCCTAGGTCTACTAAATGGGTAACCTCACCCTTCTGTTCAACAATGGTATGGGGTCCACTCCATTTGTCTTGGAGAGCTGCTGGGGCCACTGGCTCCAGCACCCACACCTTCTGTCCTGGCTGGTAAACAGTCAGTACAGCCTTTTGGTCATGCCAGGCTTTTTGAAGTTCCTGGCTAGCCTCAAGGTTTTTAGTTGCCTTTTTCATATACTCAGCCATCCTGGAGCGGAGACCAAGTACATAGTCCACTATGTCTTGGTTTGGGGGCTTGAGAGGTAACTCCCATCCTTCCTTCACCAAGCACAATGGACCCCTGACAGGGTGACCAAACAAAAGTTCAAAAGGGCTGTAGCCAACCCCCTTTTGAGGCACCTCCCTGTATGCAAATAAAAGGCAGGGCAAGAGTATGTCCCATCTTCGCCTAAGCTTCTCTGGGAGCCCTTTAATCATGCCCTTCAAGGTTTTGTTGAATCTCTCAACTAAACCATTGCATTGTGGGTGATAGGGTGTGGTGAACTTGTAAGTCACTCCACACTCCTTCCACATTGCTTTCAAGTATCCAGACATAAAGTTAGCACCCCTGTCTGATACAACCTCCTTAGGGAAGCCCACTCTTGAGAAAATTCCCAGGAGGGCCCTTGCCACCACAGGTGCTGTAGTGGTCCTAAGGGGAATAGCCTCTGGGTACCTGGTGGCATGATCCACTACCACCAGGATAAACCTGTGCCCAGATGCTGTTTGGGGATCCATGGGACCAACAATGTCAATCCCCACCCTTTCAAAGGGAACCCCCACCACAGGTAGTGGTATCAGGGGGCCTTTGTAGTGCCACCTGCCTTGCCACTGGCCTGGCAGGTTACACAGGAGCGACAAAACTCCTTGGTGTCTTCAGACATGTGGGGCCAGTGAAAGTGAGGGACAATTCTGTCCCAAGTCTTGTTCTGGCCCAGGTAACCTGCTAAGGGAATGTCATGGGCTAGGGTCAATAGGAAGCCCCTGAACTTCAGAGGTATAACCAACCTCCTGGTGGCACCAGGCTTGGGGTCTCTACACTCTGAGTACAAGAGTCCATCATCCCAATACACAGTATGGGGACCACTAGCTTTCCCAGCAGCCTCAGCAGCAGCTTGCTGTCTGAGGGGTTCAAGAGAGGGGCAGCTCTGCTGCTCCTGGCTCAGATCTGCCCTGGAAGGGCCCCCTGTCCCCAAGAACTCAACCTGGTCAGGTTCAAGCTCCTCTGGGACAGTTCCTTCCTCAGGACTGAGATCATCCCCCTCAAGAGACTGATCTTCCTTCTGAGCCAAGGGGGAAGGCACTGCCTTTACCCTACTACTCCTCTTCTTGGAGGGCACTTGGTCCATTATTCCAGAATCCAAGGCCTGTTCAGTGTTAGACATTTTGGCTTGTGACCTGGTCACAGCAAACACATCTGCAGGGATGCCCAGCATTTCTGCATGGGTCCTGAGCTCCACTTCTGCCCAAGCTGAAGTTTCTAAATCATTGCCAAGCAAGCATTCAACTGGTAGGTCTGCACTTACCACAACCTTCTTAAGGCCAGTTACCCCTCCCCAGGAGAAGTTAACAACTGCCAGAGTATGGTCTGTTCTGACATTGCTAGCATTGGTCACTTGGTACATTTCACCAAGTATAATCTGCCCAGGATTCACAAGGTCTTGTGTCACCATGGTGACACTTGCCCCTGTGTCCCTAAATGCCAAAGCCTCTTTTCCATTGATTAAGGGCTGTTGTCTGTACTTGCCCAGATTACTGGGACTCACAGAGGAGGTCACATCCATGCCTCCATCACAGACTAGGACAGCGTGAGTGAGTTCTCTGACTAGGTCAGAGCTCATCTCCTTACCCAGGGTCAACCCTACTAAACCCTTGGCTTGTGTAGTCCCACCACCAACTGTAACTGCACTAGGGGGAGCAGGTGCCTTTTAGGGCATTGGTGGGGGCTGGAGTAGAGTCTTTGGACTTGGTGCAATCACTGGTCCAGTGGGTCTTTTGCTTACAGACCTTGCACCATGGTTTCTTTTGGCCTTTCCCTTTGTTAAACTGTGAATCCCCACCTGAAGAAGATTTTTGGGGGCCTTGTGAAGACTTCTGGTCTTTACCCTTCTCCCCACCCTTATCAGAGTTCTTAGAATCTTGCTTCTTTGGGTCACCACCTTGGTTCTGTACCTTCTGCCTCACCCTGGTTCTGACCCATTTGTCTGCCTTCTTTCCCAATTCTTGGGGAGAGGTCAGATCAGAGTCCACCAGGTACTGATGCAACAGCTGATTTTGACAGTTATTAAGAATCTGCTCCCTCATGATAAGATTGTACAATCCTGTGAAGTCACATACCTTACTGCCCATCAACCAACCTTCCAGAGCCTTAGCAGAACAATCTACATAGTCTACCCAGTCTTGAGTCTGTGCTTTTTGGGTGTCTCTGAACTTTAACCTGTATTGTGCAGTTGTTAGGCCAAACCCATCAATCAGAGCACTCTTCAAGACTTTGTAATTGTCAGCATCCTCTTCTCTTACAGTGAGGAGCTTGTCTCTACCTTTGTCATCAAAGGAGAGCCACAAGATTGCTGCCCACTGCTCCTGAGGGACCCTCTGTACTTTACAGGCCCTCTCCAGAGCAGTTATCCATTTGTGGATGTCATCCCCACTCTGGTAGGGATGGACAATCTTGCTCAGGTTTCTATGGTCATAAGACCTTTCCCTATCGCTTGGGAAATTGCTGCCACCATGGGACTCTAGTCCCATCTTTTTTCTCTCTTTGTAGAGATCTAGGGACTCCCTGTCTATAGCCAACTGCTGTTTTCTGAGCTCAAGCTGGGCTTGCTCATACTGAATCAGGCTCTTTCTCCTGTCATGAGAGGATTCTCTCCTATGAGAAGAGACAGAGGTCCCTATTGAGGTGTCAGAGTGGTTAGACTCCTGAGAAGGAGATCTAGACCTTCTGGGCACACTCACAATTCTTCCTGGGGGGTCAAAGGGGAGGTCATTCTGATCCTCCTCCTCCTCCACAGGTGGAATTGGGTTCTCCAGGTCAAGGTCATTTTCACCTTCCTGGCCAGTTTCAGAGGGGGGGGGCCTGGGTTTCTTCACCCCTGACCCCTTCCTCATCTTCTGCCCCACCCTCTCTGCCTACCCCTTCAGACCCTAGGGGCCTGCTGAGATCATCAGCTAGTAGCACCTCTCTGAGGTGTTGGGTGCTGGCACTTTTGCCTGCCTTCAGCTTCCTAGTATTGCATAATGCTCTCAATTCCAAGAATGGGAGTTTATCATACTTGGAGGGAAGAAGCCCACTGGCTTCTGGCAAGGACTCACTGGGTCCTGGCTTTGAAGACATTACTAGTGAGGTGTGGTGTATGCACTACCTACTCTAGTGTGGCCTACTAAACTCTCTTGAGTTGTAGAAAGGGTGTGCTATCCCTTAACACACAACTCTAAGTTCAGTAGAACTTACTGTATACTAAGCTTGATTTATATGTACCTTAGGTACCCTTAGTGGTTTTCAGTTGATCAATTCAATTGAGATTATCTGGTAAAACAATAGCAAGCTGGAATCCCACACGCTGCACACCAATGTGAGAAGTTGGCCTGGCATATGCTGTCCACTAATTATAGTGGGCACCTTGCACCAGTCCAAACAACCCCTTATTGGAGATAGGTTAAAGACAACCTTTATTGAAAGCTATCCTAGTGGTAGCTATGGAGAGCAGCCTTCAGGCTAAGTCTTGAAGGAATGTAAAGCAGCTTGTTTTACCAGTCTATAATCTCTTGAGTGACCAAATGAAAGAGGACCACACCAGGTATATATTCAAAATATATGTATTTATTGCTAAACACACCCCTCTAGTCTCTTTATGAGGCTAGAGTTCAAGTACATAAGTTATAAGTTAGTTATCAACAATAATAGCACAAATACACGTTTGAGCCCTAGGGGCGTACCAAACCATATACCAATAAAGTGGTATAAGAACCACGACTGAGCTAGACACAAGGCCTAGAGCCTGTAGAAGTGCTTGGACCACAAGGAACCACCCAAGGTAGTGACACAGGGGACCCACGGGGGACGCGTGCAGTGTAAGAACACAGCCGCGAATCGCCGTTGACTTCTACGGGGAATGTCGCGGTTGGAGTTTTAAAGAAAAGGGACACTTAGAGGAGGACTTGGAGCAAACCCTTTTAGAACTAGGCTGTTCTAGTGTCAATACCCACGGGAGCACCGGAGTACTCGAGTTACCTCACCCAGGGGAGCCGGATGCATAGGTGTCTTTCGGGGTCGGGTTTCGTCGTCGTTTTCAATGGCGATCTGCTGCAAAGTGCTGCTGGCGGCCAAGTCGAAAGTGTTCGGGTGGATCCAAAGGTGGATCGAAGATCCTGAAAGCAGAGGGGACAGAGTCTGGGTCACTAGCCAGTGACCAGGAAGGCGATGAGCAGATGCCCACCGATGTCGAGTGCTTCAGGTAGGTTGACGGTCGTCTTGACTCTTCAGCCACGAGGTCCAGGAGGTGTCGACGATAACCAGGAGCTGGATTCGAGCTGACCCATGACGTCTGTCGATTGCAGGGGTGTCGGCGACCGGATTGGACCCAACAAGCCGTGGCAACGGTAAGTCTTGTGGAAATGGAAGAAGGACGATGGTGCAGAACAGCAAGGTCTTTGGGACTCACCCAGCAAGGATAAGTCAGGGCACGCCTGGAGCAACCAGGGAGCCCAAGCAGAAGAAGATTGGCCTTCGGGAGGGCCTACTAGCCAACGGACTAGCGACCGCAAAGGAGCCTCGAGTGGACGCACGTGGAGCTGGCTCACAGGACACTCGTGGAGTGGAGGCCAGTGATCTTCGGTGCAGTCGGTGCTGGAGGCTGCGGCTACTCGGAGCCCAAAGCACAACTTCGTGGGAGACCCAGAAGAGGATGCACTTACAAAAGTACACGGTGTCCAGGGGTCACGGTTCCACGTTACCCACGATAGCCACGGGCCTCAGCTTTGCTGGGGACTCAGGGTAGCCTCGGGGAAGTCTGGAAATCCACCTCTGGTGATGCAAAGACTTCGGCGTCTGGCGGGAGCTTCAGCGATGCAGACCGGACAATTGCTTCGTTGGTGCCTGCCAAGCAGGGGAGTCACTCCTTGACCCCAAGGGAGATTCTTCAGTCCTCTAATCTTAAAGTAGAGCGTCGAAGGTCCAGGATTCTGTGTCAGAGTTTCGTCCAGGTAAATCTAAAGTCCTAAGGACTGGGGTCCCATACTTATACCAAGTTAGGGGTTGGACATACTCTGGGGACCCACCTATGGGAGGGTCAGGGCAGAGGGGTGGTTACACCCCTTTCCCTTTGTCCAGTTTCGTGCCAGAGCAGGGGCTGGAAGCCCCTGAGCCGGTTTGAACTGGGGTATGCACAGGGACACCAAATGTGCCCCCAGTGCAGGACTTCAAAGCACCAGAGAGTGCTCCCGCCCAGCCCCAATACACACTATCCTGTCTGGGGAGGTGGTTACACCTCCCTGGGACAGGAAACCTATTGTCCAGGCCTCCCCTGCCGGAGTTTCGGCCAGCAGCAGGAGGCCAAACTCGTGTCTGTGGCAGCGGCACCCATTTTGTGATGCCAGGACTTGGAAAGAAGTTACCGGGCAGGCCGGTGTGTACATGTCTCTCCCTCTAGAAGGGTGGAATGCTACCCCCGCCGCCAGAACTGGCGGGGGGGTAGTATTCCAAGATGTTTGACACCAAACACGACATGTTTCCGTGCAGCCATCCCAAAGTTAGCATTTAACGCGAGGTTATAATGCGCTTACGATTATATGGTCAGGCTGCACTACAAACAGCATCAGAGAAGGGTCTCCGAACGCTGCAGAGGGGTCCTGCTCATGCAGGGGCACCCTCTCACATAGGGACCACACACTCTGCCTCCAGGATTGATAAGACCTGCCATAGGAGTGACTTATAGGTTTATATGTGTGTATGTATGTAGTGATATAGGTAGCCTATATCACAGTAAGGGGTGCATGCACCACCTTACCCAGGCTGCAGTAGCAGACCCTTGGTGTCCTTTTTGCTGGCCTTCCAGGGGTGGCACAATACATGCTTCAGCCCCTGGCAGGCCTCTGAGGTACCTATGCCCTGGGTACATAGTATACCATATACTAGGGACTTATAAGGGCACTCCAGATCCCAATCAGAGATGTGCCTAAGGCACATGGAAACCATTTTAGAGAGGAAGCAGCTAGGCTGGGGTTCTGATTAGCAGGGCCCCAGCCAGACTAAAGTCGAAAAACAGTGAAGCATCAGCAAAAAGTGGGGGTACCCATGTGAAGCAGATCCTACTCTCCTACAACTGGATCGTTTCTATCATGTGAAACAAACAAAAAAATAACAGAAACACAGGGACTCCCACCCAAACACACCGATCTATGCCCAGGAATATTTGAAATAAGGCTGTGGCGTAACATCTTAAAGCTGCTGACTGTAGAACAGGGGAACAGTGTTCGAGTCTTGCTTGCGTCCATGCCTAATAAAAAATAAATAAACACAGTCACATGATTACGAGCTAGAGTAGAAAGGGGAAGAGAGAGGGCCGATAGGCAAAGAGCGGGAGAAATGGGGCGAGAGATGGGCGGAGCGAGGCGCTTGGGAGAGCAAGCAAGAGGAAATCCAGATGGCGCCTCATCGCGCGCTGTAAGGGTGCTGCGAGGAAAGCTAGATGGCGGCTGTGCGCGTGCCCGCGCGCGTAACCGCAAGCTTGAGGCCAGCAAAAGCATGTGGTCGGACTTTTAAAAGCCCACTTACTAAATGTCTCGGCCAGTGCAGCGCATGCGCTGGCTCAGGCGAGACCTAAAAACGAGGTCTAGCAGCGCTTTGCCGGCACTGTTGCCTTTGGGAATGAAGCGCTCTGAGCAGAACATTCCATGACGTTGCAGCTACCAATAAATTGAACTTCTTATGGGAATTAATGCACCCGGAACCATGCGAAAGAGCATTTTGGCGTCAACTAATAAAGTCTTGTTGTGGCACATAAAATGTTCACTCTTTCGGTACCTCTTATTTTATCAAACTGCTTTAACTTCCTCCATGTGTCTTTTTGGAGCATACTTTCAGCAGAAGATGAAGCCATTCTTTCAGCTGTCCACGAACTCTCTAGCCATAGACAAAGAAGAAGGACGTGGCACATAAGTCTTGTTACTGCTGCTGCTTAATTTCTTCGTAAAACAAGGTTGCAATGTTAGAATGAAACAGAAAAGAAAGAAAAATCATATTCGTTTCAACTGGTGATTAAAAGATAAACAGAAGTTTGTTGGTTTTAAACTAATTGTACGTATTTTGTACACTGTGCCTGAAAATCTAAACTGAAACACAAACAAGTATAAAATTATATTTGCTATTTCTGTAATGAAGTGCCGATCCGCATTCTTCAAGTAAATTTACTATTTTAAAATGGCAGTTATAATTTTTTTATTTTAATACCCTGGGCTCAGAGATTGCTTATAACCAAATCCAGACACCTGCAATTAGGTTGCACTCCTTCGCTCACATCTCTACGTAATTGAAGGCTCTTTACATTACCAAATAGAATTACTTTCTTACTGTTACGGTAAAACAAACTGTAGGTTGTGGTTAATCCCTAAATGTGCCTGACATACTATAAAGTCACCTATTCTGAGGGCTAACCTTATGTTTGAATGCTCTAGCCGTTAGGCCACATCCATTGCTAGTTAGCATTTCACCTTGACGAAATAAAATAGTTGCCCCTGCCAGAATGTTTATGAAGTTTTTTTTGGTCTCAGAGGAGTGCTCTCATGCTTTCTTCATGAACGAAATTTCAAAAATTAAGTTGTTCCTTTGACTGGTGGGCAAGTCCTAGAGTTTCTAGATTAAGCACCTTCGTCCTGGTTACAATTCCCGGTGTCTTTTGGTGTGATAATAGCACACCCGGTGAATATCGATACAGCAGTATGTGGTATTTAATGAGTGTGGTATTACTGAATCATTCCAAGCTTTGCAGCTGAAATGGGGCATACCACAGTGATGCCATATGTTTTCCAGCATTCCGAGTTGTGGAACTCAGAATTTTGCACTAATTCTGCCAGCTGTACACGGCAAACATCGGGGCAAATATCATGAAGAGAAAAACCTGCAGAGTGTGGCATTTCCTACTCACCTTCGAATTTTAATTTGGGTGCAAACAATACTGTGGCCCGTACAGTGATGGTCATTTTAGTTGCTGAGGACAACACTCTTTATATCAGATGAATGGATATCAAATATATTTTCAGAGATGGGTGCGCAGTGAAGCAGCATCAAACCAGTGGATTTCTTTGTTTGTGGAATCAGAGGGGGCATTCATACTGACCATATATCTCGCCTGTAAAAGGAATATTTTTCAAACCGTTTTCAACCAACTTTAGTCAGGATTATCCTTCTTGTGGCTGCAAAAAGGTGTTAGAAGAACGTTCCATGAGGTCAACTCCATCTTGGTTTGTGCAAGATAATACCATCTTCATGTTACCCATTCTCCTATTCGTGACCTGCACAAAGGACCAGGCCAGCCCTTATTGTTTGCCCCCTCTACTCCCCCCTCCATCCCATTGTAAACATATGGCAGGGCTCAGGCGGTCAAAGGGCAGCACCTTTTAAATAAACTACTTAGCTGATATTCAAACTTAGCTAAAGTGGATATAGGAAGCACAGTCCTCTTGCTATAGCGAGCCCCGGGCATGCACAGTACACCCGTGCTTTATTTCAATCCAACACTCCTCAAGGATCAGCTCTGTTTCCCTACCACGCCATATCCAGAATTAATCAACCTGCCAGAAGTGGCCTCGTCCAGGTGCTGTGAGCGGACAAGGTAAGATGACGTCTGCTATATGTCAATATTGGTTCAGTCGGCTTTCATCTTGGTACATAGCTGCTAGCAAACGCTCTGTGTTCTCCACTATCCCCTGCAGAAAATCTATAATGTGTACATCTCTACAAAATACACACACATAGCATACATCTCTCCTTGGGGAGCTCTTTACTTCTCTTTGGGCTAACTTGGTAACACAATCCACACAATACACTCCACACCATGCCACATAATTACAATCCGCATAATTTCACTCAAAGCCACACCCTTCCACGCCACACAATTCAACCCTACACATTTCCTTTCCACACCACATAATTCGACAACAAACCACATATTTAAACTCAACAACACAATTACACAATACACCAATTCTCACCACCCAATTCCACATCATGCCACAAAATTCAACAGTACACCACATAATTAAACTTCACAATATACCACTCCATAACACAAAATACCATTCCACATAATTCCACTCTATAACACACAATGCCACTCCACATAATCCCAGAACACTCAATATCACATAACTACTATCCACATATTTCCACTGCACACCATGCCACATAATTCCACTACACAAATCCACTCCACACCACACAATTCCATCACACACAATTCCACAAATAACAATTCCAATCCAACCCACGTAATTCCACTCCACACCACATACATTCACTCCACTCCAATCCAAAACACATGAGTAGAAGACATTGTCATTTACAACAGCAATACATCTAACTCTCACAAATGCGAGACCAATTTGCATTGCAAATGCTTGTTAATACTTATAAGTCACCCCTCAGGTAGGCACTAAACAGCCCACAGGGCAGGGTACAATGTATTTTAAAAGTTGGGAAAGTACAATTAAGGTTTACATGTCCTGATAGTGAAAAACACAGAAAATTACTTTTTCACTAATGCAAGGCCTATCTCTCACATAGGATAACATTTGAGTTACCTATTACATTTAATAAGCTGTAACTTCTAAATGGGAACAGGTAACAGATCATGGTTGGTGTCTTTAGAATTGTGATGAAAAATCTTCTTTCATGGTGAAGTCAGATTTTTGGTTACAGTTTTGAAAATGCCACTTGTAGAAAGTAGGCATTTTCCTGCCTTAGCCACTCAGTGCCTGCAGCCTGTCTCTGGGTCACATGACTGTGTGTGGTGGGCAGTTGGGCTATGTGTATTCCTCCTAGACAGCCACACACAATAGAGAGCTTAGCAGTGCCTGGATGGGTCATCACTGGCAAGATGGGAGGGTGGAGCTGGGCAAAGCCCTACTTACACTTGAATAGGCTGTGTCCTGCTTTCACACAAAGGATTGTATATCCCCTGTAGTTAGTCTGGAGATAGGTCGAGGGAGGCAGGAAACCTATGCACTCACTTCAAGGGGAAACCTCTAGAAGCTTCTCCCACTTCAAAAGAGGCACCAGGTATAAATATTGGACCTCAGACATCAACTCTTCAGTACACTTCTGGACCTGTGGAAGGCTGTGCCAGGAAGAAGGACTGATGTGCTGCTCAAAGGGCTGCCACTCTGATGGACCGCTGCAATAAAGGACTCCTGCCTGCTATGCTGACCTACTGCCTGCTGACCTATTGCCTGGGAGAGAAGGACTCGACCTGGAACCTGTACCCAGGACCACCAGAGTGACTCCAAGGTGTATAAATCACCTGGACTCTGCAACTGTGAGTCCTACCCTGCCAAGAGGTGCCACCCCAGTCCTGGACTCATAGAAGTGGGCCTCTCGGTCATCTATGGATCCAGGAGAACAGATGCATTTCCTCTGCTGTGCAGCACAAGCCCGAGCAGAACCAGCACATCGCCTCTGCTGCATGGACTTCCCAGATACAAGTACTTTACATTGCAGCTCCATCAGAACCGCTGTTTCACATCACATCCCCGACGCAGGCCCTCTCATCACAAATAATACACAAATTGAGAGACAACGTTCCAAAAATTGTTAATTGATTCCAAAATCAAGGCTCCAAAAATGTTGAGGCAATTGTAGTATAATTCAGTTCTTTATTGTTCATCCAATTTTCTTCATACAAATACAGCCATGCAGCCAATGTGTTTCACTCATAATCCACGAGCTTCCTCAGGGTTTATAAACAGTATCTGATTGAATTATATAGATATCAATAGATATTGTATAAAGGCAATAGTGTACGGAGTGGAGGCTCGAAAACCTCCGCTCAATCAGCCAATTGATTGAATGGAGATTTGCAGACATACACGCTGTTCACGGTAGAATCGTACAAGGAAGTGATGAATATTGCACGGGAACCATGCTGAGTCACTATTGCCTTTGTACAAGATGTATTGATGACTATATATATTTTGGGGCTGAAGCTAAACCAATTAAGGATATGAAACATACATTCCCAATTCATTGTATTGAAAGGTTTTTGCACATCAAGAGAGATAGCCGCTAGGGGACATTTATAAGAAGAAGATTTACTCAGCACATTAGAGAATAATCTAGTATTGTCAGAGGAAGAATGACTTTTAACAAATTAATTTAGGAAGGTAGAATTCTAATTAAAGTGTTATGATTTTGGTGTGTTAACTAGGGAAATAGGGTGGTAATGTTTACAAAATGTAAGATTTTGATCTTGTTTGGGGATAAGGCAAATTAAGGTGTCTTGAAAAGTCCCCTGCAATGTTGCAGAATTTGTAAAGTGAGTAAAAAGAGCAAAAAGTTTGGGAATTAAAAAATTGAATAATGGATATAAAATTTGATTTAAAAGCTGTAAGGACCATGGGCCTGATTCTTTTCTAATAAATGTATTGCTTAGGTAATTTAATCTAAAGAGATATTATGTTCAACGATATAAAATCAATGTCAGATAGATGTGTTTTAGTAATGCAGGAAAGATAGTCAGATATCTTTTCAGTTGCGGTCAGCAGTTCAGAAGTATACAGAGCATGATAATAGTCTACAAATGATTGCGAAATATGTTTGTCTTGGTATGTTAATACATGAGTGTTAGTATGTATACTTTTAATCTTTGTACGCTAATCTTTAAACAATTGGCTAGGAGTTTACCCATTCTGTTTTGACCTCCATAATATTGTGCATGGGATTTAAGTAAAAAATCGGGCACATATGCAAAGGAATATTTGTTAAATTTTAGCTTAGCATTTACTAGTGCATCCAGATGTTAAAATGATTTAGAAGTATGATGTAATTGTTCAGGATGTTCAGTAGAAGACAATCTCTCCTTTAGTTTAGTTGTGTTTGCTCTATTTTTCATTGCGGCAAACCGTTTAAAGAAGTCCCTAGCTGCTGCTTTAAAAGAGTCCCAAACTATGTGGAAAGGCTTTTCTGGAGTAGTGTTAAGTATATAAAATTCTTCTGCAAAGGAATGAGAAGATTGTGTAAATAAGTGGTCAGTTAACAGTGTATTGTTAAATCTCAAAATGCGTGCGCCTTGTGAGGGTAAAACAAAATCTATGTCAACTATTGGCGGTGCGTGATCCAAGATTAGGATATGGCCAAAGCCAGAATGTATTATTTGTTGTGTTAAAGATTTACTAAGAAATACATAGTTTATTCTAGCTTGGGGTCCATGGACTGGTGAGTGAAAAGTGTATTCCTGTGTGTCAGGATTAGTAAGCCTTCAAGCATCACTCAAGGATTGTTGTTTAATAGCTTTGAAAAATTATTTTTTCATAGTGTTGGGAATATATTTGACAGTAGAATGTCTGTCAAGAAGTGGGCCCATTAATTGGTTGCAATCTCTAGCAAAAATAAGGGGGTCATCAGCCTATTCCGTTAGTTTGTAGGACTTGTGATTCCAAAACATATGATCAGCTTCAGGTAGACATATATGCTAACTAATGTGATCGGAATCTTATCAATGGTCAGCTGTACAAATACCAACCTCCCTTCCATATCAATGTCTTGGGATATATGAACAAGTTTTAATTTTTTGGAAGAAAGAGAAACAACAGCGCCTTTTTATTGTTGGATGGTGGGAAGAAAATATTACCCACCCAATTACATTTTAGTTTAGCAGGTGCATTAGCATTTGTATGGGTTTTTTGCAACATCAGCATGAAGTGGTTGAGAACACATGTAGATAAAGGTAAGAGAAGAGAAAGAAATGAAGAACCTGAAAGAAGAAATGAAAAGTAAAAAGAGCAAGATAAGGGGAAGGAGGGATAGAATAGGAGGAGATAAGAGAGAAGGTAGAAAAGCAGAATAAACAGGTAACAATAGGAATTAAAAAAGGAGAGAAAAAATAACAACATGCCTATCATGTACACAAACAACTAGGGGTGAAGGATCCACAACATGGAGATGGTGGTCCAGATGTTGAATTTAATAAGGATATATACAACACAGGCAGACAAGCAGAAATATAAAACATATACCTGTAAGAAAGAGAATATGTGTGAAGAAATGAGTCAAGATGAGAATGGAAAAATATAATATCGTAAACAGTATTTCATCAACAAAATATGATCTCCAATTGGAGACATTAAAAGTTCAAGGAACATCCAATCTTGATGTTTCCAAAGCTTCATGTCTACAGCTGTTTAAGAATTGCTGTAGTTTGAGAGGATCCTCATAAGCCATAGTCTTATTATTGTAGGCAACTTCGAAAAGACATGGATGAAATCATTCATATCTTGCATTAAGAGCACAATGAGCAGGTTAAGAAATTGCTTACGATGATCTGAGGTGGTTTTAGAGACTTCTTGAGAATAATAAAACTTATGGCTAAATGATGTGTGTAGTAAAACAGGTTTTTTCAGGTTTCACCCCGCTTGTTGCCCCCTTTTGGACTACCAGCTGCTGGTTTATGACTCTGACAGTGCACTGGAGCCTGGTCTCTCCCTAAACACGATGTAGCAAATTGGTGCTCCCAATTGGCAAGGACTTTAACCCCCCTTATAAGTCCCTAGTAAAGTGGTACCAAGTCCCTAGAGCGTGGGTGTTAAAGGGGTCACCAGGGCCTGAAGTGCTATTTGTGCCACCCTGAGTGACCCAAGTAAACAGATGACAGCAGGCCTGCAATTAGAGGCTGCAGGAACAGTGCAAACTGCTCTAACTGGACTTAGCTCTCACCATGAGTTTGCAAGGTCAAAGCACTATCTATAATATATGTCAGTCACCCCTAAGATAGGCCTCCTAAGCCCAGGAGCCAGGGTGCTGTATATTAAAGGTTTAGTATATAAATGCAAGTTTATATGTCCCCTCATGTGTAGGTAGGATTCTGCCTCATCTCCCTCTAGGTTCAGGAGCCTATCCCTCTCAGCTATTGGTACCAACTCTCACAGGAGTGAACACAATAATTCAAAAATCAATTTTGCTCCAGGTCAGTTTACTGGATTTTTAAATATCTTCACTTCAATACTGTATGGTGTAGTTTAAACACATGTACTATTCTCAGTGCTGAACACCAAATGTTGGAATGTGGTTTATTAGTAGGTTTAGGTAGGGACCTACCACTTGTAGTGAGGCCACAATCACAATATAAGGTCCGGTCAACGTCTCAATAAATTATTCCCTTGCTCATCCCTTGGTCCCTGCTTATAGTTACAAGGCATCCTACCCCTGGGGCACCTAGGAGAGACCTTAGGGGTGACTTATACATACAAATTAGGTTACATAAAAATTAGGTTGTTTAAGACTTTGGCAGTACCATTAATTCCAAAGTCAAATTTGCATATAACTTTATTTTAAAAGCAGCCTGCAAGGCAGGACTGGCTTTTAAATTGACAGCAGGCACCACAGTAGTGCACACTTAGTGCATTCAATCTACTGGGCCTATAAACCAACATGCCCTTCCATATATTATGTACTTACAGGTAGGTTGATATGCCAATTGTAATTACACCTAATTACCTATACCTTTTATTTAAACAGAGCGCTGGCTCTGGGTCTGGTTAGAAGAGCCCAAAGCACAATCAGAGTCAGTAACCACCAGTATCAGTCAAAAATTAGGGGTAATCACAGCTTCTAAAAGTAAATGGCCAAATTTTAGTGCAACCACTGTAGCAAACTGCGGTTAAGGGGTCCAATGGTTGTGGCACAATTGGTAGGCAGCACATGTAAGCACAAGGATCGGCCAAGGTAGAGCAACTCGACACTCTCTGTTAAATTAACTCTGACCCACATCAGGTGAAGGCAGTCAGATCAGGAAGCGATTATCTGAGCTGGGAGCAGGTGAAGAAATTTAATTAAACTACCCAGTCTGTCACATAGCCAACGAGAAGGCGATCATATTTACGGCACGCATTGGCAGGCTCCAACCAACATCTTGTTAGAAACAATTGCCTACCAGCTGGGAACCTTGCTGCATGTAAAGAAAGCCTTGGTATTGGCTCCGACCGGCATTTTGTTGTGAAAACAATTATCTTAGCTGGGAGCCTCAAATAAACGCTTACTGTGACAAAGGCAATTTACACAGCAGGAAGCCTTCTCCCTTGTTCTGAAGTTTGTTAAGGATCTAAGACAATTTCGTAATCTTTATTAAAGTGAAATTACAGAGGTACTCCCGTTGTTGCCAGGAAACTCGTTGCTGATTGGTTAAGGGCTCCAATGCAAGCACATGGCTGATTGGTTAATGGACCAGCATTGTGACTGGCTCACGTTGTTACACTGCTGATTAGTGCATTTCATAATTTGAGACTCTCTTCCAATGTTTGCTCTCAACTTTATCCGTTTAACATACCCATGCAAATAAATAGGCACCCAAGTGAAAGATAGATCTTTTAACCAGGTTTCCAGCTGCATATTGTCTGGAATTGTGTGTCTCACCATTTACCTGGACTACCAGTAAAACAAAACAATAAGTGTGCATAATCATGTAAAATGTAAACATTCCCACACCCTTTCTTGCTGAGCGAGGAATACAAAAATTTAAGTGGAGACATTGGTGCAAACATATTGAAAGTTACTTAACAACTATTGATGAAGACAAGTTTAACCCTAAAAGGAAACTCCTTGTGCAGATTCACTCCAAAATGTACCCTCTGGATTGCACCAGGCCAGCCTTCGAGCAAAATAACTTTTATCCCCATCTCGACTGCTCCACTCTTCGGCTCCAGGCATGCACACTGTTTGAAATTCTTTTGTATATAGCTGGTCTTATTTTATGTATTGTTTGAAGGTTTTAATTATTTTCAACAAGACCAGTTCTCCTCTCTGTCCACTTCTTAGCATCTGGGTCTGGGTTTTGTATCTTGCGCCGTAGGCCCAATGCCTAATCCTACCTATAAAGGTCTATCCCGCCACATGTTCTATGTGTTTCCCATCCACTAGGAAAGCAAGACCTATTTGAATTTCCTTAGTCGGCTCCCATGCAATGTTTTTATTATATGATTTTAATTGACTTTTGCACATTTCAATGCTTTTTAACTGCTTGTAAAGGTTTGTATTAACCATACAATAAAATTGACTTGACTTCACTCTAATGCCATCCGAGGTGAACGTGTGGATACCAATGCGCATGTTGTCCCTTCCGGGGATTCCTCTGGTGACATTCAAGGTGGAAGTACCGATGCTAATACCCACATTGTCTCCACTAGGAGGAGGGGCAGAAGGAACACAAGTTGCCCCAAGTATTTACAAGATTACATTTTGAATTAATCATTTAGGTTTGGTGGGGTATTATACATATAGTTGTATTGTTTATCTTATTGCTGATGTTATATCGAAACATGTTCTAGTTTATTCACAACCTATTTTATTGTTTATTTTATTGCTGATGTAAAATGGAATCATGTTCCAGTTTATTTATTCTTAATGTTGTGTGGAAATATTTACGTTACATATGCAGTAACTATTATTGTTTTGCTGATATCGTGGTATTTTATTGTATTTGTTGCTGATGTGTTTCACTTTGCTTTTTTTAAAATGTATTCCGCAAGGATTCTTCATGTCCATTTTCCCCTTTATTGTTTTTTATTAAGGTGGAAGATGGTGTTGTATTCTGATTTAGAACCATGGTGTCACCGTTCCAGGAGAGGGTTCCAGATCTTGTCAGTTGTGGTGAGGTCTGGTGCAGTCAACAGGAATTGCTGTGTGCTGTCCGTGTATATCTAAGAATAAAGAAATCAACCAGTAAATCAGGCTATGTCTTGTGTTGTGCCCTGCAACACTTGTCTCTAGGCCAGAACAAAACATGAGAGGCTCTGCATGTGGACTAGGCAGCTGCACGCTCAAGGGCACGAGGGAACACTCAACATTGAGGTGCTGCATGTAGTGAAGAGTTTCAAGTGAGGTACACAGCAAATTCAAAATAGCCTTATCAGCAGGGGGGTCAGGGAGATGCACATAGGAATCTTACATATGGTGACCAATTGATGATTGAAGTACTGCTGGCCAGTGGCGTAGCTAGACCTTTGGCCACCCGTGGAGGCCCCTGCGTTTGCTGCCCCGCGACGGCCGCAGGTAAGAGCGGGGGCATAGGGAGGCTGGCGTTCCCTCGCGATGGATGCAGGTGGGGGGGTGTTGGTTATCCCTGCATTTGCCGCAACAGGTAAGGGGGGGCACCGTCCCCAAAATACATGCCACCCGGGGCGCACCGCACACCCTACCCACCCTTGCTACGCCACTGCTACTGGCACACAGCAGGTGGAGCACTGTGGGGAGAAGGCGGCTTCCAGGCCACAAAGGTCAGGTCTTCAGCAGATGGACAGAGATCTAGTTTACAGAGTCACAGATTAAGGACGTGTACTGTCTAGGGCTTGCAGGCAGCAGCAGAAAGAAGGCTTCCTGGGGTGAGAATAGCAACTCGGCAGGCCTCCCACTGAAGCAGGTGACTGGAGGTTATTGAGGCAGAGCTGTATGAGGCGGACAACCTCTTTGCCAGTGTTCCCAGGTTATCGAGATGAATAGGTAGAGGAGCAAACTAGTTCTCATTTAACATGAAGGATGCACAAGCCTTGTGCCTTTTCTATTTATTTTCAGCAGTGATGCCAGCAGGGCTAAACCAAATTTATACAGAAGCTGAGAGGATTTTTGTTCTTGAATGCAATACACACCCTGACATTGAGTTACTTTTAGATTTTTTCTTTTTATATGAGATAAACCTGAATATATGACATTACAACGCAAACAATTAGAACGCATGCCTTTACAACGCAGTTTTTACATCGCAACTACCATTACATTGCATGATTTTACAACGCATGCCATTACAACGCATTTTAAAAAACTACCATTATAACGCATACCATTACAACGCATACCATTACAACGCATACCATTACAACGCATACCATTACAACGCATAATACTTTTAGGGCAACAGCGGGGTAAGTGTTGGATAGTGTAGGGGTAAAAATGACTATTCCCACTCCAGTGAGTGCAACAGTAGGGTAAGTGTTGGATAGTGTAGGGGTAAAAATGACTATTCCCACTCCAGTGAGTGCAACAGTAGGGAAAGTGTTGGATAGTGTAGGGGTAACAATTACTATTCCCATGTACCCCAAAACCCATACCCACCCTAAAACTAAAAAATCTCATTTACGTACCTTATAATGCGTTGTAATGGCATGCGTTGTAATGGTATGCGCTGTAATGGCATGCGTTGTAGTGACATGCGTTGTAATGGCATGCGTTGTAATGGTATGCGATGTAAAGGCAGTTGCGTTGTAACAGCTGCGTTGTAAAGGTAGTGCGTTGTAATGACTGCGTTGTAATGGTTGTTTCCCGATAAACCCTAATGGATCAAAGTGTGCGAAGTTAAAAACTGAGAGAAAGGGGACACAAACAGAGACGCAAACTTAGAATTGTGGTCTAGCAATTTACTACATGCTAAAAATATAGTGGACATAGCAAATACATTTTTGCAATATAGAGAGAGAGAGGCAAAACACCACTAAAGGCTGGCAAAATCTATCCAAGACTCTGATGGAACAGGGCAAAAAATCTGAATGCAAGCCAGTGGCAATGAGATAGGCGTCATCATCGAAGCACAGGCTAAGAGGAGATGTCTGATTGTAAACATCTCTGCACGTTTTTCTAAAATTGCTTTCTCCAGGGAGCGGTCAGGTAATAGATCTCAAGTGGCATCACAACGAGAAGAAACACACATCATGTGAAAGTCTTTGAAGAAGTGCTGTCATTGGCCTGGGATTGTCCTGGTAAGAATTTTCTTGTTTTTTGATGGTTGCTTATCAATTATACAGTCAGGGTTATGAGACCCAGGCTTTAGCAGTTGGATGATAAGTAAAGCTGGGTGACATCACATAATTGTGTCTTCTTGAATTTTGTGATACATGAAAAATTTTGTGGAATTACACTTTTAAAGAGAAATGTGAGTTACAGGTCTCTCGTATCACTTTATTTGCTCACACCTTGCTTAAAAAAGTCGTACGGGACACCTTGGAAGACTGGATCGAATAGAAAATATCTCTTCTGTTGATATGTGCACGTTGGTAAAAAAAACATTATGCAAAATCCCATAGTGTATCATTTTGAGACACAATTAATTTCGTAATTTACCCTTTTACTGCCATTGTGTTTACTCACCTCTGTGTGGGAGTTTAAAAAAAAAATCTGCATTAGGTTTTTCTAGCACATATATCTCTTTGGTCTCTTTGTGTACTCATACGAGCCACATTTGTCAGATTGTTAATTTTTTTTTCCCTAAAACAAGGTAAATCCCTCCTGTCTCACTTGTGCAGGAACATATCCCTGCTAAGACCTGATTCTACAGTTTGTTCTTCTGAATCTCCTGAGCCTGGGGATACCAGATAGCATTGGTTTTCAGTAGGTTCCGGATGCTCACAGGTAATAAACTGTGTGCTGTGCATGTTGGAATTTTTTTAAAGCAGTGCTGATTAGAAAAAAACACAACCATATATTTTTAACATCTACACATCACAAGATTTATATTACTGCATGCTATGCCTCCCTCACCCTAATTGGCTAGCTGCAATATTGTGCTAAACATGAAATTCAATGGATTTTTTATATTTTTTCCCAAAACGTCTTAATTTCCTCCAGTCTTCTCGCAGGTACATGTCACTTCCAAGGCTTGAACCAAATCCCTGTTCGTTAAGGTCTTCTGAGAGTGGGGTTGTCAATAATTTGTGGGTTTCCGTGGGTTTGAGAATGTTGGTCTGGGATCCATGTCCATTACATAGTGATGGATATGGATCCCTGCTCAGAGTGCCACAGCTGCAATGATATATGGATCCCTGGTTCTGATTTTTGTTGCCATGTGTGAACATGGATCATGCGTGTGCTCCAACATATGTGTTGCAAAGTCATCCTGTCTGCCATGTGCACCCCATGTTTTTGCTGACTGGTACTGGTGGTAACTGACTCTGACTGTCCCTTGGTTCTGCCTAACCAGGCCCATGGACAGTGATATGGTGAAAACACAGTGAAAAACACACACATACACATACATGAGGACCACAGACCTCTCAGATGGCTCATGCATATGAGAGGGGAGAATCCCGAGATATTGAGGTGGTCCATGTCCCTACAGGTAATGGACTTTACAGTGGAACACACACCTGGGGTTGTCCATGCCAATGTGAATGTACTTTCCAGGTTTTTCCACTTAGCTGATGAGGACTACCAGGGTGTAGGTCAGTAACCCATCACCTTTTGTTTGGGGGGCGGGGGTATGTTGTGAAGTCATCCTGTGTGCAGCGCTTAATTTGTAAAATAATAAGTGCCAGGGCCCTGCAGCTTGCGCCACCCATCGCCCCTGTCATCACTGCCAAAATGACTACTAACCATCTCTCTCGCCTGCAAGTGTGATAGGTCTGATTATTCCAGATCTACAAAGCTAAAGGAATGGCTGAGGAGACAACTATTAGTAATTTTTAATGTATATTACATTCATAAGCAACCATTATTCTGCTCATTTCTAAATTAGATGAGCAGCGCCACTATTTGGCAGACTGTCCTCAGTGCAGTGTTGACAATTAAGTGCCAGTGCTGAGCACCGGAAACCAATTAAGTACTGGTGCTGAGCATGGGAAACCACCGGCTCAAATTAAGCACTGCCTGTGTGCCCTGTGCACCCCCATTTTGTGCTGATTGGTACTGGTGGTAACAGACTCTGACTGTCCCTGGGCTCTGCCTAGCTAGGCCAAGGGCCAGTGCTATGCTGAAAACACAGTGAAAACACAACCATGCATGAGGGTACACTATATATTAGGGTACACTTATAAGTGTCATGACCTACCCTATAAGTCCCTAGTACGTAATAGGGCAGGGGGATTAAATCTACCTTTAAATCCCTAGTATATAATAGAGCAAGGCAGTTTAGAGGCCAGCAGCCCTTTCTGCACTTGCATGTGTGCACTGCTGAGAGCCTCAGGTCATTTTAAAAGCAGCAGTGTGTTGCAGCACTGCTTTTAAATGTAAATTGTGCCCAAATTCAACTTTGGTGGTAGGGGCACTTAAAAAGTGATTATCTACAATAATTTAGCATATTAGGTACCCATAGGGTCTCCCCTAGGTGTCCCAGGGGTGCAGAGTCAGGTACGTATAAGGAGGGCCCTTATAAAAGAGGGTTTACATGCCCTGGGATAGAGAAATTGCACATTTCACTTACTCCATTGTAGTAAAGTGCTTCCCAAATCCAAATGTTGTGCTAGGAGCACTGTGGAGTGAGGATCTACCCTATTTTTGCATATTCAGGACCCCCAAAGTCTCCCCTAGGTGTCACAGGGGTGGGGGTCATGTAGCTATAAGCAGGTCCTTATAAAAGATGTTCTAAAGGCCCTGGTGTTGGAGAAATTGTACATTTCATTTTCTCCACTGTAGATCCCCAGCCATAGGTTAACATGGCAATAGTTTATTAATGAATAACTATTGCTAGGAGTTCACAAAAAATATCATTCAAGGTCTTAGGAGAATTGTGTTGATAAATCCAACAATATGCTATTGTTGAATTTATCCTAAAGTATACAGAAAAAAGTCATAAGACGTTCTTGTCTGTAAGCCAAAATTCAGTCTTCCTTTGGTCTCCCATGATTGGTCAGAGTTAAGAGGATTAGCCAGGCTGCTTTGACAAAGTGATAAGGGGCTCACCCAGTGAGAGGCTATCTCTTGGAAGAGAGCTCTGCTACACAGGAATGACAGAGCAGGGGGGAGGGGATGTAAACCATGGAGCTTCAAAGGGGGGATAGGACAGGCAGCGAATACAGGTTCATCTACACCCCAGCCCTCTGACCCAGCCAGATGGTAGGCTTAAGATAATAATTTCGCAGATGGTAGGGGGAGGAGAGCTACGGAAATGAGCCACACTGGAGGTCGGTTTAACTAGTTCTTGCTTCTCTGCTGCCAGTTCAACCATATTGAATTTTGGAGAAATAGTGCTTTCTGGGAGAAGATTATGCCACACTTTGGAGGAAGTGGTCATGCTCTGGGGTGTTGCCTTGCACCTCATTGGACAGGAGTGCTTTCCTGCTTGACCCCAGAGACCAGTGAATAAATATGTGAGAGGTGCAGAGCATCTCAGATCTGCTGCTTGAAACTAAGAGAAGAAGAAGGCTTGCCAAGCTAGAAACTTGATTTTCACCACCAGGCCCTGCATTCTGACGGACTGCGCCTGCTGTATTATCTGAAACTACACCCCCTTTGGATGTACCTTGCTTCAAGAGGAATAAAGGGTGGGCTCCCTGCAAGCTACACTTTAACAGAGCTCACCTGGACCATCGCCACCAAGAATCTCCAGCCTGGAAGGTGTCCAGTGGATTTGTAAGGGTTTTGTCCAAGTGGATTGTGGGAACTGAAGTATCAAACTTTCAAGGACCATCTTGGAGATTCCAGACCCATGGATTGTGTTTTGGACACTTTGAGACCCCCAAAGGAACTTCAGGAAGAAGTTCCAGAAGTTTGGGGAAGTTTGGAGCAACTTTGGAAAAAAGCTCCAGCGGGGGACCGACTCAACAGCGAGAGCCAAGCCGGCGAACTTCAACCCTGAGCTGGCCTGGCCTGCCCTCCTGGTTCGTCCCACTGAAAAGCTCCGGAGGTCTGACTTCCAGAGTTTGGCCGGGAGCTCCATAGAAAGCAAGCGGGCGAACCCTCACTGATCCCGAACTGGTGAAGAGCATCGAGGGACCCCGGCAGAAAAGGCTCCAGAAAAGTTTCTAACTCTGAAGGTAAAATCTCGACCAAGGCCTACTGCGAGGGGTATCCGAGCAGGGCTCCATTGCGGTTGGCCTGAAACTTTGACTTTGTCCCGGTCAAGCGTGACCAGATGTCCCAAGGTGGCGTTAAACCTAGCTCTTTTTGCAGGTTTATCCCCAACTTTTTGCCTTTGGCCGCCTATTTCTCTGACCTTGTTTTTGTTGCCGTGAGGTCTCTGGGTCCTTTACCACTGCTGATCAGTGCTAAAGTGCATATGCTCTCTATGTAAATTGTGATTCTGATTGGTTATCCATGGTTGGCATTTGATTTACTGGTCCGCCGCGGCTGCATTGCCGTTTGCGCGGAGAGCAGAGAGCATGCTCACTTCACGTCTGGCGTTGGACTTCCGGGCAGGCAGCACTCCAGTTGTTCTGCCTGGCTGCCTACTTAAACCTATGCTGGTGCGGACGCGCAGCGGACAGTGGCAGGGTCTGCTGGCGCCTCGCTACCAACGCTCCTCTACGGTGACATTTAAACCAGGATTTTGACAGCGTTTTTAGCTGTTCTGTGTGCTTTATTTTAATTACTTTTAACACTTTAATTCTTTGTTTACATTTCAGTTCACTCTTACTCTCGCTTCCTTGCATCTCTGTGCCTTCCGCTGCGGTCCGCCGCGGTTGCATTGCCGTTTGTGCGGAGGGCAGAGAGCACGCTCACTTCACTTCCGGCGGGGGACTTCCGGGCAGGCAGCACTCTAGTTGTTCTGCCTGGCTGCCTACCTAAACCTATGCTGGTGCGGACCAGCGGATGCGCGCAGCAGGCGCGCCGCTGGCGTGCCAAAGGCGCGCCTAAGGCAAGCCCGTCTGCGCCCGTCCGCGTCCGACCGGGGCCAGGGACCAGAAACCCTGATCCTTTTCAACCAGCCCCTACAGTTTATACTTCACGGGCCCTCCACAACTTAAGGCCCAAACCTAATGCGTTATGCCAGACTTTTTCTCCGGAGGCGCATCAATTCCTTTGCACATGTGATCAGTTTGAATGGCCGAACTTTCCTCCTAAGGCGGCTCAAGTTTCTCCTAACCAGGAAGCGGCCTCCCAATCTAGTGCTAAGGATCTTGCTTTCTCTCCCCCACTTAAAATGCTCCGGTGTTTCTCTCTAAACTGTCTCTCCCTCACAAAAAATCTGATTCCCTTATTTAATTTCCTCTGTGATATGGACCCCAACATAATCTTCTTAACTGAAACGTGGTTCCATGAAGGGTCTTCTCCTGATATAATTTCTGCCCTCCCTGCCAACTTTGCTCTTATGGGGATTAATAGACCACACAGAATAGGTGGAGGCATTGCCATTATCTATAAAAAGGACTACAAATGTAATATTAAAGACCTTCGAATCCCTAACTGCAAGGCTCTTCACTTCTCTCTTCTTGTCTCACCCAAATTCACGCTTTCTCGGGCCCTTATCTACCGTTCCCCATGATCGCCTAGTAATTGGTGTACAGTCTTACCAGATTATTTGACACCTCATATCCCACAGGCAGCTAATTTTACTTTGCTTAGAGACATTTATTTGCATCCTGACGACCCCAAAAATAATCTATCTTTTATCCTCATAAAGGATTTGGGATCACTTAATCTCTCTCTCTTGAACTCTTCAGCCACCCATATTGCGGGCCATCTACTGGACCCCATCTTCTCTAACCTCTCTTCCCTCTCCGTTGCCCCCCACTCCAACTTTGTTGGACTGATCATTACACAGTTCCTTTCAATATCACTGTCCCTTCTTCTTCTTTGCCTCGGTCATGTCAAACTACTAACAGGCATTGGGCTAAATTACACATGCTGGAACTAAACAAACAGCTTTTACATACCATCCCTGCTCTGGTTCGCATATTGGATAATGATGAAATCGCGGTCCATCACTGGCTTGAAAGGGCCACTGACCCAATTCTGCCTCAATCATCTAAAACACGAGGCAGATTGCTTCCTCCGGCACCCTGGTTAATGATATCGTTCGCTCAGAAAAAAAAGGGCTGTAAATCCCTTGAAAGAGTTTGGAGGACGTTTTATGCTCCCATGGCCAAAGCTGAATATGTAGCGGCTTTGAAAAAATATCATGTCTCTTGTAAAGCTGCACGGGCAGACTACTATGCAGAATTGATTACCAACGCCCAAAATTGTCATAAAACGCTGTTTAAAGTAGTTAATGATCTGTCCGCAGCTAGCACGTTCACACCGCCCCCGCCCTCTCTCAACAACAGTGTGACGAACTTCCCTCTTTTTTACTAAACAAAGTTGAGCTAATTCATCGGCAACTAGAAGCAGATGCTTCTATGCTAGTGGCACCGTCAACGTTTGAGACACAACTACTTGGGCCACTGGCCCCACATCCAGTGGATGGTCAGCCCACAGTCAACTCAGACAAGCCCTTGAAAATCGATGCCTGGCCTCTTCTGGATCTTGCACTATTGCAACCTTTACTGGCCATCATCAAGTCTGGCTCTCCGCTTGATCCCCTCTCACCATCTAAACTCAGATTGTTTGAGGAGCCTCCCCTTACAGTAGTTCTGGATCTCCTTAATTCCTCCTTGATCACAGGTGTGGCACCTCAGAATTGGAAGCACGCTTTGGTACTCCCTCTGCTCAAAATGAAAGACCTCGACCCCCAGTGTTGGTCTAATTTTAGACCAATTTCGCTTCTCTCTGTTTTCTCCAAACTGCTGGAAAAACATGTTAACATCCACCTTTCTTCCTTTGTTACTGCTTACAACCTGCTGCATCCATCCCAGTCTGGGTTTAGGGCAGGTCATAGCACTGAATCCGCCCTACTTGGAGTCACCAAACTCCTGAGGCAAGAACTCGACTCTGGTGGGACAGCCGCCCTTATCCTTCTGGATTTAAGTGCGGCTTTCGATACGGTCTCACATTCCATTCTTTTGGATAGATTGGAGGCTTCAAGTATTGTTGACACTGCTTGGAAATGGCTATCTTCTTTTCTGGAAAACCAAACTTTTCAGGTCTCATCAGCTAACAACACCTCTTCGACCTTGACTTTGACCTCGGGGGTTCCTCAGGGATCTATATTGAGCCCCCTGCTTTTTTAAATTTACCTTCGCCCTTTGATGGAAGTGATTGAAGAGTCCGGTCTCACTGTATTTTCATACGCCGATGACTCTCAGATTATTTTCTCACTATTTGATGCTCAAAACAAAGATCCTTCCCCTCTCAGGCAAGGCCTGCTCAACGTCGCCCTCTGGATGAACAGAAACGCCTTTAAACTAAATGGTAACAAAACCGAAGTCCTACTCCTGGGTAATTATCCCGAACTTTGGGGAGTTAACCACTGGCTAGCCTTATTGGGGCCTCTACATGCGCCTGTTGATAAGGTTAAGAATCTCGGCTTCATCATTGATAAAAATCTCTCCCTGAAACCACAGGTCTCCAAGCTCACAGCCTCCTGCTTTTTCATTATGAAATGGCTCAAGAAAATTCTCTGGCTGATCCCTCTAAGCTCCCAGAGAACAGTGCTACAGGCCTTGGTAATGTCCAGACTGGACTATGGGAATGTACTGTTTCTGGGCGCTGATAAGGGCTTGATTCATCGCTTGCAGATTATCCAGAACGCTGCCGCCCGCCTCCTTTTCCGGTTGCCGAGACATGCTTCCGTCTCTCTGTTAGAAATGGGATTTCTGGTTGGCTAAGGCTTGCCCCAAAATCAGGCAGAAACCACCACTCTAGTCAGGGCAAGGGAGTTACACGCTGAAGATAACCCCTGCTCACCCTCTTGGTAGCTTGGCACGAGCAGTCAGGCTTATCCCAGAGGCAATGTGTAAAGCGTTTGCGCAACACACACACACACAGCAGCAACACACTAGGCACACTACAAAAGAAACTCCACACAAGGTTATATAAAAAATAGCCTTTGTATTATCATAAACACATTAGAAACATAATCACACATTTACACTGTGCCAACTGGCACTAGGCAATATTCACAGGGGATTATATACAGGACCAGGCCAATCGGGCCACGGTCAGAACCATCAGAATGCAGGTAGTAAATATAAAACACAACCAGTAACTACTGGTACCATAATGACCTCAGCATTATCACATTAGTATTAGACACCCTCCTAAAATATCATAGCATGACATTAGGCATAACCACGTTAGGCCCAAACCTCATTAGCATAAACATATTGCGCATTAGGCCTCACCAGCATAAACACATTATGCATAAATCCCGGTGCATAATATTAGGCATCAACACAGGGTGCATAAATCATATTACGCATGAATCACATTAGGCATAAAACACAGTATGCACCAATCACCTAACTGACCCCAGGCCAACTGGCCATACACTTGGGTTCAAAGGCCCTTTGTCCAGAAAGTCAGGGCTATAGGGGGGATCTCTCAAATGACCCCCTGGCTGCCTTGGCAGCAGACACAAAGTGCGCACAGGCGCTGGGGCGTGGGGTGCAACTCACCCCTTCCTCACCTACAAAGAACTGGCCCCCAACGTTGCAGTTGCCCGCTACGGCGGCGCAACTGTAGAACAAAAACAACGAGACACTGGCACTTCTGTGCCCTCTGGACCCCCACTGGGGCTCTGCCAAACAAGTGTGCCCAAACGTTGCAGCTGCCCGCTACTACGGTGCAGCTGTGAACAAGAACAGACTCTGGCACTACTGTGCCCTTGGAGTAGCCCCTCTCCGGGACCCCTACATATCAAATGCCTCCAACAAGCACCAACTGTGCCTTGGGAGCCCTAACTCGGCTCCCTCTCTCTGCGATGTCAGCCCCCACTCACCGGGGCTCTCTCGGGACTCCGCTGGTCTCCCCACTGGGGCCGTCGTTCGGTGCAGGGCAGGTGCGACGCTCCGCTTTCTTCCCGGGCCGCTGGCTGCACCTGCGAGGCACTGCTCGGCCCTGGGTCACCGGTCTCGCTCTCCGTCGGCACCCACAGGACTCTCGGCTTCCTCCTCCAGGAGGAGGGACGCTCCACCTCCAGTCAGGCTAGCCTCGCCTGACTTCCGGCTCTTTGTTTGCCCGGATTGGTCCACGGACCATGCAGGCGGGCCCGCCCACAACCAGGTGGCCTGCCTGGCTTCCTGGCTGGCCGTGCCTCTCTTCTCAGCAAAGTGTGGGGTGGGCTCCCGCCGGCAAACACAACATGAGGGGTGGGCAACCGCTTTAGATAAAACTCAAATGCGGGGTGGGCACCCGCTCTTTACTCGAAACGCAGGGTGGGCTCCCGCTGTAATTAAAACCAAAAGCGGGGTTGGCACCCGCTCCTTTAGCAAAACGCGAGGGGGAATCCCCACATCGGGATTCCCTCAGTCCACACGCCTCAGCCCAGTGCTGCAGGGTACGAACGCCCTCTCCTCCTTAGCAAATAAAGTACAGCGCTCAGAAGACGCTAAGACCACCGTTCTTGAAAAAGTCCTTGGGGCTGGGGACACCCCAGCAGGGCGCAGCCAGGCAGGCCAGCACGCAGGGACCCCCAAGAATCTGCAGCTGGGTCCCAAGGCGGTTCCTCCTCGCAGAGTGTCCCCCCCCAGCCCAAGTAAGCACAAGCACAACCTTTTCATGGGGTCACAGCCCCAGTATTTATACACATATTCTCTTTGTCTGCAGCACAGGGCTTGGGGGAACCAGCCAAAACTGGTTCAGGGGGGAATTGGAGCACTTTGTTTACCAGGCTCCTCTTCCCCTTTGTCAGGTGGGGGTTTGTCATCAGACACACCACAGGGGGGCGGAGCCAGCATTGTACAGGCTAGGCACAGACCTATTCAGGGACCAGGGACTTCTCCTCCCACTACTCCAAATGTAGATGTCCCATTCAGCCTAGTGCTGACTCACCCTGCCCCTCCTGGAGCCACACACACCTCACCAGCCCCTGTCACTCAAAAGCCAGACATGCAATTCACATCAGGCAGGCAGACACATAGCACACAGAAATGCCAACTTCTAAAAGTGGCATTTCTAAAATAGTTATAATAAATCTGCGCACACCATTGCGCAGCATTTATTATTACCATTCCAAATATACTAAACTTGACCACACTGCTCCTCTCATATCAGGAATTACCACTGAAACACTTATTAGGGAATCCCCAATGCATTCCTATTGGAGGGCAGCCTCACAGTAGTGAGAAACCAAAAAGGGCTGTTTGTCACTACCAGGACATGTCACACACTTAAGGTACATGTCCTACCTTTTCCCTACAATGCACCCTGCCCATAGGGCTAGCTAGGGCCTACCTTAGGGGTGACTGACATGTAGTAAAAGGGGGGTCACAGACATGGCACACACTTTAGGTGCCACGTCACAGCGGCAGTAACACTGCGCGCACAGGCCCTGCAATGGCAGAGGCCTGGGATAGGTTTGAAAGGCTACTTTGGTGGGTGGCGCAACCAGCGCTGCAAGCTCACCAGTAGCATTTAATTTACCAGCCCTGGGTATATGAGATACCACTTTACAAGGGACTGACAGGTAAATTAAATAGGCCAAACAGGTGTAGACCAATCTTTACCATATTTATCACAGGGAGCACACGCACTTTACACTGGATAGCAGTGCTAAAGTGCCCAGAGTCCTAAAACCACCAACACCATGTCAGAAAAAAGGCTAGGAGGAAAGCAAAACGTTTAGGGATGACCCTGCAAAAAGGGCCAAGTGAAACACAACCCCCTTCCAGCCAAAACACAGGGTAGACCAATCACCACCTTGATGGGCTTCCCTGCCTTGGGCGATAGAACACAGACGTGGGCCAGCAACTGCAGGGGCACACTCCAGTTCTATGCCATTCTGAACCCATGTGGTTCCCTCTGTTAAAGCTCCCAGGACCAACTAAGCTACCCCACTGGTACTCCCTAGTTGTCCACGGCCAGGACCAGGCCCTAGGCCATCCAGATGTATCTGGTCCTTGCCACCTCGCAGAGAGGGGGGCAGTAGCCCCAGGCACATAGTACCCATTCTCCACTCTACCCCTCATCAGGGCAGTTCTAAACTGCCACTGATCCTCCAGCCTAGGGTCCGCACCCTCAGGCTGACCAGAAGTCACGGGCGAGGCTCTCCTCCTCCTACCTCTCCTTCTAGGGTTCCGCACTCTCCTCCTTGGAGAGGCACCCTCAGAACACAACTCTCCCACCAGTTCAGGATCTCTCTCCAGCAACTGGTCTCCCAACCTAGGGTCTAAACCCTCAGGTTGCACCGGGGTCAGAGGCGAGGACTCCCTCCCTCTGCACCCCCTTCCAGAGTGCTGCACCCTCCCACCTGGAGTGGTACCCCTGGAAGCCAAACCGGTCAGGACACTGGTTACAGATGTCCTTCCCTCCAGGTCAGGCAAGTCCAACACTCTCCCTTGCTCCACAAATTGCACTGGCTGAAGGTTGACAAACGTATTAAATTCAAGGCCTTATGCTACATGTTTCGAGCTAAACACGGCCTCGCCCCTTCTTATATCCAAGATATGGTGTCTAAGTGTGTCCCTTCCCGATCGCTGAGATCCACCAACCACGCACTGTTTACCATGCCTAGGTTCCGCAGAGCTCGTATTAAAGGGCGCTCTTTCTCCGTTTTAGGTCGGGAACTCTCTTCCGGTAGCTTTTAGAAACTGTGGCTCATTGCTTACTTTTCGTAAGAACTTAAAAACCATGCTCTTTAACTGCCCTGTCTGATTCTGCCACCTGGCAATGTTGCTATGCCTCTTGCTACTGTCTGCCTCTAGCGGCGGGAGACCCTGTTGGGTAGCTGCACGCTCTACAAATCTCTTAAATAAATAAATTTACTGGTAAGACCCTAGTAAAGTGCACTGAGTGTGCCAGGGCTTGTAAATCAAATGTTTCTATTGGGCTTGCAGCACTGGTTGTGCCACCCACATGAGTAGCCTTGTAAATGTGTCTCGGATCTGCCACTACAGTGACTGCATGTTCAGTTTTTAGCTGCCATGTTGACCTGACAGATACACCCACTTGCCAGGCCCAAATCTTCCCTTTTTTACATGTAAGGCCCCCCTGAGGTAGGCCCAAGGTACCCACATGGGCAGGGTGCAGTGTATGTGAAATGTAGGACATGTACTGGTGTACTTTACATGTCCTGATAGTGAAATACTGTGTATTTCGTTTTTCATCACTGAAAGGCTCTCTGTCCCTTAGGTTAAGATGGGAGCTGCCTTGTATCATTTTACAAGCATAACTTCCATTGGGACAAGATAGAGAAATTGAGTTTAGGCTCTCTGAACTCAAAATCTGATAACACACCTTCTAGTAAAGGTGGTTTTTAAATTGTATGTTTGAAAATGCCACTTTTAGAAAGTGTATTTTCATAGACAAGGGAAACAAAAAGTATATAAGGGACCATGGGTACAATTATTTCTAAAGGAACAAGTGGTCCCTTTCTGCAATTTACACTCAACAATGATCATAGAAGATAAATAAATTCTATATCAAAAGAACCAAAAAAGATAATACAAGTGTTTATTCAATCATATGACACAAGAAGAAATAGTAAAAAAGTGAGAACCAACAAAGAAACAAAAAAAATTTCACATGGATGCCTGAAACGCCACCCATCAGCTGACAGGGGGCGTTTTGGACGTCCATCACTGCGCCCACACGTAACTTTCAAAGGGTTCACCCCCTCACTTGGATAGTCTCTATTACACAAATGAACAGACATCTACAGCCCGCTCAGGCAGCAGCAGAATAATTCCCCTTATTTTGATTCACCGACTGCTGCAATTCCATTCTCTAAACCCTTTGGTTTAGTGCTGTCACAGCCCCATTGAAGGAATAGGATTGTTTAATCGCCTTCCCCCTTAGGATTTCATTACCCATCTTGGGGCTTCTGTTAGCCATTTTTAGTCTCAGGCATTGTAGGAAAGTAGGATCTGCTTCTTATGGTTACTCCCACTTTTTGCTTGATGTTACACTGTTTTTGATAAGTCTGACTGGGATCCTGCTAATCAGGACCCCAGTCTATCTGCTTTCTCCCTAAAATGTTATGCATGTACTTAGGTACACTCCAGATTGGATACTGGGGTACCCTTGTCAGTCCCTAGTATATGGTACACATGTACCCAGGGCATAGATACCCCAGAGGCCTCCCATGGGCTGAAGCATGTATTATGCCACCCATGAGAGGCCATGCAAAATGGAACTACAGGCCTGCAGGGCAGCCTATGTAAGCTGGTGCTTGCACCACTTACAAAAGATATAGGTTTACTATATCTATAGAAGACCATTCTCCTTGGTTGTCGGTGACGCAGCCAGACATATAGGTAGAGGTGCATTATATGCTCGCGTAAAATGCTATCTCGAAAATGGCTGCAACAAAACATGTCGTGTTTGGTATCAAACACCTTGGAATCATACCTCCACACCGGTAACCGGTGTGGGAGGTATGATTCCACCCTTCTGAAGTGAGCTTCATGGGGACCCTGGTCTTCCCATTACCAGCCTTCTCGACCCGGACAGCACAAAATCGTTGCTGCCGACCAGAGACACATTTCTGCCCTCCTGCTGCTGAGCCAAGCTCGAGCAGGGGAAGGCATCCTGTCACAGGGAGGTGTGACCACCTCCCAAACAGGATTTAGTGTATTGGGGCTGGGTGGGTGCACTTCCAAAGTGCCTGAAAGTCTGCATCTGGGGCACACATGGTATCCCTGTGCATAGTGCAAATCAAACCAGTCCTGGGAGCCGTTGGCTCCTTCTCTGGCACAAAACTGGACAAAGGACAGGGGAGTATCCTCCCCACTGTCCTGACCCTCCCCTGGGACGGTCCCCTGAATCTGTCCAACCCTCTCCCGTGGGTACAAAAGGGCTTACCTGGCTGTAGGACCCTAGATTCGACGTGGACAAGATTCTGAACAAGAAACCACTGATCTTCGAAGGTCTGGACACTCTGGACTTTGCTGGACTTTGACTGAGTCCGACTTCGTCTCCCTCTCCGTCCAAAGCATCGTTTGTGCCCGTGCACCATACAGGCTCCATGCAGGACCTGTGGAGCATCAAGGACAACTGAAGTTATCTACCTTGGGGTGAAGGTGTCACTCCCCTGCATTCACAGGCACCGTAATGCAACTGACTGGTCTGCTGATCCTGAGCTCCTGGGGACTCGGAAGGCTCCAGCAATACAGGAGGTGGGTTCCTACATTCCTTGAGGTTGAGCTGTCCTCTCACCAAGTCTGAGGCCTGTATCCCTCCTGGGGACCACATAACCCGAACCCCTGTGCACTGCGTACTTTTGCAAGTGCATATGATTGTTGGCATTCCCCAACTAAGTGCATTGGGCTATGGATAGCCCCAACCTCTGCACACATTTCGTACAAAGGACTTTGGCCTCCTTGCACTCTGTGCCCTGCAAGCTGTGACTTTGTGAAACTGCTAGAGGTCCCTTTGCAACTCCTGTGCCTTCGGCCTGTGGGTCCATTTGAGGGACAACACTGCTTTTCTTGGGCTCCCCTGGTTGCTCCAGGCCTGCCCTGACTCCCCTTGCTGTGGTGAGTCTCCTGGTCCTTGCTGGGCCAGAACATAACCTTACTCGACCTTCTTTGTGGGTTGCCGCTGCCAAGGCTAGTCGTGCTCCCGCTGGACACCGACCCCTCAGCACTCGACATGCTTCATGGGACAGCTTGTATCCGGCTCCTGGTCATCCTTGACATCTCCTGGTCCCCATGGCTACAGAGTCAAGGTCTCCATCTTCACACCTGAAGCACCCGACATCGGTGGGCATTCGTCTACCGAGCCCCTGGTCACTCCTGAGTGACCCAGACTCTGTCCCCTCTGCTTTCCGGTTCCTTCCATCAAGAATCCACCTGAGGGTTCCACCGGACACTTTTTTTCCTTCCAGCAGTGGCATTTCTTTGAAGACTCCCATTGAGATCGACAACGGTTTCCGACGCCACTTCAGCCCTATGCACCCAGCTTCCCTGGTATAGGTAACTCTGGTACTTCGGTGTCCACGGGTGGGGTGACATTCCAACCTTCTATGTTCCAACGGGTTTCCTCGTAATCTGCTGGGTATAGTCCTTAAACTCTAAAACTGCAACCGTGACTCTCCCATTGAATTGTACGTAGCATGCGGTTGTGTTCTCACACTGCACCCATCCTCCGTCTGGTCCCTCCTTACTCACCTTGTGTGGTTCCTTCGGGTCCCAGCGATTCTACAACCTCTAGACACTGTCTTGACTCGAGTCGTGGTTCGTATACCACTATTTTAGTATATGGTTTGGTCTCCCCCTGGAGCCCACTGTGTATTAGTGCTACTTACGATTGTATCTGTGCTACAGTATTGTGTGCTTTGTGTTTATCTGTATGTAGCAGATACTGTGAGGTATTTAAGGTGTGTTATAATATTAAATACATATTTTTATAACTAATGTGTGGTTCTCCGTTCATTTAACCAATACTATACGGTTGCATTCTGGTAAAACAAGCTGCTTAACATTCCTACAAGACTAAGCCTGAAGGCTGCTCTCCACAGCTACCACTTGGATAGCTTTCTAAGGTTATCTTTGACCTCTTAAATCACCATAAGGGTTGTTTGGACTGTTGCAAGGTGCCCACTTTAATTAGTGGACATCATATACCAGGCCAACTTCTCACATTGGTGGCAGCGGTGGGATTCAAGCCTGCATTGTTTTACCAGATAAATCTTTGTATTGATTAACTGAAAACCACTAAGTACTAGGTACATATAATACTAGCTTGGATAAGTAAGTTCTACTGAACTTGGGGTTGGGTAAGTCAAGGGTTTAGCACACCCTTTCTCCAACCTAAGAGAGTTTAGTTTCCCACTAGGTTAGGTAGGTGCACACACCACACCAGAATTAGTATGTCTACTAAAGGAGATGTCAGTGGCTCTCTGCCTTCTAGATACAGTGAGCTGTTGTTCCAAGAACTGAAAGCCCTGTGTGCCTCTAGAAAGCTGAAGACAGGGAGAAATGCCAACACTGAGCGTCTAGTAGAGATGTTACTTCTTAATGATCTTAGGAAGACCCCTGGGTCAGATGAACACGAGAGAGTTGGTGGGACAGGGTATGAGGACAGGTCAGGAGGTGACACCTTTTATGACCTAGATTCAAACCCTGGCCAGGAGGAACCAGAAAGTTCCCACCTGGACAATTCTGATCTTCAAGAGGGTCAGGAAGAAGGCTCTAGGGAGCCTCTCTTCACCCCTCCTGGAAGAGTGCAGAGTTTACCAAGGAGATCTAGATCTCCCTCTGCAGAATAAGACTACTCAGGACAGTCTGTAGGGACCTCTGTATCTAGCAAGAGGCACCACTCTTATGACAGGGAGTACCAATTGCTTGAAATTGAGAAACCTAGGCTTGGGCTCAGGCAAGAGCAATTGGCTCTGGATAAAGAGTCCCTAGAAGTCCAGAGAGCTAGAATAAAGTTGGGACTAGAGTCCCATGGTGGCAGCAACATTGTCCCTAGAGTTAAGGAACATTCCTTTGATAATAGGAACATGAGCAAGATTGTCCCTCCCTACCATGTTGGGGATGACATCCATAAATGGATAACTGCTTTGAAGAGGGCCTGTAAAGTACAAAGGGCCCATCAAGAGCAGTGGGCAGCTATCTTGTGGCTATCTTTTGCTGACAAAGGTAGAGATAAGCTCATCACTGTTAGAGAAGAGGATGCTGACAATTATTCAGTCCTGAAGAGTGCTCTCATTGATGGGTTTGGCTTAACCACTGAACAGTACAGGATTAAGTTCAGAGACACCCAGAAGACACAGAATCAGGACTGGGTAGACTTTGTGGACAGTGTCATTAAGGCTCTGGAAGGCTGGTTGCTTGGCAGCAAAGTGAATTATTTTAAAGGATTGTACAATTTGATTATGAGGGAGCAGATCCTTAATAATTGCCAAAATCAGTTGTTGCGTCAATACCTGGTTGACTCTGATCTGACTTCTCCCCAAGAATTGGGAAAGAAGGCAGATAAATGGGTCAGAACCAGGGTGAAGCAGAAAAACCAGAACACTGGTGGTGACCAAAAGAAGCAAGATGCTAAAACATCAGATAAGGGTGGGGACAAGGGTAAAGATCAAAAGTCTTCATCAGGTCCCCAGAAACCTTAATCTGGGGGTGGGGGGGTGGGGGTAGGCACAGTCCAACAAGGGAAAAGGCAAAAAGAAACCTTGGTGTTACTTATGTAAAGAAAAGACCCATTGGACAAAAGATTCCAATTGTCCAAAGGCCAAGGATTCAACTCCAACCACCACTGCCCTTAAGGTAACTGCTCCCCCTAGTATAGTTTCAAGTGGTGGTACAGGGAACAAGGGATTAGTAGGGTTAACCTTGGGCTCTGAGATGGGCTTTGGCTTAGTCAGAACTCCAGCTCCGGCTGTACTTGTCTGTGATGGTGGCATGGATATTGCCACCTTACTTGTCAGTCCCAGTAACCTGGGCAAATACAGACAACAACCTTTGATTAATGGTAAGGAGGCCATGGCATACAGGGACACAGGTGCAAGTGTCACTATGGTGACAAAAGATCTTGTGGGCCCTGACCAGATCATACTTGGTGAGATGTACCAAGTGACCAATGCTAACAATGTCAGGACTGATCATTCCTTGGCAGTTGTTAATTTCAGCTGGGGAGGGGTAACTGGCCCAAAGAAAGTTGTGGTTAGCTCAGACCTCCCAGTAGAATGCTTGTTGGGCAATGATTTGGAGGCCTCAGCCTGGGCTGAGGTGGAACCTAGGACTCATGCAGCAATGCTGGGCATCTCTGCAGATGTGTTTGCTGTGAACAGATCACAGGCCAAACTGACTTCTACTGAACAGGCCCTGGATTCTGAAAAAATGGACCAGGTAAAGGAGCAGGAGGGGTAAGACTGTGTCTTCCCCCCAGGCTCAGAGAGAGGATCAGTCTCTTGAGGGAGATGATCTAAGTCCCTGTGAAGGAACTGTCTCAGATGAACTGGAACCTTATCAGGTTGAGTTCTTGGGGACAGGGGGCCCTTCCAGGGCAGATCTGAGCCAGGAGCAGCACACCTTCCCCTCTCTTGAACCCCCCAGACAGCAAGCTGCTGCTGAGGCTGCTGGGAGTGTCAGTGGATCCCACAGGATCTCTTGGGATGAGGGACTCCTTTACTCAGAGGGTAGAGACCCCAAGCCTGGTTTCCACCAGGAGGTTGGTCATACCTCTGAAGTTTAGGGGCTTCCTACTCACCTTGGCACATGATATTCCCTTAGCAGGACACCTAGGCCAAAGTAAGACTTGGGACAGGCTTGTCCCTCACTTTCACTGGCCTCACATGTCAGAGGACACCAAGGAGTTTTGTCGCTCCTGTACCACCTGTCAAGCCAGTGGTAAGTCAGGTAGTACCACAAAGGCCCCCCTCATACCACTAGCTGTGGTGGGGGTTCCCTTTGAGAGGGTTGGGATTGACATAATTGGTCCCATGAACCCTCCTACTGCATCTGGACACAGTTACAAACTAGTGGTGGTAGACCATGCCTCTAGGTATCCAGAAGCAATACCCCTTAGAACCACCACAGCTCCTGTGGTGGCCAGGGCCCTCCTGGGAATTTTTTCCAGAGTGGGTTTCCCTGAGGAGGTCTTAACTGACAGAGGTACAAACTTCATGTCAAGTTATATTACTGCTATATGGAAGGAGTGTGGAGTGAACTACAAGTTCACCACACCCTATCACCCACAATGCAATGGGTTAGTTGAGAGATTCAACAAAACCCTCAAGGGCATGATCATGGGCCTCCCAGAAAAGCTTAGGTGAAAATGGGATGTCCTGTTGCCCTGCCTTCTCTTTGCCTACAGAGAGGTCCCACAGAAGGGGATTGGCTACAGCTCTTTTGAACTTCTGTTTGGGCATCCAGCTAGGGGTCCCCTGTGTTTAGTGAAGGAGGGATGGGAGTTACCTCTCAAACCACCTAAGCAAGGCATTGTGGACTATGTACTTGGTCTCCGCTCCAGGATGGCTGAGTACATGAAGAAGGACAGCAAAAACCTTGAGGCAAGTACATAATTGCAAAAAGCCTGGCATGACCAAAAGGCTGTACTGACTGTTTATCAGCCAGGGCAGAACGTATGGGTGTTGGAGCCTGTGGCCCCAGCAGCCCTCCAAGACAAGTGGAGTGGACCCCATACTATTCTTGAGCAGAAGGGAGAGGTCACATACTTGGTGGACCTTGGGACTCCCAGGAGCCCCCATAGGGTGCTCCATGTAAACAGACTCAAACCCTATGTGGACAGGGCAGACATGGGCTTGCTCATGGCTACTGATGAGTGCCAGGAGGAAGAGAGTGACCCACTCCCTGACCTCCTCTCACAGAACCCTGATGATGGCTCAGTTGATGGTGTAGCTTTGGCAGGCAGCCTCACTGAGCAACAGCAGATTGATTGCAGGAAGGTCCTCAATCAATACAGGCATATGTTTTCTTTGACTCCCAGTCAGACCACCTGGTGTACCCATGAAGTGGACACAGGTGAGAGTCTACCTGTTAAGAATAAGATTTACAGGCAGCCTGACCATATCAGAGATTGCATCAGGACTGCGGTCCAAAAGATGCTGGAATTGGGAGTGATTGAACCCTCAGATAGCCATTGGGCTAGTCCGGTGGTCCTGGTACCCAAACCTCATACCCAGGGTGGTAAGAGAGAAATTAGGTTTTGTGTGGACTACAGGGGGCTCAGTGCAGTCACTAGGACTGATGCTCACCCTATTCCTAGGGCAGATGAACTCATTGACACTTTGGCCTCAGCCAAGTTCTTGAGCACATTTGACCTCACTGCTGGATATTGGCAAATCAGACTAGCTGAGGATGCCAAACCCAAAACAGCATTTTCACCCCCCAGTGGGCATTATCAATTCATTGTCATGCCCTTTGGTTTGAAGAATGCACCTGCCACATTCCAAAGGCTGGTGAATAAAGTCCTTACAGGCCTGGAAGCCTATAGTGCAGCATATCTTGATGATAGCTATCTTTAGCTCCACCTGGGAGGATCACCTGGTCCACCTGAAGAATGTTTATGAGGCTCTGCAGAAAGCAGGTCTCACTATCAAGGCCACCAAGTGCCAGATAGGGCAGAGTAAGGTTGTGTACCTGGGCCACCTTTTGGGTGGAGGCCAGGTTCAACCATTGCAGAGCAAAATCCAGACCATCATGGACTGGGTTGCTCCCACTGCCCAGACTCAGGTCAGAGCTTTCTTGGGCCTGACTGGGTACTACAGAAGATTTGTGAAAGGATATGGGTCTATAGTGACTCCCTTGAATGATCTTACTTCAAAAAGAATGCCCAAGAAAGTTCAGTGGACAGTTAGCTGTCAGAAGGCATTTGATGATCTCAAGCAGGCCATGTGCACTGCTCCCATTCTGCAGAGTCCTGACTATTCCAAACAATTCATTGTCCAAACAGATGCATCTGAGTTGGGGGTAGGGGCTGTGTTGTCACAACTTAATGCAGGGGGTCAGGATCAACCAGTAGCTTTTATTAGCAGAAGGTTGACCCCCCAGAGAGAAACGTTGGTCAGCCATTGAGAGGGAAGCCTTTGCTGTGGTTTGGGCTCTGAAGAAGCTGAGGCCATACTTGTTTGGCACTCACTTCATTGTTCAGACAGACCATAAGCCCCTCTTATGGCTAAAACAGATGAAGGGTGAAAACCCCAAACTTTTGAGGTGGTCCATTTCCCTACAGGGGATGGACTACACAGTGGAACATAGACCTGGGAGGAACCATGCCAATGCAGATGGACTCTCCAGATATTTCCACTTAGAACATGAAGACTCAACTGGACAAGGTTAGTCTCATCTCCTTACGTTTGGGGGAGGGGGGTTGTGTAGGAAAGTAGGATCTGCTTCTTATGGTTACCCCCACTTTTTGCTTGATGTTAAACTGTTTTTGACTAGTCTGACTAGGATCCTGCTAATCAGGACCCGAGTCTATCTGCTTTCTCCCTAAAATGTTATGCATGTACTTAGGTACACTCCAGATTGGATACTGGGGTACCCTTGTCAGTCCCTAGTATATGGTACACTTGTACCCAGGGCATAGGTACGCCAGAGGCCTCCCATGGGCTGAAGCAGGTATTATGCCACCCATGAGAGGCCATGCAAAATGGAACTACAGGCCTGCCAGTGCAGCCTGTGTAAGCTGGTGCTTGCACCACTTACGAAAGATATAGGTTTACTATATCTATAGGTCACTACACTTAAAACCTATCAGTCACCCCTCTAGCAGGCTTTGACAATCCTGAAGGCAGGGTGCTGGGTTTTACATGAGAGGGTGCCCCTGCATGAGCAGAGCCCCTCTGCAGCCTTTGGAGACCATTCTCTCGGAAAACGGCTGCAACAAAACATGTTGTGTTTGGTATCAAACACCTTGGAATCATACCTCCACACCGGTAACCGGTAACCGGTGTGGGAGGTATGATTCCACCCTTCTGAAGTGAGCTTCGTGGGGTCCCTGGTCTTCCCAGTACCAGCCTTCTTGACCAGGACAGCACAAAATGGTTGCTGATGACCAGAGACACATTTCTGCCCTCCTGCTGCTGAGCCAAGCTCGAGCAGGGGAAGGCAGGACAATAGGCATCCTGTCACAGGGAGGTGTGACCACCTCCCAAACAGGATTTAGTGTATTGGGGCTGGGTGGGTGCACTTCCAAAGTGCCTGAAAGTCTGCATCTGGGGCACACATGGTGTCCCTGTGCATAGTCCAGTTCAAACCAGTCCTGGGAGCCGTTGGCTCCTTCTCTAGTGCGAAACTGGACAAAGGACAGGGGAGTATCCTCCCCATTGTCCTGACCCTCCCCTGGGAGGGTCCCCTGAATCTGTACAACCCTCTCCCGTGGGTAAAAAAGGGCTTACCTGGCTGTAGGACCCTAGATTCGACGTGGACAAGATTCTGAACAAGAAACCACTGATCTTCGACCATCTGGACACTCTGGACTTTGCTGGACTTCGACTGGGCCCGACTTCGTCTCCCTCTCCGTCCAAAGCATCGTCTGTGCCCCGGCACCATACAGGCTCCGTGCAGGACCTGTGGAGCATCAAGGACAACTGAAGTTATCTCCCTTGGGGTGAAGGAGTCACTCCCCTGCATTCGCAGGCACCGTAATGCATCTGGCCAGTCTGCTGATCCTGAGCTCCTGCAGACTCCGAAGGCTCCAGCAACACAGGAGGTGGGTTCCTACGTTTCTTGAGATTGAGCTGCCCTCTCACCAAGTCTGAGGCCAGTATCCTTCATGGGGACTGCATAACCCAAACCCCTGTGCACTGCGTACTTTTGCAAGTGCACTCTCGAGTGTTGGTGATCGAGACCCTCCTCCACCCGCAGGTTTCCCTGCGCCTCATCCCTGGTGGTCCAGTGGACCTCTGTCTCCTTCCTCTAACTCTGCTCTTTCACTCGTTTTTCTACCTTTTATCTTTCACCTTTCTGCACTTTTCTGCATCTCTGCTCTTTTGTGCCTTATTTCTGCTCATTTTCTCTTCCTCTCGCTCTGCCCTTTCACTAGTTTTCACTCGTTTTTCTACCCTCTTTTATCTTTCACCTTTCTGCATCTCTGCTCTTTTGTGCCTTATTTCTGCCTATTTTCCCTTTTTTCTTTATCCCTTATTTCCTCCCTTTACCTTTCCCCGCCGCTGCTGCCCCCGCGGCCCCTCCCCCCCCAGCACGACCGGCCCAATCCTGCTCCCCTCCCCGCTCCCGCCTCCCAGCTGTCCAGCCCTCCCCGACCCCTACTTAATGGCGGCCACTGCGGGGACAGGCGAGCAAGACCACTGACTCATTGTCAGTGAAATTGCTCTCCCACCCTCGCAGCTCCACCATTAAGTGAGGCCTGCCCCTGCCCCTGCACTCTCGAGTGTTGGTGATCGAGGCCCTCCACCACCCGCAGGTTTCCCTGCGCCTCATCCCTGGTGGTCCAGTGGACCTCTGTCTCCTTCCTCTAACTCTGCTCTTTCACTCGTTTTTCTACCTTTTATCTTTCACCTTTCTGCACTTTTCTGCATCTCTGCTCTTTTGTGCCTTATTTCTGCTCATTTTCCCTTCCTCTCGCTCTGCCCTTTCACTTGTTTTCACTCGTTTTTCTACCCTCTTTTATCTTTCACCTTTCTGCACTTTTCTGCATCTCTGCTCTTTTGTGCCTTATTTCTGCTCATTTTCCCTTCCTCTCGCTCTGCCCTTTCACTAGTTTTCACTCGTTTTTCTACCCTCTTTTATCTTTCACCTTTCTGCATCTCTGCTCTTTTGTGCCTTATTTCTGCCTATTTTCCCTTTTTTTCTTTATCCCTTATTTCCTCCCTTTACCTTTCCCTGCCGCTGCTGCCCCCGCGGCCCCTCCCCCCCGCGCGACCGGCCCAATCCAGCTCCCCGCTCCCGCCTCCCAGCTGTCCAGCCCTCCCCGACCCCTACTTAATGGCGGCCACTGCGGGGACAGGCGAGCAAGACCACTGACTCATTGTCAGTGAAATTGCTCTCCCACCCTCGCAGCTCCACCATTAAGTGAGGCCTGCCCCTGCCCCTGCACTCTCGAGTGTTGGTGATCGAGGCCCTCCTCCACCCGCAGGTTTCCCTGCGCCTCATCCCTGGTGGTCCAGTGGACCTCTGTCTCCTTCCTCTAACTCTGCTCTTTCACTCGTTTTTCTACCCTCTTTTATCTTTCACCTTTCTGCACTTTTCTGCATCTCTGCTCTTTTGTGCCTTATTTCTGCTCATTTTCCCTTCCTCTCGCTCTGCCCTTTCACTAGTTTTCACTCGTTTTTCTACCCTCTTTTATCTTTCACCTTTCTGCATCTATGCTCTTTTGTGCCTTATTTCAGCCTATTTTCCCTTTTTTCTTTATCCCTTATTTCCTCCCTTTACCTTTCCCCGCCGCTGCTGCCCCCGCGGCCCCTCCCCCCCAGCGCGACCGGCCCAATCCGCGCAGCGGCCGCGGGCTGCGGGTGCGCCGCTGGCGCGCCAAAGGCAAGCCCGTCTGCGCCTGTCCGCGACCCGACCGCGACCAGCGCCAGGAACCCTGGACCTCCTCCCCGCCAACGCTACGACCCAACAGCACTCCACGCACTCAACCCAGGCCGCAACAACAACTGCAAGCTAGCATCACCAGCCGACTCCCACGGACCCTTCAGCTGTCACCGCTGCCGGCACACCTGCAGCACCGCCAAGAACACGGATCCAGCACAACCCGCCCACAAGAACACAACCGAACCGAAGACCCTGCAATGCATCCTCCTCAACGTCCGATCCCTCCACAAACACGCCACAGAAATCTGGGACCTCCTCGACAGCACCACCCCGGACGTAGCGTTCTTCACCGAAACCTGGACCAACACCACCTCGGGACCGGACATCGCCATCGCCATCCCCCAAGGATACAAGATCTCCAGGAAGGACCGCCCCACCCGCCCAGGAGGAGGAATCGCCATCGTCCACAAATCCAGCCTCCGCCTGAGCACACTCCCTGACGAGCCCACAGAACTGATGGAACACCTTCACTTCAAGATACTGGCCAGCCCCACCGCCACCCTCCGAGGAACCCTCATCTACCGACCCCTGGACCCCGCGGACCCTTCGCCAACTCCATCACGGACATTATCTCCCCGCAGGCCATCGCATCCACCAACTACACCCTGCTGGGAGACCTCAACTTCCACCTCGACAACCAACTGGACCCCAACACCACATCCCTCCTGGACAACCTCCACAACATTGGACTGCGCCAGATCGTGACCGAGCCCACGCACTCAGCAGGACACACCCTCGACCCCCTCTTCACTACAGGAAACTCCATCACCTTCAGCCACACCACCGAACTCCCATGGACCGACCATCGTTGCGTCCACTTCACCTTCAGAACACCCACCATCCACAGACACCAGCACCTGCTTCCACGAAGAAACTGGACCAAAATCACCGACGACCAGCTCACCTCCTCACTCAACAACTCCACCCCAACCATCGCGGAAAACGACGACCCCAACACCGCAGCCCGAACCCTGCATAGATGGATCTCGGACAGCACCAACACCATAGCCCCCTCAAGAAAAACAACAATACCCGCGCCAAGAAAGCCAGATGGTTTACCACCGAACTTCGAGAGTCCAGAAGCACATGCCGCCGCCTCGAAAAGGCCTGGAGGAACACCAAATCCACAGAAGCCCACGACAACTTCAGAGCCGCCACCAACGCCCACCATCAACTCATCAGAGAAACAAGGAAAAAAGCGATTGAAGACAGAATCTCCACCCACGCACACAACAGCAAGGAACTCTTCAGCATCATCAAGGAGTTCGCCCAACCCACTAGCGAGTCTACCGACATCCCTCCCTCACAAGACCTCTGCGACAAACTCAGCACCTTTTTCCACCACAAAATCAAGAGCATCTACGACAACTTCGACGAAGACAACCAACACACTGAACCCTCACCAACCACCCCCGACACCCGGAAACCAGCGATTGACGACTGGACAGCCCTCACCACCGAAGACACACTGAAGACAATGAAGTCAATCCACTCAGGGGCCCCCACCGACCCCTGCCCCCACCACATCTTCAACAGAGCCGCCGACACTATCGCACCCATGTTCCGCCACACCATCAACCGCTCCCTGGCGACCGCCTCGTTCCCCGACGACTGGAAACACGCCGAGGTCAACCCCCTCCTAAAGAAACCCTCAGCAGACCCCACCGACCTCAAAAACTACAGACCCATCTCCCTGCTCCCGTTCCCAGCGAAAGTCATCGAGAAAGCCATCAACATCCAACTCGCCACATTCATTGAAGAACACAACATCCTCGACTCCTCCCAATCCGGTTTCAGAAAAAACCACAGTACGGAAACCGCCCTCCTCGCCACAACATACGACATCCGCACCCTACTGGACAAAGGAGAAACAGTAGCCCTCATCCTCCTCGACCTATCAGCGGCGTTCGACACAGTCTCCCACCGCACCCTAATACGCAGACTCTACGACGCAGGAATCCAGGACAAGGCCCTCGACTGGATCCGCTCCTTCCTCTCCGGCAGGACGCAGCGGGTCAGACTCCCCCTTTCCTCTCGGACCCCACACCTACCACCTGCGGAGTCCCCCAGGGCTCCTCCCTCAGCCCGACGCTCTTCAACGTCTACATGGCTCCACTCGCCCCCATCGTCAGAACCTACGGACTCAACATCGTGTCATACGCAGACGACACCCAGCTCATCCTCTCCCTATCCAACGAGCCCAACACCGCCAGACGCAACTTTCGAGAAGGCATGGAAGCCGTCGCCAAATGGATGAAAAACAGCTGCCTACAACTAAACACCAACAAAACAGAAGTACTCATCATGGGCCCAAACCCCGATGCCTGGAGCGACACCTGGTGGCCCCCGCCCTCGGAAACCCGCCAACCCCCACGGACCACGCACGCAACCTGGGAATCATCCTGGACTCCGAGCTCAAAATGGACTGCCAGATCAACTCTGTCTCGTCTTCCTGCTTCCACACCCTCCGCCTCCTTCGTAAGACCTTCAAATGGATCCCCCTCGAACACCGAAAGACCGTCACTCACGCCCTGGTCACCAGCAGACTCGACTACGGCAACGCACTCTACGCCGGAATAAACAAAAACCTCACCTGCAAGCTACAGAACATCCAGAACGCCGCCGCAAGACTGGTCCTCAACCTGCAAAAACACTGCCACATCTCCCAGCACCTGCGCACACTACACTGGCTCCCTGTCGAGGCGAGAATCACCTTCAAGATGCTCACCCACGCACACAAGGCCCTCCACGGCACCGGACCAGCATACCTGAACAGCCGACTCAAATTCCACGCACCCCAAAGGACCCTACGATCAGCCCAGCTCTCCTACGCCGTGGTCCCCCGCACCAGAAAGACCAGATCGGGAGGCCGCTCCTTCTCCTTCCTCGCGGCCAAAGCATGGAACGCCCTTCCGCTCCACCTCAGACAGACATCGCTCCCCATCTTCGCAAGAAACCTCAAAACCTGGCTCTTCGACAGACCCCCTCCTTGATGGATGGAACCTGCGCCCCCCCCCCCTAGCGCCTCGAGACCCTTACCGGTGAGTAGTCGCGCTTTAACAAACCCCTGATTGATTGATTGATTATGCTTGTTGGCGTTCCCCAACTAAGTATATTGGGCTATCAATAGCCTCAACCTCTGCGCACATGTTGTACAAAGAACTTTGGCCTCCTCACACTCTGTGCCCTGCAAGCTGTGACTTTGTGAAACTGCTAGAGGTCCCCTCGCGACTCCTGTGTCTTCTGCCTGTGGGTCCATTTGAGGGAGAACACTACTTTTCTTGGGCTCCCCTGGTTGCTCCAGGCCTTCCCTGACTCCCCTTGCTGTGGTGAGTCTCCTGGTCCTTGCTGGGCCAGAACGTAACCTTACTTGACCTTCTTCGTGGGTTGCCGTTGCCAAGGCTTGTTGGTGCTCCCGCCAGACACCAACTCCTCAGCACTCGACATCCTTTGTGGGACTGCTCGTATCTGGCTCCTGGTCATCCTCGACGTCTCGTGGTCCCCGTGGCTGCAGAGTCAAGGTCTCCATCTTCACACCTGAAGCACCCGAGATCGGTGGGCATTCGTCTACCGAGACCCTGGTCACTCCTGATTGACCCAGACTCTGTCCCCTCTGCTTTCAGGTTACTTCCATCATGAATCCACCGGGGGTTCCACCGGACACTTTTCTTCCTTCCAGCAGTGGCATTTCTTTGAAGACTCCCATTGAGATCGATGACGGTTTTCCGACGCCACTTCAGCCCTATGCACCCGGCTTCCCTGGGATAGGTAACTCTGGTACTTTGGTATCCACGGGTGGGGTGGCTCTCCAACTTTCTATGTTCCAAAGGGTTTCCTCATAATCCACTGGGAAGGGTCCTTAAACACTAAAACTGCAACCACGACTCTCCCATTGAATTGTCCGTGCACGCGGTCATGTTCTCACACTGCACCCGTCCTCCATGGGGTCCCTCCTTACTCACCTTGGGTGGTTCCTTGGGGTCCCAGCGATTCTACAACCTCTAGACACTGTCTTGACTCGAGTCGTGGTTCTTATGCCACTATTTTAGTATATGGTTTGGTCTCCCCCTGGAGCCCACTGTGTATTAGTGCTACTTACGATTGTTTCTGTGCTACAGTATTGTGTGCTTTGTGTTTATCTGCATATAGCAGATACTGTGAGGGAAGGTGTGTTATAATAATAAATACATATTTTTTATAACTACTGTGTGGTTCTCCGCTCATTTAACGAATACTATAAGGTTGAATTCTGGTAAAACAAGCTGCTTAACATTCCTTCAAGACTAAGCCTGAAGGCTGCTCTCCACAGCTACCACTTGGATAGCTTTCTAAGGTTATCTTTGACCTCTTAAATCACCATAAGGGTTATTTGGATTGGTGCAAGGTGCCCACTTTAATTAGTGGACATTATATACCAGGCCAACTTCTCACAGGCATATACAATTAAGTCCTGATGATGATCCCCATATTTTAAAACAGGATCGTTTGTCGACACAGAGTACTATGACATTCACAAATGTCTTTTGTTTAATAAAAAGATAGCATTGGTACTTCAAAATAGGATATGACATAATTTGTTCATCACTTTCACAATCACCAAGAAAATGTCTGAGCTGGGAAATATTTTTTCGTTTCTTTGTTGGTTCCCACTTTTTTACTAATTCTTTTTGTGGCATATGATTGAATAAACACTCGTAATTTTCTATTCTGATTCCTTTGATATAGAATTTATTTATCTTCTATGATCATTGTTGAGTGTAAATTCGCAGTAAGAGACCACTTGTAGATTTAGAAAATGGGCATTTTCTTGCTTTACGATTCTATGTGCCTCTGCCTGTTTCTGTATTCACCGTCTGGGTTTGGAGTGACAGGAGATGGGGATGTGCATCCACTCTAGACAGTCACCAGGGGGGTTGAGATGTGTCCTGCCTTGCCTGGGTGACTCACAGCTAGGCTGAATAGACCTGGTCTGCATTTAGAGAGGTGAGAGGAGTTTCGCTAGCACCTAAATAGGCTGCGTCTCCTTTGCACAATGCTGTATCCACCCCCTGTGGTCAAGCTGGACCAGGGAGGACAGAACTGGTTTAGACTGAGCTCAAAGATTCTGAAACAAAGAGAACAATGAGAAAATGGGGTATAAGTATGTGACCTTAAAACCTCAGGACTTTAGATTACATCTGGAAGCAAGAGGACCCTGCCAAGAAGAAGAGCTGTGTGTGGAGCCCTGCCTTCTCTGTGTGAGGGGTGGGTTGGTCTGTAGTTGTTGTTTCTATTTGTGACAGAGAAAAATATCTGATTTTTTTTGCCCTGCTGTGGTATCCTGCTTGTGAAGAATCTCCAAGGGCTTTTGCATGCTTGCCTCTTGTTGGATGTCTCAGGGAAATCAATGACTTCAGGAAAGATGCTTGCTGGATCTAAAAGTAACCTGCCTGGAAATAGGGCTAGTAGCACTGTGTGAGGAGCACTGCCTCTGATGTGTGTGTGGGACGGCCTGCAGTTTCTGCTCCTGTCTGGAGCAGGAGAAGGACTGGTCTGTTTTTCACCCTTTCATCCAGTAAGTGCATGTTGAGCGCTTCATTGGGGGCACCAGGTGTGGAAAGGGCTTCCTCGTCAAAACGGAGCACTCCAAACTAGGGCTGGCGAGCGCTGCGGTTGCTTGCTCTCAGCGCGTGCTGAGCGCTGCACTGCCCCATGTGTTATGAGCCGCAAGAGGGATGAGCTGGTTGTTAAGGAAGTGCTCTCCCCCTCACTGGCAGCTGGTGCGTGTGTCTGCGCCACCGCGACGATGAGAATGGAAGGTAGCGAAGCCGACGGAGACTTCGCTCGGTGTCCCGCTTTAGTCCTGCGAAGCTGCTGGCCGAGGAAGTGTCTGGGGAGTGGGTGCACTCCCCCGACTCGCACCGCTGCCCAGAGAAAAGACTTGCGTGTTGGGTGCAGTGATCCGGTAGCCACTAAGGGGGAAAACAGTGTGGCTGGAACACCAGCCTTGTTGGCGCTGCAAAGCAGGAGAGAGGCTGTGAGAGACCAGCAACTGGCAGCGGCTCAGCACATTCGCGAGCATCTGCCTTGTTCAGTTGCACATGTGGGGGACTGGGCAAGGTCTCCTTGCAAAAAGCTACAGTTTGTGCCCTCCACCCATCACCTGGGAGGATGCACCTTGGGGGGCACTTTCTCGCTTTTCACAGAACGGGGTGAGACCTCGACGGAGACCCCAACTTTGTTGGTTTAGGGAATTCAAAAACAATTTACCATATTAACTGTAGTAGGCATGCAGGTGCTACTGTGTCCTACAGTTGGTGCTCTTATTACCGCATTCACTGGTGTAGGTGGGCTGGCGGCCCAGTCACCTATGTGTTGTGGAAGATTGCCATACTATGTATATTCGAAGCACAGAAGCTCTGTGCTCTCTGAAGTTATGATGATACTGGATGTTACCTCGTAATGGTTGGTGATATATGTACATTGATGTGTGGCATGATATTGTGGTTTATGTTATTACTGACATGATAGTGGGCATTATTTCAGGAGTTGCATTTATATGCACAGAGAAGATGTTTTTATGACGTGTGCACCTCATAAGTATTTACTTATTTGCACTACTTGTACTGTAATGACAATTGCCTAGTGGGCAAAATAATTGTGATTTATGTGATTGTGGTCTATGTGTTTTATATTCAATATATCAGATATATAATAGGGGGCGTGGCCGAACGAGCCAACATGGCGGACGTCTGCTAGAGTGCTCCAGCCCACCACGTCCATAATCCATAAAAATCCTGCCTAATTTTCCCACAATTGGTGCCCAGACTAACCCTCTACGAATCTGGAGGCTCCGGGGTGTGATATATTCCGAAGACGCTGCCGCAGCTCCAGGATGGTGTGCTCTGCCGGTGGGTGCCATGCTTGGACGGGCCTGCCCAGAGGATGCTGTGCTTCTCATCGGTGGGGTCGGGCCCGGGGGTGCGGCACCTGGCACTGCTTGGTGCCCTGAGGCCGGACTCGGTGGGCTAGATGTCGCTGCAGCGGCCCGATTGATGATCTTCGGCGACAGGAGAGAGGCCGCTCCTCGAAACGGCGGTGGCTGAGGAGCCCCCTGGACGCTACGGTCGTCCGGTCTGCGGCGCACACTGTGTGGCACTGGATTTGCAGCGGATTACCGAGACCCCGAAGGTGCGGTGAGTCGCCGCAGCACCGAAGGGGGCTGTTCCGACTCCAGCAGAGGAAGCGGACGGCCCCGTAAGTACTGGCGGCTCTGCACACGGCTGGCCCGCTTGCGCAAACATTGGACCTGAGGCCCTGCGGTGGTGACAGGAGGTGCCTCCCATGGGCGTGTCAACCGGGCCGGCTGGCTGGAAGCGGGCCTATCCTGTAGAGAGCGCCAGAGTGGTAGTGGTATCGGGCCGCTCCACACACGCTGAGGCCCTGTGGTGCGGGCACTGCCATTGGGGTTAGCTATTCCACCAGAGGAAGACCAGCACTTGCCCTAGGCCCATATAGCCCAGGGGCAGCCACGGAGTTGTGCGACATTGCTGCCTGTGAGCAGCAGGGCCCCCCTTCGCCTGCCAGGATCGGCCGCGACTGAAATGAGGCCTGGCACTACAGGATTCCACGCTATCTGAAGCTGCTTTGGTGAGCCCTCCGCGATGAAGAGGAATTACTGGGGCGGGTGTGCCAGACCACAACAAATGGTGTACTGGGATGATCTAGATCCATTGGCAACGAGTTGACGGGGATCGCGACGCGCAGCGGCTGTGGTGACAGCTGGATGAGAGGGCCGGTAGTGTGAGTTGCCTGTGCCTTTTGGGTGGCTCTGGTGGCTTCCCCACATCGTTGGGACCTATGCTGACATCCGCAGATGCCCCAGACTAAGAGGAGCTCATAAAAGCTCTACAACGCAGGATGTTGCTGATGTCAGGGAGGTAACAGAAGTCCCCTGGCTTGCTGGTTGACCCAGTGCCCGATCAGAAACATTGTGAGACCAGGGCTGTCCCTACAGTTGACCTGGGCAACTGGGCCCTCCCCCGGCATAGCTGCGGACCTGTACCGGTGGGGTGAGGAGGATAAACCGGGAGTTGGTGGTCCGGCGGGTGAGATCCTTTTAGAGGGTCCACTTGTAGTCAGTCCTTGGGTGGCAGAACGGCTGTGGTAGCCCCAGTGCAGCTTGCTGGCCAGGATAGGCTAAGTTCATGAGGGCCGACTCCTCGGGCCCCACATCACCACTCCATCAAGACAACACCAGCTAGGGACCACTGGCTGGGCGGGTGGGCTGTGGAGACTAGCCGCTGTCACCATCATGGCGAAAGACAAGGTGCCCATGTCTTCAACGAAGCAGAGCACACTTGATCAGTACACGACCTCCCCCACTGGCGCAGCAGGTGGCACAGAGGGGGGAGACCCGGTACCGGACAATGCAGCCCTGCTGGCGGCAATCACACAGTCCCTAGATATGTTAGATGCCAAAATTGGTGCAGTTGGCACAGAAGTCTCCTTTCTTCGTCAAGATCTCCATACGGCAGTGGACCGGATTACTGAAGCGGAGTCCCGCATATTGGTCGTGGAAGACACAGTCACAACCTTACAAAAAAAAGTCAACCGCCTAACTGTCCTTACGCAAGAACTCACCACACTAGTCGAAGACGCAGAGGGCTGCGCGAGACGCAACAACTTACGCTTCGTGGGCTTCCCCGAAGACTGTGAGGGGACCTCTGCAACACAATGCATAACGCAGTGGCTGTGCTCGTTGATGCCGGAGGGATCAGTCTCTCCATGTTTTGTTGTGGAGCGAGCCCACGTGGCCTTAGCGAGGTGGCCTCCCCCGGGTGTGCGGCCCCCGTCCGATTATTGCCAAGCTCCTGAATGACGCAGACAGAGATGCGATCTTGCAGTTCGGCCGATGCCATAAAGATAAGCTGATCCAGGACTTGCAGAATATTATGATATTTATTCCCGGACTATCCATGTATTGTACAACAGCAGCGTCAATCCTTTGTTGCCGCCAAGTGCAAGTTGAAAGACCTCAACATCCAATCCATGCTGCTGTACCCCGCGCGGATGCGAGTCATATACAAGTCCAAAACTCTATTCTTCGACACCCAGGAAGAGATCTTCAAATGGACGGACGAAACCACCACACATAAGCCGAATTCTCCGCCTCCACAGGAATCGGACTCGGACTCCTCTCAGAACACCAGACAGAGCCCCCCGAAGAAACATTCGTCGAAGAGACGACACCGATCACGGTCTTTCGGTATTCACAAAAGGCATTTAGTAGTAGTAAAGTTAGGAGTCCTAACTTTACTACTACTAAATGCCTTCTGTGAATACCAAAAGTAGTAAGTTTAGGATTTTATCTCAGTTTAGTAGTAGTAAAGTTAGGAGTCCTAACTTTACTACTACTAAATGCCTTCTGTGAATACCAAAAGTAGTAAGTTTAGGATTTTATCTCAGATTAGTTCTGTGAATCGGCCCCTTACTTTTTATAGGGCTCACACTCGCCAAAAGGGATATCGCCCAGTACTGGAAGAGTAGCACCCGGCCGCCCTTGGGGAAATGGAAAAATGCTCAGGATTGGTGTATGGGAATGGAATTGGCTGTGTTTCTGGCACGGGGTTGCCCACAGAAACACCGAAGGATATGGCAATGATGGGCAGAGTACAGGGGTATTGACTTACCAGCAGAGGAATCCCCAGACACCCTCATACAGCAGGAAAGTAATTTAATGGTGTAGCCTCCATGCATTGGATACAGCTATCCAGAAGACGTACTGTATTAAAGATCAAGAGATGTGGTGGGGGGAGCTGTTTCAGTGCTCAGATTAGCAAAGGTTATTGTATGTTTCCTTTTCTATTTTCTCTGTATTATTTCACTGGTACAATATGACAAGGATATGTAACTTATTGATGTGTCGGCCTCGGGCCTCTGCTGTACCACTACAAAACTGAATAAAATTTGTTATAAAAAAAAAAATATATGAGATATATCTTTTTACAACCTTGTGTGTGTGTGTGTTGCGCAAACGCTTTACACATTGCCTCTGGGATAAGCCTAACTGCTCTGCCAAGCTACCAAGCGGATGAGCAGGGGTTATCTTGAGTGTACAACTCCCTTACCCTGACTAAAGTGGTGGGTTCTGTCTGTTAGGTGCATACCTTATTCAACCAGAAACCCCATTTCTAACAGTTTGTAAGTGCTATATAGTGCTAAATCTTTAAAAATTCATATCTCCGGATGCCTACATTCGATTTTTGTAGTTTTTGGTGTCAATTTAAAGATAAAAATATTTCTTTTTTTTATAAATTGGGGTGGGGTTTTTATTGTGTGTTGTGCCTTAATTATTTACTGAATTGCTGTTTTTAAATGCTTTACATACCTTTCTCTTGAGTTAAGCCTGTCTGCTTCTCAGCCAAGCTACCAAGGGTCGCGCATGGTAATAATATATCCAGCCCTATTCTGAACCCTAGACTGTGTTAGTGGCCTTATTGCCAGTGGTAGATGCACATTTACCACTACTAATAACCCACTTTCCAGCAATAGGCCTGTTTCACGGACTGTGATCTTGCTGGCCTGGGAGGGGCCATTACAGCCTTACCCATATGATAGTGAAAAGTTACTGCCATTACCAGGACTTTAGTAGCATGCTGTGTAGTGATCAGTAGGAGTGAACAGGTCTTTTAGCCTGTGTCACTGAAGTGAGGCCTACATGTCCCCTCATGTAAAGTTCCACTGCTGTGTGCTTAACTCACCCCATGGCTACATCGAGTTAGTATGTAGTGCTGCACATGTATGTGGTTGCATGCATGTGTTGGGTGTCTATATACCTATGAGTGGTACAACAAATGGGCCATGCTGGGTTCCATTTTGGGAGAACCAGGGCTGACTGGGGGAATATGAGGTAGCAGAGGATTCTCCCCAGACAGATTGATGGATTGCTGCATTCCTGAGAGCCGGGCGGGACACACACTGGAGGAAGGAAGAGACAGGCTCTTCAGTCCCCTTCAAAGGGTGCTCTTTGTTTCTGCAAGAGATCTCTGAAAAGGGGCCCGGGCACATTTAAGGGAGGAGATAGGGCAGATAAGAGAATCATAAAGAGTAGGGCTGGAACCTTGGGAGTAGCCTTTTGATGCATATATCACTGTGGGTGACATTCTGGGGTGAACCTCTTGTCACTCCCATGACCAATGTTGTGGGGCTATCAGATTTGGATTCACTCCTGCTGTAATAGACTGCTTTCTGGAGGAAGGGCAGAGGATTGGGCACTTCAAAAGGAAGCAGACCCATCACAAACTTCATAGACTCAGATCCTAGATCACATTTTGTGCCTTGAATTGTACTATAAGAAGGGGAGCTTGAGGCTCAACTGCCAAGCAGCAAGTCGGGCTGTTTGAAGAGAAGCTCTGTACAACTTCTACCTGTGACTAGGGCTGGTTGCTATGGTCTGGCAGTCTCCCAGCTGGGTGAGTGGACATCACCCAGGGAAATCCAAGACCACCTGCCCTGGAGCTTAGAGCACCAGCGCCTGCGCCTGCCTGCTAGCTAAGACTAGCGTGCCTTGTGATGAAGAGGAGAGCGCTTGGAGGCAGCACGGACCAGTGGGGTATCCTGGGGAGTGGATCCCCGTCTACAGGTGTGAGCAAGTGGCTGCTGCACCAATCAGGCCATTGCCCGTGTGCAGATTCAAGTCGGCGACCCCATATGCCAGAGGGGATCACTGTGAAGCTAGCTGTTGCTGCACCGATTGGGCCGTTGTCTGTGTGCAAAGTAAAGTCAGCGACCCTGTATGCCAGTGTGGGTCGCAGTGAAGAGTGGGTTACTGCTGTGCTGATTAGGCCTTAGCCAATGTGTGAAGTAAAGTTAGCGACACAATATGCCAGAGGGGTGCCACAGTGAAGATTGCATCACTGCCTGTCCTCCCAGAAGTAATTTGTGAAATACACCCTTATTTGCAATCAGAGACAGGGCAATAAAGGGTGAAATCGCAGATGGTTGTTGCCTTAACATATGCTTCTCAGCATTCGATTCCTCCAATTACTGCTGTACACATTCAGGAAACAAGAAAGGATCCAGTATAATTAAACTTCTACACACACGTGGCAGACATGTTTCGTGCACCTTTGGATCTGCAGTCTAGTGTTTCAGTCTTCAGCCACGTGTTCCATTGTGGTGACTATTTAAACAGAGAGTGCTTCCCAACTGTTGCTGTTGGGGCAGCTGCTGAAGGAGGATGCCATAATCGCTGCCATTCCTGATATTCTGATTCAAGGATTCTTGATTGCTGGTCTGGAGGAAAACAGGTTTTGTTTTTTCTGCTACTTATGTAAAGGATTGTTCAAGTTGACGGATGTCAATATCCTTTGTGTTTATCTTGTGAGAGGTAAAGGACTGGAACTCAGGAAGTTCTGATGCAGCTTCCCGAGCGGATAATCTTTGTGTTTATTTTTTATGATGTAAAGAGCCTGGAGCTCAGAAAGTGTTATCAACACAAGTTGATTCTATTTGTGTTCAGCAAGGATCAATATTGCCATCTAGTGACTAAAGATAGAATTGTTCTAATATGTAATTCAATGAAGAAATATCAGCATTTGGTTCTATTTTATTTGGAGGAAGAAACCTACGGCAGAGCGTGAATTAACAGTTCTGCAATTTTTGTGGACATGAAAGAAATGTCATGGAAATCGCAAAATATATTCTAATCACCAGGTAACTATACAAAGGAATTCTTGCATGCATCCTTCAGATTAATATATAAATGTCACTCTCTTATTCTAAGTTTATGATTCCTAACAAACATTTGTTTGATAGGTATAAACTTGTATATACACATCTCTACAGAGAGGCAGTCAGCAAAGAAATAATGTGTGAACCAATGGGAGGGTTACATTCTTAGTGTGCATGACTACTAAATTAATATGGAAGTAGTAATGAGTGTTTATCTCTTCTTTAGGCGTTGACCATTGGATCCATTACTGGCTGCTGTCTTCTCGATCCCTTACCCTTTCCCCTGGGGGCCTCTGCACTCTAACATAGTTATTGAAGGTTGAGATTCAGTGGGGCAAGGTGTGAATATTCTTCGGCAGTCCATAATATCCCTGTGGTGGAATTCAGGCACGATAGTCTCTATAACTGTGACACTGCCATGCCGATCAGACCATTGCCAGTGTGCGAAATAAAATCGGCGACCCCATATGCGAGATGGGGCCACTGTGAAGGGTGCCTTACTGCTGTACCGATTGGGCTTTATCCCTTGTGTGGAGTAAAGTTGGCGACCCCGTATGCCAGTGGGTGCCGCCGGGATAGAGCAAGAGTCTTTACCTGATTTAGTTGATACCAAGAAAAAGGGACACCTTGGTGACCTTTTTGTACCCGAGCCAAGCTTGAAGAATTTGAAGCTGAGCGATCACCCCCTAACTGTGAGAAGGTTCAGAGGAACTTGCATGTCATCGGAGGAAGTGACGGGGACGACCTGCCACTGCCCCTTCAAAGCTGACAGTGCTGCTCACTGTTTTAGCCGGTACAGATTTCTGCAGATCTGCTCCCATGGACTCTGGAACTTGGTGTGCCTCCTAGCACCGGCATCGGAACACTTTTGACTTTTAAGAGAGTCGGCGTGGGACTCCCAGGACTCAAATCTCTAGGGGGAGCTAACCTGAATGTCACCTATTGTGAATGGGGAATAACCACTACAGTTAGAGAGAAGGAAGTGGGACTCATATACCTGCCTATCTAAGTACTAACATTAGGAGGTCTGTTTGTATCATTTTTGTATGTCATATTTCACTTTGTGTTCGTATATAAATACTCATTTTTCATAAGAGCAAGTATTTGACTGAAAAATCATTTATTGCTACCACTGACCATATTTTGAGTTATGAGCCTGTTTTCACCCCCCTGCACCCCCCACCCTCCAAGAAATGCCTTGGACTGCTCAGCCCGCACTACCACTGAGAATCAAGTGCTGGAGGGGTACTTGGCTTAGTTGCTCAGGACCCATAGTAGGTCAGGACCCGGGACATCAGGAGTAAAAGACCTCAACCCCCACAGTTGAGCCCAGTAGCTCCTGCTTGCCCCATAGTCCTCTGACAGGGGTTCTGGCAAAACAGTGAGTCACACACTGGATACTAGAGAATGTTTTTGATGTTGGAGGTGCAAGAGAGATGTTTGTGGCATTTGTGCGCAGGCTCAACCGCACTCAGGGTAAGCCACCAACCTTAGGCATTTTTGAAAACTAGTACACATGAAACTGCATGGTGATGTGGTTTTCATGAATCCCAACTGGTTTTACTACCCAGAACTGCCTCATCCATCGCTAGATAGGAAACAAAATCACAATTCTTCCTTTGTCTATGACGGAAAACTCCAGAACTTCTGGCAAATGTCAAAAGCCATACCATCAAATTTTCCGCCACTTTTCTTAAAACAAATGATATCCCACCATTTTCAGGGGCTGTTGCATAGAATAGGCATAGGCTGATATTGTGGCCATGTGAAGGCCATATTCACTCTTTTTTAACTTCACATGGTCACATGATTGGCCTAGTCCTGTCAGTTACGATAAGCCCACCCACACATGTGAGGCATTGATTTTATTGGTAGAAGTGTGGGGACAGTGGGTGGTGGGAGTTTTGCTGTTCTCCACAAATTCCATGGCATTCTGGCACAGAAATGTGAAACAATTCTTTTTTTTTCAACCAATGTTTGACCTGTGCAGGACATACATGCAGGTCACATCACCCAGGACCCAGAACCATGTCTATGGTTGGTAGGTTTTCGTGTGTGCCAGATGACCTGAGGCCCAGACTTGCATTGGAATGCCCTAGTGAGAAGTTGGAGCCAGTTGCTGTTTGTACTAGAACAAATGCAAACAGTGTCCAGGCTCCTGAACAGGCGCCCCCCGCGCCTAGGGGAGGGGCGCCCTTAGTTGCGCCATGGGACTGAGACTTCTCCGCTCCGGGGCTGAAAAGGGGGCTGGATGAACGGAGAGGTCCGATGACGTCATCGGGGCGCGCCGCCGGAAGATCTGGTGGATATTTAAGGATGCGCCCCAGGAGTTGCAGCCTCTTTGTCCCCCTGGACCTCCGGCTACATGCAGGGGCGCGTCGTCGACCAGTGAGTTTTTTCCGTTCGGCGGCGGGCTGCGGGTTGCATGGTAGGTGGAGGGGGGGCCTGGCGTAGTCATTGGGCAGTCCTACATGGGATGCTTCATAAAGACATGCTTCAAAAAAGGAAAAGGAAGTTTTGTTGGAACATTGACCATTTGGTGCGCTGCGGGGAAACCTCGCCTATGCACGGGGAGGGGGGGGGGCGGCTCGCAGCGCGGGTACGGTTTTCAGTCTCTTTGCACTTGAGGGGTGCAAATAAAGAGATTGGACAGTTTATCTTGCTTGAATTTCGCCGTTGCTCAGGTTGATTGTTTTCTTTGTGCTACATTCGGCATGATGCTAAAGGGCAAAGAGGGGTCTGGAGGGGTGGCTTAACTCAACCCTAACGGAAACGGGCAAAGCGTTTACTCCTGGATACTCTTGTTGGTGGAGAACGTCGAGGAGATGTGTGCCCTGGAAGCGCGCAATTCACATTAGCGAGTTTCACAGTGTACACGGCTGCATGTAGCAATGTTAGCTGCTTTCAGATTGTTGCATTTGTTATAAGTAAGTCCTCAAATGCACCATACACGTAACTCCACTTTCAATGAGTGCTATACGGAAATCGAGAAAAATTATAGGGGCAAACAATTACCAAAGTAGGTGATTTTGTAAGCGGGGGCAGCGGTAATGGCGTCCCGGACAATGTCTAAAATGTAGGGGGCGCAGCGGCGGCTTGGAGGGATACTGAGGCCGCTGCTATATGCTGGGCACGCGCATATGCGGGGGCGGCAGCAATGGCGGCACGCTACTGTTCTCAGAATTTAATGGTTATGGGGCCACGCGGGAATGAGGCGCTCTCGCATGTGGGGAATTAGGCAATTTGAGCGGAGCGCTGACAGTTACAACAAACGGGGAGGCACAACAATGGAGGGTCGGTGACTTGATGGACCCCAGGAGGGGGATGGATCAACGTGTGCAGAGGGTAGGCGGAAAGGGGGGACTGACCTGCTGGTGGTCCTGGACTCTACTGCCCTAACCCGCAACGTATGGACTGAGTAGAACCTTGGGGAGGCTGCCTGTGTGCAGGTATCCCGGTGGGCCGGTGCGCTATGCGGTGCCCTGGATTTCGAGTAGTGCAACTGTTTGCTGTAGCGCGTTGGGGCCTGCTGGCACAATGTGCGCAGCACAGTGGTGCTTGGTGGGCAAAGTCGGCCAAGTGCTAGTGTACGGCCAATGGTGGGCCGAGATGGTCAAGTTCAAGTGTATGGCCAAGTTCAAGTGTAATGTCGTGCCTAATTTCCTTACTGCCTTTGACAAATTGAGGCCACTAAAGTGTACGGCCATGCTCAAGTGCAAGTGTAATGTCCTGCATATTTATTTACTGTCTTTGACATGTTGATGCCGCTAAAGTGTGCTGCGGTGATTACGTTTTATATATCCAAGTGGGATATTGTTACTCTCGTATGGTTTTCTGGTGAATTACCTGATTTGATGTTTGATTTGAATAAAAGATAAAAAGGCTACGCCTTGAACAACATGCTTTGATTCTGAGAGTTCTTGGGCACAGCGGGGAAGGTGATGGAAATTGGGGAGGAGTGAATGTCACGTTGTGCGCATACTATTACAGAGCCTACGACTATATGTTAGTGTGTCTGCACCTCAGCGAGGAGCCAGGTGCTGTTTGAGTTCTTTTTGATGATATGAACAATTCCAAATAGCATCAGGCTCATTGCTGGGGTGTAAAACTATGTCATAACTACCAAAGGAGGGAGTGGAGAGAGTGTGTCCGGACGGACACAGGGAGTGGATTCGTCCTCCCCAAGCTATAATTAATAAACAAATTGAATCCACCCACAAGAGATTGGTGATAGAAGACAGATAGTCTTGGGTTGGATGTGTTTCCTACATGGGTGGGAAGCACATTATGTTCTTTAAATACCCCTCACACACCAAAAAGGCCCTTGGTGTCATGCTTCATCATAGGGGTCTTCGCGCCCCTCTACGGAACGCGGCGTGCTACTAACCAGCAAAAACGCGGGAGCACTGATGTAACCACTATGTGTAATGTGCGAGGGGGTGAGTGGTAGGGTCAGGAAGGGATAAATAAGTGAGTGTTAAAAAATACCTAGCATGTGAGGAATAAAAAGAATTTAATAGGCCTCCGTGCCGGTATTGTTAAAAAGGTGAGGTGGAGGTATGATGTATTAATGTACAAAACCTCCTGCGTGTGTCAACATGTTTCGAAGCGTGCTGCTTCTTCTTCAGGACGGGTACACAGATCCCTACCCTACTCACATGGACAGTACAATACCGTCTATACACAGGACATATTATGTGTAGAAATAATGAATTAATGTTGCAAAATATGCCTATTATGATCAGTTGTACTGCAACAAGGTAATGCCTTTATATCAATTTATTATTCAGAAGTCCGAGGCGTCATGAGGCTTCAGAACGGTGGGGACCCCGTGCTATTTGCACTTTCAGTCAGGATACTACCTCATTCGATCTTCATTAGCATGCAATTTTGGGTTTTAGACGCCAGATCTTACATGCCGGTACACAGATTTCATAGTACCCGGCATGTCACTTGTGGAACACAAATGCACTGTGTAGATTAAAAAAGCGTTATGCAATAATGTTAGCATATGATGCTCAGCATTGGGGCAAGAAAACATTACTCGGCGGTGAGAATTGACAGTTGGGCATTAGTATTATCATACTGGGAACACAAAGGCAATGTGTAGATTAAAATAGCGTTACACAGTGTCGTTAACATATGAGGCTCGGCATTGGGGCAAGAAAACATTACTCAATGGTGAGAGTTGACAGTTGGGCATTAGTACCTTTTGTCTCGTTTGTCCAATATACAGTTCATTGCAATGAACTGTATATTGGACAAACGAGACAAAAGGTCAAAACAAGAATACTAACATTGTAGTAGGATTCGGTGTGGCACTGTAGGGGCACCTCTAGTCGAACATTTCACCGCAAAACTACACAAACCAGATTCATTGAGGTGGCTGGTTTTGGAAAAAGTGTCAGTTGGATGCAGGGGAGGTGACATCAACTCCATCTTAAACGTAAGAGAATGCAAATGGATGGATAAAATGGATACTGTAAACAATGGGCTTAACGAACTCGATGGTACTAATGCCCAACTGTCAATAATTTCATGATACAATGTTAATCTATAGCATGCCATTTAATGCTGGGCCTCGTATGTTAACGATACTGTAAAGTGCATCCATGTTCTGATGATGACATTTTTTGGCCATCACGTTTTAACATCTGTACCTTGTGTAATAACTCACATGTATTCCAAACAGGTGGTCCTTCGCAAACATTGATATCCTCATGTAATGATGCTACTCTCAATTATGTCACAGAATGTTGTAATGTAGACATTTGAGAGGGGCACCCACATTTAAATGTTATTTCAACACGAGGACTCATTGCTCAGTTTATCATCACAGAGAAGTTCTTTGGTTAATCGCGTTTAACGACATGGCTGAGGCATTCTTATTTTTTATTTTTACTATATTAACTCTTCTTTTAATATATACATTCTGGATTCATTTTTGAAATTCTCCACATGTATAGCTTTATCACCGTAAATCTAACCAGTCGGTACATCATCAGTCTGTCCGTAGTGGACGTTGTCCCACGTTATACAACGTGCAGTCATCCAGCGGCTGCACTTGACGTGCACGTTTTCATTTACGTTTATTAACGCTGCCTGTAACCGCGAGCTCATTCTGTCTGAAGAATCGGAGCCTGGCGGTTGGTTTTCAAGGTAAGGGCAATGCTACTTATTTTCTGCCCGTTCTTCATTAGCATGCAATTTTGGGTTTTAGACGCCAGATCTTACATGCCTGTACACAGATTTCATAGTACCCGGCATGTCACTTATAGTTTAAATCAGCGCGCCTAATAAATTGACACAGTTGGCGCTGAGTCGAGAGCGTACATTCGGCGGACGCCGGAATATTCCCTCTCGCTGCCCTTGAGGTAGACTGTTGAGCGCATTTATGTCTTTGACCCAACTTCTATTTTTGACGTGGGTTAATTTGACGGGTCATTTATCTTTTCCACTCCTGCTAACCCATATTTGATCGAACATTTAGACTGTTGTGGGCCAATATTTGATATCTTCCCAACATCTTCAGACCCGTTTTTGACACTACCCTTTCTGTCCTTGACCCATACAGATTTGTCTGAACCCTGTCAGTGATCATTGGACCTGCAGCTTTACCCCCACGTACGCGCACAGATGGCCGTACCTCCCTCCCTCTACTGAGTAAGTGCTCAATAAGCAAGGGTTTTTTTGAATTAATGGTCCCAGTACTTTGTCATGATTTGCTCCATACAGCATATATTCAATAGGTGTTTTTCTCTGTTTTCAGGAGCTCGGTTGAGCCCAGCTTTTTCTCACGACTGCCCAGCACATAGATACATGCTGGATGCTTAATTAGGTAATCATCAACCTCATTTTACACGCATTCACCACCTTCCCGATTCGAGCTAGTTTTCTAACACACAGTATCATAATGCTTCTAGGTGCCTTTAACTCTCTCAGTCCTGATGAAGACCCCACTCTAAGGCTGGATTCACCTAGTTTACTGTATAGGGGTCGAAACGTTGACTACAACCAGATCACAAGCCAGAACAACTGTAATTCATTGACAGTGTTTATGTATTGCTATGTGACACATTTGGAACAACTGACCTTTGTTAAGGCTGGATCAGCACTACCATGTCAATGTGATGGATACATGTCACACTACCCTGTCCCTGTCCGCTACCCTCACGATTGCACTTTGACAACAACCACTCCTTATCTCCCGTTTCACAACCCTGAGCACCTATTTTTGGAATATTTGAATTATTCAAAGAGGAATGAGCAACTGCGTTGCCAGAGCCTAATTGCGCAACTTTACTTTAAATAAATTGCATTCTTTGCAAGCTTGAATTTAAAAATTGATATTGTGGATGCGATTTATTGTATGTTTAACTAATCATTGTTCTTGCTACTTGACCATTTCTTTTTGTACAGTACTCCTGTTAAGCAAGTTTGTTTTTCTCCTTGCTCACTGATGTTTGTCACTAAGAAAAAATGAAAAAGTAGACATTCATTATGACAATATTCAATCATACATTCTCCATAACGAGGAAAGTCACTATGGTGCAAGTATTAAACATTCTAATCTTGTCCTAGTAAGCAAATGTATGTTACAATTTTTGTCTTTTTATAGCAGTTTTTTTCCATCTTTGAGTTTCCAAATTCAATGCAATATAAGTATATGATTCTGATATAATAGTGTTAGATGGTGGGGTTATATAGATTTGAGTGGTAGTTCAACACAAGTAATGTCACTATTCTTATTAGATCCTGTAGAGGTTTCAGTAATTTAAACCTGAGCTCAACCCTTGGTAACTGTAGCACACAGCAGACAGGCTTAAACCTGGGTAAACCATTTAGAAATACCAATACAGTTAAAAAGCCAATAAAGTAACTGATTAAATTTAAAAAAAAATAAAAATAGAGGAGAATTTAAAGAACAAAATTACAACAAAATGACTAGACTTCAAAAAGGGGAACTGGAGATTACATTTTTAAAGTTATAAACACAAATTGCACCAAAAAAGCATTTAGTACCAACTGAGGTCATCCGGTTGCACTTGACCAGTATCGATTCTAGACGTGATTTAAGGTTAACCGCTATGGAGCGTGGGTCAGATACAGAAACCAGGTTTTACCTTCAGACCAACCTTTCGCGAGTGCCACGAGATTTGGTAGTTGGCCGCAAGGTCCCGCGAGAGTGTGCGATCGCGAACACGTCATTCGGGCGCGCCATCGGACTTCCGGCGGAAGTTTTGTGAAGAACGCGATCCCGAACATGCAGAATCTGCAATCTGGCGAAGGTTCTCTCCCGAGCAGCATCAAAACCTTCCCGAAATGACGATTTGGATTAAAAAAACTCTTCAGACTGACATTTGGCTGTACTTTTTTGTGAAAGGAGTACTATTTCTTTTTTTACTTTTTTTTAAAAGGAAGGAAGTGCTCCAGAGTCTCCAACTTCCTGTTCATGTCCAGCAGGCTCCTCCCAGTGCTTTGTCCATCTCCTGTTCACTTTTCATTTGGATTTGGAGCTGGAAGGATCACTCTTTGTGTCTGCTGCATCATATATCATTGGATTTCAGGGCTTTTGAATTTGAGATTTCACAAGTAAGTTGGAAAATTGGTGTTGTTTCTTTGATTGGGGCATTGCACCTACATTTTTCTATACTTTTCATCGTTTTTAATAATTTATTGTGGTGGGTGGCCTGTAGTTTCAGTAGTTGTTTCTTTGTAAGAAATTTTTCTTCTTTTATAAATTAAACATGTTGCACAGTTCACTACATTTTCTCCAACTTTTGAAATCAATTTGCAATATTTATTTTAATTCACTAGCCCTGTAGTCTGCCAATAGGCCTTTCAGCCAGTAGGCCCAGAGCTACTCATGGATGCATGAAGTAACCGTTTCTGTGGTGTCTGTTGAATTTAAAATAAGTCTTGGCGGTGAACTCAACTCCGCTCGCGGAGTTTGCGGAGTTTTCCGAAAAACTCCGCTCCGGGTAATTTTTTCCCTCGCTCGCGTCCATCAAAGTCAAGTTGGCGAGCGCGAGTGAGGAAAATCCACCTCCTGGCAAGATTTTTCCTCGTTCGCGATCGTCAACATCAAGTTGGTGAGTGCGAGCGTGGAAAATCAACCTCCCGGCGAGATTTCTCAATGCGGGCGGTCAGATTTCTCATTGTGAGTGGTCGCGTATGCTCGCAACCGCTTGCGTTGAGAAACCATCCATTCGCGTTGAGAAAGCTGCCGCTCGAGTAAAAATCTACTCGAGTGGCAGAAAGGAAGCTGCGCCCGTTTGCGCTGTGCATGGTGCCGTTTGCGATGATTGCACAGTGTGGACAAGCACCTGCCACTGAAAATCACAGCGAACTGCATTTATCTAAAGAAACTCCGCCGCTTGCGGCGCTTCGCGTAGCGCAGCAGAGTTTTTTTGCACTTCACAGAGTTCTGTAGTGGAACTTTGCGAACTCTGCCCAGGCTTAATTTAAACATCATTTATGGCATCGATGGCATTGGATTGAATTGCAATTTTTTTTATTTTTGGTATTTCACTTTTTTCATGTGTGTTAAATAGATGCCTTTGTTGGATGTGTGTGGTCGTTGTGTAACTTGCAAACCTTTTTTTAGCCCTGTAGATTTTCATTTTGGCTAAGTTATTTAGCTTACCTCCTATGTCTGGCCAGTGTGTGAGTGTGTTTGTAATAGTGGGCCAGCATTTGCCTTGGCTGAGCCTCCCCGTGTGGCCAGGGGCCATTTTGTAAAGTCTGTGTCCATATAGGCCTGCTTGAGTTCATTGTTTTCTAGGCCTCCTGCTTGTTGTGAGTGACCATGTGGCTGGTGGCCATTTTGTGGTGGTAGTTAGTGTGCTTTTGCAATAGGCCTGCATGTCTTTCCTTTGTTCCTCTTGGCTTACTGCTTCTTGTTGTGGTAGACTGGCCATGTGGCTATCGGCCATTTTGTGAAGGCAGCCAGTGTGCTTTTGCCATAGGCCTGCATTTTCTGTCTTCCCTTTCTTGTTGTTGTGGCCTGGCCATGTGGCTGGCAGCGATTTTGTGAAGGCAGCTAGTGTGCTTTTGCCATAGGCCTGCATTGTCGGTCTTCCCTTTCTTGTTGTTGTGGTGTGGCCTGGCCATGTGGCTGGTGGCCATTTTGTGAAGGCAGCCAGTGTGCTTCTGCATTAGGCCTGCAAGCCTTCTTTGTGGTGGCCATGCCTTGTTGTTGTTTTGCATGCAATGTTTTCTTCTTTTATCCAGCAAAAAATGCAGCACAGTTCACTACATTTTCTAAAACATTTGCAATATTATTGATTTGAATTGATTCACTATGTGGCCTAGTCTGCCAATGGGTTTTCCAACCAATAGGCCCAGAGCTACTCATGCGTGCATGAAGCAACTGTTTCTGTGGTGTCTGCTGAATGTAAACATCATTTAGGGCATGGATGGCATTGGATTGATTTGCAAAATGTGCTTTTTTTTGGTATTTCACTTTTTTTCGTGTGTGTTACATAAATGCCTTTGTTGGATGGTGTGGTGGTTGCGTAGCTTGCAAACCTTTTTTAGCCCTGTGGATTTTCGTTTTGGCATTGCTGCATTAAAGCTGTGTTGTTTAGCATGCCTCCTTTGTCTGACCAGTGCGTGAGTGTGTTTGTAATAGTGGGTCAGCGTTTGCCTTGGCTGAGCCTCCCTGTGTGGCCAGGGACCATTTTGTAAAGTCTGTGTCCATATAGGCCTGCTTGAATTCATTGTTTTCCAGGCCTCCTGCTTGTTGTGAGTGACCATGTGGCTGGTGGCCATTTTGTGGTGGTAGTTAGTGTGCTTTTGCCATAGACCTGCATGTCTCTCCTTTGTTCCTCTTGGCTTACTGCTTCTTTTTGTGGTAGACTGGCCATGTGGCTGTCGGCCATTTTGTGAAGGCAGCCAGTGTTTTTTTGCCATAGGCCTGCATTGTCTGTGTTCCCTTTCTTGTTGTTGTGGCCTGGCCATTTTGCGAAGGCAGCCAGTGTGCTTTTGCCATACGCCTACATTGTCTGTCTTCCGTTTTTTGTTGTTGTGGTGTGGCCTGGCCATGTGGCTGGCGGCCATTTTGTGAAGGCAGCCAGTGTGCTTCTGCATTAGGCCTGCAAGCCTTCTTTGTGGTGGCCATGCCTTGTTGTTGTTTTGCATGCAATTTTTTCTTCTTTTATCCAGCAAAAAATGCAGCACAGTTCACTCCATTTTCTAATAAATAAATTTGCAATATTATTGATTTGAATTGATTCACTATGTGGCCTAGTCTGCTAATGGGTTTTCCAACGAATGGGCCAGAGCTACTCATGGGTGCATGAAGCAACTGTTTCTGTGGTGTCTGTTGAATTTAAACATCATTTAGGGCATGGATGGCATTGGATTGAATTGCAAAATGTGTTATTTTTTTGGGTACTTCACTTTTTTTCATGTGTGTTAAATAAATGCCTTTGCTGGATGTGTATGGTTGTTGTGTAACTTGCAAACCTTTTTTTAGCCCTGTGGATTTTCGTTTTGGCATTGTTGCATTAAAGCTGTGTTGTTTAGCATGCCTCCTTTGTCTGGCCAGTGTGTGAGTGTGTTTGTAATAGTGGGCCAGCATTTGCCTTGGCTGAGCCTCCCCGTGTGGCCAGGGGCCATTTTGTAAAGTCTGTGTCCATATAGGCCTGCTTGAGTTCATTGTTTTCCAGGCCTCCTGCTTGTTGTGAGTGACCATGTGGCTGGTGGCCATTTTGTGGTGGTAGTTATAGTGTGCTTTTGCCATCGGCCTGCATGTCTTTCCTTTGTTCCTCTTGGCTTACTGCTTCCATCAATTGTCAGCTGCAGCTCCCTGAATGCTGCATCCCACGTGATGCGCAATGCCAAACCGGTTCCGTTACATTTGTATTTTTGTTGTTCTTCTTCTTTCCTATCCTTCCTGAGTGTACAGTACACCATGAAAGCCCTTGTTGTCAAAGTCTCATAAATGGCTACACTGTATTGTGATGTTTTTTTAATAACTGAGATAATAAATGTAATAATATTAATAACACTAACAAGTGTGACCACACACTAAATTATATATTATATTTGTTTATTTGTACTAGTAGTAATTGAACCACAACACTGAATGCCACGTTTCACTGATGTTCTTCTTGCTTCTTTGCTTTTATGTACACAAAAGAGGAGGAGACAACATCACCCATTGTACTGCCAGACAGAAGTCCTGCTGTGCACGATGTCACGTGACGTGTGACCACAGACATCTCTTCAACTTGTGCCACTGCGTGCTGCTGACATCTTGAAGATGGCCCCAAAGAAAGGTACCAGGTCAGTACCAGGAAAGTTGCCAGTGAGAAGAAGGCACTGCCACTTACCAAGACCGGTATGTAGCCCAAGGCCTTTTTTGGGAAACCAAAAATTGCGCCTGCAGCAGCTGCGTCCGGGGAGCAAGCTGGGAGCAGCACCCCCGCATCAGTGGACCCATTCCACCAACCTAGGCCCAAGCCCATGTCTGTCGCAGAGGCAGCCAGTCTAATCACGAGTCCAACGCCGATGAGCAGTGATGTTGAAATTGACTTATCGCAAAGTAGTACCCAATCAATGCAGGAAACTCAGATAAGGGGGCAACAACAGCTGCAACCACCGCCCCCAATAGTAGTTGTCCCTCCCGAAGTAGGGGCAGTTCAGGAGATCGAGCTTCCTGCAGAGGAAGAAGAAGAGCAAGCCACTCTTTCAGAAGATCCATTGTCTTCCAGATGCCCAGCAAGGAAAAGGAGGGTTAGTCCATCAACTTCTTCTGCAAGCCCCCCTCCTGATGATCTAGACGCCACTTGGTAGCCATCTCAGACAAGGCTAGGGAAAAGGAAGGTTCCAGAAAGCCTTAGAGTTATGGAGGTAGATGTAGAAGAGGAGGATGATGACAAGCCAGTCATCACGGACATTAGTCCCGCCCCAGTGGAGACCGACATTACCCCATCCCAAATTTCTGTGAGGGATGTGGCACGGATACCACCAATACAGATGATACCACCAACACCACCTCCAGCTTCCATATTTCGCTGGCAGTGACCTACATCCACCACAACCACCTCAGTAGAAGTAGGTACTGCAGAGAGTCAAACGTCACACCCACCTACCACCAGTTCATCCGACATTGCAAGTGGCACCAGCAGTGCCAGAAAATTGACCTCCCCAATTTGGGACTTTTTTTCGGTTATCAAGGAGGTGGTGAATATTGCTATATGCTCCATATGTGGACAAGGTGTTAGTCGGGGTAAGTTTGGTACAAACTATGGTACCGGAGGCCAAATAACCCATCTGAGAAAATACCACGTAATCCAGTGGGAGGCGCACCTTAGCGGCCAAAAAACTGCACCCATTGTTGTTGGAGGGGATGAAGAAGTAGAAGATCCGATCACGGTGGAAGGTGAACAAGAGGGAGACATTTTCTCTGGTACACAAAGCAGCCCTATCCCCAGTAGTGCAGTGGTCCCGCCCACATCCTCATCAGCAACATCGCAATGGCACAAGACACCAAGGGGTCCAAGGCAAGAGAGTACCGCAACGAAAAAACATGCATTGACCCATGACATCTGGCATCAAGAAGTCACCTGCATCAGTGGCACCAGAAAAGAAAAAAATCCAGGCTACCATTATCAGCATGTTTAGGTCGGAGGGGCAGTACGAACACAACCACCCAATGCCACGTTTGTACAGCGCGAAGCTGGCTAAAATGTTATCGCTGGACCTCCTCCCTTTTTCTTTTGTGGAAAGGGTGGGTTTTCTTGAATTTGTGGTAGCCATCTGCTCGAAATGGAAGGTTCCCAGCCGGTCCTATTTCGCCAGAGTTGCTGTTCCAGCACTACATCATGACGTTCTGGAATTGCTTGGACAAGCTTTGCAGCAGAGTGCTGTTCACACTATCCACCTGACAACTGACATGTGGACCAGTTGCCAAGCCACTGATTACATGTGCATCACTGCACACTGGATCTCTTTTGTGGGGGTTAAAGAAAAGATATCTGCTGCAGGTGTTGTTGACACTGCTGAGATTTTTAATGCCGCTCGGAAACATGCAACTGTAGCCATGTTTGCCATGGAGAAATCTCATACTGCTGCAAACATTTTGGAAGACTTTGACAGCAATGTCTTTGAATGGCTGCGGCCAAGAGGACTTAACATTGGTTTTGTTGCCACGGACAATGGCATTAATTTAGTTAAGGCCATGGCTGATGGTGGCTATTTCAGGGTCTTGTGTTTGGCGCACTGCATTCACATCATTGTTCAAGACTTTCTGAAAAAAGAAGACTGAGTCAGCAACTTACTGACCACCTGCAGAAGAATCTGCACACATTTCAGCCATTCTTTTAAAGCCTGGAAGCAGCTGAGGATCATTCAACGTGATAACAGAATGCCAGTTAAAGCACTCATCCAGGAGGTGCCAACGCGTTGGAACTCAACTTATTACATGCTTGAACGTCTGTTTGAGCAGTACAGACCAATCAATGAATATGTCATGCAAAGAAGGGATGCTACTGTGAAAGGCATGATCATTGAGATGGACCAATGGGGCCTAGTTAAATGCCTGACAGAGATGCTACTTCCTTTCGAGGTTTTCACACGTGAAGTCAGCAAGGAGGACTGTACTATGGGCCAAGCTATCCCATTGTTGCACATGCTACAGGAACAGCTGAAGGGGGTGTCTGCAATGTATGCATGTGTGGAGGGAAAAAAAGAAGCATATAAGTTGGTGGAGAGCCAAACCCTTCGCTTATCTGAAAATACAAGGTTGCAAAGAGGCATTGTGTCATCCAACCATTACATTTGTGCCACAATTCTGGATCCACTGTACAAACCATTACTGCACACTTTCATTCCTTTTTCAGACGGGGATGTTGCCAACTACAAAACTTGGATAGCTGTAGAAGCCAGTCAGCTAGAAAAAGAACGGCCGGGAATGAGAGGCCCGCTTCTCCAGGGCACAACAAGTACTGCAGGGCAGCCAGCTTCAAGTTCAACTTCAGAGCCTGAGGGCAGTGCAGTTGGCTCACAGCAGCCAAAACCATCAACAACACCAGGAACAACATCAACAACAATAACAAGAACAGGAGCATCAGCCCCAAAATCAGCACAGGAAGGGTTTCTACAGCAAGGGCTTAAGTCCAGTGCTGAGGCAAAGGCAAAAGAGGCCGAGCAAAGTGGAGCACCCATGAGCATTGAGCGGATGGTCCAGGCCTATCTGGATGACCCAACAGAGGTCTACTTTGATCAAAACCCATTGCTGTATTGGTATGGGAAAAGGCACCAGTGGCCAGTGCTCAGCAGGCTGCCGATAAACTATCTGGCTTGCCCTCTTGCAAGTGTCTCTTCTGAGCGTGTTTTCAGTGCTGCTGGTGCCGTTCTGACAGTGAGAAGGACCAGTCTCTCGCCCCAAAACGTGGAGAGGTTAACCATGATCAACTCGAATCAGCACTTTATACCACCGGATTACACCATACCTGAAGTAGCACAGCAGGAAGATGATGACGGCGACTCAGGTCATGGAAGTAGTGTGTTAGGTGACCTACTTCTGGGTGAACCACCAGAGTTTGAGGACGAGCTCTACTTCCCTGACAACTAGGCTTTCGAGTTACTTTCTTTCTTGCTTTGACACCCCCAAAAAATCCCCCCAAAAAGATATAGCTAAGGAATATTATTTACTTTTATTATTTGTGTGTGTCACTGTCTTTCTGGTTCGAATCACAAAAAATCCATCACCACCATCTTACTCTTTTATTGCCGGATTGGAGTTGCAACTGTGTGCAGTCAGTGAAGAAGTAAGTCCACTCCTCCGAGTCCTGACTCGCCCTAAATCCATTTCCCTCAAGCCAGACATTAGATGGAGAATAGTACAACAAATGTGAAATGTGTGCCTGCCTCGAGTCCCTCCAAAGAATCTGACTATATATCTATCCTCCTTTCCGAGCCTAGAGGGACTGCCCCGGAAGAACAGGTAAATGATGGCATGCATTGCACGCTGACTCAGAGTGATTGGTGTTTTGTGTTGTTGGCCATGATGTCTACTAGTATTTATTCTACTCTAGTCTACACACAAAAAAGTGACTCAGGTCAATGTTTCCCTTCTTGTCATTCAATAACAAAATTGTACTTCTGCAGGCTGATCCATTGCATTTTTGATTCTGGACTCACTCAGGACACTACAGAGCTGGACACCATAACCATACTATACTCGCAGTCAGTCAGTAGGATCGGAGATGATTGATGGAATAACTTGGGGCATTTCATGAAGTGGCCTAAAAGGTAAACAACAACAACAACACCAGACCTACATGTCTGTGTAGCGGTGGAGGCGAGTGTGGTGGTATGACTGACAGCGGTGCATTGATTTTGTTACTTAATTTGGAAAATGCTATGTTGTGTGTGTGTATGTGTGCTCAGTGCTGTCTGGCTCAAAATCTAAGCTAAGTGGAGGTTGGGTGGGTGGGCCTGCTCCTGTTGTTGGAGGTAACTGCTGGAATCAGAGTACACATGATTTAGCCATGCCACCTCTGAAAGTTTTCATGTTGCACTCTTTCTTAATTTATGCAGTTTAACTTTACTTTTCTCCTTGATTTTTTAATATCCCTTTTGTTTTTCCATCTACACTTACAGGCCGGCCTTTACCCTGTGCTATACTGCGAAAAGCAACTCACACTTACCTTACCAAACCGCATCCACCAGGCAGGCACCCAAGATTGACAGACGGACAGTCCAAGGAAGGAGAAGGACCAAGAGGAATGCCGAGATGCAACTCCCAATTTGACAATAATTATAGTATCATTTCATTTGATTATATTTTTCTCTTCAATGTTTATAACTGTGTGTGTTGTTGTTTATTATGTTTGCTTATATTTGACTCCTACAGATATTTTTTTATTTTCTTTGCTAACTTTAAAAGGAAGCCCAGTACAACAGAACATAAAATGTATGTAACTTGGGTCTCTATGGGGGCAGACAGGCAAGGCCATTGCATAATAATAATTAATAATATACTGCTGCCCTGTACTACTAGTCTAGTACTACTCACCAAGTCATCATCATGCATGCATTTCCTTTTTCTCCCTTAACAGATTTATGATGGTCAGCTGCCAAGATTGTGTGTTGCCCATGTGTAGTGTTTGTCTTTGTCAAACCTGTCTTCAAACCCCCCTTCCCAACCATTCATCAAACTCTAACCCTCTTCCCCCAGGCTGTGTGATTTATATTGAGGTGTGACTAAATTAAATTTACACCAATTATTGATCACACACTTGCTGGGGCGGATGTGGTGAAAGCAACACTAACTCAAGGCAGGGCGAGGATCTTCTTCTGCTCTAAGTATATATACTTCACTTTAGCCCACACTGGCAATATTAGATTGCCCACCCATGCATAGTATTCGATATTCACATTTTTTTCCCAGTGGAACATAAATAATCCATCATAATAATTTAATTGGTTGCCAGCATCGAGTCATCAATCATCCTAGTTACAGCACTAAAGGTTACAAAGCTGCCTGTCCGCTTCATCATCATAGCTAGAGTCGACTTCAGTTTGTAACTTGTACTAGACTACCCTTCAGGCATTCTGGTTTATTTTACTTTAGCATTGCTTATCATCATCATGGTTTCTTGTTTGGCAGTCTTCTTGTGTACTGTACTTCTACTACTCGTTCCTGAGTCTCCCTCAGGTGACTGACTGTCTCATTTTCTTTTTGTGCAAATGCTACTGTCAGTGTCTACTACTACTACTACCACCACCATGGCACCTTGGGAAACCAAACCATCACCATGCAGCCATCGCTTCGCCTAAGTATAAACAAACATCAATCGCAGGTAAGAGAAGAAGTTTGGGAGAGGCATAATTAATAATATGGAAATTAATTCATTAATTCACACACCCAAACCCTTCCGAGTCCATAGGGGTTTTAGTTGCAGACTGCATAGACTAGGAGGAGAGACTGACAGTACTAGTAGGACAAGTCACAAGTGAGGGTACCGCATCTATCTGTTGGTGTGTTACACTATCGGCAGATTATTTCAATCAAAAACTGGCTGCGGCCCTGCTGCAGCAAAGGAAACTGGGTGAAGTAAAAGAGTAACCCCCCCACAAAACATTTACATCATATGTAAACTATAAATAATGTATTCCCCTAACAAATAAACTAATGAAAAAAAAAACACAACACCTGACTTACCCCTCTCCCTAACCCCAACCAATGTCCATCATAAGAAGAGTCCAATGTCCATTGCAGTTGCATGTGCAGGGGTGGGCAGCAGTGTTCAAAGCAGAAGTGCGGCGGGCGGCTGCCAGACCACGGCGCCGTACCACTGGAGGCACTGGGGGGGGCCTGGCTGGGACCCGGGGCATTAGAGGAGGCTGCTGCTGCTGCCTCCTCCTCCTCCTCCGCCAGAACCACCAGCCCCTGATATTCCGTACGGATGGCCTCCAGCTTCCGTTGCCGGGCCATGGCTGCTAACTCCTTCCTGTTTGGTTGTACTTGTTTCGGTTTGGAAGGAGTAGCTATATCAAGAAAGAAAAAAACAATTGTTGTAACAAATACTCTTAGCAAAACAGTAACACAAAATTAATTATACACATAAAATCATAGTGGCACAGTAGCACTAGCAAGCACAGTACATAACATTTGTGGTATACTCCCACTTCCTCGGCCTCTAACATTTGTGGGAGTTTCAGGCATTACTAGGCACTATGGAGTAGACAAGTCTTCTCTCTCTCTTGTTTAGCTAAATTAACCTTGTAGGCATGCCAGCTCAGTCAGCTTGCGCCCTAGACAGACATACTCGTGTGGCAGACTCACGTTATTTTTATTTACTACTTTCTGCAGGTGGGGCAGCTGTAGTCTACAACTACACAATTATCTTATTTTTCTATTATGGCATACTCTGTTACATCAATGGCAACTGCTCAATTTCACTTTCACCTTGACTACTACAACAAGGCAGATGATATCTGATCTGAATGACGACGTGAGGTACTATTGATTGATTGTGTAACCATGCAGCCGATAGGCCACCCATGGCTGATATGGTCGAAATGAGCCTGACATAGGTAGGGAGTGGGCCTCGGAGTCGGAGGGAGACGATTGATAATGGGTGAATATGGGTACATGCATACACAATATATATGTTGTGCTTTCAAACTACTGTCAGTCAAGGGAGTATTCTGAAATACAACCTTGAATCAAAAACCTTGAAAAAAACAGTCCTTTTTTTTCTTCCCAGCGATTTTTCCATTTATCATTGCATTTCTCTTCTAGCATTATATATTTTTTTATTCTAATCTTATTCTTATCTTCACCCTTGGCTTTGCTACTCTGGCATGGTTTATTTTTCTTTTACATTCTTTTCATCCAGTGACAGTCTCCACCTAATACCACCCAGGCATCCATCCATTCAAAGTAAACATGGCTATCACTCTTCTCAATCTCTCAACAAACCTTTCACCAACAACATACATTTGAAATTTCTTTTTAAACCACCACCTATGCGTCCTTGCTTGCCTTTCGGTTTGACCCATCAAACCCCCCGGAGGATTCCTATCAGCCATACAGTTTCACCCAGGCAGGCATCCTTTCTTACAGCTTTCACCCATCCTTCAACCACCCATGCATCCTATCAGCCACCTATGCATCCCAGGCCCCCTCCCTTCACACACCCATCCTTCTCTGCCAGTCATATATTACATGTCACCCGTCCTTCCTCCTTCCATCCTTCTTTCCCTTTTCGTTCAACCCATCCATCAAGGTCGTCTGACTCTTAGTCTTCTTCATAAACCTTTCCCAGCTGAGTTGAAGTCAGATAGAAGAGGCCACTAGTTACTCAACTCCTGCCGCTAATGCTATTGCTAAGTAAAGGGTGTCTTCTTCAACCGTTGTTCACAACAACTTAGTCTCTCTCAACAGTACAGTGTAGACCCTTGCAGCGAGTGTGTATTGTCAATAAGTAAGGAATATAACTTACCACCGCCCGCCACTGCTGCTGGCTCACCCACCCCTGCAACTGCCTCATCTGCTCCCTCCTGGCTGGCGTAGCCTGCCCCGCCGCTGGCCCCGGCACTGGTGGTCAGTATGCCTAGAAAACACATTACACATTTTTTAGATGCCATATACGCCTGCCCCTATTTATTTTTTTTCAGTAGCAAGATTGAAAATAGTTACAATACATACATACACCACACACATCACTAGTACAAATCGGGTACTAGAGTAGAGTAGACAGCAGTAGTATGTCCTATCCTATCAAAAATAGTAAAATACCTGGTTGGGCATTTTGTTGGTGGCAATTTTTGAAAAGCCTTTCAAGAAGAGGACAACCCAAAGGACTGGACTCAGTGGCTAGAGCTATTGGTAAATCTGAGTTTTAAAACTTTTTAAAAAGAAAAAGAGGAGCCAACTGGGTAAGCTACCGACAGACTAATAGTAGTACAGAGTCAGAGGCAGTTAGATTGATGTAAAAAAAAAACAGACACTAGAAATATAATAACTAAGTAGGTAGGTAATGCAGGGATAACAAGAATTTAGAAACAGATAGATCGAAGAAGATTTAGTAAAAAATAGAATTAGGAAACGGAAATAATAGTTCGAAAAAATAAGGTGCAGTAAAAGTTAGGGAAATATAATTATTAATATTAACAACAGGAGGACTTCCTGGGGCCAGCAGCAGAGCCCTCTGTAGAGGAGCGATCCTGGCCCTGGGAGGCATCTCCAGCTCCCACCTCAGGCCCCGTCGTCTTCTTGCCCCTGGATGATGATCATGTAAGACATAATAAATAGGATAAAAATTGATTGGTGTGAAACAAATAATAAATATTTTAAAAAACGCTCTCAAAAGATTTTTTGACATGAAACGACAAATGCAATAAAATTGACCTATCTAAGCTGATCGACTAGTAGTAACGCGATCGTGGACTGTCTAGTTATTTTATTTATTAATCCAGTGTTCCATTCCGATTCCAGAATCCTAAACCTAAGTATCACCTAGCCTGCCTATTCCAAAGACATTGGAATGAATTGCCAAAAATTATATTTGCTTCTTCTAAGTTCCGATCTCATTCGCAATCATCAATGAATCAACCCCCTTTGACGGGCCAATTGTTCACTAAGTCTGCATTTCCATTTATTTTAGTCCTCAAAAATGCATAGATGGACGCATGCATATTGCATACACCAAATTGTTGGTTGGTTGCTGCTGATCATGTGCTGATGAGTTGCTATATTATTCACTCACTAACAAACTACAAAAGGTTCTATTCAGGACTGGAGTCAGCAGCACATGACGGAGGGAGGACGTGTCACGCGGACCGCAAAAAAATGACCAACTAATACTAAGTAACTAACTATAATAACTACCTACCACCAATATCTTAGTGACAGGACAAAGGAAAGGTGTCTCTCTAGCATTACCTAACTTAAGTTCTCTAACCTCTCTTACATAATCAGCCCAAGCGAGCGCAAAGTTGCAAACAAGTAAGATTAGTAGCGCCGAGCACATGTCTAGAAGAATAACAATCACTTAATATAAGATTTGTAAACGAAACTGTTGGGATCTCCTGCACATTCTTCTTGGAATGTTCCTTGGGAGATGTTCTCTACGTAGAACATGGAATGTGTGAAGGTTGGCAGTTGCTGCCTGGGAGCCATCAAGACGGTCACAAATAAACGATGTACCCACCTTATCTCTTGTGGGGTGCTTCCTTTAATTGGCGACGAGTTGTGCCGTCTTGTTCTCCCGTTCCGTCGTGGATCTCCGCTTCCTTCCTCGTTCCTGCGGATTTCCGGAGCTCTGTTCTCCATGTGGGCCTTTTCTCTTCGCTTCTTCCCTGGAAGGTGATTCGTCCAAGCCCTGCACATTCCTGTGGATTCCTGCTCTGCCCTGGTGTCTCCGTACTCAGTTCAGCGTTGATTTCCTCGCCTTTCAGGTACTCTGTTTGCCCCTGTGCGCGCGCTGTTGGAACAGCCGTTGTTCCTCGCGCTCTGCCCTGCGACGCTGTGACGTTCCAGCGTACTGGATCTGCCTGACTTGCCTGACCCCTGCACGTATTGGAGGACGTGGCGTCCGGCCATTTTAGCCTTTGCTTTTCCTTGGTGTTGCCATGACAACACCACGCTTTGTTCACTGATGCGCACAGTTCTACGTATGCGTGTCAATTTCAAGGAAATTTTCACCGCTGATGCGCACAGCTGACTAAGGATCCCTGCGCACAGCTGATTGAGGATCCCTATGCTCATTATTCCTAGCACTCGCTGACGTGCACAGCTGACGTGCACAGCTTATGGCGTGAGCTTGTGACGACATCACGTGCTCACGCGATTAACCCTTCATTGTGCGCCTAAATCAACGTTAACCCTTCGCTGACGCGCACAGCTGTTTTCATCTTATGTCAAGTGCACGTTTTTTAACCCTTCGCTGATGCACACAGTTTATTATTGAATGTACGTTTTAAGCATTACACAAAATCTTAGTGAACATCCATTTTCGTGTGTAAGCACTGAGTATTCCTGCAATGCGTTCCATTGGATGTTCATCATTTCTGTGATGCACTCTCAGTGTACATTACAAAACCTTATTACTCCACGTGCAATTTTTTTAATTATTTATCCCTGCATTCATTTCTGTCGTGTGGGCAGCAACTCACCCACGCTCTGTTGCGGTATGGATCACATTACCGCTCCGCCTCCCTTCTTACAATCTCCTGGTTCTCCTCCCATGATTTGGCAACAGTGGAAGGATACATTTGAAAGTTATTTGGAGGCTATAGATGGCGACACGTTCACCACTAAAAAAAAGAAGGCACTCTTGATATATAATCTGGGTGCAGAGGGTAGAAGCATTATAAAAACTTTAACCCTTGAGGTCGTCAACACTCGTGTGAGTGGTGGTGATGATGGTGATTCCTTAATCGTTGACGACTATGCATCTTTGATCAAAACTTTGGATAAGAGGTTCAATCCTAAGAAAAATGTAGTACTTGAGCGTCACAAGTTTTTGCAACGTGCCCAGATTCCTGGTGAATCCATCGATGATTTTGTTTCTGCTCTTAGAACCCTGTCAGTCTCATGCAATTACAGAGAATTTAGGGATGAAATCATACGTGATCAACTAATCGAACGCACTTGCAACAAGAAAATCCAAGAGAAACTTCTGTCTTCGGACGACCCCGATCTTGAAACAGCCATCACTCTTGCTAAAAGCATTGAACATTCCCAATTTTGTATGAAGGAAATGAGCAATCCTTCTCAATATAGCGAAGTAAAGCTACTATCATCTAAGCATAATTTGAAGCCTCACAAAGTTCCCACTGAAAACACAGGGCGAAATTCTTCTTCCTTACCCTCAACCAAGATCAAATCTGAGAGAGCACAACTATTTTGTTTTCGTTGTGGTAGCAAGAATCATCTAGGAAATGCGAAGTACTGTTATGCTTTGACCCAGTCTTGTTTTAAATGTGGTAAAAAAGGGCATCTGGCTCGCTTTTGCAAAGCAACGGGGTCCAATAAGGGTAACAACCAAATAGTCAAGTACATTGAAGAGGACTCCTTTGACTCTGGTGAAGAGAATGATAATATGCTACTAATGTTGTCTTCGTCACCTGCACAATCTGAGGGTGTTGTTGAAATTGCATCCATGGGTGGCTTACGTAAAAGGAAATCTCCTGCATGTATTATCCGTGTGAATGGGAAGAATGTTAATTTTTGGCTGATTCTGGTTCTCCTTTTACCCTTATTAACGTCAAGGATTTTGGGTCGTTAGAAAACATTCAGTTGCACCAGTCAGATATTAAATTTTTTGCTTATGGGGGCAAAAGAGTGGAAGTTCTGGGCAAATTTGAGGCGAATCTGGAATTCTGTGGGGATCTAGCCACTGGACCTGTATTCATCGTCAAGGATGGTGCAAATTTGTTAGGATGGGAGGAGCAGGGGGAACTCGGGATCATCCTTGATCCCAATCATCCGGACATGGTTCTGTCTAAACGTGAAGCTTGCAAATTTTACACTCCCTTTTCATCCTTAAATCCTTCCGATAGTGCAGTAGTAAAACACTTGTCTGGGGATGAGTGGATCCAAAAATATCCTGAAGTTTTCAGTGACAAGCTTGGGAAACTGGTAGGCTTCCAACACCGCATTATTCTAAAAAGTGGTGCTAAAGCTACCGCACACAAGGTGCGCAAAGTACCTTTGAGTTTGCGTGTGGAACTGAAGGAAGAGCTTGAGCGTTTATGCCGCATGGATGTGATCGAGGCCATCGAAGGATCTGAATGGTTGGCTCCCATAGTTCTCGCACGCAAGGCCGATAAGTCCCTTAGGATGTGTGTTGACTTGCGCGATCTGAATTCCAACATTTGGATCGACCGCCAACCGTTACCCAACATTAATGAAATGCTGGCGACGCTTGACGGAGCTAAGTATTTTTCGTCATTCGACATTTCTTCAGCTTATCACCAAGTTGAGTTATGCAAGGAGTCCAGACATCTTACCTCTTTTGTAACACCGGAAGGAGCTTTCCGTTACAAACGTATGCCTTTTGGCCTGGCATCGGCTTCCGCTGTGTTTCAACGCCTCATGGGGAATCTATTCAAAAACACAGCGGGAGTCGTGTTTTTCAAGATGATATTCTGGCGTATGCAAGTACTGAGGCTGAGCATGATAGCAGAGTTAAACATGTTCTTGACACTGTAAAGCTTCACGGGTTAACCTTAAGGAAGGACAAGTGTAAATTTTTTAGGGAGGGTGTTGATTATTTAGGTCACCACATTTCCTGCAAAGGTATTGAGCCCAAAATAAAATTTTTAGATGCCATTCAGAATGCACCGTCACCTACCAACAAGGATCAATTGCGTTCCTTTTTAGGACTGGTGGAATATTATGCCAAATTTGTAGAGAATTTTGCTGACAAAACCTCCTGTTTGCGAGAGTTACTAAAGAAGAACGCTAAATTTGTGTGGTGTGATAAATGTGTCAATCAATTTAGTATTTTAAAAAAAGAAATCGTGCTGGCTCGCCCTTTGAAATTGTTCAACATCAATGACAAATGTATTGTTTCCTCTGATGCCAGTAACATTGGTTTGGGCGCTGTACTAATGCAAAGAAGATGTGATGGTCGTGAGGAGACTATTGCGTTTGCTTCCAGGACACTTCGTGGTGCTGAGAGTTCTTACTCCACCATTGAGAAAGAGGCATTAGCTCTATGGTGGGGTGTCCAGCATTTTCGGAATTTCCTGTGGGGAAATGAGTTCATCCTCAGAACCGATCACAAACCTTTGGTTGATCTTTTCACCACCAAAGGTGGGGGTCGTGCCACCCCACGAATTGCCAAATGGCAATATAGATTGCAAGAATTCAATTATCGCTTAGAATATGTACCTGGTATCAAAAACAACATTGCTGATTGTCTTTCCCGTTTACCTCTTGCCAACAACATCAGTGTACCTGCCGAGGATGATCTCGATATAGTGTGTGCCATCAGTGCTGTGGTTGATGCGGTGAAGGGTGCACTTTCTGAGCAAGAATGGTTGCATGCTCTATCTGAGGACAAAGACATTAAAATGGTAGTGGACTTTTTGGCCCAGGGGTGGCCTGTGAACAAGGATTTATCATCCGAGTTAGTTGCTTTCAAAAGAGTGTGCGATGAATTATCATTGGTGGACGGAATTTTGTGCAGAGGTGGTCTTCTGGTTGTTCCCACTACTATGCAGAAAAAGGTTCTAGATCTTGCCCATGAAGGTCACCAGGGTATTCGTGCCATGAAACGCAGAATCCGTGAGGACTTTTGGTGGCCTGGGGTGGATAGGTCCATCGAGCATTTTGTCAGGGACTGTTGTGCGTGTGTCCTCAGCGATAAGACTCAGGTGACTCATCCATCTCCCATTGATCCTGTGATTGTTAAAGATTTACCTTGGTGCAAGCTAGCCTTTGATGTTGCTGGTCCATTTGGGATTTCTGGTAGTTCTCCCCTGTTTGCTTTGGTCTTGGTAGACTATATGTCTAAATGGCCTGAGGTTAAATTTGTCGAATGTGTTAATTCCTTGTCTGTCATCAGTTTTTTTAAGGAAGTGTTTCTCCGGGAGGGATTTCCTGAGGAACTGGTGACAGACAACGGAACTCAGTTGGTGTCTCTGGAGATGCAAAATTTTCTCAAAGAACATGGCATCAAACACGTTTTGACATCACTCTATCATCCCCGCAGCAATGGATTAGTTGAGCGTTTTAATCGTGTCATTAAGGACCAAATGCAATTGGCTTTGGTGAATGGTTTATCCTGGCGTGTGGTGGTGGCGGACATGTTGTGGGCAATTAGAACCACTCCTCATATAAGTACGGGGATGTCACCTTTTACCTTGCTTAGAGGAGAATTGCCGGTTCCAAATTGAACAAAGATTGGATGTCTAGGAAGGATGTTGACCAATCTAAACTTGGCAAGGTGGCGGATGTGAGAACCGCTGTTCAGTCTAAATATGTCACCGTTTCTGAGAGAGTTTCCCCTGTGTGCGTTGGAGATTGGGTAAGAATCAAGAAGCCTGGATTCATTCGCAAGGGGGCTTCTAGGTTTTCTACTCCTGCTAAGGTGGTGGATGTAAGGGACAGGGTGGTGGTGTTGGAGAACGGCAAGATTTGGAACAAATCTGCCATCTCTATTGTTCCTGAATCCAAAATGGAGTATGTTGGTGGGAAAATGGGTGTTCATTTGGATTCCCCTCGGGCAACTCCTGTTCTCCCTAGTTGTTCTACTTCTTGTCCTATTCCTCCCAATAGGAATGATCATCCGAGTTATTATGCTTACAAAAGAGTTTCTTCCAGAATGAGATCCACGCCAGCAAAGTTTCAAGACTATGCTATGTACTGATGTTACACTTTGTTCCTCTAGGTCATGATTTTTACATGTTTGGAATGTTGTCATTGTTTTTACAATCGCATGTTTAATTTATTCATTGCATTGTTTTATTGCTTATTCTTCTTTCTCTTCTTTCATTTGTGGGGAGGGAGGTGTGTTGGGATCTCCTGCACATTCTTCTTGGAATGTTCCTTGGGAGATGTTCTCTACGTAGAACATGGAATGTGTGAAGGTTGGCAGTTGCTGCCTGGGAGCCATCAAGACGGTCACAAATAAACGAGGTACCCACCTTATCTCTTGTGGGGTGCTTCCTTTCAGAAACTTACCTGCATGTAAGAAGCAGCAGCATTCTTGCTATTTGGGAACAAAATAATATTCACAATAACACAGAACAGCACACACAATTGTAATATAATTAGCTACTCACCAAGCACCACAACCTCAACACCTAGCAGGTTCAGCAGGTCCTGCTCCCGGTCCAGGATGTCGGACCACAGGTGAGTCAGCTGGTTGTGGGTGCGCCGGACCTCAGAGCAGCGAAACACTGCCCAGCGCACCCTCGCCCTCCGACGGTGATGCTCCTGGATCCCATAGCCGGAGCCAGGCCTCCCGCCTGCTGCCAAGGTTAAAGGGAGGTGGCGCTGTACAAAAAAAACAAGGGCGGCCACCCCCACCTCAGAGAACAAGGCCCGGGCCTGCACTCCTTCCAGGCATCGTCTTCCGCAAGGAAGGCGGCTCCTGGTCGCACTACCTGTAGCCATGGTTCTGGGAGGGTGCGGGGGGACGGAAAAGAAAATGTAGAAGTAAAAGATAAAGTCAAGAGAAGAAGTAGGGAAGTAAAAAAAAATAAAAAGCAAGTAATAGAAAAACAGTGCAAAAAATGCAGTAAAAGTAGAAATAAAATGCAAAATATACACATAGGGAGAGAGAGGGATAGATAATAAATAAAAAAGGTCAGAAAAAAAGTTTTAGAAACAAAGGATTGAAAAGATTGGAGAGGATTCCAAAACAGGCCCCAGAACCATACAAAGAGTAGAAAAACAAGATGGCCGCGCCCAGTGGCGACCGCGTGGTGAAGTTTGCGTGATATTTCCCCCCGAACACGCAAACCGCGTTGCCGAACATCAGAAACGTCTCGCGAGCATACGCGAGCATGCGGAACAAGCAACTCCGCATGCTCGCGGAACTCCGCTTAGCATTGCAGAGTTTTTTTACCGTTTCGCATAGCACGGCTACGCGAATTCCGCCCGGGCTTACTCATAATAGGTGTTATTTATCGCTCCTGAGAAATAACGTACCCCGTGGTATCATTATTTATCTGGGGCTATTTATCAGGGACGATTAATATCACCTTAGCTTGTAAAAAGGACCTAAATCTCTGAAATGGAAGTCAAAAATCCTCAGCGTAGCAACGCAGCAGGTTGTGGCCAAGAAAGGCTCCATGAGGCCACATAGCTGTAGGATGAGATCCCGGTGAAGCTGTTGACTTCTTTGCGTGAAAGCAGTGAGCGGGAGAAATTCAAAATTCGCACCCAAGGAAGGTTCCTTGCTTACTGGATACTATTGGCGCCTTCGCACGTTGAAGATCTCTGTGTCCGGACTTAGGGCCTGAAATAGACGGCAGCGGTCCCAAGTCCTCTGTCGAGATGTCAGCGGTCCGACCACCATATTTAGATGCATGCTGGCTGACTCTCCATCTGCTTCGACAGAGTGTTCTGTGTGGTACATAGCTCTACCGCTACAGATGCAGCAGACTCCAGTGCTGGCAAATAGTACTCTGTAGTAGACAGTTGTGCTGGTGGTGTTTTACCAGCGGGGTGCTGAAGGAGTTAATCCATCGCGGGATGTGGTCAGAATTGCACTATTCCTGTGGCTGTAGGCTGGATGCTAGTATCACACACCTGTTGTGTTTTGGCTAATTGTTTGTACCTGCATAACACACTATAAAACACACTCCATTTCAGACCATGATCCTTTGCCATTCCACAGCACCACAACATTATTCCACGGTGATTTCACATTCAAGTCAGGTTTTCATTTTGCTGTCTCTGTTACTTATTCATTCGCTCTCTTTTGAAAAAAAAATTTTGGGTGGGAAATTACAATCAGTCAAGTTTATAATTTCATAATGCGAGGTCATGGTGGATAAAATCATAAGAGTAGAGACACAATTGTTTGGAGCCCAAGTCCAAAATACACACCTATCTCAGAAAAAGGGAAATGTGGGCCAGAATAGTTGACAGAGTGCATGCTGTAGCAAGCAACCTGTGCACACAGGAGGAAATTAGGAAGAGGTGAAGCAACCTGCGGGTGATAGTGCGTTCCCTGGCCTCCAAGCATCACCTAGAGGCCCAGAGGACTGGCGGTGGTTCTCCCAGACTCCTCTTACAACTATTTCCTTGGAAGGAGAAGGTCTTGCAGATCCTACATCCTGAAGGCTTGACAGGAATCCCTGGTGGAGTGGAGGCTGGTAAGTTACACTTAGCAGTGTGTCACTAAACCTAAATGTCCTGTTTGTATTAGAGTTAGCTGTTGCTAATGTGTTCAATATAATTAATGTTAGATAGAAACCTAAATATAGAAGTCACATCTTGTTTGACTTGTCTGTTTGAATGTATTGAGTTGTATTTAAGATAACAGGTTTCACTAGCCATCACATTTCACATGATGTTCTGGTGCCTGTAAGTGCATGTACTTTCTCTTTTAACTGCAGAGTTACGCAAGGTATGTTCAAGTTACAATTTTGCAAGTATACTGAATGTATCATTGAAATAACTACCATGATGCCTTGTTTCTGTTTTTTGAAAATCATATTGCTATGTAATTTTGCTCATTCTCACTTTTCAAACTTTTTTTCACATATGGTAAAGTGTCATTGATTGACCAATACCTATTTAATGTTTTCTACTGAAAATGTAATTGAATTGATGTCATGAGTACCTGGGCGGAGTTCGCAGAGTTCCGCGAAGTGCAAAATAAACTCCGCCGTGCTACGCGGAGCTCCGCAATCTGCGGAGTGCGTTAGATAAATGCAGTTCGCAATGCTTTTCAGTGCCAGGTGCTTGTCCGCACTGTGCAATCATCGCGAATGGCACCATGCACATCGCAAGTGGGCACTTCTTCCTTTCTGCCGCTCGAGTAGATTTTTACTCGAGCGGCAGCTTTCTCAATGGGAATGGATGGTTTCTCAACGCGAGCGGTCGCGAGCATACGCGTCCACTCGCAATGAGAAATCTTACCGCCCGCGTTGAGAAATCTCGCAGGGAGGTTGATTTTTCACGCTTGCGCTCATCAACTTCACGTTGACAATGTCAAAAAGTTAATTATTGAATTATCATAAAGGAATTACAAGTAGGTAATGTTTCTCATGGTCTCAACAATGACAACAGAATACAAATACCAATAACTCATCAACTAGTAATTTATCACATTTGTCAAAGATTTTTCTGTCAACATGTTCACAAACATTTCAATCCATACATGACACAAATACTCAGTGCCATTTTCCCATTGCCAATTTCAGACCTTGCCGACATGAAGAAGGGGATAGAACAAAAAGAGCCAGATTCAATAGGCAAATCATTATTATTCTATATCATTAGCTGGAGCTAGATCATCTGGCTCACACATGGAATCTCACATCAAATTTTTTTTTTTTTTTACAGAGTTTTATATAGCGCGAACTAGACCCGAATCGGGTATCAGAGTGCTTTACATAGCACCAGTTGCAGTACATGAGTTGCAATAACAGCAATAGTCAAAATCATGGAGGTACTACATTTGGTAGACACAGTATCATTCCAATACACTGTCCCAGTTTCTGGGAGAATGTCTTAAACAATGTTTAAGTGGTGTGCTACAAAATGTTTGTCCTACAATGATGAGACACATACACATTACACTAAATGGGGATTTAGGCGATGTGAATGGATTTCAGTATGCTTTGGCTTCATTACCACATGTGGTTTGAGCAGTTGATGGTACATATATTGGCTTAGTGTGAACACACGGCAGAGAATAAGTCCAATGCAATCTTCAAAACATCCATACAATCACTGTACAAATTGTCTTGGTACAAGATATGTACACCCACAGTCTGTGTCTGTCTTTCCCAGGATCAACCCCGGGTCCATTTGTACTTCAAAACAGCACGATATAACTGCAAATGTCACAACTTTGAAATTTTCACATGAAGATGGCATGGTGAAGATACCTAAAACATATTAAAACAAAAAGATGAGTAATGAAACATAACAAAATGTACACATTACAAAGTCATCTTTTTGAGGACACATTTCCAAAAACACAATCAGAGATAAACAATCAAATATGAACACAAAAGTCTATGTGTCAAAACTTTGATCAACAAAGGCATGTGGCCTGGATTTCCCTGAACCTGCCCTTCCTAAAAAATGTCCAGTACATACCTTTTTCCTCATTACATCAATAGTTGTTTTAACAGTTAATCTGATAATATGTAAACAGATACTTACACTCACGTGAAGAAGTTGTCAAATGAAATAAATACCAGCATTTGTAAAGCGCACAGCTACCTCCGGAGAGGTGTCCCGGCGCTGGGGGCCCTCGGGAAGATCAAGCAAGCTATTGCCCAGAGTCACATTGTGCTGGGCTAACCTGCCGCCAGCACCGGGGATCGAACCGTGAACCCCTGGTCCGGAGTCAGGCACCCTGGCCGCTGCGCCACACCTCTTCCACGACAAAGACATCCTGACGTAAGTCAACTTCTTCCTCCTCACCACTATCATCTTCTTTTGGCTTTTCAGGATGCTCAACCTTTGGCTCTTCATGGTCTCTATCCTCTGCGATGTAAGGGATGTTCCGTCGCAGGGCTATATCGTGCAGCATGCAGCAGGCCATGGTGATTTGGCACACCTAATTGGGTGATTAGAGGAAGGCTCCACCAGTCTTGTCCAGACAACAAAATCTGCCCTTTAGGAGCTCATAAGCCCGCTCCAATGGCCTCTGTGTACTTCCATGGGCCTCATTGAGGTGGACTTCCCCTGGCGTTGTTGGATTCCTCAGCAGTGGCAACAACCCTGGTTGGTTAGGATAAGACAAGTCTTCTAAATGGAAAAAAAAGAAAAGAGCCAAGATATGTAACACCATTTCAGATGTTTCACCCTGAAATTACCCAAACAATATTATGTCAGATTGTACTTACCAACAAGCCAGGCCCTCTTACGTCCAAGTTGTGATATTTGCAGGGGTAAGCTGCTGTTCCGTAGTACAAAGGAATCATGGGCTGATCCGGGGAAATGAACATAGACGCTTGTGATGTACACATCAGCTAAGCAGACAACTTGCATATTGATTGAATGAAAGTTCTTCCAATTCCGGTAGACTTGTTCCTTGGCGTGTGGTGGCACAAAAGCAAGATGTATGCCATCAATTGCTCCAACCACATGTGGTAGGCGACCCAAAGCATAGAAATCGCTCTTCACATTCAAGAAATCCTCATGTCGTGGAAACTGGATGAAGCTGTTGGTGTTTCATCATCGACGAAAGAACTTCTTTTAGCACACCATTGAAAATTGGTTCTGACATTCCACTAGATATTACCACAGTGTATTGGAATGATCCTGCGGCCACAAAATGAAGAACTGCCATGAGTTTGACAATTGGTGTAATAGATATGGGATTTCTGTTGTGAGGCAGAAATCTGGCTCCAGCTGATGAAATAAATTCAGTATAGTTTGCCTATTCATCCACATTTTTTGATAATATCCCGTTCTTCCATGGTGGCAAGGTCTGGAAATGGGCGGTATACTTGAGTCTCTCATCTCTTCACTCTCCCTGGGTTCAAATGTCTACATTGGAAGAATTGTGAACATATTTTAACGTTTTCCACGTAAATCATTTTTTCCTTATTAACCCAAATGTAAAGTTGTGCTAAAAAGATATGTGGTTTTAAAACATATTTAAATTTAACATTCATTTTGTGTCATTTCTACTTCACAAATGTCATTTTGTAGCTGTCAATAATTTAAATATGAAAGAATGTGTAAATAAGACATTTCTAATGTATTTTTAAACATTCAATGACTTAAATTTTCTTTAATAACAACATACCATTAACTGAGGTGTAAACAACACAACTCAAATATCGCATTTAACCACAGTAACGCACTACATATAAATGTTTTTCTTATAACATATATGAGCGTTTTTCGAAGTTTGATTATGCAAACAAACTACCCACCATTTTGAGTGGTGGTGACGCACTTAACAGTAACAAACACACTATTTGACCTTCTAAAATGGCGTTTACCTGACTTCGTCATCAGGACATTTATAACCAGACTTCTGAGACGGAAGTCGACCACATAGTGGGTGTTCAACTCCATGACGGGCACAGCCATAGACTAACGTGTGTGAAAGCGACGTACAAAGGCCAACCGTTGCGTCTATCTCCGCTGAAAAATGTGTATGTCGCGGTTGGAAAAAACTCACTTACCTCTTTCACATTTGCTGCTGTTTGTGACCTCTGGAAACAACAATGCCAGGTCGAGCAGTTGAGAGGGCCTCTGCCTTCTTGCCAAATGAGCTGGAGTTGCTGGCAAAGGAGATCCTTTCCCCGTATGGCCAGCTCTATGGCTCACCAAAGGAATAGGTGCATGTTTGAAATGCGTATGTGAATCTGTCTATCTGTTTTGTTTCCATTAACACAGGTTAGTATGTCCCTTTGAGTTCATGAAGTGTAGTAATTGATGTTAACTGTCAAATATATTTTGTTCCTTACATAGGACAATGAGTATGGCATTTGTAAGTATTAAAAAACATAGTATGTGTTGTGTGTTTAAAGCCAGAGATTCATTTTGGTGTGTATGTAGATATATATATGTATGTATGTATATGTTTGACTTACATGTGATATGTTAAAAACTCACATCATGTAAATCAGAAAACACATTATATACTCTTTACAACTATAAATAAATATGTTTTCTGTACAAACCAAATGAAAATGATGTTATCCATGTGTATCGTCCCACAAACCACTCAACCTAAATCAGGGGTCTCCAAACAGTTGTTTGGGAGATACCAGTAGCTCCCAGACCCCGTCAGAGTAGTACACAGCCTTGTGGCCACTTATTAGATGGGCACAAGGCCATTTTTTCACATAAAAGTTAAGGGAAGGCTGTGTTCGTGTGACATTATGATCATCAGGCTGCAGATAGCAGGGCCTGACAATGAGCAGTGCTCTTTCAGAATCATGGGCCAGGCTGCGGCTCTGTCACAGGGACAAACAACTGAAGCACTGAGGTATATCTGTCATAAACATATATCCTTGCCAAGTCAAATTTTGAGCTGTGCTTAAAAACATGCCACTGAATGCTTTTAAATGGATGGCAATTGAAATGGAGAGGTACCTTACATCTTGAGCTAACACTTCATTTCATTTTACTCCCATTTCAAAGTGTTTCATTGCCAAATTGAAGGTCCCTTACTCCCGGTGGCCAGTATTCCCCGTGTCATAAGAATTTATGTATAGCCTTCAGTAGTTCACAGTGTTTTGCACTGATCAGAATATGTAGTAGCCAGCTGGGCTAGATGATGTCACAGGCCTGGATTAGTGAGTTTAGGCCATGACATAGGATGAAGGTAGTCAACAAGCAACTACAAAAGTGTGTATTAATATATTTGTTTTGGTCAGCATGTAAAAATACACGTTGTATGGTAAATTATGAGTGATGCTTGTGATCGGTGTAGTAAAATTGTGTTACGTCAATACAGACAAACAAAGAGTCGTCACAAAAGCATTATTCTGTCTTTCATTTCTCATGCCCATATAGGTCAATGCCCATCAGGAAGAGGTGGGAGGACCTATGAAGCTGGACCAGAAAGTTAGCCGAAGTCCAGCTCGGCCAGTCCTCCCAACGTGGAAAGCGTGTGCGCCGCACCCTGACCCCCCAAATGGCCTGCAATCTTGCGGTGGCCTATCCGGAGCTCGATGGGCAGTTGAGAGCCCAACAGCAGCATGGAGGGGGTAAGTTCTTATTAGATTTTCACATGTTGCATGACTACGTTTTGCTTACAGCCAGGATTTTTCCCATTAACATTAAGGGTGACCCAGGTCCAACACACAAGAAGAGTTCTTGAAGTTGTAAGTTTTCAACAATGTGTATGATGATGTGCTTTGTCTATTTGTTGGAAAGGATCCCACCTGATTCCTGTTCACAACCAAAGGACTGTTCTGAGTAGACACATGGCTGCCTGAACTACACATATACATCAGGTTCTTTGATGTCATAAAGATGTGATGCTCCTTCACTATTGTGGATGATGTAATGGTAGCCCTATGACATGTGACATAGCATACAATGCACTTATTATACAGTGTATGTACCAAACGTTGCATTAGTAAGTTGGGATTCTACACAAACAAGAGTGAGCATGTGATCCAAAATGACTAGTGACATGAGAATTAATGGTAACATTTTGGAATCAAAGCATATTCAAATGGTGTTTAGCATCAGAAATACTGTTTCATGCATGTTAAAAGTGACAGATTTACATGATGTCTTTCTCCTTCACAGATGTGTGTGTAAGCCAGTCTGTGTTTGGACAAATAATTGTGATAGGCATACAATTTGTGTTGAAACACAGACAGGAATGTGTACACATTGGTGACAAAGTAACACATACCCAAAACCATTTCTCACTGTCCTTTGTCATGTCCAGAAGATAAATCAATGATGGAGAAAACTGTGAAACTTAAAGGGGTTTTGGAAGATGGAATGTTCCATCACATATATGTAGGAGTATCTCATCAGGAAAGCTCATGACAAATGTAGAAGTGCATCAATTTGTAATATGTTGCATATTGTGATTTACATTTGAATCTTTGAAGTTAAAATTATATATGAATCAGTGTATGTAATAATTACTGTGATGTTCTACAAATTTTTGACTACAGTGAAAGCCAGCATATTTAGTGAAACACCTTCACAATGATACAACAAACTCCAAATAACTAGAGATATTTAGGAGTCAAATGTGAAAAGGTTTTTGCTTTGTACTGAAGTGTATTAGAAATGTTTTAAGGGCTATGTATTTACTTACGCTGTAGAAGTAATTTGTCAATCCACTCAAATATTTGTTTCTTACTCTCTTAAACAGTATAGGTATCTACATAGTATGTGATACATTGCTAAGCTACTTCAGTGCAGAATCCATTTATACTTTTTTACATTTGACATATACTTTAGTTACTTGAAGTAAGTGTTACCATTATGTAATGCCCAAACAAAGGTTACCTGCTTTCAGTTTAGACTAATATTTGTACAACATTGCAGTATTTGTTGACACACATTTATTCATATTTTACTTATTGAGAATGAAAAGTATGTAGATTTTAGGGCCTTGTGAACACACTGTACAAAGGTATTTTTGGTTGATATCCTTTATGGTGACATGAGTTCACTATTCTAAACAACGAAGCCCAACCATTCAGAGGTGTTAAACAGTTCCTGGAGAGACATAATAATAGATGAGACAAGATCATACTTGATTTAGGAGCTATCATGGGGAATGACAAAACTGTGACCAAATGGTTTCTGAAAATGTTGCCTACATGCATGAGCTTATGGTAATGTAGAACCAAAGTTTGAGAGCCTTGAAGCAGGTGAAATATGAAAACTTGGAAACTGCTTTGTGTTCAAAGTTCATGATCAGTTCTGTTTACACAGATTCAATAAAACGATTGTATATGTCATTTCAGCATCATGAGGAGCAGGTGGGGGAGGCAATGGCCACAGAGGCAGGGAAGGAGTTGGCCACTGTGGTTCGGGTGCTGACACCACTGACAACGAGGGACCCAGTGGCATGGAGGGTGAGGGGAGTGCAACGGAGGCCGCCAGCTACTCAACATCTACTTAGGCATCCTCCAGCAAGCACTTCCTATCAACTACCTAGGAAGTCTATCAACTGCATCCTGGTCTGCTACCAAGAGTACCATCTCCACCCTCCCTCTTGCTCCCCTCCCAGTGGGGTGGTGTCTCCTTCGCTCCAGGTACCTCAGCCCCTGTCCCCACAGCTGCGCTGAGTGAGGAGGCTATCGATCTCCTCTGGAATATCTCTGTGGGTCAGACTGCACTAACGAATGCCATCCAGAAGCTTGGCTGCCATATGCAACAAATGGTAGCATACCTGGAAGACATTCACAGTGCTATGTCTGGCTTTCAGAGGTCTTTTCAAGCTCTAGCCTCCTCACTGATCGCAGCCTCCCAACCATTTCAACCTTTTGCCCCACCTGCCGCCCCATCCCAATTCCCTATTGCCAGACCTGTTCCAAGCACACTCACACCTTTGCATGCACCCACTCAAACAGACACAAGAAGCACACTCACACAGAAGCACAAACACCACATAAAACACAGGTGCACATCCAAATATACAGACACCACACACACCACCACATCCACATTCACAACCACCAGCACACCCATTGGCATCGCACCTACCACCTCACACACATGCACCACCACCAGCACAGATACAGCACCCACCACCACATCCTCATGCACCACCACCAGCACACCCACAGACATTACACCCACCACCACACCCACATGCACCACCCCCACTACAGAGACCACACCTACCACCACACCCTTTTGCACCACCCTGCAATCAGCACACCCACAGACATTAAACCCACCATCACATCCACATGCACTACCACATCCATGTGCACCACAACCACACCCACCACCTCCATATCACACCCATCCACACACAGGCACACCTTAGAATCCACACCCAAAAAACACAAATGCCCACACTCAAGCAAACAACAGACACCTAAAAAGACACACCCAAACATGCATGACATACACCAGACCCACAGGCACCTGCACCCTCAACAGACACATGCACAACAGCCACTGCCACTCCCTCTAACTCCCAAACCCAACTCCCTGTCAAACATCCTACCCATTTTCCTGTAGAAGGTGTCCTATTTGCCCTTTCCCGAACCCCTACCAAACCCCAACCCACCCCTACCAACCGAAAAGCTACCCCTTCCACACCCCAAGCCACCCATTTCACATCCCAACCCATCCCGTCCAAAACAGAAACCACCCCTACTCAACCTAAATCTACCTCTCCCAAACGCAGTCCCCCCCTTCCCATGTAAGATCCTTGAGGTGCCTGCTCTGCTTTAGATGCCCTTTCCTGAAGAGGTTCCACTTGGCAGTTAATTAATAGGCAAGCTTTGTGCCATCGTACAACAGTGCACATGACTTTTGCGACAAGTTATGGACTGCCTTTTAGAGTATTTGAGAGAGTTCTCTAATTTTTGGGAATAAACCCATTATTTTGATTTTAGCAAATTAGTCCTGCCATTATTTTCCCTTTGCAATTATTTAATTCCTAGCAATGTTTTTAACTCAAATGTGTAGTACTCATTTTTCTCTACCATGACGGCAGGTAATACAACAGATTTTTTAATGTCTACTTTGTTAAATGCATACACTGGTTATCATTGTATGTTATGGTCATTTGAATTTAGGTGCAGGCATTTATCAAAGTAATGGCCACTTGTACCAACTAATTGATTTTCAAAAATATTTTGGGAATTTGTTCCTACAGGTGTGTTTGTTTCACCTTGATTACTGAACAGTATGAGCACATATGCTTTACACCTTATACAATAGTGTGACTATCGAAACTAGATACAGTACAGGGCATGCAGTAGAGAAGGGGAAATTTTACATGGATGTATATGTTGAATACTTCAAATTTGGGCCTGACATTGATTTGACAGTTAATTAATAAGGTAAAGGTTACTCCTTGTCTAGTGTCATTTCTACATCATGTTAGATTGCACTTATCCCAATGAAGTGTGTTGCATATATGTTTTAATGTGACAATTTAATACATTTATTTAAACACACCTGTATGGTGACTTTTTTGTGCAAATGTCCATTTTTTTTAAGGCGGCTTGCACCAAATTAATAAATACAATGTGATAATATTGGTGTGTTTCTTTAATTTTCTTAAATGTCAACCTTACAGGCATATGCATTGCACATTGGTATGCTACTGCTTGTAAGAGAGTTTTATAAACACATGAGTCCAGTGCAAATGTTAACAGTTAAGTCAAAAGATAACAGGTAAAAGTGGAGCTTCCTGTCGATTGTGTCCACGACGGTGTTGATTTTGTTCATCATCAAGCAGCAGCAGAAGCAGCAGGACTTGGAAGATCGGGTCCATGGCACAAAAGGAAGTATGAAATTGAGAAAAGGTGAGTTTCTGCCTTATATCCCTTTCAATCTGCCTACTCGGGTGTGGAGGTTTCCCCACCACATTCATGTTGGCGGGAAGGCACATTGTGATTGGCCCGGCGGGGAAACTGGTGTCCTCCCTCTGACAGCCGCTTTTGCCTATTCCGCCATGAACGCAGTTGTTAATTCCTGGCAGTTTCGGCAGGGCGGGCTTTCGTCTATGGACCTGCTAACATCTAAATAGGGCGGGCAGACCACCAAGCCAGTGGGTGGGAAGGCCGCCAAAAAAGCGACAACAGGACTCAATCTGCCAAGATCTAAAAAAGGCCTTAGTCACTTTTTTGGAGTTCTTTCTCCTCCAGTAGGGATAGGCTGAAAGTTATAGCTGGGCAGGGCTCCATCATTCCAAATACCTTCTCCACCATGTCTCGTTGAATAGGAATTGCTGCAGTGGAAAACTCTGAGCAGAAGCAACCTGAATCTTTGGCCCAGCAGCTACGCACCTTTATCAGATCAATTTGGCAGGCTTGTCCTGATCCTTTTGATGTCTTTGGAGCCAAATTGTGTCTAAGTCCTAGGTTTTTCAAGATGTTAGGGTGAGTACACATTGCCACAGCCAAGGTTCCCAGGCCCTAAAGAGCAGCACTTGGGGGTCAAGACTCACTCCAGCAGAAGCCACCAGCAGGGTTCAGAGCAGGTCGAGTTGAAACTTGTCAGCTGGGATCTTCAGGAAAAGGAGCTTCTAGCAACGTATTGTTTTCTGGTAGCTTAACTGGAGATCAGTCAACTGACCCTTAGAGTCCACTTCCTTATCCCGGGTGCAAGTGGGAGCCAGTCCAGCCTTGAAGGTCTCTTCACAGGTCTCAACAGCAGGTGCAGTCTTTCTTCTGTCTTTCACAGGTCCAGTAGTGTTCTGAAGAGGGTGTCCATGGGTGCCACATTTATGTCTGGCACTAACCTGTGGGTGGTGGTGACTCCTGGCTCGTCCCTAGCCAACAGGGAAAACGTTCCAAGGAGTAACCCTACCCACTTTTGCAGCAGTTCACTCAAAACTTGTTCTAGGGGCTGCTCCTCTTTTATGGGCTTGTGTCTGGTTGTTTAGAGGGGCATAGGAGGGGTCACGCCTATGTGTTAGCTTACCCTGCCTGTGACAGGGTATGCATTTTTAAAGTTAATTAAGATCCTGGGCACAGCACAGATGGTCATCCTGTCATTCACAGAACACCCTCCAACACCCAAGGCCTTTGCCTCAACTCTAGGAGCAAGGTCACACTTCATCAAGGGGCTATTCATCTCCTGGGTGGAAGCACATGCACATGGGCTTCTAGAGGCTTTAAGCAGGGAAGAGGTAAGTTTCTAAAAGTACCTTTCTCAAAATATTTATTACAAAATTGACTTTACCAGTGAATTGAGCTTGTAATAGCTATTTTTAAAAGTCTATGAATACACTTTGTAGCTCTTTCCTAGGTGAAGATAGCATAAATACATTAATTATTGTATTCCATTGTTTTCCTATGGAACAGCTAACTACCCTAATGTGAAAATGGCTTTTTGAGGCCTTTTCACTGTAAGGACCTGTTTAACTTTAAACCTTTACATGTCCTACTTTTAAAAACCATGCATCCTGCCTTATGGACATTAAGGCCTACTTAGAGGTGGCATTAATATTTAAAAGGAGTGTTTAGGCCTGTCAAATGGGGTTATTTGACAGATTGAAGTAGGAGTTTTAAAACTGCCCAGGCAAGCTACATTGGTAGGCCTACAGTCATGTTTGCTCTGTCACTATAGTGTGTGGAATGATGTGTGCTGCAGTTCACTAGTAACATTTAATTTAAAGGCCCTGGGTACACTTTGTACCATATACTAGAGACTTATAGGTAAGCTAAATATGTCATTTAGAAGTATACCGATTCAACATGTTTTATGGGTCAGAACACAGGTACTATGTCTTGGTTAGCAGAGTCCACGTGCACAGAGTCACAAAACCAGCAACAAAATTCAGCAAAAAAATGGTGTGACCACTTAAAAAGGGGCATTTTGTCACAAATAGTATTCAATAATATTGGCCAGATTATCCTTGCTTTTACTATTTTGCCATGCAGGTAAATAATTAATACTATATCGACTCCCCAACCAAAGTGCCAGTAACCAACTTTGTTTCAGAAGAGAACTGGAGGACTTCTTTATAAGTAGGACCTGAAGTCTAAATGATATTTGCTAATGAGATCTGTTACCTCGATGTGGCCCCCATTGGTCTGAAAAATAGCTCTATTTTATTTCAGTCCATTGTATTTCGTGACTGTTCACACTAATATAAGTGTCCATGCTTCTAATTTCCAGATGATTCACAATATTGTATAAATGGATTTTATAAATGTTAAATGTATTTTTGTTCACTCATGTCAGTAGAAAGGTGAAACAGAAGAAAACATATTTATGAAAAATAGTTCTTACAAAACAGCAACCTAGAGATACACATTTGTAGAACCTGGAGGCAATCATGAATCGGTCTTAAGTGATGTCTGACTAGAATATCCTTGATGATGTTCTGATATACACATTTTTAAATCATTTGTTTTATTTATTGTATTTATATTCCTATCACTTGATATTTTTTTTATTCTTCAGTAACTATATAATTTCATTGTGAAAGTATGTTATGTAAAATATATTTTATTTCAAAATAAAATTATATGCCAGATAATGTTTTCATTAATTAAATATTGTATATAACATTTATTAAGTATGATACATATTTTTTATAGATAATCATTGCATACTTGATATTGTAAGGAATATTTGCATTTGAATTGTTACAATATATTCATTATCAATGTAATACTTATATATAATTTAACACAATAATTTGTGGAAAATATGCTATATATTTGCATTAGATATTTTTTGAAGTATAATGTTCTTTGCAAGACAATACATGTTCTAGTTTATACTATGTTAGTAAATATTTCTTAATCAATTCAACAATATTGTTACTATATATCCTAGATAATAATTGACTTTTACATTATTGATAATTAAAGTTAATGTTTTTGATGTATATATTTTTTGTCTATCTATATTTTTGTGGTCGGTATTGTGACATGCACCCCTTTCATCTAAGACACTTATAAACAATGGCTTTAAGCAGGGTTCTATATTAGCCTCCCTTGTTTGATTGGTTGATTGTTCTTAATGAACCTACTTCTGTTGACTATTAGCAAAGACTCCTCTCCAAAAGTAGGTGTTGTTTATGTATGTACGTTACTACACCTTTATGTTTTGGCATTATTGAATCTAAAACTATTGGAAATACAGAGTACTATCACAGCTTGCAGTAATATTTGTGTAATTGAATAATTGTATAATTAATATTGACAAAACAAATGAGTTAGTATTTGGATAAAAGTATTACACATTCTCATGGTTATATGAAAACACATTGCAGATAGTGGACAATTTCCAGTATTAATCTTTTTTAAAGGAATACCATGGATTGTCCATATGGTTCTACTTCAAATAAAAACAGTTGTTTCCATTACCAAATTGATGCAGTGTGGATGTTATTTAATGTGCTGTCTATACAGAGCATTCTAGGGCATTCACGCTCATAATATATAGCTGTGAACAACTTGTTCTTGATATATGGACTGGGTAAACTACATCAGAATTGAAGTAAAAATTGCCAAAATAGCCTTTAAGTTTACCAAAATGATGATGGTATTTATTTATTTGCAAAGTTTTATATAGCGCTGGCTAGACCCGGAGGTATCAGAGCGCTTTACATGAGGATCAGCGAGTTACAGGTTACATAGTTACATAGCGAGTTACAGGTTACATAGTTACAAAGCCAAGTATAGACATAGGAGAAAAAAATATGAGATTACACAATAATGTGAGTTATTAGCGCTTACACATGTCTTATGCGGAGGGAGAAGGTAGAGTGGGAATGGTGAACAGGGGTAAGGGAAGCAGGTAGGAAACACAACGGGGAGGCGAGGAAAACAATATCCGATGTCCGGCTGGGTAGGTGACGGCCGAGGGGTGAACCAGAGCCAAACTCCTCTATAGCTGCATAGGACAGCTCCACCGGGCATCGGTCAAGGTTGCTCGGGCACCGCGGTAAGTACAGACAGTTAGGTTTCCGCCCAGGGGGCATCGTCAAAGTTCCATCGAGAGCGCCGGTCACGGTGTTGCTGGGAAGCTCCCACCTCATCCTTCTGCTCACCCCCAGGTCAAGGGTCAAATAGTGATGTCGCTACCCGGACAGAGGTCAGCTGCCGTTAAAGCCTCCTTGCCTCCACCAAGAACCGGGGTCTCAGAGCTCCCAGAGGACGGAGGTGGAGATCGCTGGCGGCCGCATAGGAGAAATACCCTGGTGGTGACTGGTAAGGGTTCATCTCGCTCAGAGAGGTGTTTTGTATACATAGGGACGGTGCACAGCTGCTGCAAATGTCTAAAGTACTTCCCAGTCACGAACTCTGTCCCCGATGAAAGGCCTGGTCTCGGGAGACTGTTTTGGGTCTGAGTCACTGGCACCATTTTGGGGACAGTCACTACTCAAATAAAGATCGTAGTGGTGATGAAGTCGGCCTTATACTGAAGCACTCATTATTATCAACAGGCACCGCATCAGCAATAATCAGTGCCAAGCAAGAAATAGTTGCAGACGGTCATATCACTCGTTAAATGCGCCAAGTTCTAAACACGGGCTCCATCTTAAGGTCAGGCTCTGCACTCATGAGAATCACCGTGTTGATGATATCGGCTTAGCAAGGAATGGAGCCCCAGGCCACTATGAGGCAGTTCAAATGATCCTGCTCTGTGGGGGGGGGGTGCTTGCAGACAAAGATCTAATCTCCGAGTGCCTTTGCCAATATAAGGCACACTGTCTGAGGGGTTCCGGGGATTATTAGGCATAAGCATCCTACCTGGGTCCGTGTGTGGGCTCGATCCCGGAGTAACGCAGGAGGACCGATGCGGCGAATATGCGGCAGCGGGGCGCTCGGCCGAGCCGCGCCCGCTTCGTCGTGATTCCGTTGTACCTGCGATCCTGCGGGCTAGATGTGAGGATGGAGGGGGCCGCTCACAGCTGGACCAGTGCCCTCGGCCGGGGGCGCCCATAGCCATGGTGAACAAAAAAAGATGGTAAAATCATTAAGAGTTGAAGTTTGAATTTGCAGTTGTGATTTCTAGGAGCAGCTATAAATTTATATTCTGTGAAATGGACTCAACCAATAAAATATTGCTGTCTGCGTGCCCCAATCAAAGATAATACTGTGATGGCGAATTTAGTTGCTAGTCTTTTCATTGTGTCATAGATTTATTTGGTCATATTCCTGCAGTGGCAGGATAAAGTTCAATATCGGGAAATGATAGCAGCAATAGCTACCACCATCAAGGGTCTGGGTCTAGGTAAATCCTTCAATAGAAGAAGAGAATGTGCTGCTTCTGCCTAGGAACATGCACTAATATAAAAGTCAAGAACACATATCAAAAACATATGTCCACCTTATGTTGAGCAATGTTCACCCCGAGTGGGAAGGGTATGCCCAGACGTGGGTCCCTTGCTCGCTGCACCACCGGATTCAAGATATCCTGGCTGATGAGGGATAATGCCCTGAAACCGGTCCCAGGAGGCTTGTTTTCCGGTCCAGGGAGGACCTGGCCTGGCAGTTCGGACTAGACTGTTCCCATGAGGAGCAGGGTCAAGACTGATTTGCATGTGGCTGGGTCCTAACTGGAAAGGTGTGGCTGATCAGAAGGATGATGGATTTAGTGCCAGACTGACTGGGTGTCAGTGCTTGAAACTATTTCAGTATTCCATCCATCTTTTGTTGAGCAATGTTCACCCCGAGTGGGAGGGGTATGCCCAGGCATGGGTCCCTTGCTCACTGCACCACCAGATTCAAGCTAGCCTGGTTGATGAGGGGTGATGCCCCGAAACCAATCCAAGAATGGTTGTTTTCCACTCCAGGGAGGACCTGACCTGGCAAATTGGGCTGCACTTTTCCCATGAGGAGCAGGGTCAAGACTGATTTGCATGTGGCTGGATCCAACCTGGAAGGGTGTGGCTGAGCAGAAGAATGATGGATTTAGTCCCCGACTGAGTGGGTGTGAGTGGTTGAAACTATTTTAGCATTCCGTCCATCTTTTGTTGAGCAATGTTCACCCCGAGTGGGAAGGGTATGCCCAGACATGGGTCCCTTGCTAGCTGCGCCACCAGATTCAAGCTAGGATGGCTGATGAGGGATGATGCCCCTAAACCAGTCCCAGGATGCTTGTTTCCCGATCCAGGGAGGATCTGGCCTGGCAGTTCGGGATGGACTGTTCCCATGAGGAGCAGGGTCAAGACTGATTTGCCTGTGGCTGGGTCCAACCTGGAATGGTGTGGCTGAGCAGAAGAATGATAGATTTTGTCCCAGACTGACTGGGTGTGAGTGCTTAAAACTATTTCAGCATTCCATCCATCTTTTGTTGAGCATTGTAGACAAATATGCCACAGGTTTTCGAGCATTTCTGTGTATCTGTGTCAGCACTGAGAGAGCACAGCCCTCCCTCTCACTGCAAAAAAGAAAAAAACTTATTGCAAACTGGCATTCCTAGTGCTGGGGCCTGACAAAGACTCTCTTTCAGCTCTAGGAAAGCTTTCAAACATTCATTGTCCCATGACAAGGGATCAGACACATGCCTGTGTGGCAGCCTCAGTAAAGGCTTAGCCACCAAAGAAAAGTTGAGTATCCACTGTCTACAGTAGGCAACCATTCCTAAAAACATCCTGGCTTCCTTTTGCGTTCGAGGTGGATTCATTTGGAGAATTGCTTCCACTCTCTCAGGTGACACCATTCTAGCTCCTTTTTCAATTATGTCTCCAAGATATTGAACTTCTTCCTGACAGTACTGCAGTTTCACTGGGGACGCTTTATGTCCATTCTCAGCCAGGTGATTTAACAGAGCAATTGTATCCTGTTTACATGCTTCTAGTGTTTCTGATGCCACAAGCAAATCGTCTATATATCGTACTAATGCTAATCAGTTGGGCATCTGTACTGCACCAAGCACGCAATCTTCCTCCCCTCTCAAGCTCCGTCATAGAGAATCGTCTGAGCCCGAGCCATCACTCTCGAAAACAGGAAATTGCTGCAAAGTATTCTGTCCTGCATCTTGGAAATGTTGTAGTGCATTCTGATTCATATTTTGGAAAGTATTTGGGTTTGCCTTTGGCATTTGGCTTAGATTAAATCTTGGATTTCCCATATTTTCACACAGTGCAGCACAGCAACTTTGGGTACTGTACATCGTAAAAACTTATTTTATCTGTCCCTTGGCTTGTCCATATGAGGCGCTCTTAACATATAATGCCTACCAGTAAGGATGACTGGCTTAGGTAACATTTCCTATGCATTGATATACACACTTTTATGACTCATTGTCTCTGTATAATATGTCTGGGATGCAAGGACAGTCTATATTGGAATGAGTAGCTCTATAAAATAGGTAAATTGGAGAAAGGTAAGGAGAGGTAAGTGACACCATTGGTAGTGAAGTAATCTGTGCAGAAGGAGGTCATCACCAATGCTACAATGGTACACTTTGATAGGTTGATGCTTTATTGACTATGGGCCAGATGTACGACCGTTTATTGCAGTCGCAAACGGGTAATCGCCCCGTTTGCGCCGGCAAAATGGGGCTGCCCTATTTACAAACCCTATTTTGCGAGTCGGTAACTTATTACCGACTCGCAAAATAGGGTTTGTGACTCGCTGTTAGGAAGGGCTGTGCCAAGGGCGTCCCTTCCTAATAGCGACTAGCACTTCGATGTAAGATTGACACTCGCAGTTTACCATCCATTTCAAATGGGTGGTAAGCCACTCGCAAACGGGAATGGTTCCCCAGGGGACCCCCTTCCCCTTTGTGACTGGCATTGAAAATATTTTTTAAGAGCAGGCAGTGGTCCCACGGACCACTGCCTGCTCTTAAAAAATGAAACAGTAAAGTTTCATTTTTCTTTTTAAATTGCATCCTGTTTTCCTTTAAGAAAAACGGGCTGCAAAAAAAAAAATAGCTTTACTGAAAAAGCAGTCACAGATATGGTGGTCTGCTGTCCCCGGCAGGCCACCATCCCTGGGAGTGCTAGCCATTTCCAATGGGGTCGCAAATTGCACCTGCCTCATGAATATTAATGAGGCAGGCAATTTGCGACCCCATTAGGAATCACAAACAGTGTCTGAGACACTGTTGTAAATTCCAATTTGCGGGTCGTACATCTGGCACAAAGTGTTTTTGCATTTTCCTCTACAGGTACTTGGCCACAATTACAATCCACCTCATGTAGAAGCCATTGAAACTTCCTGTTTCCAGATGCTTATAACCCATTCATTAAACTTCACAGGCCATAATGATAAACAGCATGGCACATTATTTGTCCTGTCATATCAATCACAAAGGTAAAAACACACACAATAAATTTATAATTTCTTTAGTTTTCTTATAGTCTTGACATCTCCAATGTGTTATAAATCTCATTGGTCAAAGATCATAGGTTTGGGGGGATGGGGGTGCATAATTCCAACATATCCAGCTTTTAATAACAAAAGGAATATACCTGTAACTCTCAACATATGTTAAAAAAAAAACTCACTGCTGTGCGTCAATTCGAAATTAACAATAAGTAAAAAATTATCCTGTATAGTGTTATTCATTTTCAGTGCTCCTTTCTTTCAGGTTACAGAGTTAAAGAAAATCAGAATGGCAAAAGAAAGATTTATTTTCAATCACCTATTTTTTCCTACTAATAAAAAGAAGTGTTATTGGACATAATACAAAATTACAAGAAAAATGTATTAATTTAAGTTGATTGTCTCCAACATTGCTTTATTCGTGCTCTAAATTGTAATCCCACTAAATGGTCTAGTGGTACATAAATGAATAAAGCACTTTCTAGCAGCACATTAATGTTTATGGCATGTAATAAAAGTTTAGCTTTCAAATAACATTGTTATTCTAGTGAAGGATATAAAGGGATCATATCAACCAGTTCAATTAATGCCCCATTCTAGTGAGAAAAATGAGGATAATTTGAAAACAATAATGTGTAGTAATTGCAGTTCAACTTTTGCAAGTTATTCAACACTACAGTGTCATCAACAAACATTCACAGCATTTTTTCGATTGCAGTGTTTTGTGTGGATTGCAAAATGGAATATTTTTAAAGCCCCTTTGCAAAAGTGGACAAAGGGCACCAGCTCATGTTAAAAACACATTGACTAAAGGGCAGATTATGAGTTTGGCTGTCTTACGACAATACCGCTGCTGTGGTGGTCCCAAGAAGACCGCTCAGCTGGCAGTCTTCCGCCTGCCCTATTACGATGCATGGAGACTGAACCGCAGACCGCGTCAACGGAGTGTGTCCCACCTGTGCCGCGGCGGACTGCAATGTTGGCGATGCGTACACTATCACCATCAGGGCAGCGGGTTCCCACCGAGCCAATAACAAAAACACAGTTGTACTGGCGGTCCCCTAGTAGCAGTACCTTGACGGTGGTAGGCCGCCTTGGTACGCTCTCAGCAAAGCACCATAACAGTGGTCATTGGATGTGTACGAATACAACACAGCTGATGTCCATTGGCCAAGTGGATACACCTGAAACTCACACTATAAAACACACACCACTTCAAACCATGATCCTTTGCCACTCCACTGCAGCACAGCAAGGCAGAGCCCAGGTTTTTGGTGAGGTTAGGCAGCCCATTTTTTTCCCATCCCCGTTACCACTATCCACACACTTTTGTTGCACATTTTTCTCATATCCCTTGGTTTTTTTGTTTATTTTTTCATTGTAACTTACTTTAATTTGTAGTTGTCATACCCAAAAAATCCATGTTTTTCAGAGGCTGAGTTGTCAGTCATGGTGGATGAAATCATAAGACTAGAGTCACAATTGTTTGGAGCCCAAGTCCAACATACTCCTCTAAGTAAGAAAAGGGAAATGTGGTCCAGAATAGTCGACAGAGTGAATGCTGTGGGTACCACCCTGTGCACACAGGAGGAAATTAGGAAGAGGTGGAACTACCTGAGAGGGAAGGTGCTCTCCATGGCCTGCAAGCAACACCTGGAGGCCCAGAAGACTGGTGGTGGTCCATCCAGTGCCCCATTACAACTCTTTCCCTGGGAGGAGAAGGTCTTCTTGGCCATCATACATTCTGAGGGCTTGACAGGAATACATGGGGGAGTGGAGTCTGGTAAGTTACACCTCACTGTCACAATACCTCAATGTTCTGTTTGCTCTCAACTCAGCTTTTGCCATTGTGTTGTGTACCTTGTTTCATAACATGCAATCCTCAAAGTATCAGAGATGTAGGTTTGTCTGTGTTAATGTGTATTGTTGCATATAAGATCACATGTAATTGTAATTGCATTTATATAGCGCTTACTACCCCTGGTGTGGCGTTGAAATGCTTTTTCGGCCAATAGCACGCTACTCCAGAACCCAAAAAGGATTAGTGGTGAATTAGTATAGGGAGATATAAAATTTATTTGAGCTGTGGACATATGAGTTTGTTATTTGGATTGAAAAAGGATAGTGGAGGGATAGAAGAGGGAAGGGTTTGCAATTATATAGTGCTTGCTAACCCTGGTGAAGTGTAAAAGTGCTTTTTGTTGGGTAGCATGCTACTCCGGAACCCAAACAGGATTAGTAGGGAATTAGTATAAGGAAATATGAAATTAATTTGAGCGGTGGACATGTTAGTCTGTTAGCTGGATTGAAAAGGATAGTGGAAGTATGGAAGAGGGAAGTGTCTAGAAAGTGTTTTTTTGGTGGAGCTCATAGCAGTAGGAGGAGGTTTGGGATGAGTAAAGGGGAGGTGGAGCGGGGAAGAGTCAGAGCGAAGGGTTTAGGAAGGATTGTTTGGGGGATCTGAATAGTAAAAGAGGTATGAGATGATGCAAGGAGGGGTAGAGCAGGGAAGAGTCTAGAAAGGGCTATTTTGGGGATCATAGTAGTAGGATGGGGTTTGGGATGAGTCAGAGAGTGGAGGTAGAGGATATATTGAGAGAGGGATAGGGTGAGAAATAGGGAAGTGCATTGGAGAGAGTAGTAAAATGAGGTTTGAGATGAGACAGAGAGTCGAGGTAGAGGATATATTGAGTGAGGTATAGGCTGAGATATAGGGTAGTGCATTTGAGATGCTGAATTAGAAGTAAAGTAATAAATATAAAGATACATAAGTACATGGAAGGTATATATGTATAAGGAAGGTGATTTATGCAGATTTAAATTGTATTTAATAATCTCAGACTTTAAAGTGTTGCTGTACTTTAATTTGATTTTTTTGTAATTCAATAGTGAAGCAATTGTAGATGAATAGTTATGCTAACAATTTACTCATTTATGCAGTGACCTACATACATGTTAAGCATAGAATAAAATAATCATAAGTAATATGTAGATTTGCTAAGCAGAACTAATGAATATATATGTATATATATCTATAAATATATTTTTTATACACATTTATACAAAGCAATACACATATGTAGGTACACACCTATCGTCCAAATAAATGCTTATATACAGAGGGATATGCTGTATATTTATGTTTGAGTATGGTGGTTATGTGGGAAGAGACAACTTTTGAGTAGTCTTCTGAAGAAGGTAGTTATCTGTAGATCTTATGTTTGGGGGTAAAGAGTTTAATAGTTGGGCTGCTTGAACAGAGAAGGATATGCCACCTATGGGTTTTTTCTTCTATGGTGGGATTTTGAGGCGAGGTGCCAATCTAGAGTGGAGGTTCCTTTGTTGAATGTATTTGGCAATTTTATTCCTGATGAAGGGCAGTCCTGTTCCATGTATCACTTTGTGGGTGATACAAAGCAGCTTGAATGTGGATCTTCTGACAGCTGGTAACCAATGTAGGGCCTTCAAGGCAGGAGAGATGTGGACTTGTGGCTTTATATGTAAGAGTAGTCTGGCAGCAGAGTTCTGAATCCATTGTAGTCTTTTCATAGTTGTTAAAGATGATCCGTAGTAAAGGGTAATCGAGTTTAGACAGAACAAGAGAGATAGTAGCCTGGACCTTGTATGGAAATCCCAGGTGGGAGAAGATGTGTCACATAGTTTTTATAGTAATGAAGCTTGATCTTGCTAGTTTGTCCGCTTGGGCATTCATTGATAGCTTGAAGTCAATGGTAATTCCGAGGTTTCTTACTTTCTTTGATACTTTAGGCAGTGTTCCCAGATCATCAGGGCAAGCGGCAAGTGGGTCATAATTTTTCCAATCGCAACACGTGAGTATTGGAAGCATTCAATTTGAGATGGCCCCATGTCATCCACTGATCCACGGCTCTGATGCAACAGAAAATTTGTGAGTTTCCAATGTCTTTGGGCTTTCCAGTTTAAGGAGTATTTGTGTGTCATCTACATAGTTACAGCATGCGAGGTGAAATTGATTGCTTAGTGCCGTAATGACTTCATGTAGATGTTGAAAAGCATGGGTGATATGATAGAGCCTTGAGGGACCCCTGCTTTTGTGAAGTAAGGTTTGGATGAAAAAGGGGGGGGTATGGATATTAGTTCTGTTTTGAAGGTAGGATGGGATCCAGTCGAGAGCAGCCCCCCTCTATGCCGGCTTCGAAGAGTCTTTGTATTAGAGTGTCATGGTCAACCATGTCAAAGGCAGCTGAGAGGTCCAAAAGAAGTAGTGTAGCAACCCTGTTCCAGTCAACTGTGTTTTTAAGGACATCCCAGATGGCAATGAGGGCAGATTCTGTGCCTCTTCCTGGACAGAATCCTGTTTAAAATCAGAAAGTATGGAATTATCTTCAATGAATTGTGACATCTGGGTAATGCTGCTTTTTCTATCAGTTTTCCCAGGAAAGGTCCATTTGTAATCGATCTGTATTTGTTGGGGTTAAGGTTTGTTTTCTTTAGTAATGGGCATATGTATGACTTTTTTAGATCTTCTAGAAATATTCCCGTAGTTAAGGACTTGTTGATAATTCTTCTTACTAGTGTGGCAGCAGAGGTAGTTAGAAGAATTTTCTTGAAGGTTTGTGGTGGACATGGGTCAGAAGGGCTGCCGACAGGCATGCTTGCTTTGAGCTGGTCCATAAATTCACTGTGCGATATTTGTTGGAAGGAACGGAGAGGCTGGGTTAGCGTACTCTTGCAGTGTTTTTTCAGAAAAGGGTTGGTGTTAGTGGTTTTTTCTTTGTTTTAAATAGGAGTCAAAAGTGTCTGCTTTGGTCATGTAATGATTTGCCAGTTTGTCTGTGAATTCTTGGGTGATGGGATGAGCTCCTTTTAGGCAATTTAGTTTATGAAATTCAGTGAGAATTTGATAGAACTCTTTATTTGCACATTTAGCATTTTGAATTCTGTCTGAATAGTATTTTTTCTTAGCTTTTTTGATTGCTGACTTGTATAATCTGGCCAGGTATGTTGTAGTTTTCTAATTTGCTGTTTTATCTCTTTTAGTTCTGTATTTCTCCAAGGTGCCTGTTTTATTTTGTTATGTTGTGTTGTTTTTAGTGGTATTAGGATATCAAAAGCTTCCTGTTGCCACTCACATAGTTTTTAACGGAATTTATTGTGTCTAGATCTGTACTGGATGTTAGTTGTGTTTCTAAGTGTTCAAAATTGAGTTTGTTCCACGGTCTGTAGGTGGATGCATTTAAGGTGGTTTTAGGTGTGTTGCTTTGTGTTGTGTTATGTTGGAAAGCAAGCAAATGGTGGTATGACCATGTGACTGGAGTCACCATTTGAAAGGTAACATGGCACATCGAATGCTGTCTGTAAGTGTATTACTATTAAAATATCATTCCAAAACTCATGATATGTGTTAACATGTAAATGTATGGTCCATCCCACCTGCATTTTGGCAACAGGTATGTTACACTAATCATTTTGCAAGTGTTGGCAAGTAGAGAGTAAAATGACTACAACTACCATGATTCCCTGTTTCTGTAACAAAAAACAAGATGAAATTGTGATTTTGCTCATTCTCACCTGTCTGACATATTATAACTGATGGCCAATTCTCATGGACTGAGCAACCTACATACAATGCTGTACTCAGAGACATGTCTGCCTACTTATCTTTATGTTGTTCTGGTCTCCTCAACTGAAACTATTGATGTCATGAGTTACAACATATTGGTAAGGCATGAAGGCAACTCAGTTGATTAGAAGTGGCAGGTGACCCATTGATCCTGCACTGCTCACATGATGACTAATGCTGAATATACAACCAAGTTGTATGATCGCCTGTTTTGTACACACCTAGGCCTTGGAATGGTCAAATGCATGTTACCTCTCCACTGCGTTGCCTTAAATGTTTGGGGGATGTCATGTTTATTCCTTAATCTAAAATGCAACAAACAAGGGCATCTGATGAGCTGCTTAATTCAAGCACATGTATTTAATGTCTCCAAATGTCTTGTTAACAAGTTCAATACAACTGAAATATATCACAATAATAATCTCTATCTATTTTGTTTTTCCTAGGTTTCTAGTTACTGTGTCACAAAATATTTGGATGTAGATATCACACTTACACCAATAACAATGTTCTGTATTTCACTACAGGTCAATCTGGCAGAGAACCTGGCCAGAACTTGGCCACCAAAGGGACTCCCACTCCACCCCAGGACCAAGCCCTCAGTGATGACAACACTCCTGGAGATCTGGACGTGAATGGCGGTGCTGGTCCATATGGTCAACCTGGGCAGACGACAACAGTGAGTCACACTGTGCCCACACCAACACCTCCCACCCCAGCTGCAAAACCTCAGCCAACCTCAGTCCCCCCAACCTGTGTACCTAGCACAGGTACATCCATCGTGTGCCCCCTGTCCTGCATTCTGAGGTGACAATCACCAGCCCATCTAGAGAGGAGCCAGTGGGAGAGGACACCCTGAGCGAAGAGCACAAGCTCATGAGGGCAGGGATTGTGGGAGGGGTACTGTGGGCCAGCTGAGTGAGGCTACTGGGGCCACTGACAGCCAGGCCACCATCAACCAAGTCTTGGGAGCCTATCAGGACTCCCAAGGCATGATGGGCCAGGTTCTAATTGAAATACGGGAGATGAAGCAGCTGCCCAGGGACATACATAATAAGATGCAGGCTGTTGGAACTGGAACTTTCTGGTTGACTGAGGTGGTGCCAAGCCAGGCAGAATCTACAACTCCTGTCAGGGTCAAGTGGTTAAACTCACTGTATAACCTGTGCTCACCCTTGGATAGCTTGGAACTGAGCAGTCAGGCTTAGCACAGAGGCAATGTGTAAAGCATTGGCACAGCACTCTCACACAATAAATATATGGACCATCACAAAAGAGGCTTCAAACGTGGTGTATGTAAATAAAGGTTGTATTCAACATACACATTAATTCACACAACATGAACATCATGCATTTCTGAGCATAAATCACTCTTGGAAATATTACTAGCAGTACTAGGCCCAACAGTGTTAAAATGACATCAGTAATATTCACACTTGGGGAAAATCCTATTTTATCTCCAGTACCCTTATGCGGTGCGATATGTTGTCAGAACTGGGCCCTCCCTGGCAAATAACATAATTCAAATCCGTTCTTTTCTAGGGTGCACCCCAGGTCAACATAAAGTCAGGAATGTGTACACACAGGAATTTCCAACACTTTTCAGCAGCACCGTGGGCCAAGGCTGCATGGGTAAAACCAATGTCAAAGCGGAATATTCGTTAGGTAATGAAACAAACCAGTAAAACAACACCACTGTGCAGTGCAACTATTAGCAAGCTGTTCTCATGCAGCACACTCTCTCACACTCACACATATTGTAACGCAGTGTAAAGGATATCGGCAAGGCTGTATGAAGCACACTTGCACACACACGCACCCAGCACCATAACGGGGTGCAAATAATATTCGGTAGGTCAGTTGATAATATGAATGCGGACACCGTGGCACAATTCCTCTCACACCTCTCAGTTAACCCCCCCACTAATTACAGTAAAAAAAAAACACCCCTTACTATACCGGTTTAAGGATGGAGTCACGCTTAGCAGGGGCCCAGGGGAAAAATCTGGAGTAACTATCAGGGTATCCAGGCAACAGTCGACAAATGGGGGGTTGGCCACCACTCGGGAAGTTAACCCACTTTATGCAGAGCAGAAATGAGCTAGGGGCTGTCCCAGTTTAATCAAGGGGTCTCTCAATTCGCCTTCCGGCACCAGCCCAGTTCTGCGAAGCACAGGGGTGTCAAGAAAGTCTCTAGACCCGCTTCCGATCGCTCTCTGAAGTTTCGGGCTCATCCGAATGACTTACTCCCACCACCCAGGCCCAATCCGGGTGATATTAACTGACAACACAAAGTTGTTGGGCCAGGTGAGGAGAGGTTAGTTGATTCGCCGCACTGAGGGCAAGACGAAACACTCATTGAATGAGGGTTGCAGCTATCCATGCACCCCACAGGAAGTGATACAAAAAGTCTGGTACTCATTGATCCGAGTCGCACCAGACAAACCGGTCACAATGAACCACAAGTCGGGTTCACAATACCTTCCTGGAAATGAGGCACAACATCTGGTGCGCGATGATATGAGTCACACCAGATAATTCAGTCCCAATCAACCCACCGTCGAGTTCACCGTATCTCCCTGGAAATGAAGCACAACAACTCGTGCATGATGATATGAGTCACACCAGACAATCCGGTTACAATCAACCCCCAGTTAGGTTTGCCGTACCTCCCTGGAATGAGGCACAACGTCTGGTGCACGATGATACGTGTCGCACCAGACAATCTGTTCCCACAAACACAGTCGCAAGTTCAGTAGTACTGCACAAGGTAGAATGAGTCACTACTACGGATGAGTCTTCCCTCCAAGGGCCGCAACACCAAGGGAGCGGGGGCAGTAGTATGGTCTAGGTTGTAAATCATACCTAACCGTGCGAACAGTATTTTGGCAAGGTTGATCGTTACTAAGTCTCTGTGGTCTCTATTGGCGCTGCAGCGAGCGCGGCATTAAGTTATGGAACATGCCGAAAGAGCTATTGACCTGGACGTGAAGTGAAGATCGAAATATCTAGCTGTCATTGTGAAGTTGGGCTACATATTAGAATAGGGAGGGGACGCGTGGGTGGGAGGTCTCAGTGGGTATAAAGAGAGGTAAAGAAGTCATTAAAATCAGGAGCACCAAGAGAGTTCAGAGGGCACAGCCTGAAAGGTGGTGTAGTCTGTGTTAAAAACTAAAACAAAGGAAATCCAGTGCAGGCTGGCATACGTCCCAAATGCATGCGAGTGTAGGACAGTAATAACACCGCCAATTGTCTAAATGAATAAACATGGCACAGTCGTGCCCTGGAATATAGAATATCTGGCCATCATTGTGAGATTAGGCGCCATATTAAAATGGTGGGGAGATGCATGGATGATAGGTCTCAGTAGGAATAAAGAAAGCTATGGAGGAGATTTAAAATAGGGAACACCATGAGAGTTCAGCAGGCTTAGCCTAAAGACGGTCTAGTCCGTGCTAAGAAAACCCGGTACAGGCTGACATGCATCCCAATTGCACACATATGTGCTGTGAGACAGTAATTGCACCTCCAATTGTATAAGTAAACATGACAGGGTCGAGGCCTGAAATATACATCATCTGACTATGCAGGGTATAGAAGACATTTCTGGATCAGGTACATGGAATGTCTTGATAGGCAATCACGAGGCCTTCCATGGTATTGGTGAGAAGACCCATTATGCAGTTCTACATGAATATGTGGAAATGTGATTATAGAAACATAGGTCAAGCAACAAAGAAGCACTCACTAATTATCATATGGCCTAAAAGATGCATAAATAGACACACCAGAGATTGTCGAGGAGGTGGGAATACGGAATACGGATGTCACTTATGATTCAATTTCTCTGTATTTAGCCTTGAAAAAGCCCTGTCCTGCTCTCCACCAGGGGCAAAACACATGTTGGCTGCTTTTGTGTTTGAGCTGTTGTTCCAGAGCACTAGAATAACCCAGTTCACTCACAACAAAGAATCCTCAGGAAACTACAAAGACTATTGTATGACTATTTGACCTGTCCTATTTGTTACCCAATCAGTTCCTCCCTACAGCCCACTATGCATACCTGTCGGCATGGGAAGAGGTATGAGCAGAGAGATACATTTTTCTCAAACCCTACTACAGTCACCTCTCAGTCTTGTAAGATGTGTTAGCGGACAGGTCACTTCCTTCCCAGACACTACTGTATACCCCTGTTGCTCTAGGGAGAGGTTTAAGCAGAGAGGCCACTCCTTGCCAACACCATACTGCACATTTATGTTGTTCTGGAGATAGGCGTTAGTGGAGAGAATGATTGCCTACACACTCCTGTATATGTCTTTCATTCTGGGGAGAGTGTGAGTGGACAGTCAAATCCATTCACACACCCTAATATATATGGTTATTTTCCAGGGGAGAGGTATCAGTGGAGAGTCCAGTACTTGTTCTACTTACTATAGTAAGGTCTTACATGTGAGGTGTGTACCTTCCCCACACTACTATGCATACTAATGGGGACTAAAAGGCACAGGTACTGTAATAAAGGAAAGTGTAAATTCTTCCTCTAAAAAACATTTATGATCGGCAAGATTCTAGCGGGGTTGTATAAAAAAACATAGTGGGGTAACCACACACTACTTGTAGGGACAATAAGGCATAAGTACTGTAATAAAGGAAAGTGTACATTTTTCCCCCAAACATTTTTACGATCTCATGAGATTCTTGCGGGATCGTTTAAAAAAACATAGTGGGGTATATAAAATCTTTCTCCGGAGAAAGAATACAGTACAGAGGCTTGTGTGCTTGCACAGTCTAATACTGATACCCTACGATACAGAGCTATGACGTATTAAATATAGTTTGAATGTTTGAGCTTTGGAGACTCTTGCGAGAGCTGGAAGAATATAGAGGTGGGAGCAGGCATTTGTGTCCTTCTGCGAGACTCTTGCTGGTGTCACTATACCAAAAAATAAAAAGGGATTTATTCCAAGAAATAATCACATAATGTTGCAATAGGGTAGCTCTGACAAGAGCCATTGTGTTTATAGTGTGTTCGTAAAAAAAATTGAAAATAAGAATTAACTATTTACTCATCACAGTACTTATCTGTTACTCACTTCATCTTAAAAACAAGGACCACAAAATGCATTCCTTCTAATAGAGTGTATTGAGAACTCATCTACTCCTATTTACTATTCACGATCCCGCGAGAGCCCTGCGAGATAGTGGAAATGACTTAAAAACAATATGCATTTATTATCTTCACAGTAATTAGCCCTTAGACACCTCTAAATCTAGGAGGACAGCTTGCCTTTCTGCTGACCCCTTATGTAGCTTTTTTACCTCATTTCAACAACTCCTCCAATTTTTCACAGTAAACAGTAATGGCGGCCATTTCATTTCTAACATTCCAACAACTCTCATGAGACTCCAGGGAGCTTTTTGATCCCGCAAGAGCATGAAGTCTCACTGAAAAACAGGCCTTTCGTCCAATCACAGGGCTCCATTTTTGATTTTGCGCTCTCGTGGGAAGCTTGCGAGACTCTCGCGAGCCCAACTGCCAAAATATCCAAATATATTTGGCACTTAATTTCACAAAACTACTGAACGGATTTACAGGGGTTGTATTGGGCTTAGGGTTTGTGTTCTTAATGGTTGATAGGGCTTGGGTTGTGATTGGTACCTAGGGCTAGTGTGTGTATTGGCCTTGGGCTTAGGGTTTGGTGTTTCTCAAGATTTTTATGACAAGCTGGCTAACCATTACAAACCTAAAGCAAATAAGTTGGATATCCACTTAAACAAAAAACAAAACATAGCTCCAATCCATTTCCCACAATAACCACCAGCATAAATACAGGCATAACAACTATGCTCATTCAAAGAACTATCACCAACGGAATTCCTGAATCTTGTCAAAGCAAGTAATCAGGCCAGCTGTCCCTCTCACCCTTGACCATCTCAAATCTTTAAAAACATCCTAATATCAACTTCAGCAGCAATCCCAATAAGAACACTAGTCAATAATTTTCCAAGAGTTTTCAAAGAGGATCTAAAACAAGCATACATATGCCTCCATTTAAAAAAAAAAACCTAACCTGGACTATTAAGACCCCGGCAACTACAGAACTATAGCAAATGGACCATTCCTGGGCAAACTCACAGAAATAGCTGCTTTTGCCCAGATATCAATACTTTATGACTCCCAAACTGGGTTTTGGGCAGGAAGAGGCACTGAGTCGGCCCTAATTTCTATCTGTGATGATCTTACAAATGCAGTGGGCCAGAAGGTAGTTGCTGCCCTTTTTTCTCTTGGACCTTTCAGTGGCCTTTGACACAGTGGATCATCTCACTCTCATGCAAAAATTTGACAAAGCTGGAATAGAGGGCACAGATCTCATTGGATCACATACTGCCTATGCAACAGAACAAATATTATGCACAAGATCAAGGTTCAGTCATTTCACCCATGCATTGCAACATCTACATGAATTCACTGCCAGATCTGATAAATTGTTTTGATAACATCTGCTATAACTACGCAGATGATGCACAAATACTTATGAAATTGGAAAGTCAAAAAGACATTAAAACATCAAAATTCTTCTATTGCCTCCGGGCCTTCAACCAATGAAATGAATGAATGAATGTCGGGATTTCTAAAGCGTGCGGCTACTCCTGGGAATGTCCCAGCGCTAGTTTAGAAAGTAAGAGGGTGTGAAGGGACTCGTTAAAGAGTAAAAAAGAAAGGTCATATGTTGCTTTCTAAAAGACTGTTCATTGTCCATTTGGCGTAACTCAGCAGCCATACTGTTCCAAGCTTGAGGGCCCAAGAGGGAGAAGGATCTGCCTCCGATGATATGGAGCCACATCAAATTGAATGCCTCCAAGACCGAGATACTTACCTGTGGTGACTGGAAAACCTACAACCCTCTCTGTGCCTGGCCTGACGATTTAGGACCACTTCCAAAAACATCAAAGGCGGTAAAAAACCTTGGAATTACCATGGACGCCCAACTGTCATTGAATCCTGCAGTTGATAAAGTAGCCAAACGAAGCTTTCTCACAATGAAAATACTGCAACACATCTTACTGTATCTAGGATTCTCGTACAAGGTTCAAGCTACCATAGCTCTTGTCACATCAAAACTGGACTGGGCTAATGGTCTGTATCACGGCTCAACTTTATCAACTATGAGAAGACTACAAAAAATTCAGAACAGTGCCACTAGACTCCTCCTACATGTAAAGCCACAAGCACACATCTTTCCTTCCTTGAGGGTGCTACACTGGTTACCAGATGTCAGAAAATCCTCCCAAGCTTCTTTGTATCACACACATGGTATGAGAATGGGTATTGAGTGTGTTTGAGAGGCACATGATCGTGAGTAACTTACCTCAATCACAATGGGGTTCTGACTCTAGGTCCTTCATAGCCCATGAGGTGATGCCATTGTCTTGGTCACCTTTAGCTTGGGAACCTCAGGTGAGGGACACTCTAGGGGCTTGCTTTCGCAAATTCAGTGATGTCATTCCATAATAGATGGATGCTGGGAAATGCAGTGATGTCACTTCCTGTTGAGATAAATGCTGGGAAATCCAGAGGTGCCTTCTTGTTGATGACAATGACAAGAAAAACAGCAGTTACTTACTTCTAATGCAATTTCTTCACCATGGGTATTCCATACATAAAAGGCAGAATCTCACACATGCGGAAAGATATTCTACCATTTATTAATACTAGAGAGAATCCCATAGTGACGAACTAGCTTTCCATCTGAAATTTGCTGTTGAGTGTGTAGAAAAATATCTTCAGAATGCACCCTTGGTCACCCATTTCGTGAAACTATAAAAACACCTTTCTTTGGAATGTGAACATTATTCTAGTTAATGCTTTTCCACCTCAAAGTGTACAGATCTGAAGAAGGAACAAGCTTTGTCTCGAAATGAGTTTTGTCAGTAAATAAAAGAAAGCAAAGAAAATAACAACAAACAAAGCAGACTGACATTGACAGTGAAATTGCACCCACATAAAAGGGAAAATGTAATTCTTTGTTTGAGGAAAGTATTTTTATATTTATTTTATTTATTTATCTTATTTTTGTATTCAACAATCAATATGGTCATTCATATTCTTGAATTTATGGAAAGTATTACGAAGGCAAAACATGCACTGCTTTAGATACTGACTAAAATACCTTTTGCCCAAAAACGTAAAAAACGATACATCATACTTCGGAAATCATACAGTGTTACAGATAACTGTTGTCATTTTCCTACCACCATATCTAATGTGCCTATATTTTTTATTATAATTTGTATGTACTCAATGAATTAAAAGCCACAATTTCTATTTTCATTTTCATTTTCAAACTGTTAATCACAATACATAATTGTTGGAAACATCATATGTAATTGCAGACAGACAATATTAATCCCCTTTATCTACAAACCAAGAAATGCTGTCACATTTCCTTAAGTGTATTGTATTTTGTATAGGTGAACCAAATCCATAAATCAAACGTTTAGGCAGAAAGACTGACTGCAATTAATTGTGAAAGCCACACGAAAAAAAATAACATAAAAAACAGATGCAAGTTACGCCAAATTAAATTAAGCCATTATGCACAAAGGTACAACCACGAGTTAATAGCAAGTTTGCGATTTCTGAGACTCGCAGTAGGGGCAGAGAACTCCACACATAAAAAAATTGGTCAGTCATGAGTCCAGTGGTTACCCCCAAACTACACTTCATCTGGTGCCTGGGTAAGGAAGGAGTAGTAATGCAAAGTTATTGGTTCTTTAAACACAGATTTGGAGCATTGTTAAGCTAAGGACTCCAAAACCCAAAGTAGGTATTTCTGTACATCATGACATTTCTGGGGAAGTAGACACAAAAGAAAGACTAATTACACTTTCACACTATTTTGTTATTTTAAGAGTACATCATTTTCCAAGAAAATTGTGCTTTCTTACTCACTTTCTTACTCAAAATGGTTGAGACTTCCATAATATTTTCGCGTCATAATCTTTACCTATTCTTTCAAACATATTGTAAGCTGTTTGTCTTCTTAAACTTCTAACTTGTGAGTTGAATTTGTCATTCAGTACTGAAAGTGACATCAAAGATTTAAAGAACAAGTATTTGCAAAGGCAATATGTCTGGCTTTAATTGCATAAGTGTGCAAGCAGCATTTGTACAAGCCTCTGTTGGCATATCGAAACCAGACTTATTGGCCTTGCCTATCAGCGTTCCAGCAGGCAAAATGTGTTAACTGTGTAAAACATGCTTAAAAGGTCTGTAGCAGTGAAAAACACAAAACAAACAAGTATTGCTCTCTGTACACATTGGAAATCTGACAATGATTTAATGGTGATGATTCTGTGTACATTTTAGAAATAAAATAGCCCCCTATGCACCACAAGCACTCCAGAGGAGGCGGATCGATACTCCTAACAACCCTGCATCCTCCTCTGATTTATAGAACTGACTAACCATAATGCCCATACACCTTCATACCTATATACCTATACGCTTAATTAGTGGTGTCCAGTGACCCAGCAGTGATTCTGAACTGCGTACACTCCAAGTTACATATATACTCGTCAATCGTACCTCACAAAACCATAAACTTTATACATGCCGATTCTGCCCCCTTTCAGACCTGCCTTAGATGTCTATTCCTCCCTTCCCACCTGTCACATACATATACCTACTAATCACATACACAACCCCTTACACATGCAAAACTGCTCTCGCCCATCTACACACTTTTATTTCTTCCTCCATTCTCTAATGCTATTAAAGGCACTACATTTGAGAATCACCACATTGTGGATGTGCCTCAATAAGTAATAACGTTTAAGGTTGTTTTTTATGCTATGAAAGTAGAGTTACTCAGGGGGATGACAAAGCGACAATTGTGCTAGTACTTTCTACTCGTGCCTCTATGGTGGGAGAGCTAGCAGAGGAGCCTGTCACAGTGTCACATTCTTTTAAGGATATATTCATTCAGAAGGAGAGGCGCCTCTTGAAATACACACTTCAAAGTCATGATAAAAGACAATTTGCATTTCCTCTTAGCCTGCCTCAGGTTTTCAAGAAATATTTGAGAGCTTCCCCATATGTGCATATTACTGTCCTCATCCCTTCTTCAAACAGTGAAAGAGGTTCTGTTAGTTTCCCCAGGGTGACCCAATGATGACCCGAGGCAACTCAAAACCTACATGCAAAAAAGTTTTGCAAAAGCTGTAGGAACAATTTAAAGTTTTTAAGTACCATCAGGCGCACTGTCATTTGAATAATAGATGGTGGTCAAGTAACGCCTCTTTCAATCAATCAACCAATCATGGGTTTGTTAAGTGCAGCTACTCACCCGAGTGGGTCTCAAGGCGCTGGGGGCGGGGGGGGAGTGGGGGTGGGAGCTCAGGTCCAGGATGTTCAAAGAGATCCGTCGAAGAGCCAGGTCTTGAGGTCCTTCGTGAACTGGGAGAGTGTTGGCGGTTGTCTGAGGTGGAGCGGGAGGGTGTTCCATGCCTTGGCCGTGAGGAGGGAGAAGGAAAGACCTCCTGTTCTGGTCTTCTTGATGCAAGTGGAGGGATCTTTGGGGTGCGTGAAATGTGAGGCGGTAGTTCAAGTATGCAGGTCTGGTGTTGTGGAGGGCTTTGTGGGCGTTGGTGAGAAGCTTGAAGGTGATTCTCTTCTTGATGGGGAGCCAATGTAATGGACACAGGTGTTGGGTGATGTGGCAGTGACGTGGTACGTTGATGACTAATCTGGCGGAGGCGTTCTGGACTTTCTGGAGTTTGCAGGTGAGGTTCTTGTTGATCCCGGTGTAGAGAGCGTTGCCGTAGTCGAGTCTGCTGCTAATGAGGGCATGGGTGACGGTCTTCCTGTGTTCGAGGGGATCCATTTGAAGGTCTTTCGTGGGAGTTGGAGGGTGTGGAAACAAAAGGATGAGACAGCGGTGATTTGGCGGTCCATTTTGAGTTCGGAGTCCATGATGATTCCGACGTTGCCTGCGTGGTCTGTGGGGGTGGGCGGGTTCTCGAGTGCGGGGGGCCACCAGGTGTTGTTCCAGGCTTCGGGGTGTTGGCCCATGATGAGTACTTTGGTTGAGTTGTAGGCAGCTGCTCTTCATCCACTTAGCGACTGCTTCCATTCCTTCTTGAAAGTTATGTTTGGATACGTTGGGTTCGTTGGAAAGGGAGAGGATGAATTGGGTGTCATCTGCGTAGGAAACAATGTTTAGTCCGTGGGATCTGACGATGGGGGTGAGCGGGGCCATGTAGATGTTGAACAGTGTGGGGCTGATGGAGGATCCTTGGGGAACTCCGCAGGTGATCGATGTGGGATCCGAGAGGAAGGGTGGGAGTCTGACCCGCTGCGTTCTTCCGGAGAGGAATTAATGGATCCAGTCGAGGGCCTTGTCCCGGATCCCTGCGTCGTGGAGTTTGCATACTGGAGTGTGGTGAGAGACTGTGTCGAAGGCTGCGGAGAGGTCCAGGAGGATGAGGGCCACGGTCTCCCCTCGGTTGAGGAGAGAGCGGATGTCGTCTGTTGCGGCGAGGAGGGTGGTTTCGGTGCTGTGGTTTTTCCTGATGCCAAATTGGGAGGTGTCGAGGATGCTGTTTTCTTCAATGAAGGGGGCAAGCTGACTGTTGACGGCTTTTTCGATGACTTTAGCTGGAAGCAGTAAAGAGATGGGTCTGAAGTTTTTGAGGTCGGTGAAGTCCACCGAGGGTTTCTTCAGGTTGATATCAGCATGTTTCCAGTCGTCAGGGAAGGAGGCGGTCTCGAGGGAGTGGTTGATGGTTCAGCAAAGCTCAGGGGTGATGGTGTTGGCGGCTCTGTGGTAGTTGTGATGGGGGCAGGGGTCCGTGGGTGCCCCAGAGTGGATTGACTTCATTGTCTTCAGGGTGTCTTTGTTGGTGAGAGCAGTCCAGCTGTCAAGTGTTGGCTGTGTGGTTTCGGGAGTGGGAGGTGTTGGTTCCGGAGGTGTAGGTTCCGCGTGTTGGTTTTCGTCATCAAAGTTGTCGTAGATGGTCTTGATGTTATGGTGGAAGAAGGAGCTGAGTTTGTTGCAGAGGTCCTGGGACGGAGGGATGTCTATAGTCTCACTGGTGGGTTGGGCGAACTTTGATGATGCTGAAAGTTCTTAGCTGTTGTGTGCGTGGGTGGAGATTCTGTCCTGTAGCACTTTCTTCCTTGCGTTTCTGATGAGCTGGTGGTGGGTTGTGGAGGCTGCTTTGAAGTTGTCATGGGCTCCTGTTCTTTTGGAGTTTCTCCAGATCTTTTTGAGGTGTCTCCAGGTTCGTCTGGATTCTCGGAGTTCGGTGGAAAGCCAGCTGGCTCTCTTGGCGTGTGTGTTGGTGGTTTTCTTGAGGGGGCGATGGTGTTGGCGCAGTTAGTGATCCATTTGTCCAGGGTTCGGGCTGCAGTGTTTGGGTCGTCGTCCATGGTGGTTGGAGTGGAGCTGCTGAGGGAGGTGGTGAGGTGGTCGTCGGAGATCTTGTTCCAGTTTCTGCGTAGGAGCTGGTGTTTAGATTTGCGGGTGATGGTTGTTTTGAGGGTGAAGTGGATGCAACGATGGTCTGTCCATGGGAGTTTGGAGGTGTGGCTGAAGGTGATGGAGTTTCCCGCTGTGAAGATGAGGTCGAGGATGTGTCCTGCTGAGTGCGTGGGTTCTGGTACGATCTGTTTGAGTCCGATGTTGAGGAGGTTGTCCAGGAGGGAGGTGGAGTTGGGGTCTTGGAGGTTATCGAGGTGGAAGTTGAGGTCTCCCAGCAAGGTGTAGTCGGTGGAGGTGATGGCTTGCGGGGTGATGATGTCGGTGATGGAGTCGGTGAAAGGTGCGCGGGATCTGGGGGTCTGTAGATCAGGGTGCCCCGGAGGGTGGTGGTCGGGTTGGTCTGTATTTTGAAGTGTAGGTGTTCCATCAGGTTTGTGGGCTCGTCGGTGTGGGTGCTCAGTCGGAGGTTGGATTTGTGGGCAATGGCGATGCCTCCGACGAGGCAGTTGGGGCGGTCCTTCTGGTGATCTTGTATCCTTCAGGGATGGCGATCGCGATGTCTGGTCCGGAGGCAGCGTTTGTCTAGGTTTCTGTGAGGAAGGCGATGCCGGGAGTGGTGCTATCGAGGAGGTCCCAGATTTCTGCGGCGTGTTTGTGGAGGGAGCGGACATTGAGGAGGATGCATTGCAGGGTTTTGGGTGCGGTGGTTTTGTGACGGGAGGGTTGTGGTGGGTCCTGGGTCTCGGCGATAGCAAAGGAGTGGTGGCAGTGGCGGCAGGTGAAGGGTCCGTGGTTGTTTATTGGTGAAGAGTGCTTGCAGTTGTTGATCCGGCCTGTGTTGAGTGCGTGGAGGGCTGAGGAGCTGTAGCGCTGGTGGGTTGGAGGACCAGGGTTCCTGGCGCTGGTCACGGTGGGTCACGGATGGGCGCAGACGGGCTGGCCTTTGGCGCGCCTTCGGCACGCCAGCAGCATGGCCGCACAGCGGCCGCCATTGTGTAGGGGGAGGGGAGAGGGAGAGCAGCTGGAAGGTGGGACCGGGAACACGTGGGAGGGGGAGGGGCTACTGGGGCAGCAGCGGCGGGAAAGGAAATAGAGGGAAGTAACGGAAGAAAGGCAAGTGAAGAAGCAGAAAAGCAAAACGCAGCATAGAGCAGAATAATGTCAGCAGAAAAAAGCAGAATAAAGGCAGCAGGAAAGAAAGGGAGCAAGAAAGTGAAGAAAGTAAAAGAGGCAAGAAGTGAGAAGCGGGCACAAGGGGGGCAAGAAGGGAAAAATGGGCACCAGAGCAGCAGGGAGAGGCAGAGCCTGAACGAAGCAGCAGGCCTTGAACACCAACCTGGTGCAGCGCTGGGGCAGAGACTCTTGGACGGAGGGAGAGCAGTATCCTGACCAGGAGGTCAGAGGTCTTGCTCTTTGAAATTAATGTCAATATGAGCTTGATATATATATAGAGAGGAAAAAAATAAAGAAGAGAGGGAGATTTCCTATATAAGCCTGAATAAATATTTTAAATCTATTAGTAAACTAAAAACATCTAAAACTGGCTTCATAAGGCACTCGTTGTCAAAGCTGCCTGCAGCACATGAATGCAAGATTTAAATAGCTCTGATCTGCACAAAAGCCTGAGATGCAGGTGGTTTAGCATCCAACAAACTCGAAAAAGTATCCTTCTTAAGTTCAAGGCAGATGTTCCCCTAAAGGCTCCTGCCCAGGCTAGAACTGAAATGGATATCTTCGCAGAGTACCTGCTGTCCCTATGCTTTGCTTACTTATTCAAACGTAAACATCTACGCCATGTGTCATGCCTGTACAGAATCTTATGTGCAGCCATCAACGTAGGCCCTCATTAAGGGTTGGCCAGGGCAGTATCTGCAAGGGGGGAGGGATACCGCTTCTTCCAACTACAGTTTTTCGGGTGTCTCCGGGCCTAGAATTATTGGTTCCTCAAACTCCAGATTCGATATTTAAAGACCCGGAGACACCGGACTGAGAGTCATCTGTGGGGCTGTGACCCTTCACCCCCACCCTCCCACCACCACCTGCCTGCATCCTTCAGCAAAGGGTTATGGATGAAGCCCCCCCTCAAAGAAAAAAAATGCTTTCCCTCGGCCCCAAACACCCATTCTTCTCTCCTCTTTCCCCTCCCCATGGTAACATTTACCATCTGCTCCGAGCTGGTGCTTAATATCATGGGGGCTCCAAGCAGGTGGTAAAGGGTGTGGGCTGGGATTCGTTAATGCTCCCAAAAGTGGGGAGGTGCATGCGGAACTGAACCCAGTATTAACGGGCCCACATGCAATTCCCAGTAACGTTTTAAAAATCATAATTCGTGTTAACTCGCGGGGAGACACCGTCCGAATCGATAATGAATAATGAAGACCCTGGAATGTGCTCATTGAGTTAAGGGGGAACTCGTGAGGAGGCCTCAGCACCCGAAGTTCCATTCAAGAAGCCCAAGAAACATTAACTTGGGAGAGCCCCTTTTCTTCTCAATTGCCCAATTTGTAAAAAATAAACTCTTCTTTCATAGGAATACCTGGAACTGATGTCCCAACTGACGGTGCCTTTTAACTTCCCAGTTGCAATCTGACCGTAGGGGTATCAGGGCAGAAGTGTTCATTCCTTGTTTAAAGATATGAGCCATCTGTATGCACATCGGCTCTTCATGAAACAATGTAGTGTGGAGTCCAGAGCACGCATTATTTGAAGCATCTTCTTCATCTCTCGATAGAAATATCAGTCCATCCTTTTGTCACTCAAATGTTGAATACAATTGTGATGCGTTTTCACTTGAATAGGACTGGAATGCATAAGAATTATTATCGGCACCTGCATAAAAGTAAAACAAAATCAAAAGGTTATGTTGGTACCCCAGAGCAGGTGTCTTCAAGCTACCTTTATGACTGCACAGTAATTTGCTTTGTGGTTATTTTTGAAGCTTTCCATCAAGTAATACGTTTCTAACAATATTAAACTCTCATGTACAGTAGATGCAGTAGCGGCTCCTGGTGGGAGTGCTGCCGGGCGGTGACGTGGGGCGGGGGAGGGGCAGGGTGGGGGGTAGTAAACTCTGGAATACAGCCCAAAAGAGGTAAGTAAACAAATCAAACGAAATTCGTTGCGGGTGCTGCATCGCCAAATGCGATGCAGCGCGCGCAACAAATTTCGCTTTATTTATTTATTTGTTTACTTACCTCTTTTGGGCCGTATTCCAGAGTTTACTACCCCCCACCCTGCCCCTCCCCCGCCCCACGTCACCGCCCGGCAGCACTCCCACCAGGAGCCGCTACTGAGTAGATGTTGATCAACACTCAACCTTTGAAGAGGCAAGTGGTCAGCTAGCTGGCAACTGAAGTCCTGAAAATTAACACCACACTCGGGAGGTTATGGTTTTATGTAGAAACCTACAAAACTCCTATTTGAGAAAGAGTAAATAGTGAATAAAATGAAAAACGAAATCTTCAAAACTAGTATTGAAAGCGTAACCGTAAATACATTCAGGGGCATATTTACAAGAAAATTGTGGAGCGTGGTGTTAAGCCAAAATTGCTACACCATTCTGAAAACGCAGGGATGCGCCGTATTTACAAGAATGTGGCGCACCCCTGTGATTCCCCTATCACTGGTGCTAAATTTAGCTGTCTAGCGCCAACGCAAGCACCCTTGCATAATAGTGCAAGGGTGCTTCGGTTGTGGGGAATGATTTTTCATATGCAGCACACATAGAAGTTGCAACTCGTCATTTTGTAATGATTGTTTATGTGCAGAAAGGGACACCTTCCTGCACATGAACAATCACTAGTGGCGATTAGCTGTTTCTATGCATGCTGCAAAATGCAGCACACATAGAAACAGCAAAAACGAGAAGAAATTAATAATTTCTCCTCGTTTCGCCAGGTTAAGATCAGGTTTTGACAAATACAGAGAACAAATGGCAGTGATAATAAAGCACAAGTCAGCACCTCCGCACTATCTTCCAAAATGTATTAAAATGTCTATGTACAGGCGTGCTCCATGTAAAACAGTGTGCCACTCACCCATTGTTACCCTGTATAGAGAGAAACAAAAATTTTCTCCATACAATCAGAACTAAAACATTGATTACAGAGCACAACCGCAAAGTAGTTTGTCAACCGATCAGGTTGACAATTTGTTTTAATAAACACAACACCATGCAGAGTATACAATAATGTGAGCAACCAACTAAATACAGAAGGCAAAAAACACAAATAATCGTGGTTATGTTGACACTAAGGGGCCGATTCCGATCTCGGCCGGTAGGGCTCCGAACCGGATTCGGCTTTACCGGATCCGATCCGGAGCCCTGTTTCCCGACCGAATCGTACGCGGGTCCGGCCGAGCGAGTACGATGCGAATTCGCCGACCGACTCGTCCGGGCGTCCCGACCGCTCCGACCGACTCGTTCCCGGCTCGAACCACACCGACCGACTCGCTCGGACTCGACTCGCACCGCGCAATGGAGACGTTCCCCGGCCGGGTAAGTACGATGCGCGCCGCGAGCAGTCCGACCGAGCCGCGCACTCCGGCTCGAAAGAGCTGTCGGAGCCGTACTTTGGGGGTCCGTGTCGGAGCCCCCTGTACGCGTAGCCGCGCGAGTCGCACACAGGGGGGACCCATGGGTCCCCCCTACCTGTGCGTGTACGGCGCGAATCGCTTCACCGCGTACCCGCTGTAGGGGGCGCACTTGTCCGACTCGCACCCATTGAGTCAATGGGAGCCCGCGTACGCGTTGTACGACCGGCTCCCATTGACTTCAATGTGAGTCCGACCGACTCGAGTCCGATAGCATACGGACGCATCGTACTCGTTCGGTCGGACTGCACGGGTCCGATTCGGTCGGAAATCTCTCCGGGTCCGGCTCGGTCGGAGAAATTTCCGGCCCGAATCGGAATCGACCCCTAAGTATGTAGCGTAGATGCAGACAGCCGACACGTATTTCGTCGTTTAGACGACTTTTTCAAGGCTGTTAACAGAAATATTAAATCCAACACTAAGTATTACATAATAAATGTCACATTGCGTAATGCTACGTCTTCACATTGTTTGACAAGAAAGACGAAAAACAACATAGTGTTTTGCAAAGCCAGCTACAAAGAAAGAGTGGACACTGTCCGGAAAGAAAGAGTCAAGATACATCACAGAGTGCATGTGATTGTAACAAGAACCCCGGACAAACAGTGATCTCTAAAAAACACCTGTGATCGTGTTAAAAAATAGAAAGAACAAAAACGAAGAAGAAAAAAGGAAAATGAGGGAGGGGAAACCCTGTGAAGATCGTGATTATTGAAAAAATCAAGTTGAGAATTAGAAAATAAGAAAATAGATCCGTTCTCCGAAGTATACAGATGTGTTGAACATAAGTAATAGATAAACATATACCTTAAGGGCAAATTGATAAAGGTGATGAGTATGCTCATTGACTCCCTTAGTTGCTCTGGAATTACAACAACGAAAATGGCAGTCCAAACTTCCAGTTATATACAGACCTTATCTTGTACTGTACGTAGTTCATGGTGCATAATCTGGTTTGTTCCCCCTGATTTTTTCTAAACAATACAATAAGTTTGTTTTCATCTCCATTATTTCCTTAGATTACTTGTACTTGTGCTTCTTGAATACTGGATACAGCGATTTATACCATTTTTCAACGCGTCGTCTTAGCAGCACTGCACTCCTTTGATAGTGTTCCTAAGGTACGCGATATGCTCAATATGGGGTTATATGTTTTATGACACCCTATACATATGGATGTCATTTATAATGCATTAGATACAAGTACGGTGAGATATGTCCCTATTTGCCAAAGCTGGAATATCATGCTTTTTTATCTCGGTTTTAATACATTAGACGTTGGAAAATCTGCTACCCTTACTTGGAGTAACGTTAGACTAAATTTCTTAACCTCTATTATGTGACACTATCGCCGGTGGTTTCAATGGCTTGTTGACCTTGTAGCAAGCTGGTTTCTTTTATATAATATGGTTTAATTTTATACTGACAGCTGTGTTTCTTGATAATAACTGGAAGTTTGGACTGCCATTTTCGTTGTTGTAATTCCAGAGCAACTAAGGGAGTCAATGAGCGTACTCATCACCTTTATCAATTTGCCCTTAAGGTATATGTTTATCTATTACTTATGTTCAACACATCTGTATACTTCGGAGCACGGATCTATTTTCTTATTTTCTAATTCTCAACTTGATTTTTTCAATAATCACGATCCTCACAGGTTTTCCCCTCCCTCATTTTCCTTTTTTCTTCTTCGTTTTTGTTCTTTCTATTTTTTAACACGATCACAGGTGTTTTGCAAAGCCAGCTACAAAGAAAGAGTGGACACTGTCCGGAAAGAAAGAGCCAAGATACATCACAGAGTGCATGTGATTGTAACAAGAACCCCGGACAAACAGTGATCTCTATAAAACACCTGTGATCGTGTTAAAAAATAGAAAGAACAAAACGAAGAAGAAAAAGATCACTGTTTGTCCGGGGTTCTTGTTACAATCACATGCACTCTGTGATGTATCTTGGCTCTTTCTTTCCGGACAGTGTCCACTCTTTCTTTGTAGCTGGCTTTGCAAAACACTATGTTGTTTTTCGTCTTTCTTGTCAAACAATGTGAAGACGTAGCATTAAGCAATGTGACATTTATTATGTAATCCTTAGTGTTGGATTTAATATTTCTGTTAACAGCCTTGAAAAAGTCGCCTAAACGATGAAACATGTGTCGGCTGTCTGCATCTACGCTACGTACTTCGTGTCAACATAACCAAGATTATTTGTGTTTTTTGCCTTCTGTATTTAGTTGGTTGCTCACATTATTGTATACTCTGCATGGTGTTGTGTTTATTAAAACAAATTGTCAACATGATCGGTTGACAAACTACTTTGCGGTTGTGCTCTGTAATCAATGTTTTAGTTAAGATCCCTGGTCTTATTTTTGCCACTGCTACCCTTGTAAATAGGGGGCAGCGTAAAAAAGCAATGGGTGTTACGGCGGAACGCCCACCGCAACACCTTCGCCTGCCCCTTTCATGATAAGTGCTGCGTGAAAAGGGGCCTTATTCACAAGGTGGCGTTAAGCCTCGTTAATTGGCTTAACGCTGCCTTGTAAATAAGGTGAAGGGCTTATCGCAACCAGAACACCATAAAAAGTGACGTTCTAGTGGCGATAAGCCCTTGTAAAAAAGCCTCTCAATTTGCTAAAGACTAACCCCAGGCGGAGTTGGCGGAGTGCCACTATGCGGAGTTCCACTGAGTTGGGAAAAAACTCTGTGAAACTCCGCTCCGCTCCCCGTCTCCACCCCCCTAATAAAAAATATAAATTAAAAAAGAAAAAACCACTTACTTCTGCTGTGGCGTCTCCGGGCTGCCCTCCTCCTCTTCGCCATGGTCTCTCTCGCTGTCTCCTCATCAACATACGTCTTGCGAGAATTGTGCGCACGCGCGCGCATGCGCAGTACTACCAAGACATACATCTGATGTAGGGGTTTGCGTGGGTGGATGAGGAGAAGGTGAGAAAGACCACAGTGAGGCGGAAGAGGGCAGCCCGGAGACGCCACAGCAGAGGTGCCTTTTTCCCTTTTTTTTGTGCAGTGGGGACTGGCTAACTCCGCTCCGCTGCGGAGTCGGAGTTTTACCTGAACTCCGCGTTCTCAACGGAGCGTGGAGTAGGCAAAACTCTGCAAACTCCGCTGGCGGAGTGGAGTTATCTGCCCGGGCTTACTAAAGACACTTTATATGCATGCATTGTAACATGAAAAGTGAACCACGATGCTATTGCTAAATGTATAATGGTGTTCCTTTCTCCTGCTGCAAATGTATAAGAAATAAATTCACACATTAGAAATTAAGCTGTCTAGCCTTGATAAGCCGTGCTGTATTACAGCCTATAACATTTTTAACCAGTCCCCTTGTTAGATGACGTTGAGTAATAGATGACAGAAGACTAAGGGGCCTAGCCAAAAAGAAAAACTTAAAAGTACAGGCAGAGCTGTACATCTCTTTCTGAATGTGTTTTGAAGTTTTGTTTACATATTCACAAACATTCCAAATAATATGCCTGGAAAGCTACACCTGGCGCAGAAAATGTGCTACAAACCATCCACACTTTTTCCATCGCAATAGCAGTCTTGATTTTGATGAACATGGGGCTGATTTAAAGTTTGGCAGAGAGGGTACTTTGTTGCAACGGCAACAAAGTACCCTCTCTGTCAAACTCACGGTCCACCCACCCAATTTACAGGTGGGCAGACTGAATGTATGTTGACAACGGAGCCTACTCTGTCTCCGTTCTCTACATACTCCTTTGATGGCCTGACGGAGTACGGGCCATAGGGTTTGACATCAAAAAGTTTGCAAAATTTGGAGTGGGCAGTCAGATGTCCGAAGAACCAGCAGACACCTCTAAATTTGTGGGAGGGGATGTCTGCCAGGCTGATGGAGTAATTAACGCAATTTACTCCATCGCTCTGACTAACATTACTTTGCCCTCCAAACTCTAAATCAGGCCCCAAGTTATTTACCATCTATGACTCTCTTTCTGTTGGATACTCTATCTAGCCACAGATTCCTCACCTTTGGAATATTCCCAAGTGTCAAACGGGTATCCGGCAAACTTCCACAGCAGTGCTCCTGCGCCAGCAGGTGGCATCACACGGCACTGCATTGGCTACGTACCACCCTGGAAGCAAGGGAGCCAGCCACATTTAACACATCATGTGAGCACTGATGTCAGTTTTTTTTATCTCTTGCCTTACCCACACCCTCAGACACAGAGTATAGAACAATTATTTGTGACAGTGTGAATATTACTTACTTGGGACTTTTTCACATTAGAAAGATGCCACTCACAGAAAGCGGAGGTAGGAGTGCAGTAAGCAATCTGTGGGTATATCGAATAGCTGCTATAAACAGCATTACAGAAGATAAGTAACTTGTTCTTCTTATGTATACTTCTGACCATAGACTCCTTAGAATAGATACCAAAGCAGAACCTTCCAAAGGTGGAGGGTCTGGGAGTGGGTGCAGACCAAAACATCCTACAGTGGTCTTCTCATCGGAACTGGCTGCCAAGGAAGTAGTGCTTAGGGAACACCCACATCGCAGTCTGGCAGATGTCAAAAACAGGCATCCCTTGTGTCAACACGGCCCTGGTGAAACTTGCTCTGAGATTTTCAGGGGACTGTTTCCCTGCCAGTGTGTTGCAGATCTTGATGCAGATGATTATCCACCTTGAGCGGGTTCTCCATTGTACTGCTCTATCTTTCTTTACACCTGAAAACCGACGAATGTCTCATCATCCACCTAATGGTCTGTCATGCGATCAGTACAAAAGCTTAATGCCCTCTTTGAATCAAGGCGATGGAGCCTCTCCTCCTCTTTCAAGGGGTGAGGTGGATCAAAAATGTAGACAGAGTGATTGATTGCACTTCCTGGAAGGGTGTTTATAACAGCTGTCCTATTTCTTAGCACCAATTTAACCGAAAAGAAGGTGGTGTCAGGGAGGGGTAGGAGCAACAATGCCTGCAGTTCACTCATGCTGTGTGCTGATGTAATGGTGATAAGGAACACTGTTTATTACATCAAGAGCCTCAAGTAGAATTGTGCATATCCTGAAAGGGTGTGCACATTAAGAAGCCGCCTTGTGTATTCTTGCAGGAGGTGCCTGCCCTCCTGCCATCCCCTGAAGACCCACTCCCACCTCCCGAAGACGCAGGCCGGCCGTGACCAAACCGTGGGATGGCCACACCACACTACATTTCCCAGCAGCCCGGAGGCGGGGCCAGCTGTGAATAACTCTTTCACGCCTCCGGTGCAGGATATAGGGTGCCTGCAGCTCCCTCATCGCAGGAAGCTGCCTTGTATATTCTTGCAGGAGGTGCCTGCCCTCCTGCCATTGCCTGAAGACCCCCTCCCCTCTCACGAAGACGCCGACCAGCCATGACCGGACTGGGCGACCACATCTCACTACATTTCCCAGGAGCCCCGGAGATGGGGCCAGCTGGGCATACCTCTTTCGCACTTCCGTTGCAGGATATAGGGCGCCTGCAGCGTTTGAGTTTGAATTGGATTTATACAGCGCGTAGCTGCCCCAGCAACAGGGCGTCCCAGCGCTACCCAGAGTACAGGTGACTAAAAAAATAACGCCCAGCCCGCATGAAGAAATTATGCCGGGAAAAGCCAAGTCTTTACAGCTTTACGGAATGCTAGATGGTTCTGGAGCCCTCTGATGGAGACTGGGAGAGAGTTCCAGAGTTTAGCTGCCAAAACTTTGAAAGATCTACCACCCGCTCTCGCTCTTAAGATTCGGGGGGTACATATGAGTCCTTGATTGGCTGAACGTAAGGAGCGACTCGGAACGTACGGCAGCTCCCACATCACGGACCATGTGCGGGCGGTGCCCGTGCCAATGGTGGGCCCGTCAGTGCCCTGGAGTGCTGGCCCAACGCTCTTTTGCCTGACCCTACCTGGAGGTACGGTACCCTGCTGTCCCTGAGCTGCCTGCTATCCTTGTTCCTGCACTGCCTCCTGTCCCTGCGCTGACTGCTGTCCCTGCGCTGCCTGCTGTCCCTGTCCCTCCTATCCCTGTGCTGTCTCCTGTCTCTGCGCTGCCTGCTGTCCCAGCCTCGGTGCTGCCTGCACCAGAACCATCCCCAGGACCACAAATGGAGGCTGCAGCACGACCACGCAACAAATGCGTGATGAGGGAGCGTGCATCACCCGTTGTGCAACGTCCAGTTCCAGGACGCCTGCCCCTCGTCACCCGATGGTACACTGCCAAGGAACTCCTGGACCACAAATGTCGAAACAGCTGTATTTCCTCCTCCCAATGATCCACCAAAGGACCATTTACCTGCCAACACTGCCACTTCTCCTGCAACACAACCTGCAAAAGATCCTGCACCCCTCCGGGCCACAAGACCAAGACCACCCGCGACCGCTCCATTGTACCCGGCTCAACGCCCGCTCACTCTGCAAACATGCCACTGAAATCTGGGACACCCTTACCACCATCTCCACAGACGTCGCCTTCATCATTGAAACATGGCTCAACTCCTCCTCGAACCCCAACATCACCACTGCCAACCCTGAAGGCTACAAGATGATACACCGTGACGGCGCCAACAAACAAGGTGGAGGCATTGCCATCATCTTCTTCAAGGAAACCATCAGATGCACCATCACCAACGACGACCTCACATCTCGCATGGAACATCTCAACTTCCTGCTACAAACTGATGCAAAGACCACGATAAGAGGCACCTTAGCCTACAGATCCGCAGGATCCCAAGCAATATTCTGCGATGCCACCCCCAACCTCATCGCCCCCCTAGAAATCGACTCACACCACTACCTCCTACTCGGCAACATCAACTTCCACATCAACGACCCCTACGATGCCAACTCCATCACCCTCCTGGAGAACCTGAACAACTTTGGCCTCACCAAACTGGCCACTGAACCCACACACAAAGCCGGACACACTCAACCCCATCTTCACCTCCAGCGACAGAATCAAATTCAGCCACACCACAGAACTCACTTGGACTGACCACAGCATTGTACACTTCACCATTACCGACGCCCAGCACACCATCACCAGGCAGCCGATCTCCCACAGCAGCTGGAGCAAGGTCACTGAAACTCAGTGGTCACAACCCTCACCACCTCCCAAACCGATGCCTCAACAGACCTCAACCAGGCCGTCCAGAACTATGCTGCCTTGATCACCGACTGCGCCGACAGAGTCGCCCCGCTGAAACCTACAAAAAACCAACAAGAGCCCCAAACATGCCAACTGGTACACCCCAGAACTCAGGACCACCAAGTGCAACTGCCACGAACTGGAGAAACGATGGCGTGCCACCAAGAACCCCACTGACAGAGCTGCTCACAAAACAGCCCTCAGCATCTACCACTGGCACATCAAAGAAGCCCAGAAAGCTGCTATCACCACCTGCATAGACACCGCCACCCACTACACACACAAACTTTTCAAAATAGTCAAAGAATTCTCAACCCGACTACTTCCACAGCAAGATCACCAACATCTACAGCAATTTCAACATCCAACCCGCCAATATCAATGCCGACGAGTTCAACCAACCAGCAAACTCCAGCCAAGCTATTACCATCTAGTCACCGCTCACCACCCCGACCACCTCAGCCATCATGTCTTCCATCCACTCCGGGACACCCACCAACCCCTGCCACCACCACCTCGACAAACTAACCCCGTCAGCACACAACTTACCAGCATCCTCAACACCTCCATCTCCACAGCAACCTTCCCGGACAGATGGAAACACGCAGACGTCAGCCCCTTCCTGAAGAAAGCCTCCACTGACCACAACGATCTAAAAAATTGTTGTCCAATCTCTTTGCTCCCCTACCTAGCCAAGGTTCTCAAGAAAGCCATCAACCAGCAGCTCACCGAATTCCTGGAACAAAACCACCTACTGGACGCCTCCCAATCAGGATATTGTGCCAACCACAGCACTGAGACCCCGCTGATGGCCGCTACAGACGGCATCAGAACTAACCCTGGGCAAAGCACTACGCTACGCTCGCGTAGTTTGCGAAGTTTGCGCTACTTCGCACAACGCGAATTGCACGTAGCACAGTGCAAACACGCGTAGCGTAGTGCAGCGGTCATTTGCTTGCTCGCGGTCCTCAACGTCAAGTTGGCGACCGCGAGCAAGCAAAATGACATCCCGGCGAGACTTTTTCCTCGTTCGCGATCAGCAACATCAAGTTGCCGATCGCGAGCGTGGAAATTAAACCTCCCGGCGAGATTCTCAACGTGGGGAGGTCAGGTTTCTCATTGCGAGTGGTCGCGTATGCTCGCGACCGCTCGCGATGAGAAACTACCAGTCCGCGTTGAGAAAGCTGCCGCCGAGTAAAAATCTACTCGAGCGGCAGTAAAAGACAGCTCGCACTGTGCAAGATGCCGTTTTCAATGATTGCACAGTGCGGGCAAGCATCCGGCACTGTGCAATCATTGCGAACAGCGCACTACGCAGTTCGCGTAGTGCTACGCGTAGCTCGCGTAGTGCGAACTGCACTTTGCGTAGCTTCGCGTAGCGCTACTTCGCGAACTACGCCCAGGCTTAATCAGAACACGCTTTGACCACGGAGAAATGTTGGCCCTGAACCTTTTTAACCTCTTTGCGGCATTCGACACAGTCGCCCACAACACCCTCATGAACAGACTCCACAACATAGGCATACACCAAGATGCCCTCAGGTGGATCGCCTCCTTCCTCACAGGACACACACAGAGCATCAGGCTGCCTCCCTTCATGCCCGCACCCAAAGACATCCTATGTGGCATTCCGAATGGATCATCCCATAGCCCCACCCTGCTTAACACCTACATGACTCCCCTCGCAGACGTCATCAGATCCCACAGACTCAAGATAATCTCCTATGCAGACAACACTCAACTGATCCTCTCGCTCACCAAGGACCCTGCCAGCGCCAAACCAATGCCATGACCAACATAGCCAAATGGATGAGAGACAACTGCCTCCAACTCAACTCTGACAAAACTGAAGTACTGATCTTCAGGAAGAACACTTCTGCATGGGAGCACAGCTGGTGGCCTACAGAACTTGGACCCACAACCACATCAACCAACCATGCATGCAACCTCGGCATCAACCTCGCCAGCCAACTGGCCATGAAATGACAAGTTAATGCAGTCTCCTCCTGCTTCCACACACTTCGCATGCTCCGCAGAATTTTCAGATGGATCCCAACCAACACCAGAAACACCATCACTCAGGCCCTCGCCACCAGCTGCCTCGACTACGGCAACACCCTCTATGCTGGCATTTCCATCCAGCTCCTCAGAAGACTCCAGACCATACAGTAAGCCGCAGCCAGACTCATCATGGACCTTCCCAAACGACCCCACATCGCCCCCCATCTGAGAGACTTCCACAGGCTCCCAATCCAGAAAAGATGCCAGTTCAAGATCCTCAAGCATGCCTACAAAGCCTTCCATGACTTAGGACCTGTCTATCTCATACATCGACTGAACTTCCACCAACCCGCTAGACACCTACGCTCCTCTTCACTCACACTAGCACACACCCCCTGCATCCACCACACCTGCAGCTGCGCCTTCTCCTACATCGCAGCCAAGATCTAGAACGACCTCCCCCTCCAGATTCGTTCGCCCCCCTCGCTGGCACACTTCAGAAAGAGACTCAAGACCTGGCTCTTCAACGGAGACACAGTGCCCAGATACCCCTAGGAGTGAAAGAGTTGCGCTTTAAAAATGTGGATTGATTGATTGAAGATGTCAAAACAAGTTTCAAGTCCCAGTGAGGCATCATGTATGGCTTGAGAGGAAATGTGTCAAACATTTAGTGAAGTGCATTACAGCTGGTGATTTAAACAAGGTTGCTTTGGTGCATATTTAGTCAGATTTCACTCAACACTGCTGAGCAGGCGAAGTTGCTGTGCTTGGTTTCATGAAAGGGAGAGAGATGAACAGCTCCATATTAACACAGATATGGCACAGTTCAGCTCAATCGTAGCACCGGGGTACTTGCCGCTTCCTAGTGCCACTGCAGGCACCTTTGTGCCATGGCATAAGGGTGTCTGCGTTATGAACAGGAGTGTTTTTGTGGAGGAAGGTATACCTTCCAGCACAAACACAATCCTTACAGGTATATTTCTCTTTTTGGGAGGAAGCGTGCAGTGGCTCAACTGTCTATAAATCGCACTAGCACTGAGTCCACTTTTTCCCCAAGGAGTCAGTACTCATTGAAAGGCAATTCATTAAACATGCTGGCACATCACTTGAACATCAGGTGGAACTAATCCATGCATGCCATCTAAGCATGATGCTGGTGTCAATCTCCCTGTCAGTTACTTTGTTAGTATCCATGGATGCACGGATTAAATACTTCAATGCAGCATGATTATCATGTAACATCTGAACCAGAGAAGCTCTGTGGTTCTCTGGGACCACTGGTGTGGTCTTGCTGGCCATGTCCCAGGGAGGGTGAGTATACCCCAGTAAACAAAATTCATTATTGGATACAGGGGCCTAGCTTGCAGAAGAAATCATGCTTTGCCAAATGTGTTGAGCCTTTTGGATTCCATATCAGGAGAGTTGGCTGGAAAGTAGTTAGTATTGACCTTGGTAGTAGAAGCCTGCTCAATGAGGTTCTCAGGCATAGGGTACTTGTTTAGGAAGTCTGAATCGCTGGATGGAGGTGTATTTCAATGAGATACTGACTAGCTGGTGGCAAGATCAAGGCTTGGACCATGATGCCATCAAAGCATCAGTAAAAGCAACCTTAATTAAATAGTAGCAAGGGCTAAGGTGACGTTGTTTGTTTTTCTCTAAATGAAGGACAACTGCAGATCTAACACCTCAGCATCCTTCTGGACCACCAGTGCAGATGCGGGACTTTCTTCTGTTGGTGGCCCATGTGGCTATTCAAGCATTGTGTAAATCCAAGTATAGTGCATCATCTGTATGGGGGGGAGTAACTCATCCCCTCCAATTCATCATCAGTATCATGAGGTACCCTGTGTGATTCTTGTAAAGGGTTAGAAACAGAACCAAAAAGAAAGTGGGCCTCTGCAGATGGTTGTGTCGCAGAAGAGGCATCGGATTAGAGTCCAGCAGTATAACAACCAGTTGTGCTTTCGTGATTTCGTAGCGTGACATCAGTCAAGCCTGAGCCAATGCCTGTTTGAGATCTGGCATGGGTGTCATAAACGGGTCTGCTACCAGTGCCAGTGAAGTCGGTATTAGCGTTGGTGCAAAAGGAACTGGCATGGGTCTTGTGGGTGAGATGCAAGTCTGTACCAGAATCGAGACGGGCCTGGGACAGGGCTGAAAGTGTCAGGCCCTGCAATGATCTTCAACTGTTTCAGCCCATGCTTCCTGTAAGCCTTGCCCATCATCCTTCATGACTGTGCAGAGCATCTACCTTCATGTTTGTCCCCAGAGAACCAAGGTTTCCCCCCGGTGCCCTTCAAGAAAGACCCCCATTTAACAGCAACCATTCTCAACGCGTAGGGTAATTCAAGTTTTTCCGTTTCACCCAAAGTCAATGCCATTCAAAGATTCCTTGTTTCCCTTTAAATTAGACTTTTGTACAACCTGTCACTCCACTGGTCCCCCTCCATTCAGGGATAAAGAGGGAGTGTGGTTTATATCAGGTCCAGTTTAGGACCACTCTGTCATGAACCCCAGAATCAGCGCCATAAATACAAAATGCAAAGTGTCAAAATGGAACAAAGTAAAGAAATATCACCAATGGAGTCATGAACTACCTTTCATGAAGACTTTCCAGGAATTATTGTTCAAGTCCAGCGCAGGATATGGAGAAAGAAATTCAAAGATAGAGGCCACTATAACTTGTAACTGAGGTCAGCGGTCTAGACTAAAATTAAGCACAAGCTGACCAATGCATCATTGCGCTTTCAAGAAGACTGTGTCATGTACTTTAACTGTTTTTCTGACAAAATAAGTAGTAGTCTAGTTGGTGCACCTGCTCCTTGACAGAAATATTCGACAAAATCCCCATTTTCCAGTTATCTCCACCCCTTTATTTAGGTGTGCATACCAAGTGTATTCCTAATTTTTTCAGTGGAGTAAGTCTTATGATATTCGCTTGTGTTTATATTTTGGATATTGGAAAAGACAGCAATATTTTGAGGAGAGAAGTATGTTGAAAAAGTCTGCAAGCCACTTAAAAAGAGACAGAAATAGGAAATTGCTTAAGCGGAGTAATCTAGAGTACATTCAAAGAGGCAACAGAATGCCACATTCAGTATTTTCCATATGTTCAAAATGTCAACATTGAGTAATCAAATGATCTTCTTAAAATTCGAATGATTATGTCTGTTGTTATGCCTGATTGTAGATGCTGAACAATACCTAGTTGCCCTCCCCTCCAGAAAGTTCTATCAAGAATGAAGTGCGGATATGGAGCTTTACTAGGACAGCATCGCAGAATACTGAGTGATATATTTCCTCTATTTTGGTTCAATAGTGCCATAGAAGGTAGAATGTAAAACATTTAGAATTGAGATATAACAAAGCGTACAAATTCATTTTAAACATTTTCTTAGGAAATACAAAATCATGTGGGAAATTACAGAACGACAATACAAGTCTCATCACATTTTAAAATCCCTAATAACAAAAATTAGTAGAGTATATAAACAAAACACCCAAAAGCAAATAAGGTCAATTCAATTCCTGCAAATAAATTTAGGTAAGAAATCAATAAAAAGGATTTGAAACCAATTATAAATACATTTGAGACAAGGTATTAGGTGTGCAAAGATATGCTTTATCCTTATGTGCCATATTGCCGAGAGGTATCTTGCGATTGAATATACCACACAGTCTCTGATGTTGGTTTTACATACTCTAAGGGCTGTGGGGCGGTCCCTAAAACTGAGAAGTTTACAAAGAGTAATAATCCAGTGTAATTGCTGTTTAGCATAGCCCTTGCAGAAAAATAACAAGTGTTCAATACTCTCTGGTACTTGACAACCCATCTGGCACAGATTCAATATAATTCCCTTTTTCGTCCTGGAGTGGGCAAACGTGGCCAACGGTAATATGCCCAATCTAAATTTTATATAAAGTGCACGTGCAGCAGGGTTAATAACCATATTCAGGTATTACTCATACTAAGGTACACAATTAAACATCAAGAAGGAGTCTACCAGGGTACCAGGGGATGCAGCAGAAAGTTTGGCTCCTAATAAAAAATTCCAGAAGGACGTTTCTGGCTTATCCCGAGCACCTTGGGGTAATGCAGAGAAACTTCCTAACATGGTGGTCATCTAATACGACTCAAATGCAACCCCTTTAGGGACCTAAATCCTCATTGGTCCAGACACTTATCCAATACTGGATAGGTTGCAGCATAGCAATGTCTGAAATGAATTGTAGGTTTAGGTCGTCTAATTAACAGCGTCGGCGCACTGGTGGGGAATCTCAAAAGGGTCTTTATAAAGGCATTTTCAGCTTTTTCGAGTGTGTTAAGGTTACAGTGTCCCCAATAAATCTACCCCATACATAGCTCCACCACAAGCTTGAATCTTATATATCTCCAAGGGGGGGGAGGTAGCAAAAGTGGGTGATATATCGGCAAATCTTATGACAGACCCTGTTCTTGGTTTTAAAGTCATAACACTTTGCGCCCAAATAGTCAAACCCTGTACCCTGTCCAATGCCTCCCCCCTTAAGAATACCTTACTCTTGGAAGTTTTCCTCCTGGCACCAAAGACCATGTACTTGGTTTTGTTAGTATTAATTTCCAGGCCATGCTCTAAACAAAAAGTGTTAGATTTGTCCAAGAGAATTTATAGACAAGGAGTCTTTGATAATAACAAAGTATTATCTGCAAAAAGGAGGCACAGTATTTGGTAATCCTTTACCTTTGGGGAGTCATTTTCACAATTTAAAAGATACGGGATGCAGCATTTATATACAAAAGAAAGAGTGTAGGGGCCAAAATACACCCTTGTCTTACTCCTCTCCTGATTGGAATGTTTTCCGTTAATTCCCCTCTGGGCCCCTCCGAACCCTTGTAAAACATTCCGTATTTAAAACCTGTATTAGGGACAATAATCCATGCAGAACCCCGATCTTATCAGTGGCATAACACAGGCCCCCGCAGCCCCCCGCAGCACCCGCGGTGCCCACGAGCTGCAGGGGCCCCCTCAGCACGGTACTGTGGTCCGAGAGCTCCTGATAAAATACAGAGCGGGGGCCCCTCCGTGCACCTTGCAGGGGGGCCCCCTCAAATTTCGTTACGCCACTGGATCTTATGCAAAGCCACCCAAAGTATTGCCATTGGTGCAAGATCAAACGCAGCTCGCAGATCCAGAAAGGCAACATACAGCAATCCCCTATCAATGTCTACTATCTTCCACTTAATAGACAGGAATCTCACAATCTGATCAATGGTACAAGTATTGGATCTGAATCCCGTCTGTAGGTGGGATAACACTTTAGCTTGGGAGATCCAGTCCCATAGTCTAGATAAAATACTGTAGACTTTCTGGATATTGTCAATCAGACTTATGGGTCTGTAGTTTCCCAGTGTAGATTTGTCACCCTTTTTATGATTAGGGATTATTTCCGCTCCTTTCCAGGACCTCGGGATCGGTGCTCCAGCCATCAATGCGTGAGACAGGCAATTTATAGAGGGTCCCCAGATCTGAGGCTCATTGTGTAATAAGTCAGCAGGGATTCTATTCAAGCCAGGGGTGTTGCCACATTTCTGGTCCTGAATTGCATTTAAAGTTTCTTTTAGTGTAAATGACTTGACCTCCTCAGTCTCTCTTGTTTATCTCAATCCCCTTTCCCTTCTATGAGTGTATTGTGGCTAATTTTAACTATTCAGCTGCATGTGATCATGGAGGGCATTTTAATTCAGATTTTTACCCTGTAAAACCACCAGGCACAAAGTTAGTCTGTCACACTTGCTGCACATCCTCTCCTGCCCTCAGTGTCCTGATTCTAGAGAGATTTCTCAACAGTCATCTCTTTCAAGTTCTCCTAAGATCTCAGCACTCCAAATCGTGTAGCCCATCTTGGACGAGGTACTATAAATACTGAGCCCTACATTGCAACAGTTGCTTGGCTTTAAATGCCCCAATAAGATACCATAGGAAGAGAGATTCACCTGATCCTGACGTGGAGCTATTGTTGCAAGAGACTGCTGTAACCCGGTTGGTGGCGATGACATCAGGGAGTGTCCTACAATCATTGATAAACTCTGAAACAAAAGAAAGAACAATACAGTAACGCAAATACTCTACCTGTAAAGATTCAAGACAGGTTAGTGCACTACATTGTTTTGAAAGTTATGGCGAATGGCGATTTAGTGAGCTTTATGAATAAAAGTCAGGAGAGGAAGCAAGAAACTTTCGAAAATCCATCACAGAACATTTATAAGACAGTGAGACAACAAGAGTGGACTATTGTTTTGTCATTGACATTTTCACACACTACGAATGTGTTTAAAAAGAAATGGACTAGCCAGAGGTTATTGATCAGCATCGTATTATCATTATGGGGCAGATTTACAATGAAAGTGGCTCAGTGCATTCCGCAAGCCATTTGGCTGCGCTGCACTGAGTCACTTTCAAAGCACAGGGATGCAACATATTTACAACAATATGTCGCATCTCTGTGCTTCCCCCTGTGCTGGCGCACATGGTGCAAGGATGCCTGCGTCGTGGCAATGCGTGCTGTAGAATGCAGCACGCATTGAAAGAGGAAAAAACTAGGAGAAATGAAAACATTTCCCCTCGTTGCGCCTCCCTACGCCTCCCCTAGGGAGGCGTAGCATGAACATGCATTTTCGATTCCTCGTAAATCTTTCACGCAAAGTGCTGCGTGCAAAGGGGCCGTATTTACAAATATATAATTATGGAGCAGGAAAATACGCCACCAGTACGTCACAAAAATGTACGTACTGGTGGCGCAGGGGGCTTGTAATTCTGCCCCTATGTTTTTAGACTCGTGGAAATCCTTGCATTGTTATTTTGAATGCTAAGCTAAGAAATTAAAGATCACTGTGAGTCTGTTTTTTGGATGACACAGTTCTGGGTAGAAGATCAACATGAGGAATTAGATATGGAACAGGTCCAAGAGAACACAGCGTTAGGAAGAAGCTGTAGCTTCTAGAAACAGGTGAATACCTGTGCTGTTTCCTTTTTCTCTCCCCATACTCCATGCCCCTATTGAACTGTAGCCATGGTGTTGTTCTTATTCCCAATACCCTGAATACAGCTCATTTGGGAGTGGATAGACAACTGTTGCTCCTGCAGAACTCCTGGGTTTAACTCTGGATATTAAGCTAATTTATATTTGCTAATCTGTAAAAGTTTACACATGTGAGCACACCTGGGGAGCTGTGTCAGTCACATAAATACTCATTGATTTCTTTACGAATTCCAAGAAAGTAATATATTTATTTCATGCCTAGGAGTAATCACACAGAAGGATATTACTGACTTTCTTTGAGAATTATATAACTCCAAATGTTGGAAAGGTGATGCACCCTAAGAAAAGGGGGATACTCTAAGAAATACCTTCTGGAGGCAACTGTTTATGTTCCAAGACTTGCATGCCTTTCTGGGAATGGCAACTAGTTATGCTATATTTTAAAGAAGTTTTATACGTGTACAACACAAATAAAAAAAGACTGTGAAAAGGAATAGATTAATGTAAATTTATTACACACTTTCAGTCATGAGGCCTTTCTTGCACAGACTTTCACAAAATATAACCTTCACTAAAGTATTTGAAAATGTTTAAGTGAAGATTCTCCAAATTTAAAAGGAAAGAATATAATTCAAATTTGAAATCACTAATTAGGTCTTTGAACTCAGGAATCCATTATATTATGACATGGAGAATTGGATAAAGATAGGGAAAAACACATATTCCAAGTCCTTTAATCTGAATTCTCTCATCACTCATAATGGTGATCTTTGTTGTTATTGTTCCTACACTGATATTTACCTCCATTTTTTATTTGTTTGTCAGACTACCCTTGCAGCCTTTTTTGTATGCTTCCTGAATTTCATTTACAAATCTTTTGGTTCCAGTTCGATGCTGAGTACTTAATGGAAGTCACATTTCATCTTCTTTTTTACTGAGAGATTTCCGTAGTAAGCCGGGATAGATGTACAAAATGATTTTGCCATTGCACACCGTGTGTTATGCAATATTACACGGTTCGCATCTGCAAAATGAGGAGTATGAAACACAGTAGCGGTCCGTGGTAGGAGTGCCGGCCGGGCGGTGACGTGGGGCGGGGGGTAGTAAACCACGGATTACGGCCGAATACAGGTAAGTAAACATTTAAATAAATAAAACGAATTTTGCTGCGCACACTGCATCGAAATGCGATGCAGTGTGGGCAACGAAATTCGTTTTATTTATTTAAATGTTTACTTACCTGTATTCGGCCGTAATCCGTGGTTTACTACCCTGCCCCTCCCCCCCCCCACGTCACCGCCCGGCCGGCACTCCTACCATGGACCGCTACTGATGAAACATTTTCCTGCCCATTGTCATAAGCACACACAAACAGCTAAGAGGCCTTTGCTTTCGCTCCACCATTTCTAACTTATATTTCCAGTAAACAATGATTTTGCAATCTTCTAAACCTCATTTTGCAATTCAGCAGTAGCGGTCCGTGGTAGGAGTGCCGGCCGGGCGGTGACGTGGGGTGGGGGAGGGGCAGGGTAGGGGGTAGTAAACCACGGATTACGGCCGAATACAGGTAAGTAAACATTTAAATAAATAAAACGAATTTCGTTGTGAGCGCTGCATTGCCAAATGCGATGCAGCGCGCTCAACGAAATTCGTTTTATTTATTTAAATCACACTGGTTAATGAACAGCAAACACCCTGCTTTGAAAGGGTTTTACAATTGAACCTGGACTTCTTGTATTGGTTTGTTTGCATTCTACTATGGTTTGACTCAGCAGGTGTGAATGAGTAGAGACAATGACAGGGGTCACAAGGCCTCTGGCTGGAGGCTCAGTTTTCTCAAGCCCTGGGAGAAGCCATTTCCTGTGAAGCCCTTGCTGTCAGCCCAAGCAGCTAAAAGCTTTGTAGTCGTTTGCTCATGATACCTGTTCACAACTGCAAAGTCATACTTTTAAAAGTAATTTTACATTTTAAACTGCTTTGGATTTTCAATGTAAAGTTTTATATAGCACATTATAAAATAACATTTGAACATGATTTAAGCAGTGTGTGCTCATTTCTGCCATGTTTTAAGTTTTGACATGATCATGTTACCAGTGTGTTGGTATGTGCGATTTCAATCCTGTAATCCTTTATCATGAGTGGAACAAAGTAGTTATGTCATTTTCCTGAAATGATCACTTTTTCTGAAACGTAACGGGTTCAAAGAAGCCTTAAAAAGCTGCTGTAGCCTGGGGCAGCGGGCATGATAAAGAATATATATACACATCAGATCTTCAGTCTGCCATGACGTAGACCCAGGTAGCCACAGGCAGGCAGGGTATGCACAAACTGAAATCTGCAGCCATTCCTGCCGTATATCAGTCTATCAAACGTCAGTCACAGGGAAAGTGCACAGAGGCAGGCCTCTGCAGTCAATGTTTGACACTGAGATCCACAGGGAGTATTTCCAGGGGTGTAGCTCCCACTGGTGCATCGGATGCAGTGGCACCAGGGCACAGAGGGCTGAAGAGCCTGCTGAACCCTGATTATTGTTGTATTTCACAGTTCAGTTAGTGGTCAAGCGGCCAATTTTCCTTCTTGCACTAGACCCCACGACATACAGGCTGCACCACTGAGTATTTTCCCCATGATACTAGCCCTTTGGTGCAATTAAATACACCAGTGGATTCACTTCAAGATTTATGCCCCCCTCCAGGTATCAGAGGGTACTCCATAACCAACCTTTATATCAATGCTATGCCACAAGGAAACTAAGGGAGTATCTGTGAGGCACTAGCCATTCTTAATGCATTATACATTAGGAATCTCCTACCACTATCTTGACCTCTCAGCTTTCTTTGTCCTTCACTATTCCCTTTCTCTTCTTCATCTGCACTTTTTTCCACCATACATTCTCACTCTCTGCCCCACCCTCCTCTCTTCACTCTCTCACACCCTGTCCCAATTGTTCCACTTCCTAACTACTCACTTTTACTACCCTTCTTCTTTCCTCCACCCATTCCATTGTTTCATCCCTCTCCCCTTTCTTTCTCTTTTTTTCTCCCTCATGCCTCTGCTTCCCTAAATGTTTTCACCTCTATTTGTCCCTTCTCTTAAGCATGTCTCCTTTTGTTTCTCGGATCCTGTTAAATTTTTTTCTCGTCCTATGTCTCAAACTCCTCTTCTTCTCCTTCCCATTTTCTTACTCTCTATTCTCCCTCTTCCTTTTGTCTTTTCTTCCATCTTTAGTCATACCCCTCCCATATCTTTTTATCTCACATTTACTCCCCTCTCACCATGTCTACTCTTTTCTCTCTACTCACACTTCCTCCTCTTTTTGTCTCATTATTTTCTCCTTTCCAATCTCCTTCATTTTTGTGTCCTACTCTCCTTCCATTGTATACCTTTCCTTCATTTTTCTCTTTCTCTCCTACATATTACTGGGGAATCTTGTAAATATTTTGTGCTCCAGTCTCTTACAACATGAACGTGTTTAGCTTCCATGAGGCTCTTTACTTTGTAACACGTTCTGTTATGGCCTTTTATACAGCATCCCATAGCATTTTGAGAATTGTAGTTTCACTCTTTGGATTATCAGTTTAAATGCCCAAAGTAACATGATTCTGACTAAACAGCTGTGCTTATGGCTGGCAAATGGTCTCAAACTTGATACAACCTAGGCGGCACTGTGAAGCAACTCAACAGTACTGTGGAAGAGATCAGAGCTCCTTGCAGGTGGGGACCGGTCAATCAATTGTTGCTTGATAAAGTAGTTCAGTAGGCTGAACACCTGACCACCGGCTTGCAAGACAGCATGTGAATTTCAAAATAATCAGCACAAGTGGAGAAACTATGGCTTTCGTAGTTTCCCTAGAATATATCTGTCAGCCATTACCCTAAGAGTGCATATTCTCCACATAGCCAATATTCCACAGGCAATGAGTTACTGAAAATGTGTAAATATACATTTTTCCCTAAAAGAAAAATGCATGTTTGTATGAAATCAATTCCACTTTGGTACATATTGCTTAATTTACTATATCACACCTGCCACCTGCCTACATGACGTGGTGTAAGTTTGGAAGCGCTGAAACATGCACTACCAGCGTTAGATAATACCTTCAACTTTGTGTGTGCTCAGTATACTGGCATGGAACTTCCATGTGACCAGCTATACTAATGTAGGAAGAAACCATGGTAATGTCAGGCATGGGTGAAATTCCTGTTATGCTAGAGCAATCTAGCGAATTTCAATGTTACCCAAAATTTCCCAAATTTAGCCATTATGCCATGTGGTGAAATTACTACATGGTGCAGAACACGAACAACCAGGACGGAAGAATCTGTTGTTTGCGGCACTTGTGTTTTGTGCCTTAAGGTAAATAAGGCTAATCAGCAAACTGGAAGCCAGGCTACAGTCACTCATGAATGCCTCTCAGTCATAGTTTCCAGAGTTGACCCACTTACGGCAGCTGCCAATCGGTTCTGGAAAGCACATGTGCAGCCTGACCTCAAAGATGCTCCTTTCTGCTACAGTACTAGCATAGTGGCAGTGCTCCCGGACAGGCAGGCCATTCTTAAGCATCTGTCTGCATTTCATCATAGTGGCAGTGCTCCTGGACAGGCAGGACATTATTAAGCATCTGCCTGCATTTCATCATAGTGGCAGTGCTCCTGGACAGGAAGGACATTATTAAGCATCTGCCTGCATTTCATCATAGTGGCAGTGCTCCTCGACAGGCAGGACATTATTAAGCATCTGTCTGCATTTCATCATAGTGGCAGTGCTCCTGGACAGGCAGGCTATTCTTAAGCATCTGTCTGAATTTCATCATGAAACAGAGCAAATACACTGTTGTGGTGTATGTGTTTGAATTACAGTCTGCTAATTAAGCTGATAAAATAACATTGAGGTTTATGTGGCTTTGGGATTGCAGAGAGCACAAAATGATCGGTGATGTAGCCCTGTACGCAAGAGGTTACACTAGTGTGCTGTTGGCCTTAGGCTTAAGGTGGGGGATGCCGACTCACAGCAGCACTAAGTACAATTACTCACTGCCTGCCTCCCTCCCTTCCTCCGATAGGTCACTTACAGTGGCGGCTGGCATCTACTGATTGTGGGGGGAGGCAAATGGGTGGGTGCAAACAAAATAAAAAAATAAATAAAAAAGGGAATCACTTACCTGATCGTGATGGACGACATCCTCCTCACTCCGAACTCTTCTGCTGAGACTGCAGTGCAGGCTCCAGTAAACTCCCTCGACCAATCCTGGCATGCTCACTTGCAGTTAACCAGAATGTGAGCAATGCCCTGATTTGGTGGGAACGTCTGGTCTCAGCACTCCCAAGGGCACTGGATGCCTGCACTTGCTCTCAACCTAGCTGTCTTAAGACAGCTGAGTTGAGAGATTTGCGCAGAGGCAATTGCTACGCTCACTGAAAGAGATTGTTTTGATGTGCATGCGATTAAATTTACTGTTTAGAGCCAGACATGTGCCAGGTGTTTTGAACCACGCCGCTGATGCCCTCTCTCGTTTTAAGATGCAGGTATTCAGGGCCCACCTCCCGGGCGCGGCAGAGTGGCCGGCGCATTTCCCAGAACACCTTTGGCAGTTTGGTGCCCCCAGTTATCGGACCTCGTGGCGGCTAGCCTAGCGCCTGGGACAAGGAGAGCATATGAAGGGGCGTTTTGGGCATATTGCCAGTCCTTGGGGGACAGCTGGGAACACAGGTGGCATGAACCTGGGGCGGTGGTTGAATTCCTGGGAGCAATGAGTGAGAACGGGGGTTCAGCGGCGGTCGCGAGGCGCCACGTCACGGTCATATCCTTCTTCGCCAAGTATAAGGGGAGGGGGGACCCGACCGCCAACTTCGTGGTGCTCAAAGCACTGAAGGGCTGGGGTCGTTCACAGAGAGCCCCGCCAGATGGGAGGCGGCCCATAAGCATGGCAGTCCTGGCGTCCTTGATGGAGGCTTTACCAGTAGTGTGCAGTTCAGGGCAGGAGGCCACTTTGTTCCAGGCAGCCTTTAGTCTCGCATTTTATGGGGCATTTAGGGTAGGGGAATTGGTGGCCAAGAATAAACGAGACCACAAAGGGGGGTTACAGGCGGGGCATGTCCAGGTCCGCCGCAAATCCATACTTATCTCGCTGCCAAGATCCAAGGTAGACCAAGAAGGAAGGGGCGAGGGCGGGGGGTAGTACCTGCTGCCCAGTAACCAGGGTGGAGGCCTTTCTGGCACAACGGGTTGGAACACGGGATGGGCCTCTGTTAGTGCACGGGGATGGGACACCATTGACTGTTTTTCAATTTAGAAAAGTCATGGGGCTGGCCATGCAAGCGACTGGGTTGGATCCGAACAAGTATGGGACCCATTCCTTCAGAATCGGGGCTGCCTCAGAGGCGGTGGCGAGGGGTTTGCGAGAAGAGCAGGTGAAGAAGATAGGGCGATGGTCCTCTGACTGTTATAAGCGCTACGTGCGGCTGCATATGCTGTAAAGCGGTAGTGGGGAAGTGGCGCTGATGCTCTTCTCTTTTCATCATTCGCAGTTTCTTCATCCTGTAACTCAGGGGAGAGGCTTGCGCCAGCCGATACATGGAATAACCAGACGTCACCATGTCACGCAGGGGGACGGCGGTCAACAGCCCTAGGACGTACAGCGGAGTTTATGGCCCAAGTTCACTCTTGGGCCCAAGAGCAAGAGGAGGTGTGGATCATTGGTCACTCATATGTACGCCGATTGCAGGCTTTCTTTTCAGGGGCCCACGAGGCCAGGGCACGAAGCAGCGGAGTGAGGATAGTGTTCCACGGGAAAGGGGGACTGCGCATTAGGCACTTCAGGGATTTAGTTGACCGCGCACTGAGGCAAGGCGGGCGCCACCCTGCGGTTTGGATCCTTCACTTGGGTGGGAATGACCTTGTAGACCTGGGGCGGAGGGTGGTCATCGAAGACCTTCTTACTGAAGTGGCCTGGCTGGCAAGACGTAGTCCGAAAGCCATCATAGCATGGTCACACATGATCCCTAGGCTACAATGGAGGGGAGGGGAGTCAGTCGCGGCATTGAATCACGCGGTAAAGCGGATCAACAACAAATTTGTCAAACTATTCCAAACACCCAAGTTGAAGGCAATAGGGCACGGTCTCATCAGGGGAGAGCAGTTTTTTGTGCAGGATGGGGTCCACCTCTCGACCAAAGGGAACCATTTCTTTCTGGAAGATATCCTAGCATGGTTGGAAGGTTTACGTCGTCAGCCATGACCTTTCTAGGGGTGCTGGGGGGAGGCCAGCTAGTCGGGCAACTAGGCTGGCCGGTGGCGGTAAGGTCATGATTGGTAAGCATAGTTCTCGGTCCCTAGCAATCAGCACCATAGAACTACTGGGGCAGGTACAGCCGGGTGGTAGGCTGTAAGGGTGCGAGGGCCGGGGGAGTCATGCTTTCCAGTAGGCTGGTCAGCCACCCTCGCACGCGCATGCGCAGTGAGCGCAAGGATAACCATTTGCAGCGCCCCGTTTGTAGTTTTGTAAGGCTTAGGGCATAGGGGGGGCCCGGGGGAAAATATCCGTTCGACAAGCTGGACCCCCTACGCAGGCTTTATCCACCAGAATTTCTGTAGTTTTCCTGGGGCTGCCAGTCACTGACCTTGCCGTAGGCTCTCATAGGGTACACAGGGAGAAAAATATGTTTATATATATGCAGTTTTAGACTACGATAGGAATGGCTATGTCTAGAAACATGTTAAGGTTAGCCAAGTAACACCTTTGTACCTATCTATGTAACCGGACTCCCTGTGTAATTGAATGTTCATATTAAAGGAAATGAGTTTAATTTGAATATGTAAATAAATACGGCCGGGGTGTTACGCCCCCTAAATCCAAAAACTTTCAAAGTGAGTTGTTGTCAAATGTTTGCCTTGGGGGAAGGATCCAAATGTCCTGGGGTGGGGGTCCGGGGGGGCCACCTGGTGAGTGGAAGGGGACTTAGGCAGTACCAGGCCATAGCGCAGAGGCAAGCCCTAGCATAGGGCGCGCCGCCATTATGGCGGTCGCGCCGGTCCCCGAGAGGCAAGGGGGGAGCTGGGGCAGCGCGTCTTGATGACGCGCTGCCTAGCCTCCCCTGGCCTCCACTACCCTGGCGCGCCCCGGAACTGCTTAAAGTACTTCCGGGGCGCCGCAGGCGAAAAGGGGTTAAAAGGCGGGGGCGCGACAGGGGCAGTCTCTTGCCTCCTCTTGCCCTCCACGCAGCTGGCTCCTCCGAGCCCGCATCCTGCCGGCCCAGAGTGGGGGCCATAATCTTTTCTTTCCCACCCACCATCCCCTAAGGCAGATATTTCGGTTTTTGCATTTTTGTTATGTGTTTGTGGTGTAATTTTCTTTACAGGTGGCACAGTTTGTATAGTTGTTAATCTTTTGAACGGTCAGTAATGGAAAATGTATGTAATAGAAGGGTGAGTATTGTAGCATGTATTTTCTTACAGAAGTCGTGTTTTAGCATTGTGATACCCTGGTCAGGCGGTAAGGTCATGATTGGTAAGCATAGTTCTCGGTCCCTAGCAATCAGCACCATAGAACTACTGGGGCAGGTACAGCCGGGTGGTAGGCTGTAAGGGTGCGAGGGCCGGGGGAGTCACGCTTTCCAGTAGGCTGGTCGGCCACCCTCGCACGCCTATGCGCAGTGAGTGCAAGGATAACCATTTGCAGCACCCCGTTTGTAGTTTTGTAAGGCTTAGGGCGTAGGGGGGCCCGGGGGAAATATCCGTTCGACAAGCTGGACCCCTACGCAGGCTTTATCCACCAGAATTTCTGTAGTTTTCCTGGGGCTGCCAGTCACTGACCTTGCCGTAGGCTCTCATAGGGTACACAGGGAGAAAAATATGTTTATATATATGCAGTTTTAGACTACGATAGGAATGGCTATGTCTAGAAACATGTTAAGGTTAGCCAAGTAACACCTTTGTACCTATCTATGTAACCGGACTCCCTGTGTAATTGAATGTTCATATTAAAGGAAATGAGTTTAATTTGAATATGTAAATAAATAAGGCCGGGGGGTTACGCCCCCTAAATCCAAAAACTTTCCAAGTGAGTTGTTGTCAAATGTTTGCCTTGGGGGAAGGATCCAAATGTCCTGGGGTGGGGGCCCGGGGGGGCCACCTTGTGAGTGGAAGGGGACTTAGGCAGTACCAGGCCATAAAAGTGAGCATGTGTGGCTGGCCGTCTCAAAGAGAAATGCACACTTTAAACAGTGCAAAGCCAGCCCTTTGCTCACCACTCCTCCCTGCTGTCACTCAGCAGGCCCTGCCCCATCCTGATGCTCGGCTCAGGCCGGGATGATGAAAAAGAAAATGGTAATAAATTACCATTTTATTTTTCATCTCTGGAGTTTTGGGGGGTCACTTAAGTGGGGCGACGCTACTCCACTCCAATGGAGGAGCCACCCCTGATCATTTCATGTGCAGTAATAGGGCCTGAAGTAGAAGACAAAAACCTGAAAAAAATAAATGTGTTTACTATATGCAGAAATACACTTTACTCATTTTACTATGTGCACCCTGGCTGTAAAGTTGTCAGAAAATGTTTTCATTGGTAATTGACGGGGCTTGTAGCTAATTTCAGCTAATGGGGCCACTTGATAGATATGCAGGATACCCAAGTGTTCCTTGTGAAATAATACTGCTGCGCAAGAAAGCAGGGGCGTTAGCTTTTTTACAGTGCCATAAATATAAACTGGACAACCTTGTTATATAATGTAAATCAGTTAGTGACCATGCATGTGCACTTTAACCATGTGCCTTACAGCTATTTTAAGGTATACCAAAAGGAGGCTAATTTGAAAAATCTGCCTAATTACATGATTACAGTTTCTTATGTGTGTGATAAAGTGTCTCTGCACATTTCACACACATGGCAGTGAAATGTCACACAACAGCACACTGAAAGACCAAAATGTTACACATAAGCACTATGAAAACTTAGTAGCTATGCTTTTGTTAAAAGGGTATCTTTCCAGTATAAAACACTATGCCTAGACAAAGCGTAAAAAAACAGAAGTGCCACAAACAAAAGACTTTCACGTTCGTGTTGTTCTGCAGGGAGTAGCAATTTCACCACATGGCATAATGGCATCATTTTGGGAATTTGTGTAGTACAAAATGCACGAGATGGCTAGCATAACAGGAATTTACCTGCACCCATTTGTGACTTGAAAATAGCTGCCAAATCTGAAGAACAAGGGAAACCCCGCGATCACAAGGGTCCTGGGGTGTCAATCAAGTAAGAAGAAACAATGGTCCCAAATAGACAAAAAAATTCATATTATTCACAGTATAAAGTAATTCACTTGTAGAGTAAAGTTGGACAGATATATGCTAGGGAAGCTATGAAAGCCATAGTTTCTCCAATCACGTTTTTTAGTTTCAAATTCAAACATACTGTCTTGCAAGCTTATGGGCAGGTCTTCGGCCTACTGAACTACTTTATCATGCTACAGTTCATTGGCTGTCTTAAACCTGCAAAGAGTTCTGACCGCTTGCATCTGTAAGGACCTCTCATTTTCTTCAAAATAATAGTGAGTTACTTTAATTTCCATAACTGCTAGGTGGTTGAGTCAAGTTTGAGATCTTTTGCTTCTCCTTCTGGGCTTTTTTTCACAGTTGGTTCGTATTATGAGCCTAGTGCTGGGAACACCTTTGCTGGGGCAGCCATGCACTTCATAAATTCTTTAACATAACATAACATAACATTTTGCCAGCAATAAGCACAGATTTTCAGTCAACATCATGTTGATTTGGGCATTTGAAGTGATAGTCCAAAGAGAGAAACTACAATTCCCAGAATGCAATGTGATGTAAAGAGCCACATGGAAGCTAAACATTGCAGGACATCGGACATCGGAGCACCAACTATGTACAAGATTTCCCAGACGTATGTAGGAGAGAGACAGAAAAATGAAGGAAAGGTGTTGAAGGTATAGAGAGAAGGACACAAAAAGGAAGGCGATCAAAAGGAAAAATGGTAAGACAAAAAGAGGAGGAAGTGTGAGGAGAGAGAGAGAGAGACAGAGAGAAGAGGAGATATAGTGAGAGAAGAAATAAGATGGGATAAAAAGATATGGGAATCTGACTAAAGGGTTTAGAAGAGACAAAAGAAAGACGGGAGAAGAGAGTAAGAGAATGGAAAGAGTATGAGGGTGAGGAAGAGGAAGAGGCAAGGAGAAGAAAGAGACATTTGAGACAAGAAGCAACAGTATATGCACAAGATCATTTAACACACAGGTACATTTCCTGCAGCAAATCCACTGTTGCCAGTTGTCTCGCCAGATAAGCAAGGACCAGTCTACTCTTTTTGCCACTGATTAGGCCCCACAAATCCAGTGCTGAAGTTTTGGTGACCATAAATTTATATTGACAAACCTGTCTTCACCTAACCCCCCTCAAGCACTATTTTATTTCAACCCACCTTCTATGACCCTCCCACATGGGCAGTGCTCCTTCATGCCCTATATCTTTAGAACAGGAGCTAATAATAATAAAGAACAAGCATTAAAAACAAAGACGTGCAAGCAGAAATTAACCCCCCACCTTAAAGTTAAATCGTTCAGCCTTTCCGTAATAACATAATAATAACACTTGGTTTCCATATATAAAAAATGCGTGCATTTACATGACCTTTACGTGTAGACACACCATTGCTATTTGTAAGAAAGAAATTATGATATGCATGTTTTAACTTGACTATAGTTAATGGATGACTAAATATGTAAATGGCTGACACTGGTTGCCATCTTTGCTTTGCGATGTGAACATTTGATTTTCAAGCAAGCTGAACTTTTAATTGTGGAATGCAATGCTCTTTCTCTTTCTTTCCCATGTGGAGAAATGTTTTCTATTCTGTGTGAAAATCATGTAATGTTGTCATTAATAACATATTTAGAAGACACTTCAAGTGTGTAGCTTAGTTCATGTATTTTATCACGGTATAGATAGTGTAAGTTTGTAGGATGCAGAGAGAATCTTCTTAGTGAGAAACCTGTGAGAGCCTAACAAGTGTAATTGTATCAACTTGCTGGATAGCTTCATGGAAACTGTGTATAAATATTACTGTTGTTCCTTTTAATTAGAACAGATCTGGACTGAGCTCTTCAGATCAGATTGAGACCAAAAGTTACAGAAGAGCAGAGCAGGGGATTTTAGAGTACTCTCCTAAATTAAGGGACTGACTTGTGACTGTCCTTTTATTTGATGCTGCTCGTTGCTGGATCGTCCTCTGATTTCTATGATTTTGATTTAACTGGTTTGCATATCAACTGAAACATACACATTTTGATTATGATTTGACACTAACCCAATGTTATCCTTCTGTAAACCATCACCTTTTAATAAACCTTCATGGTTTGAAACTAAATTATTCTCTGTCATTTTTTCTTGTACTGCTTTGTGAACCAAGCTGAGCTGTGAATCTCAATCCACCTGATAGCACTTTATGGTCTCTGAAACTAGCACAGAGAAAAGCGCAAACAGTAGTGCCAAAAAGATAAAGCAATGCATGATATTTTCACAGAAATAGGCCCACGCTCCATTCTCATTGCCACCAGAGCAGCTTGTGTTGGTAGTACATACAAGACAGATCAGACACTGCCCAGCCATTTTGAACACATTGGCTTTCCACCTCCATAGTTCTTCTGCATTCTACAAATAGGCCCACCTACAGGCAGAGAGAAACCAGTGACACCCACGACAACTACTGTATGGGCTACCTGCAAAGACTAAGCCCCACCCAAGGCCAGCAATTGTTTACAAACAATACTTGTTGCATTATTCAACATCACTCCTAGCTCGAAAATGACAGGGTGATTGAGCATCTCCACACTGGCCTCGCTGATTTCACTCTTCTTGACTTGATAAATATGCATGCTGACAAATTTGGACGCCTTCACCAGATCCACAAAAAACTGAATGCCCCTCTCATTACTGAGTATGAGTCTGACGGAATACAGCATGGCATAAAGTCCTCCAGTTTGTTATAGAAGATTTACACTTGTGTAATATTATACTTTACTGGTGTTAGGGGGCTTGGCATCCACGCCAAGGAAGATGGTGGTGAACTCAAAAGCTCCAGTGGTATGTGGAGTCACTATCTTCAAAAGAAGCCACCACCAGCCTTCGGTGACTTTTACCTGACATGACTTGAGTCACTCCAGAGCTTCCTCATCACAGGAGTTGCTCTACTGCTGTGAAAAGTGCCTTCTTCATGCCACGGCGGTGACTCTTATTATTTCACGAGTGGCCGCCATTTACTCAGCCGGCTGCTCGTGTCTCTCCTCACAAGATGTATTCATACCTATCAAACGTTCCGAGTCATCCGTTACATGCTTACGAATTTGTGCCTACTCTGCTGCTGTAAGTCCCCTCAGCTTCATCTTAAATATGTCCAGTGATGCAGCTCTACAATGGCCACTATTTTCTGTGATACTCTACCTACGGTTTCATTGCAAGTTCCAGCAGGAGTGCTCTACTTAACAGGTCATCCAACTAGTGTTGCTTCCTGCTCCTTTAAATGCCATATGTGGGACTAGCTGGCTCTCTATAGTCATGCATGCCTTAGCAGGATTGCATAGTAACCATTTCAAAGTATATTTGCTCTTTATCTCACTGATTCGCTCTTGGTATTCCTTGAACATTTTTCTCATTTATGGTCATTATAACTTTATTTTATGGACAGAATAACATCTTTTCAGAAGGTTCCTCACAATACTGCACATCACGCCAAAATGGCCAGTGACTTGCTTGTCAGTAATAAAGCTACCTCGGCTGTCATGAGGTCCTAGAGGGTGAAATATTATCCTCCTTCACCTATCACGTCTTCTAATAATCCAGTTCTGGATACCATCCTTGATGAGGTGAGAGGTTTTCAGCCTTTTATGTGTGCCACTAATGAGAAACTACAACAGATGCAGGATAGGCAGATTGTTATGGAGGACAAAATGGATGAAATGGAGCAACACATTAGTTCTCTTATGCTATGTTCGCTAAAATTCTGATGCTTGCGCAGGATATCCTGAAACTCAAATTCCATACAGATGATTTAGAAAATAGGAATTGTTGCAACAACCTCCGCTTATATGATCTACCAGAATTCCTCGAGGGTCATAATCTCCATTACATTCTGAAGAAATTTCGTCCAGACCTTTATGGACATCCTATGACTCCTCCTCTCAATCTGCAATGAGTTCACCGCATGGGTCAGCTTAATCCTCATTCATCCAAACCTTGTGGCATAATTATGCTCTTTCTTGAATTCACAGGCCATCTCTGCATCTTGAAAGCAGCTTAAGATAAACAGCGACTGGTCTAGTCATAATATATTCAAATCTCAAAACATTTCCACTACTTCCAATGCCAGACTAAAGGAATTTCTTGCTTTGCGACCTCAAAATGGGATACCTAAATATAAATTATGGTATTCTCCACCCTTGCCTATGCAGGATAACTTACATAGGCACTTCTAAATCCTTTGGTGACCCTGTTAAATTGAAAATGTTTCTTCAGAACATTATATCTCATGTTATGGAGACTTCTGCTTAAGATGCTTTTATGCACTTGTTTTTTTTCTTCCTCTCCTTATAATGGCTTTTTTCTTTTTGTTCATATTTCATGTATCTGATCTCTATTGTTCTTGTTATGGTGTTGACACGTCTGGTATCACCTCTTTGTACTCCTCTTTGATCTGGAAGTTTAGCCTTGATCTGCTTCTTCTTCTGATTTCTTATGTATCCCCTTTTCTTGTTTTACCTTTTTTGTTCTTCTCGCTTTGTTCTCTGTGGGTGCTTCTATGATATTGGTTTTCTTTTTTTCCCATGTTTCTGTCCCGTGTTTTACTTAATAACTGTTGTCATTTTGTCACCTTTGCCATTTTTTGCAGCTTATCCCCCATATTCCCGTATTTTTACCCTCATATATCCACTATGTTTAACATTGTCTTTGGGAACGTTCGAGGACTTGGTCAGCCGGTCAAATGACAAAAGGTACTTTCTCATTTATCTAAACTTAGGGGTCTATTAGGATGGCGGTTGGAAAACCACCCCGACCGCCATGGTAGCGGAAATCAACCGTCCGCTGGTACCGCGGCAAAACCGGCGGTCCGATTAGGATCAACCGCCACAAAATTCCAACCGTGGCGGAACGATGCCACGAAAGACCGTCGGTAGCGGGCGCAGCTGGTGAAAATCCGACCGCGGCGGTCGGATTCGTGGCGGAAACCCACAAAACCGCTGCAAGGCCAGCGGAGTGACCGCACGTAAAATTAGGATTCCATTGAGGTGACAGCGGGACGATCCGCTGTTTCCGACCACCGTGATTGCAAACAGTGATGAATGGGAGAGCTGGCGGAAGGGCTGTTGCATTGCCACCGCCGCGGACGCTCCGTGACAAATATGGCAGTCGACAAAAAACACACACAACAAGGCCACCAAGTGCACACATCAAACTAGCTCTGCCCCCAAAAACACCTAACACACCCCAATGACACAACCCCATGGCAACTTTAAAAATACAAATCCCAGGACAACCCACACAACACACCTGACAGCAATACTCCATTTTGACACACCCACATAGGTGAGTATAAAACCAGCCCCTTCCCTGACCAGAATCCTTTGCACTACTCCAGCCCTGAAGGAACTAAACCCTGCAGCACATTGGATAGGCAAAACACCACACATCTCACCAGCACAACAACACACACACACACACCACCTACACCACCTACACCACCCCCACCACCCTCCAACTGCACCTCAAGCCATTTGCACATCACACACCATGGCACAAAAGAAAATGCCCAAATTCACAGAGAGTGAGTTGTCAGTCATGGTAGATGAGATAATCAGAGTAGAACCACAATTGTTTGGTACCCTGGTCCAACAGACACCATTAGCCACCAGAGCACAAATGTGGGAAAGGATAGTCGACAAGGTCAATGCAGTAGGGACCACCCAGCGCTCCAAGCAGGAAATCATGAAGCAGTGGCATGACCTGAAGAGGATGGTGAAAGAGAAGAACAACAAGAACCGTCAGCTGGCTCAGATGACTGGCGGTGGCCCTCCCATTCCACCAAGAACATTCACTGCATGGGAGGAGAAGGTGCTTGCCATACTGCATCCAGAGAGTCTCACAGGAATAGCCGGGGGAGTGCAGGCTGGTAAGTACAAACAAATGTATACCATTACACTGCCATGTACTGTCTTGCACAACTACAAAGCTACACCTCCTAGGCCCCAACCCATTCATCTGCACCACAATACCCAACACAGGTCTCACAGATGTAACATTCACCCCATCTGATTCACCCCAAAGGTAGCCAGCTACATTCCCAGGGTTGTATGTGTACAGGCAGCCAGCACTACACCTCCCACCAGGCCCCCTTGTTCCACAGCTCAGCAAGATGGAGCACTCCCCCACCCAGCCAGAAGCATGTGGAAGCCATTGTATGTCACCAACCAAACTTACAGGTAGGTAGCCATCTTCCCAGGGAGGGCATGTTTGGGGGTGGGTGGCCTGCACTACAACTCCCACCAGGCCCCCTGTCCCACCCCTGAGCAGGATGGAGCACTCCACCCCCCCAGAAGCATGTGGCAGCCATTGTATTACAACAAACAAACTTACAGGTAGGTAGCCATCTTCACAGGGAGGGGGGTATTTTGGTTGAGGGCAGCACCACTACTCCACCCAGGCCCCCTTGTCCCACAGCTGAGCAGGATGGAGCACTCCCCCACCCAGAACCATGTGGCAGCCATTGCATTGCTCACCGTCACCTAACAGGGAGGTAGCCATCTTATGCTCTCATAACCCACCCCTGAGCAGGATGGAGCACTCCCCCCCAGCCAGAAGCATGTGGCAGCCATTGTATTACAACAAACAAACTTACAGGTAGGTAGCCATCTTCACAGGGAGGGCTGTTTGGGGGTGGGAGGCCTGCATTACAACTCCCACCAGGCACCCCTGTCCCCCCCTGAGCAGGATGGAGCACTCAAACACACACCCAGAGAGATGTGTCAGAAATTCCACCCCAATGTGCCAACAGAACATGTAAGTAGACAGTGCATGCACCCCACCATTCCTCTCAAAAAGCATGGAGCCATATGACAACACCAGCCCTCACATCCCACCAAAATTGACACAGATCCAATAGCCACTTACACTGTGCAGACAGCTAAGCGTATGTAACTGTCACAGAAACCAAAGTGTGACTCACCAAATCACATGTTGAAGAAATTCAGGGCACAATCCTGCACAGCACTGAATGTTATCTGTAAGTTCCATGGGGGCAGAGCTTGAAGGACCATATGAAAACAAAGCAAGCATGGTCTGTAGAACAAATAAAGCAAAGCACATGACATGACAAAGGTATGCATGAGATAACAATGGCTAGTTCATGCTCAGATGTAATGCCTGCCAGGCAGAGTAATCAGCAAAGATGCTTAACATAAAGCCGTTGTGCCGCTAGTCATTAGATGACAACATGTCCTCGTAATCACAAAATCTGCATGTGGGGCATGGTATCCATTGACATGTCACACCATGGACAAGTAATGTATGTACCTCCACATCATGTCATGATGCACAGTACTGTGCAGACATACAATGTGAGAACTAGTAAACTGTGTGGTGCATAACCTGTAAATAAGATACATCGAACACCAAGCTTGAGGGGTGCACGTCAATGACCATTTCCCCTATGTCCCACAGGTGACCAAGAACTGACTGCAGAAGATGACAACACCAACCTGCAGAGCCAGTCTCCACCCCCGGAACATGGACTCTCTGATGATGACTCCTTGGATTTTGAGGATGCGGAGCAAGAAGCCGGCCCATCAGGCATGCCAGGGCGTAACAGGTCCCAGGACCCCACTGTCCCCCCCCGCCACCACATCAGCAACAACTACACTGACCCCTGCTGTAACGACCTGTGCGGCCTCCACCACCACCAGTCATGCCTGCAACACTCTCCCTCCCAGAGGATGACCACCCCACCCCACCAACTGAGGAGGGCAGGGAGAGTAGGCGGGTGCGTACAGTGGTGAGGCAACAGGTCTGTAACAGCAGGGCAGGTGGGAGGGCAAGGGGGAGCCAAAGCCAACCGGACACTGGGACCGAAGCCCTGGCCAACATCACCAGAGTCCTTGGGGCCTATGAACGGGCCCAGGGACAAACGGGCCAGGCTCAGGAAGATTCCCGTGAGCTCCGCCTGCTGCTGAGGTCCATAGACACCAGCATGGGCCAAATCGTGGACCTCTTGGGCCAGCTAGTGGCGGTTCTGAGGGACAGGCCTGCGGCCCAAACAACACCTCCACCTCCCTCCGGTGGCCCACAGGATGACAGTTCCACATCCTCCCCTGTGGCCACAGAGAGGGGGGAGTCCTCAGACCCCACTGGTCCCGCAGCAGGGGCCCCCCTGCCAAACGACCAAGGGGCCGTCCAAAGAAATCCAAGGGAGGATCCCGTGGCAAAGCACCTGCCAAACGCCAGTCAAGGAGCCAGCCATGATAGCACCCCTCTTCACCATTGCATTGACTTTGTTGACTGTCCTTCCCCACACTGCTATGTTAATGGCATACGTCTGTTGGACTGGGTCACCACATCAATGTGGTGACTACTCGATTGTCTCATCTTCCATCACTGACAACTCATTGATTCACTATTCACCTTTTTGTAAATATTCACTTCCCTGTCACATGTACCCATTGTAAATAAACACTCCTTACACACCTATGTAGTTGTGTCTGCTCCATGTTTATCACAAGATGTACAATGTTCACCATGACTACAATGTACCACGAGCACGGATTGTTTGTAGGCAAGGAGAGGCTGAGGGGACCTAGGAAAACACAACAGAACAATATTCACTAGTCAGGCGGTGGCATCACAGCCATTACACAACACTTGTCATCAAGGTACCCCAATCTGCACACATTACAATGAGCAACAGTACCAACATAGACATTCTGTATCTGTGCAAAACTACCCTGTCCCAGAAACATTAGCAGCCAGCACAGAGTCAACAACAGGCTGCAGTCACAAAGCTCACCTAGACCTTTTCACCAACAACGACATCAGCAGACAATGGCCCCGTAGTACGCTTTCACTCACCTTCAAGGGAAGTAGCGGTTGATGAGCTGTTGACGCAGGTCGACACCTTCCTCCTCTCCACTATCCTCGTCACTGGACATGGGTTGGTTTGCAGGCGGGGGCCTCGGCTGCTCATCAGCATCCAGGAGCAGGGGGATCTCCTTGCGCAAGGCGAGGTTGTGGAGCATGCAGCATGCAACTACAATCTGACACACCTATTTGGGCGAGTACATCAGTGCACCTTCGGTCTTGTCCAGGCAGCGAAATCGTGACTTCAGGAGACCAAAAGTACGCTCCACCACACGACGTGTCCTCCCATGGGCATCATTGTAGCGGACTTCACTTGAGGTCCTGGGATTCCGCAGTGGGCTCAGCAACCAAGGCCGGTTGGGATATGCAGAGTCACCTAGGTGTGAGATACACAGACCAATTTTGTAATATAACTGTGGCAGAGGACAGCATGTCACACACAGCACTCTACTTGACTCTGCGTACTCACCTACAATCCATGCACGCTCCGGAAGCAGATTAGCCCTCAGCTGTGGCACAATGCTGTTACGCATGATGTACGAGTCATGGGCCGAGCCAGGAAATTTGGCACAGACGTGTGAGATGATCATATCCGCCTGGCACACCACTTGCACATTGATGGAATGGAAATATTTCCTGTTCCTGTAGATATGCTCACGTGCCTGTGGTGGAACCAGGCCAACATGTGTGCAGTCAATGGCACCAACAACATTAGGGATGTGCCCAAGGGCATAAAAATCACCCTTCACAGCTGCCTATTCATGCCTCCTGGGGAAATGGATGTATCTGTCCTTGTAGGTCATCATAGCGGACAGGACATCACGTAGCACCATGCTGAACATAGGTTGCGACATCCCACCTGCGCTGGACACCGTGTACTGGAATGAACCAGTAGCAAAGAAATGCAGGGCTGCCATCACCTTACAGGTTGGTGTCAAAGCAGTCGGATACGTTCTGCGAGGCCGCAGGTGGGGTTCCAACAGAGCACATAGGTCTTGTAGGGTGAGTCGATCCAGACGGGATTTCTGTATGACGTCCTCATCCTCCATGTCCGCCAGCACTGTGAAGGGACGATGCACATTTGGTTGCCTCCTAGGTGAGATGAAAGGGGACACATGTCATTGCAATCCACCATGTGATGTGTCCAACATCTTATGTTTTGACTGACACAACGCCGACAATGACTGGCATCAAAACTCAGCTTACAGCACAACTTACATGTAGGGACACCTTCAGCTACACTAGTCGTACACTTGTCCACTGTTCACACAGTGAGTACCTCCAAAACAATATCTGACTATGTGAATGCCCAAAGGTATATGGCCACATCTTGCATAACCAGCACTGACAGTAGTTCATACAGCATATGTGTGAAACAGCAACACTACTGTCTCCTACCTAGCTGCTGTACCTTCCACACCTTCTTGCGTAAGTCGAACAGGGCACACATCAACAACACAATGAGCACAGTCTGTGCATTAAGATCAAGTATGTGCATGAGCCAAGCAAAGTAGACAGCGAAATATGCACATTGTGTAGTCAGACATTCATCACTGTGAGTTGCTCAGCCATATCACACATTGACATGTGTACCCATTGGAGAGTCCATCACAACACTGTTCTGTGTACATGCCCAGCAATATCACAAGTGACATGTGAGGGAGTACATGCCAATGTTTTCAATCATATACACCAACATGGCATGTGTAGTCAGCAGTGGGCTAAATGTTACATTGGCATTGTGTGCACTATCTTGTGCCATGAATCAGGTGTCTACTGTGCACTGTTGAGAACCGGCCATTGCCATTGACACAGCATGATGTGTCCATAGGTGCTGTCAACGTGCTCCGCCACCCAAATCATGGTCATTGGCACCAATGGGTAGCAGCCATATCGCGGTAGCGACCGCCTGGCCCCAGCGGTGTGTCACCGCCAATGCCAAAGCCCCACTCGCGGTAGTGATATACATATAGTATAATGGCGGTTGTCATGCCACCCAAATCACAGTCATTGGCACCAATGGATAGCAGCCATATCACGGTAGCGACCGCCTGGCCCCAGCGGTGTGTCACCGCCAATGCCAAAGCCCCACTCGTGGTAGTGATATACATACAGTAAAATGGTGGTTGGCATGCTCCGCCACCCAAATCACGGTCATTGGCACCAATGGATATCAGCCATATCGCGGTAGCAACTGCCTGGCCCCAGCGGTGTCACCGCCAATACCATAGCCCCACTCGCGGTAGTGATATACATATAGTAAAATGGCAGTTGGCATGCTCCGCCACCCAAATCACGGTCATTGGCACCAATGGATATCAGCCATATCGCGGTAGTGACCGCCTGGCCCCAGCGGTGTGTCACCGCCAATGCCAAAGCCAATGCCAAAGCCCCACTCGCTGTAGTGATATACATATAGTAAAATGGCGGTTGGCATGCTCCGCCACCCAAATCACGGTCATTGGTACCAATGGATATCAGCCATATCGCGGTAGCGACCGCCTGGCCCAAGCGGTGTGTCACCGCCAATGCCCATGCCCTTACAGCCAATGGGAACCGCAATCGCAGTAGCCTAATGCATTTTTGTAAATAGCGGTAGGCGTGCTCCGCCACCGCGGGGCTGGCCATTGGATGCATTTGAAAAAAGCGGACCTGGAATACCAATTGCAGCAGCTTAGAACCACTGAAACTACCCCAGGGGGCTATATATGTGTGGGAGAGAGCCTCACATTTCCACTGCTTCCAGACACTGCTGCCTGACACTTCTCACCACCAACTGCTGCTGCTCCTGTCTCCAGACACTGCTGCCTGACACTCCTCACCACCAACTGCTGCTGCTCCTGTCTCCAGACACTGCTGCCTGACACTCCTCACCGCCAACTGCTGCTGCTCCTGTCTCCAGACACTGCTGCCTGACACTCCTCACCACCAACTGCTGCTGCTCCTGTCTCCTGTCTACAGACACTGCTGCCTGACACTCCTCACCACCAACTGCTGCTGCTCCTGTCTCCTGTCTCCAGACACTGCTGCCTGACACTCCTCACCACCAACTGCTGCTGCGCCTGTCTCCTGGACCCAGTGATGGCGAGGTCTGAGAACATGAGGGCCCGTCCCTTCACCACAGAGGAGCTGGAGGTCCTGGTGGACGAGGTGCTCACACAGTATGGGAGGCTATATGGTGCTCCAGATGTCATGGTAAGTGTTTCAGAGTGGAAGTGAGAGTGTATGGAGTGCACACATGAAGTTGATCTGCCGCAGTATGTGCCTGAGAGTGTGTCTTTGTGTCATACACTGCCTAGCATGCTGACTCCAGGGGAAAGGGGTTTGTAGCCTATTTTGCACATTTCCCTGACTGCACATCAGGATGGGAGGGACATGCATTGTTTTTGCAGCCATACAGTGACACAGCAAGTTTGTTAAGCTGGAGTCAGGACAGAAATTGCCTGTGTTAATGGATGTGTGGGTCCATGAGGTTCTTCACAGGCTCATCTGTGACATTACCAAGGGTTTCCGTCCAGAGGGTACTGATGGAAGTGTGTCTGACTTAATATTGCCACCATGTATAGGTCAGCATTATGCACAAAAAATGAAATGCCAGAGGGTGACACTCTTGGTGGAAATTCACCTATGACACAGCAGATTGTTGTACTGTTGAAACGTCCCCCTTCCATTTTCATCATCATGTGTACTGACCCGCATGTGTAGGCACTGTTTGCCCTCTCATATTGTCCCTGCATGTGACATTTCTGATGCCCCACGTTAAACCTCAGTGTGAGCCACCCTGGCCTGCACAGTCACTGTTCAATTTCACAAGGACCCATCACTGAATAGACCGAGTGAGACATGTGGGTTGTCTGCCACACTATCCATCAAAGGGCTATCTCAGGCCTGTGTATTGCACAAAACAGACCTTGTTCAAGGGGTGTGAGATTGTGAGTTCATGTCCCGAAATGTGACCTCCATGACACAGTGAGCCATTCACAGGGCAAGGACATTGAGGGGTGTGCAGTGTTGGACACAGTGAGTCTGCCTCGCCACATTACTTACAATCTAATGTATGTCTTGCTCACTCACAGGTACTGTGTCCATCCTCATACCTGCATGCATTTTGGTATGATTATCCCATGCTTATTTACTACATGCATTGCTGTATTGTCCCTGCTAAACATGTCTGTGAAGTTGTGCTGCGTTTGTGCATGCTCCTGTACTGGGAGATAGTGGTACACAACCCAGTGTAAGTGAAATTTCCACCTCTTGTTTCCCATGCCTGCAGCTCAAAGTCCACCAGCGTACCGCTGTATGGAGGGCCATTGCACGCAAGGTGCGGGCTCTGGGTGTCTCCAACTGACAACACACACACTGTGACAAGAGGTGGGATGACATCTGCCGGCTGAGCAAAAACGTGGCAGAGATGACGCTGGGGCTGCTCCCTCGGACTGGCAGATTGGCGCGCCAGAGCATGACACCACTAATGGCACGCATCTTGGCAGTGACACAGCCAGAGCTGGATGCACGTTGGAAGGACCATCAGCAGCAAGCTGGGGGTGAGCATTCTGGGAAGGGTGACTTTTGTTGTGAGTGACTGCATATATTCCAACCCTGAGCCAGTGCTGTGCTGTGTGAAGTTGCTAGTGTGATGCAATGGCTTGTAAGTGGCCTCTGTGTTGGGTGCAGCTGTCAAGCATTATCGCTACATGTACTTTCTCACGTCATTGATGTAATGTGCCTGGACGTTGCATTCTGAGTTGTGGCGTTATGGCATCGGCTGCATTGGGGGAGTCAGGGACATCCCCTGGCAGTGAACGGCAGTGTGCCTCATCTGAGTGTGCTTTCATCAATGTGTGCTGTGCCTGACCTCTAAATTGTGAGGACTACACATATGACACCAATGTGCAACTGTGGTTGTGCCACAAAGTACAACATGGTGGATGGCATGAGCTCATGACCATTGCGACCTGACATTTTGGAGTCTGTACCTGTGTTGGCCCCTTATGGTGACTCCATATGTGACTGTGACATCATGTTGGGAGGTACACCTTTTCCACCCACAGGGCCCTAGGTATGCTCAGAGTGATTTGTATGTCTGGTTAACCTTAGGCACGGGCAAGCTATTTGGCTGTGTGGGCATCACATGGGTCAATGATGCCAAGTTTGCATGATACCATGCGATTTCTGACTTAGGAATTAAGGTTGCACAATGTGACTGTACAGGGTGGTGTGCAACATAGCGGGTATCATCATCTTGCTTTGTGCTTTGCTTGCATATGATGTTTGTGTGAATGGCACTATACTGAACCTACGTCTGTCTCTTGCAGCATCTAACGTGGGCACAGAAGGACGGGACGGACACCAGTGGTGAGGCATCAGGCACCACTGCTACACACGAGCACACTGACACTGATGTGACCAGCGCCTCGGAGGGGGACAGGAGTGTGCTTGAGGAATCTCAGCCAGAGACACCAACCTCAACGTCATCTGACGCCAGCGGTGACTCATCCATGTTGGTGGGCACAGGGAGCGGGAACTCTGCCTCCTCTTCCACCACACAGCGTCCAGTGCCCACCCTCCCAGCTACTTCCACTAGTGCTGCATGTGCTCGCATCAGTAAGAAGGGAAGAGTGTGCTTCCCCCCAGGCACCGCTGCCCCTGCCCCTGTCTCCCCTGCTGCCCTCAGTGTTGAGGCTGTGGACCTTTTGCGCCAGCTGTGTGTGGGTCAGACAACTCTCCTCAATGCCTTCCTAGACCATGACAAGAAGTTGGCACAGGTGGTTGCCTTCATGGAGGGGATTGATTCAGAAGTGGGTGGGCTACACTGGACTGTCCAGTCCTTGTCCTCCACAGTGACGGCAGCCATTCAGCTGTCACAGGCTCAGAGTCCAGCTCCAGTCCCTTTGGCCACACCCCTGCCAGTGGCTACTTCTGATAAGAGAGTGACCACACACCACAGACCTCAGGCTCAAGATACAGCACACGCAGCACACAACAGCAGCACCCCAAGCAGGCCAGAGCACAGACACCATCCCCCAAACAAACCAAAGTCACCCCAGAGCGCAAAGGCAAAAGCCCTTCAGGTGACACTCAGGGGCATCAATCCAAGAAGCAGGCCTCAGGCTCACATGCCTCAAAGGCACCCCATCTAAGGACACTCCCGTCCCAAAAACGGCTCCCAAAGAAAAGCAGACAGTTGCCGTGCCTGCTGAGAAGCTGGTACCTGCTATGAGTCCACATAAAAAGAGCTCTAAGGCAGATTCACCCACAACCTCAACTCCCATCCACACCCCTGTGAAGCAGGGAAAGGAGGGCACTGTAGGGGGTTCACCTGGTCAACAGGGGATGGAGGGGAAAAGGCAAGAACAGGCCAAGCGTACCGCTGGATCCAGCAGGTCGCCAGAGGGAGGGCCACCGGCTGCACCTGATGCAGCTTTGGTGGAGAGTGTGCCTGTTGTGGCCGCACCACCTTCCACTCCTACCAAGACCAAAATTCCATTTCGACTCCCCAAGAATTGGAAAGGCACCCCTCCATATTCTCCCAGCCACACTGTGTCTCACGGCAGCATGTCTCCGCCTCCACGTGCCACCACACCACCCGGTCCAAGCAGCCCTCCGGCTCACAAAGCCACTGATGCCTCTACCTCAGCTGGTCCTTTCTCTCCCAGGTCCAGTCCTCCAACTGGCCCCAACACTCAGCCACCTCCCAGTCCGACTGACAGCCAAGTCTGAGGGAAATTCCCCCTCACACACCTGTCTCTCCCTCAGCGGTGCCTGGACTGCCCATTGTTATCCCCCTAGCTGTGTTGCTGACCATGGCAGTGTACAGTCTCACCCATTGCCTGTGCATGGTCTCATGCACACATGTGCCTACTCTAAGGTATGGACTGGCCACTGGCCTTGATGTTCATTACTGTGTTTGCCCATTCCCTGTGCAGGTTCTCATGTACCTACTCTGCACTTTGTACTGGCCACTGGCCTTGATGCTCATTACTGTGTTTGCCCATTCCCTGTGCAGGTTTTCATGTACCTACTTTGCACTTTGTACTGGCCACTGGCCTTGCTGTTCATTACTGTGTTTGCCCATTCCCTGTGCAGGTTGTCATGTACCTACTTTGAACTGTGGACTGGCCACTGGTCTTGCTCTTGTCTTCTTTTGATGCCTATCTGTGTAATATGTAATAAAGACAGTTAATCCTGTTGTCTGCTTTGTCAGTGTCCTTGCTAAAGAAAGGGTTTTCTGTGTGGGTATGGTTTAATGTGATACTTACAGTAGCGCAATCCTCAAAAGTAGAGGGGCGTCTCCCACTCGCACTCGATGCAATAAAAATAATCAAGTAAACTCTGTGTTCAGAAGGTAATCTCAATCGAGTCTTTTATTCTTCTTTTTTCATAAAGGTTTCTTCAACTGTGTATCCTTGTTATCATTGCATCCTCATGATAAAAGTTCAATATATATCACAGTTTCAATGTACCCAGGTGCCCAATGCATTTCGGGCGGTGGCCCTTCATCAGGGGCGTAATGTCTACTATTTAGAGGAAACGTAAGGTCAGCCATGACACATTTTCATTTATAATGTTCAGCATTATATGTACATCTAGTGCAAAGGTCGGTGATTAAACCGCCATGCAAAGATTGTGCTAAGTTAACATGTACACATCAAGTCATAAATGTCCCATGGTTGCAATTATGCATAACGACTGATTGTGATGATTATATTTGCGTAAACACAATGAGGCGTGCAATGTGCCAATACATGTTATCAAACGAGTTCAGAATGAGCTACATAATGAAAGGGTTGAACTAGGTGAACCTAAAAATACGTGCAACAAGTGAACTACCGGACGTGCACCAGAAAATGCCTGAGTGCAAGCGAAAGAGTGAACAACGTGGATGTGAACAGATTTCGGTAAGTGAATAAGGTTCAGTGATCAGTGACCAAGTTAGAACGTCATGCATACGTCAAACACAATAAAGCGTGACTACTAACGTAAACGCGGATAGCATGAAGCTCGACACAGATGATGGGCTGTGCTTACACTGTTTCTTAAAGCGCAGAATTCAAATGTGATTACGTTGAATTCTCTGTACAAGACCTGAAAAATTACATAAAAATGGATAAGCGACAAATGTGACTTACAACCAAAAGTGGAGAAAGTGAAAAACGATGCAAAACTTACTTAAACCCAGCTTTAAACTGGGCTGTATAAGCAACTCTGTATACACCAATGGTCCCCCATATCGGACAATTAGTATCTTGAGCGTGTGTTAAGACGCATTCACTTGCGTGAAAAGCATTTACTGCGGGTATAAAAAAATACACGTCGGTAAATATATAACTAGACGCGAGTTTAATAAAGAAAGACAAGTGGATGTTAATATACGGCGCTTACCCAAGAGTTAGTAAGCCGGCTTCGTTAGTCGTGCTTCCCAAACACGAGTACAACTATCGCGTGATTTCGCAATAAAACGAAAAGTGACCGGAAGTCTACTGCGTCACGTGTAATTCAACTACCATAGACATAGAGGAGTTTGTAGTTTGCCATAGCGAAAACCCCACCACGTGTTGTTTGACAGTGAAACCTAAAAAATTACGATATCATGTGTCGTGTATCATATTTCTATTTCACAAGGTGAACTACCGGAGGTGTACTCATGTACAAGTCAAAAAATTATACGAAATGACGGTGTAGAAATTCAATCATGTGCAACGTGGAACACTATGATATCAATCGTATGTGACGGTCAGTGCTCTGATGATATTGTGAATAAACAATGAGTACACAATTATAATTTCGAATATAAGCATACCTTGCCTAGATATTGTTAATGCACATCATGCGCGACTTGTGTAATGACAAAAAACCATTAATTGTGACATGCAAACGTCATGACATTAAATGCCTAACTGTACATAATATCACGTGGAACATTCATAATCCAAATGAACTTGCAGAATGATTAGCTTAATATATCTCAAAGAAAGCAACTGAAGTCTAATTTCTCATTAAGTCCCTTAGGGTTAACGGAATTTAAAAAATGAATCCAATGTACTTCCCTCTGTAGGAGGTGCCTAGTGTTATCTCGTCCCTAGATGGTTGCGACTTGTTCTAGAACACAAAATCGTAATTGGCTGATGTTATGCTTAAAGGTGTTAAAGTGAACTGCCACTGGAGATTTCAAATTTCCCGTACGTATGTTGCTTTTGTGTGGGGGTGTCTGATGGTATTCCCTTTTATGATCGCATGATAACTCCCACAATTTAAGCAGGGTAAAGTTCCTTTAGGGTTGTCTGTTGTGTTCATGAGATTCTTCAAAATTTGTTTAAAATTCCGGGTTCTTTGGTAAGCGAATCTCGGTGGTAGATTGAAAATCCCCTTGAAATCAACCACTGTTGTGGTTGCAATAAGTTTTCACGTGTCTTGGTGTCTGCTTTGTTTCTTGCTTCTTGCAAGATTGACTCCGGATAACCTCTATCTACTCCGTTTTAAAAGGATATCATCAACCAATGAACAGTATAAAGAAAGTGCAGCCACCTGCATCAAAAATTCAAAGATAGAGGTTATCCGGAGTCAATCTTGCAAGAAGCAAGAAACAAAGCAGACACCAAGACACATGAAAACTTATTGCAACCAAAAACAACAGTAGAAACCAGCAGTAGAGTGGCATTTGTTTCTAAATACTCAACAGACAGTCATCGCATTAAGAAAATCATTTTAAAATACTGGCCCATGCTCAAAACAGATTCGCTTACCAAAGAACCCGGAATTTAGAACACATTTTTAAGAATCCCATGAACACAACAGACAACTCTAAAGGATCTTTACCCTGTTTAAATTGTGAGAGTTGTCATGCGATCATAAAAGGGAATACCATCATACACCCCCACTTTGAAAACCCCATCAAACTCAAAGTTACAGCTACATGCAATAGTGAGAATCTAATATATATGCTTAAATGACCCTGTGGACTCGTGTATGTCGGCAAAACTGAACGCAAAAGTTAGAATACGATTAAATGAACACAAAACCAACATACGTACGGGAAATCTGAAATCTCCAGTGGCAGTTCACTTTAACACCTTTAAGCATAACATCAGCCAATTACGATTTTGTGTTCTAAAACAAGTCGCAACCATCCAGGGACGAGATAACACTAGGCACTTCTTACAGAGGGAAGTACATTGGATTCATTTTTTAAATTCCGTTAACCCTAAGGGACTTAATGAGAAATTAGACTTCAGTTGCTTTCTTAGAGTTATTAAGCTAATCATTCTGGAAGTTCATTTGGATTATGAATGTTCCACATGATATTATGTACAGTTAGGCATTTAATGTCATGACGTTTGCATGTCACAATTAATGGTTTTTTGTCATTACGCAAGTCGCGCATGATGTGCATTAACAATATCTAGGCAAGGTATGCTTATATTCGAAATTATAATGGTGTACTCATTGTTTATTCACAATATCATCAGAGCACTGACCGTCACGTACGATTGATATCATAGTGTTCCACGTTGCACACAATTGAATTTCTACACCGTCATTTCGTATAATTTGTTGACTTGTACATGAGTACACGTCCGGTAGTTCACCTTGTGAAATAGAAATATGATACACGACACATGATATCGTAATTTTTTAGGTTTCAATGTCAAACAACACGTGGCGGGGTTTTCACTATGGCAAACTACAAACTCCTCTATGTCTATGGTAGTTGAATTAAACGTGACGCAGTAGACTTCCGGTCACTTTTCATTTTATTTCAAAATCACGCGATAGTTGTACTCGCGTTTGGGAAGCACGACTAACGAAGCCGGCTCACTAACTCTTGGGTAAGCGCCGTATATTAACATCCACTTGTCTTTCTTTATTAAACTCGCGACTAGTTATATATTTACCGACGTGTATTTTTTTATACCCGCAGTAAATGCTTTTCACGCAAGGGAATGCGTCTTAACACACGCTCAAGATACTAATTGTCCGATACGGGGGACCATTGGCGTATACAGAGTTGTTTATACAGACCAGTTTAAAGCTGGGTTTAAGTAAGTTTCGCATCGTTTTTCACTTTCTCCACTTTTGGTTGTAAGTCACATTTGTCGCTTATACACTTCTATGTAATTTTTCAGGTCTTGTACGGAGAATTCAACGTAATCACATTTGAATTCTGCGCATTAACAAACAGTGTAAGCACAGCCCATCATCTGTGTCGAGCTTCATGCTATCCGCGTTTACGGTAGTAGTCACGCTTTATCGAGTTTGACGTATGCATGACGTTCTAACTTGGTCACTGATCACTGAACCTTATTCACTTACCGAAATCCGTTCACATCCACGTTGTTCACTCTTTCGCTTGCACTCAGGCATTTTCTGGTGCACGTCCGGTAGTTCACTTGTTGCACGTATTTTAAGGTTCACCTAGTTCAACCCTTTCATTATGTAGCTCATTCTGAACTCGTTTGATAATATGTATTGGCACATTGCACGCCTCATTGTGTTTACGCAGATATAATCATCACAATCAGTCATTATGCATAATTGCAACCATGGGACATTTATGACTTGTTGTGCACATGTTAACTTAGCACAATCTTTGCATGACGGTTTATTCACCGACCTTTGCACTAGATGTACATATAATGCTGAACATTATAAATGAAAATGTGTCATGGCTGACCTTACGTTTCCTCTAAATTGTAGACATTATGCCCCTGATGAAGGGCCACCGCCCGAAATGCATTGGGCACCTGGGTACATTGAAACTATGATATATATTGAACTTTTATCATGAGGATGTAATGATAACAAGGATACACAGTTGAAGAAACCTTTATGAAAAAAAAATAAAAGACTCGATTGAGATTACCTTCTGAACACAGAGTTTACTTGATTATTTTTATTGCATCGAGTGCGAGTGGGAGATGCCCCTCTACTTTTGAGGATCGCGCTACTGTAAGTATATCATTATATCCTTACACTCAGAAGGATTAATCCACCTGCACCACTCACCTGACGACAGAGATCACCTAGATAACAGAGGAGTGCGTGGGTCCACCAAATAGGACATTATGGTTTAATGTGACACATGCTCTGTATGCAACTTTAACATTGCCAATGGCTTGTTTCACTTTTTCAGGGTTTTGCAGAGGGGAGAGGCACTTCAGTTCTTCTTGACTCTGAGGCTTGGGGGTGCAATGATGGTTGTTTGTGATGACCTACTGTTATCATAATCATTCCATGGTCAGGTTAGCTAAATTGTACACATGTCATGTTTGGATGCACTGCCAGCACAGAGTGGGATTCTATCCACAGGATTGCAGGCAGGCTGGCCAGAGTCCATCATGTCTTTGTGATCTTTCTTGATGTGTGAACAGCAGTGTTGGTGTATGGTCATCTTGTGATGGCCAGTCATCCTAGTCACATGGGTACATTTAAAAGTGTGCACTTGGGTGGTCATGAAGTGTGCAGTGTGAAGGGGGTGACTTTGTCAGTAGTGTTGATGTGTGTGTGCCCCTGCAATGGCAACTGCACACATGTGTCACCCAGGAGTTGAGTGCCTGTTAGTTTGATTAGTCAGCCCTGTGCTTGTAATTGTGTGCACATGTGGGAGTTGTAGGTTGTGCACTGTGCAGTGTGTTGGTGTGTCCTTGCACTTCTTGGGGACACTTACTTGTGAGTATGCAGAGTGTGTGACTGGCAAGTCAGTGTTGTGTTTTGTTGATCAGCCATGTGTCTTGATAGTGTTTGTGCTCACTGTGCAGACCTGCTCAGCCACACTGACATTGTGGGTGTGTTTTCTCATGCATTGCTGTCACTTGAGGCATTTTTGGCTCCAGTATGGCATGTGAGATGTGGAGTTATACCATCCCCTATCTGTGCTTCTGATGCCTACCCATTGTGAGTGACCACTCCATCTATTTGTGTATGGTGCACTCCTGACATGTCCACTACTGACGTACACCCCACTTCACTCTCATGTCGGCTATTCCCTTGGTTTGCCAGTGTGTGTGCCTCCCCACCACTTCATTTGTTACACTATGCTTTGTGGTGCTGATCTGTGCCCAGGACCAATGTGCCACTCAGGACAGTTTCCCAATTGGTTATGTGTGATTTTCTTGTACTGGTTTGCAGTCAGGGTTGCTCATATGCAGTGCAACTGTTTGTGCTGCTCAGTCCTCTGGTCATGTTGTTTGCACCTGGGTGTCCCAGACTTGTGCATCTGTGGGTGATGGGTAAGCTGTATGTGTGTTTGCTGAGGTACTGCTACCCTTCCTGAGTGTGATGTTGTCTGTGTGCTGTGGTGATTTGTGTTGTGGGGGTTCATGTTGTGGCACTCAGATATGTGTGCTACTGGTTTGGTTGGTGTGCACACACTGCTTGTTGTGCATGCAGTGCTGTGAGTGTATTTTGCCTTGTAATTGCCTGATGTGCATCCCCTGATGTACAGCTGTGTTTGCAATGTGATGGATTGGCATGTGCATCTGTTGTGTGTTTTATGTGGATGTGTGCAGTGTTTGGCCTGTGTTGTCTCTTTCAGCTGACAGATGCTCTGTGTGTGATGTTCTATTTGCATGTCATTGTGTGTGAGTTGTTTGTGCATTGTGAGACATTCAGATGTGTGTTGCAAGCGTCGTGTGCATTACTTGTGTGTCTGTCACATGCACTTAGGAGTATTCTTGTTCCTGAGCTTGTTTTGAGTGCAGCTTGGTGGTTTCTCCTCCTATATTTGACCTGTCACTTGTCAGGATTGTGCATGTGCATGCATGTGGTACACTATAACACCATGTTGACTTGATGAGTGGTGTGGTATGTCTGTCTGTGTTTTCGTATTGGCCCATTGATCCCAGTTTGTGTCCATGATTGTTTTGAGATGATGCACTTCTTGTCTGTGTTGGGGTATGGTGTCTGTGCATTGGTCCTGAGTGGTGATGTTGTGTACTCCTGTTCTGTCTGGGCTACCATTGCCTTTCCACTGTTTGTTTGCACATGTCTGGGCTTGTTGGACTTCTGTGTATGTTGTTTGTGAGGTTTGTGTTTGGCTATTGTTTTTGTGCCAGCATTGGGTCAGGCATCCCTGAGTGTGTGTGTGTGATGTTTGTGGATGAACCCCAGGGAGTGTAATTGTTTGTCAGTGTATTCACAGGACATTATTTGCACCATTCTGTGTGTTTAACACTGGTGTTGAGCGGTGCAGGTGTGAGGTGGGTGGAGGAGGGGTATGTGTGAAGGATCCAACTTGTGTTTGACAGTCATGGAGTGTGTCAATGGGCCCTGTGTGTTGTGCTGCTGACATACACATGTCAAGTAAGTTGTGACAGATGTGTGGCTGATCACTGTTTGACTTCAGACACTTCATATTATCCCTGTGCCTATGCATGGCTTGTCTTGCTGTCTCCCTGAGTTACTGCACAGAGGTCACTGTGGTTTAATTTCACTCACTGTGCCAGCCATGTGTGATTTGTTGGCCTAAGGGTGTTGTGATATGTCCCTTCTCTTGCATGTGATGTACACATGCTTTGTGGCTAGCTCCTTGTCTTCCCATCACTGTCCACCTCACTTTTGTCTTGGCCATTACTTGTCCTCCATTGCTGATGACATCTGGTATGTGTATGTGGCTGTGTGTCAGTGTGGGGTGTGTCTGGGTGACTTGACAGGCAGTGTGTACAGTTAGGAGATTGTTCATATTCAGTGTGAGTGTTCATTTTGTGATTGAACTCAGTTTGCTTGACATGAGTGGAGTGTGGGTGTGGGGAGGAGGGTTGCCCTGGCCCTGAGCTTCTGTGCTGTGTGTTCCTCTTCCGCAAAACAACAATGGGTTTGGCTCTAATCAGTAAGGCTGAGCCCTTTAAACAACAAAAACAACGGAGATGCCAATACTGATAATCTTTTCAACCAGATGTTTGCACGGCGCATGAAAATACATCAATGTCGTCCATGTGTTCCTCTTCAGCCCCACCTGCTGAGACTGGCTCCCTGGTTGTTTGGTGTGTGGGGTACAGGGTCTGGGTTCACCTGGCTGGTTAATTGTGCAGGGGGAGCACAGGAGGGGCACACAGCATGTCCCCTAATGGGTGTGGGGGGCCTAGTGTGTGAAGAGTGTAGTTGTGGCCCTATGATCTTTGTGGACTGCCCATGCCTGGCGCTGGCCCTGCCTACTACATTGTGCGCATGCTTTCCCGCGTCTTCACCGCTGCGGTGATGTGACCGGGAGATTGCTGTGATTTCGCGGTTGATGGGTGACCTGGATGCGGAGGGGTGATTTTGTGACAGGTAGGACATGTGTGGGTACACTTGTGGATGTGTTCCTGTCCCCACCAGAGTGTCTGGTGTGGACAGGAACCGTATATCAGCACAGGAGCTGTGGGTTGTGGTTGTGTGCAGAGTTGTATCATTGCGTACCTGCGACATTGTCCGCGACGGTGCATTACTTGCTGGTAGTTTATCAGGTACAGCACTGGGAAGACGTGTAGAGCTGGATCCATTGCGGTCGGGACCGGGTGAGGCAACCGGGAGTCTTGTTTCGCGCTCCGCTGTCGTGCTTCCGCCATCTCTGGTTGGGTGGTTTCTCCGCAGTGGTGTGACAGGCTGTTTGGGGCATCCTGATTTGTACGGCGGTCCGGACGTCATTCCGCACGACGGTGGATCTCTTTTGGCTCCCACCGCCACGGTGGCGTGCGCATTTTTCTGCCGGTTCACTTCGCACCGCGGCGGACGGGAAATGGGCTATGTTTGCCAATTGTAATATGGTGGGCGTGATGACCGCTGCTAGCGTGTGGAAAATGACATTTTCCGCCACCGCCGGCACCGCGGTGGTGCCTCCGCCCGCCATCCTAATGTGCCCCTTAATTCCTAAATTGCCTTTTTACAAGAAACACATTGTAATAATGTTGAGTCAGTTAAACTGAAAAGACAGGTAGGTCAGGCTTTTTTTCCCTGCTATTGATCATAAGGGTGTTTGTATTCTTTGTCATAAGGCTTTGAGAATGCAGGTTAACTCAACTGAATGTGATACTGATGGTCAATGGGTGCTGGTCAAAGCTATCCCTAACAACCATATTTCTCTGTTTAATGTTTATGGCCCAGTTAAATCTGACTATGATTTTTGGCACACTATTAACTTAAAACTTGCTAATACTTTTATGGATAGGAAGTCTGAATGTAAATTTAAACCAGACAAATCACATAAGGCATTCCAATCAGGCATTGCATCTCTACTGTTGTTTGATGTTTGGAAAACTTGTAATCCTGATAAATTAGAATTTATTTTCTACTAATGTATATCAAACTATATCCAGAATTGATTATATTTTACTCACTAAATCAATGCTCCCAACTGTACAATTCTCTGAAATAGGCTCCCTTTTTATAGCTGATCATTCCCCAGTTCTGTCCTCTTTAGATTTTTCCGATTTTGACTGACAGATGGAGATTCAATAACTCCTTATTATCTGAAAAACAATTTGTACCTGAAGCTACTGCTTTTATACAAGAATGTTGTCACTTTAACAATTCCAATCATACATCTATGGTCAATTATTGGGATGCCTTTAAGGCTGCCTTTCGAGCTTTCACTATAGTTTACTCTGCCAGGAGGAAAAAGGTTTAAATGCTCAATATCTCCTCCTCCTCCAACGCATAGAGACACTTGAACATGCCTACTTTACCCCTAAATCTTCATCTATGCTGAATGACTTGATGAAAGCTAAATCTGATTTAACAAACTTGTCACTGTTGATGCCTGTAATATTTTACTTGAAGGCAAATCTAATTTTAATGGGGGTCAGAGTAGAGCTGGTAAAATGCTGGCTAACTATTTAAAGATAAATAAAGAGCATAAGACTATAGGTCCCATTATTAATGAGCTTGATAATTCCACATCGATCTCCAATCCAAATATATCTACCGCCTTTTAGTCCTTTTTATAAAACACTATATACAAAGGATGCCACCCCTTCTGCACTCAGTCTACAGCACTTCTTTGATGGCCTTCGTATACCACCATCTCTTACAGACACATTTGCTGAGTTGGAGGCTGACATTACAATTCAGGAGGTTTTGGCAGCAATTAAATCTCTGAAAAGAGCTAAGGCACCTGGTCCGGGTACTCTTATTTCAACTCTCTCCTCATTTTTGCTCCCAAATTATTAGCAATTTTTAACTCTTTTCTCTCTGATTCCAAGGTTAGTGGCTCCTTTTTAAAAGCTCTGATAATCCTAATCCCAAAACAAAACAAAGATCCAAAACTCTGTAAAAATTATAGGCCCATTTCCCTGATCAACTACGATTGTAAGATCTTTGCCAAAATTTTAGCATCCTGCCTAGAAGCCATTTAACCTCTTCTTGTTAAACCTGACCAATCTAGATATTTTAAGAATAGCCTAGGTGCAGACAATGCCAGAATGCTTTCACATTTTGTAAGTCTTGCTGGAAAAATTGATGCTCCTCCTATGGCCCTCATTCCAAATGCTGAAAAAGCTTTTGACCAGATTAATTGGCAATCTATGTTTCTACCCTTCAGTGGTTTGGTTTTGGCCCAACATTTATTTAGTTTATAAAACTACTATATTCCAAACCCCGTGCTAGTAGTTTTGTTAATGGATATTTTTCTACTTACTTTAATCTAAACAGACATACTAGACAAGGGTGCCCCGTTTCCTCTTTGTTATTTGTCCTCTGCTTAGAGCCATTCTTGGAAAGCATATGATGTAATTCACTTATATCTGGCTTCAAACACGGCTCTCTGGAGGTTAAATTGTTTGCATATGTGGATGACATTCTAATTTATATGCCTAATCCTTTGACTTCTCTGAATCCCTTTTACAAGAGATATCATTATATTCTAGCATCTCAATCTCATGTTATAAACCTAATTTTACTAAAACTATATTTTACCATTGAATTCTCTTTACTATTAATACACGTTTGTCAGCTTTACATGATGTCCCTCAAAGCTACCTTGGTATTTGGTTTTCTCCCACCATATCAGACACACTTTGCAATAACGTTACCATGCTAAAATCCAAATTGCAAGCATTACTCCTAACTTGGTCTCCGCTACATCTATTATGGTGGGGGAGACTTGATACCACACGTTCTGAATACCATCTCTATGTTACCTTTTAAAATCCCTAGCTACTATTTCAAGCAAATTGACTCCATTTGTATGAAATTCCAATGGAACAACAAGCATCCACGTATTGCTCTCTCTAAACTCAAATGCCCGAGATGTGAAGGGGGCATTAAATTCCCAGATTTTGGGCTTTACCATTCCTCTTTTTTGATGCGCCAATTTGATGCTATAATTAACAATTGTAAAGCTCAATCTATTCCAATGTGGATTACTTTTGAATGCTCCTTACTGAATGGCTTTTCCTTTAAAGATGTCATTCATTTGTCAAACTTTACTTTTATCTCCAACACTCCATTTTAATATGTCCCACCATTTACTTCACAAAATATTTTTTGCTAAGATTAATTTCCAATAGTGCTTTTTGTCCTCCTCTATTTGATAAAATAAATGTGCAACAGACCTTTTTACTCTATACATTGAAGGAAGAAGGGTATTATATTTGTTTACCAATTGTGAAAGATAATTCTATTTTATCATTGGACTACTTACAGCTACACTATCAATTGCCTGAATCCTTCTTGTAGGAATTTAAGCGGATGTCCTCTTCTCTCCAGTGTTGCTTTACAAAAAAACAAATGAATTCCGACTTAACACATGTACCTGTTACACCTCTAGATACGGTTTTGCACGACAATAGTCCCAAAGCTGCCCTCACATACAAGGTACTAATATCCTCTATTTCCATCTGAACTAGAAGTCCTCTTGAATTGGCATTGGAAACCGATGTATCTCTTTCGCTGTTTCTACAATTCTGGGACAAAATTGGGCTTGGACTATTCAATATCTCTAAAACTGCTCGCATTATGCAGTCACTCTCTTTTATCTACAATAAAGCTGCTCTCACTACAGAATCTGATGCAAAATTTGACTCATCTGCTTCCCTTTATGCTGGTCATGTTCTAAATATATTGGTTCTTCAATCCATATGTTATACAACTGTTGTCTTGTTGCAACCTTTTGAACTTTAATTTAGTCTAAATGGTTAAAGATTTTTCAATGTAATGTACCACTTACATTACATAATGTTTTTTTTAGGTTCTTTATCACCGAATTTTGATCATTTATCTCCCAAACCTCTATTGTTTGATCTTTTCATTACACTTGCTCTTAAAGTTATACTTTGTGTTGGAAAGACGTTTCTAAACTGTACTCACATTGTGGAATTTTGTATGTGATGAACATAGAATACATACTGTATCTTCTTTAACTTGACATCAAAAGATTCATTCTGATCTATATTGGTTACCCTTTACTACTTTGCTCTCTCTGCACTTCAATCTCTTAACTTACTCCTCTTTTCATCTCTTCTTACTCAATATCTTCTTTTCTATTTTGTTTATTTTTCTTGCTCCTACATCCTTTCTTCTTTTTAATTTCTTTACAAAAAGAAAAAATATATATCTCACTACATATGTTTTTCTTTCATGCCTACAATTTTGTTAATTTATAGCTATTTATTCAAATGTTATTTATATTATGATTGCTGTCTGTTTCCACAATAAAAATTATTTAATAAAAAATACCTTATTAATGTTATATTACACAGGTGTAAAACATTTTGCAATCTTAAGACAAGTTATTTCTGCATTTAAGTTAAACTTGTTGTAGAAATTATGTTCACAAATTGTTTCTTGTGTATACCCAAGTATAAATTAGGAGGTTATAAATCTTTGTGAATACCTTCAGAGTAGTCAAAGCATTCTGCTAAAATAAACATTCTCTAATTATGAATAGTTTAGCTTAATTATGTGTATTTCAAAGCAGGTGTGAAGAATACTGCAATGCTGTAGTATTAAAATATCAAGAATTGTACAGATGATCACTATCAGTTTGAAAACAAATGTGTAGGAACATACATAAAAAGCAAACCCTATGGGCCTATACGGCCATACTTGATTCCAGATATTAAGAAGTACATTTGTCACCATGAGGGTACAATAAGATCCAGAACAGAGTTTATGAATAATACTTTTGTTCCAGTCTTTATTCAGCAGCATTCCTGAAAATACAATTATTCTTTTGGCCAAAAATCAAACACCACATACTTAACTTAACAAATAAAAGCCCCCAATCCAATATTTTGAGTCAACAAGGGACGTGCTAGCTAATCATTCCCCGGGTAACAATACAACCTACGTTGTTAGATGTAGATTTATCACTCTGGCCATAGATGGTATATTATTCTGTCTCTACATTTTTAAAGTAACACAATCTAATAATAATCAAGTCTTGTAAAAGTGTATACTATGCTTAAGTGAGCCATACTCGCAGTTACAGAGTCTAAAAAGCTTTGCATTGGGATTTCTTGTGCCATGCGATGTGTCAAAATATGTTAATGTCTTAGGCCCCACTTTGACTGGCCTCTTAATGCTGTTGCGGCCAGTAACAGCAGTTACCCCATCAGCATTGTAACATAGTGTTGAGAAAATCTGTTAGAAAATTAGGAATAACTGGGGGATTGGATCCAGAATTATTGATTCCCTGATAATTTCTCATTTCTAAGGGGATTCTCATGGTCCATATCATTTTGAAACCATTTTCTCCAGTGAGGAATTTACAATACCCCCAGCATTGGTAGCTCTGCATCTGGGTCACTCGTATGAGGGCCTTGAGTCTAATAACTGTAACAATTCTTGGGTAGTATAGGATTAACCAACCTTCTCATTCCCTATAAACCAGAATGTGCCCTCCGCTCATCACACCAACTATTGGTGAGCACCCCCCGTGTCAGAAGAGCACGGGCGGGCGGCCGGCCGCTCTTTCCGGGCTCTAGCTGCGTCTCTCTGGAATGCTCTCCCAAGTACCATTAGGAACCTACAAGACCATAGGGTGTTTAGGAAGCCAGTCAAGACCTGGCTCTTCCCCTGATTGCTCCCAGATGCATGTTTTCCCGCCTTTCTGTCTTTTCTTCGGATCCAGCGCTTGGACGCTCCGTCGCTGGGGCAGCCATGTGCTCTACAAATAACTCGACGTGCGAGGTTTCTCTTGGAGGGCTGTTTGAAAAAGGCTTGCGATTGATCGCGTTGCACTGCACTTACACTGCTCCGTGAAGAGGACAGCCACTACGGTGGCCCGTAGATCGAATCATTTCAGGCTCACAAGTGACAGTGTTATATTACATTTACATTGGTCCTTGAAGAGGTCGGTTACCGCGGAAGTTCATAGATTGAATATCTCATTGATTGAATACTTTTCAGGCTTTTTGGTGTCATTGATGACAATTTTAGTTCAGTGTGGATTGACCTGGGTCAACTCCGGGAGGAAACTCCCCACTCCTTCTATGAACTGTGTGGTCCAATATTTTTGCCCTGAAGAAGCCCGTGTGGGTGAAACGCGTTGGCTGCTGTGTTTTAAATATTGAATAAAAAGAACCTATAACAGCATCATTGTGAAAGGACTACTATTTCTGTCATCGCAGTCTTCTTCTTGTGTGGGATTTAAACCCTATGATATTTTGCCTAGGATTCAATGCCTCTCCCACCTTTTGTGCTTATATATTGTATTTGAAACCAATTGTGGGTGGCTGGTTTCGGGAGGTGGGCATTGACTATCTGCAAACTATATGCAACCTTGTCAGGACTGTAAAAACATTGGTAGTAGATGCAGCGAGATATACCCTGCCACTGTGTCTGTATGCAGTAGCTCTACAAATCCGATAACATTAACAAGACAACTTCAGATGCTTAGACTGTTCTATCGGAAATTTAACCCCCTATGCTTCTAACAGTCAGCATAATCATTTGATTTCTGCCTAAAAGCTAGCTTGTTTTATTATTTACTTTATTCTCTGTTTTAACCCTTTAATAATTATACTCAATCATTTCAAATTTTAATGGTGAATTTTGTACCATTCAACTAATGGGAAGTGCATTTCTTTATTATTGTGTCTAGTATCAAGATACATCTAAGAGTTGTACTGTAATGAGGAAAAGGCACAGAGTATGTATCAATAAAATAAAATGTTGACAAAAGTACTATTTCAGGTTTGGTAACATTGATACAGGGGTTAGGTGGATAGAACTGGCTCCAGGGTGGACGTAAAGGGACAAGAGGGGCTATGGGATCAGAGGGCATCAGTGGAATGGAGGCCTAAGGTAATTGAATAAAGGTGGCATGTATAATACAGATTACTGTCACAGCCAAAAAACAATTCTCCTCTATCAATCCTGAACAAGGGTATTTTGCAAGCATGAAGATTTTTTATGATGCATAATAAAGACAAGAAGGACATAATTCACTTACATTTTTGAAGAAAAAAAACATTTTTACATACCTCCTCTGCCAAAGAATTGTGCTTTTGGTTTTGTCACAGTTGGTTCTCTTTCATTACTGATGGTGGACAACTGCAAAATAAAACCAAGAAAGTAAAACTCTTCATAACAAAGGTGTGAAAAGGAACAGCATTAGAAAAAAAGAATTGCATTTTTGAAATACCAGTTTTATTGCTTCTGAGAATCAGAAAACATTTAGAAACATAGAGTAAATATTTAACACATTTGTTTAACATTAGGGTTAACAAGCATGTGCCAGAACTATTATTAGATCTTTGAGAATGAGAAAAAAGTTGCTTCGATATATGTCTGTGCATTCTAAATTTACGTTACTTTGTGAATACCACCAGTTTTGCCTTATTTCCGACAAAACACACACATATTATGCACTTTCATCATTTGTACTCCTCCTCAGTGTTAAGAAATGTAATTTTCATAACAATATATTTTTAGATATTTCCTACAGACAAGCTTTAGTTGTGGTAGGAATTCATGTCATAATACACTGTATACACACATGTACACACAGATACATAAAGGGCTTTTGTATAGGCCTGGATGTAATTCAAATGAGCTGGTGACGTGATTCTCTAAGATGGGACACCCACACTTGTCCAATGCTATGTTATGTTATGTTGCTTTGTATAGCGCACAAATCCACGGAGAGAGTACCAGGCACTTGAGCAGGTGTGTATGTGTGTGGTTCCCATGGTGTTTATACGAAGAGGCATGTCTTGAGCTCCTTGCAGAACTCAAGAAGTGAGGAGGAGGCTCGATTTGTTGAGGGAGGTTGTTCCATGTCTTGGGTATGATGTAGGAGAATGGGCGACCTCCAATTTTGCTTGTATGGATGCAGGGAGTGTGTGCGAGTGAGGCAGAGTGTACGTGTCTTGTGGGTTAGTGAAAGTATATGCGGTTGTTCAGGTGTTCTGGTCCTGTGTTGTATAGGGCTAGGTATTTGTGCGTGAGAAGTTTGAAATGTCTGCGCTTGTTACTGGGGAGCCAGTGAAGCTGAGTCGGAGTTGTAATACATATTTTGGAAAAGGTACTTTTAGAAAGTTACCTTTCCTTTGTCAAAGTCTCAGTAGGCCCATTCGCATGAGCTCTGTCACTCTGGAGCTGAATAGACCCCATGATAAGGTATGGACTTGTGCCCAGAGCTGAGTCAAAGGCCTTGTATGTGGGGAGGTGTACTGTTCCTTTGGAAGGATGGCAATTGGGGCTGTGCTAAGGAAACTGATTAACTTCAAAGAAACCTACCCTGGCATAGGCAAATTTTAGCTAACAGCCTATATAAGGATGGGAAGAGTGAATTACCTGTCCATTACACGTCTTCCCATACAAAGCAATTATGTTACAATGTGTGCAGGTCCGAAACATGGTTCATGCTATCCATTGTAATAGACTAAACATGGGCAGGTCATCAGAGGCAAATTAGTTGCGAAACATGAGCCCTCCCCCATCAATTGGTGGCATGCTTCATCATTGGGCTGTAATATTCTTCGGGCTGGTGCTACAGTACCCGATGGGATGCTCCATGGACCTCTTTGCCAGATTTGTTTTCACAAGTCAGAGTCCAGAATGCTTGACTCGATCGCTGTGCAAGGTAGATTGGCCAAGCGAATGAAGAAAACAGAAAGTAAAATTAACCAGGGAGTCCCTTACAGACTTTTTAATCATGGGAGTCAATACTAAAAACAGTGGGCACCTCGTAGGAAATCATTTTCTATGAGGTCAAACTTTAGTCAACATATTTCTTGCCTTTTAGTGTCTGTAACAAGAACAGTAGAAATCTATCAGAACAGTTGGTTGCCTAATCTACAATAAAGGCTCTGCCTGAACTGAGTAGAGTCTCTACACCTAGGGGCATATTTACAAGCCCCTTACAACACCCACAGATTTTGACACTTCCACAGATTTACAAGAGCATGTAAATCTGGAGAAGTGCCTAAAACGTAGCCCTCCTGAGGTGAGGTGTAATGAGGAGAAATAGCTATTTCTCCTAATTATTTCCTCTTACTATGTGTGCTGCATTCTGCAGCACACATAGAAAGAGGAAACACCTCTTAGGATTGTTTCTGTGCAGGAAGGTGCCCCTTTCTGCACAAAAATAATCCTGCAACAAAACAGGCATCCTAGCACCATGGTGCACGGATGGCTGCATTGGCGCTATGCTGCCAAAAAGGTGCCAGCGCAGGGGGAAAGGACAGGAATGCATCATATTGCATAAATACAGTGTATTCCTGTCCTTTCACTTTGGCGTATGGCAGCGCAGCAAGCTGACTTGCTGCGCTGCCCTACACCAAATCCCCATAAATGAGGGGCCTAGTGTGTTTCTGAAATAAACCCTATCCCACGTTAATTTGACCTGGATTCAGGGAACCCAAGTCTGTGGCGCCAAATGTTCTGAAACTTGTGTTGAGTCAGGCCCCTTGGGTCTCCATGGAGGAGAAACTTACCTATGAAATATTTGTTTTGTGCAAAGTTCCTGCCATTAGCCTACATGCCTCCGTGCTTCCGGACAATGTTAGCTGATACCTGGGGAGGGCCCTTCTTTCTTACCCAATCAGGCAGGCATAAATCCCAATGGGAGAGGAATTTACCCAAGAATGGGTTTAAAGAGATCACAGAGGAGTGGTTGCTCATTTTTCTGGCCACACCTCTGGGATGGGCATACTGGTTGTGCACAAGAGGAGAAGAGTTTCACCATCTTCAATTTGGGCAGAGAGAAGCACTGTTTGATTGTTTGCAGTAGGACACACAGGAGCTACTGCAAATGTGGGCTGGGTTACCCATGGGAACTGCTTCCCTTTTGGTTAGGGAGGGGCCAGGAGACCCACCACAGGGTAGTGCCAGGCATAAATGTGACACCGCTGGACATACTCTTCAGAATACTGCTGGACCTGTGGAAAACAAAAGAAGGAAGGAAACTGCTGTTGAGGTTTGTGCAGAGACCTGAGAGGAACCTGGGCCTGTTCCCACTTGTACCCAGAACAAAGAAGTGGGCTCCAAGTATCTGTTGGCTGGCCTCCTGTTAAGCTACAAGGACATACAAGCTGCAAGAAGCTCCTTTTCCTGAAGAGCGTAGCTGGCCAATTCCAACTAGATATGCCCTGGACCCCAATGTTGGCTTCTGCTGGAGTGAGTCTTGACCCCCAAGTGCTGTTCCTGATGTCCTGGGAATCTTGGCTGTGTCAAAGTGTACTCCACCTAGCATCCTGAAACACCTGGATCATAAAACCATTTTGGCTGCAAAGACATCCAGAGGACTAAGACAAAAATACCAAGTCAATCCGATAAAGGTGTATTGTTGTTGGGCCAAAGATTCAGGCTGCTCCCACTCTGAGGTTTTTCCCAATCTGAGCTTTTCTGCAGCAGCAAATTTGTTTCAGCAGAATTGAAGATTTCTAACCTTGTGGAGCTCTGTTCAGTATCAGTTTGAATCCTTGCCCCGCCAGATACATCTGAGCTCCAAAAATGTAACTAAGTCTGAACGTAGAAATGTTCCCTGGGCAAAAGGCAGCAAAAGCATCTGGACAGCAAGGGACCTTCTAATCCAAAAGTTAGTATCCTCTCTGCTATGAATAGACGATCGAGGGGAAGAGGAAATAAACCGTATCCTTCCACCTCATTCAGAGGTGGGAAGAGGAAAAAACTCTTTTTTATTTACAACTCTCACCCACTCTAGTAGTGGCATGCTTCATCATTGGGTTCACCCTGACTCCTCCAGGTCAGGATGGGCTCAACCATATTTCAGGGATCACTTGGAAGACACTTTGGTTTTATTTTATGGGGGTTACATTTAAATTAAAATTCCCTCGCTCATCCCCAGGTATCCCTTTATTAGCGGGGTGAGTGGGGAAGTTAAATACTATGGGAAGGGGAAATAAGGATGTTGTGGTCCTTTGACCCTATTACAACTACGCCAACATGTTTCTGCCCTACTCTACTGGTCTATGTGGGCCCGGGGCATTCGTCAGGGCAGTACTAGAGAAGAGATCCCCCAGTAGCATCACCTTGTCATTGTTATCAAAGCGAAAGTGTGGTGCCAGAGAATTTCCATGGCATACAAATTAATACAAAATGTAAAAGTACTTACTGTGTTTGTGAGCTTTCCCTGTAGAAAAAAGCACAAAAGGGACAATAACATGATTAATTTCATTCTGTCAATCCTGATCATACTTGTAACATACATTGCAAGTACATAACTTTTTACATATCATTTTGTTATATCATCTTGTCAAAATGTTTTTGTGATTATTATGTGTTTATAAACATATACTTTCGTGACCCTTTTTTTTTTTCTCCGCATTTTCCTCGGGTCAGTGCCTAGACAATATCAGTTTTTTTTCAATATCATAGACTAATACAGACATGATACCAAAGGTAATTGTGCATAAAAAGGGAGATTGTGCCTAAAAAGGGTGAATTTGTGCAGAAATATAGTAATACTATGCTCGTTATGACTTGTATCGCGGCATATGCTTTTTAATGTTGTAGTGCAAATTTAGGCATTTCAACGTCAGCGGGTGTATTCAGGTGCATACACTCGGTTTCACTTACCGCATCTACAACCAAGAATTACTTGTCAGGGGGCGGTGGGGGCAGGCCCTGTAGTCACACTCTAGTTTTCAAATGGAGATAAACAGGTAGAGTGAGTCACAGAGCAGTACCAATACACAGTCTGTTCTTAAAGGACGTACCGTTAACGTCGGTTCCTCTCGTTTTGCAGGACGTGTGGCAGGAGAGCCATACTCACTATTCCAAGGGTCCTAGCCCGCCGGTGAACCTAAACGACCAGTCCGCTCCCTAGGCAGGTGGTATGTAGGTGTAAATTATTAATTTCTCCCGCTCTGAGCTTTCCCTCTAAAAGCTGACAGCTCAACCAGGACACCATTCAATGGCTATCTGGCCTCTTGGAGCCCTTCTCTGCCACCGCCTGTTGCCTTGCCCCACTGAGCATTTCAGAGATTAAGGGGCCAATTTATATGTTGACGGAAAGGGAACTCAGTTGCAGTAGCGACGGACTACCCTCCCCGACAACATAGCGGTGTGCCTACCAAATTTAATTACGAGCGGACCATCATTGTGCCCATGGTGGAGACTACTCTGTCTTCACCATGGCCAAATTTCTCTGATGGCCCTGGGGAGTGAGGTCAGTTGGAAAAATGGCTACATGACTGCCTGCCCAATTTAAATGGGTGTACATACTGTCAAATGTTACTGTTTCTCACCACCATCAAAAACCTGGCCAATCGTGATAGAGCGTGGGTCAGATACATTTAGCTATAGGACCCGGTCAAGTTTTTACCTTCTGACTTAGTCACTTTTTTGGAGCTTTTCTCTCGACGCTGAGTGAGGATCCTCGTCATGCCGGCTTTGGGATCAACAACAGTGGCTAGGCTCAGCGCGATGCCTCAGGCAACTCCTAAAAGTCTTGTCAATGACAAAAAGCTACAGAGCTTCAGCGGGTCAAACCTGAATCTCAAGCCGAGTTGCGATTCGACATCGCCGGCTTGACTCTCGACGATGGGACTTCTGGATTTTCTTCCAGAAGGTCCATTTGCGGTTCCAAAGTGCCCACAACACCAATCCAAAGTTCCAGAAACTTTGAGTTTCTGCTTGGGATGTTGTGACTATGTCTCCCACAATGCACCTGGCCTAATCCTTTAAAGTCCAGCTCAAGGTGGTCCTCTGGTTTCTTCTTGCTGGAAATGATGCAGATGGAGCTCTTTTCACGCCTTCACTTTCAAAGCAAGGCAAAGTCTTTAGGGCTGTAGTTCCAAAGTGTGCAGCAGGTACAGTCATTCAGAGTGCAATCCCTTTGGTGTTGGCCAGGGTTCCAGCAAGTCACTCCTTCTTCTTCTTGTAGTTTCAGGCAGGGATCTGAGTTGCTGGGCAGCTCTCCCACATTTATCCACACTTCTGAGTGACAAGCAGAAGGGCACCCCTGACCAATGGGTGCCACCCTCAGGTATGAAAACGTCCTCCAAAGTGTGGCATATTCTTGTCCAAGAAAGCACTATTTTTTAAAATCCAAAATGGAGAAACTTTCTCCTGGAGGTTAAGATCTGGCTAAGCTAGGTTTCCCTAACACTCCCCTCTTGTCTTGGCTCTTGTCTGGCTGGGGTGCAGGATGTGGGGGTGAGCCTGTGTTCCGTCCTGTCATTCCCTCTTTGAAAACCAGTTTGGCTACTCCACCCCATCCTAACTTTTGCTCTGCAGCTGCAGATCTCCTCCCACCAGATGCCCTTTGTCTCTATGGAGGCCACTTCACACCTCATCGGAGCAGTTTGGCTCGACCTGTCAAAGCTGGCCAATCAGGAGGGGCTGCTGGAAGGCTGGATTTTGGTTCATCAGAAAATCAAGCTCTATTAATTCTTTTCTGTGATAGTTATAATAAATCTAACCATGGCAAGTTGTTGGATTTATTATAACTATAATACTTTAAAGTTTACTTTTGCTCGCTCCTGTAAATAACTATATATTATAAAAGTATTCCCATGCTATCCTATGGAGCCAATGTGCTACAATGGAGGAAAATGAAATTGGCAGTTTTTCACTCGCCAGGCAATACAAACCTTTTTTTAAACGTCCCTGCTTATAGTTACAAGGCACCCTACCCCTTGTGCGCTTAGGGGAGACCTTAGGGGTTGCGTCTATGTAAAAATAAGGTAGTTTAAGACTTTGGAAGTACCTTTGATTCAAAAGCAAAGCAGGGCTGCCTTTACAATGACAGCAGGCAACACAGAAGGTACACTTAAGTGCATTAAAGCTGCTGGGCCTCTAAACCTACATGTCCTACCATTGTAATTTCACCTAATTACCATACACCTTTTTAACATAGCACTGGCCTGGGACTGGTTAGCAGAGTCCAGGGCACAAACAGAGTCAGTTACCACCAGTATCAGTCAAAAAAACTGGGGGTGATCAGGACAAAAAGAATGACTTTCTCACACTTTTCAACAAACAATTTGTTGAAAAATTACAATGGCACAGCAGATCATGATATTTATTTTATTTATTTATTTGAGGTTTTATAGAGTGCAAACGTGACCCGTTAGGGTATCAGAGCGCTTTACAGGGATAACACGTTGTGTACAGGTTTGACAAAGGCAACACACATGGATAGGGATAGAGGGAAGGGTTATATACAATAATCAGCAGAGCGACATGTCAGCAATATATAGAGAAAACCAGCAATTATATATAAGGGGAGATATGACAGCAAAAAGCAGAGAGAACCAGCAATACATTTGAAGGAGTAATAAATCGGTACAAGGACTAGGGGAAACCAAGCAGAACAGGAAATTTTGCATAGTCACAAAAGCAATGACACAAAGCGGTATGCGAGACGAAAGAGAGTTATGGGAGGAATTTGCTCATTAGGAAGGTTTTAGCTTCCTTTTTAAAGATTGACAGAGAAGGTATTTGTTGTGGTCTGTTTACCTCCCTCTTTCCTTTTCTTCCACATCCCCTTGCCTTGCCCTTCTTTCCTTTCTATCCCTGCTGCTGGGCTGTGTCTCTACATTCCATGTGTCATTGCTTGACAATAGAATGTTCGGTTTCTGTGACTGGATCTCTGGCAGTTGGATGTTAGCTGCTGCCTGAGCTGGTGGTCTTTAACATGTATTTCTTATTAAATCAACTTAAAGCTAACAGAGCGCTTCCTGGACTTCTTTACACTGGTGACGAGTTGTACCTGCGTAGGGACAGGATTTGATGACCACCAGTTTCCCCATCGAACCCATTTTCTCTATTGCAGCGTTAAATCGCTTCTAAATTGAAATCTCCTTGGTCTACGGAGATTCAGGTACTATTTAACCTTGGATTGATTTACTTATCTGAGTTCAGTTCATGCCTTCTGGAAAGTTTTCCCTTTAAATTAAAGTTTGCCTGCGCCACCTGTGCAACTTATCCTGGTGTTCAAGATTTATTAGTTGGCAAAACCTTTACGTGATCCCTGCGCTACCTGTGCAACTGTTTTAGTATACAAAGATTTAATTATTGGCAAAACCTCCACGTGGACATTGTACTCTGCACGTTTCTTAACTATGTATTGGGACTATTTAATCTAAAGCTGTTACTTCAATCGAGTAGTTCTGGAGTGTGTTTACTTATTTGTGAAGGTTTGCCCTACGTTTCTTTTTGACAGTGGAGAGTGCTTCTCTCAAACTTGTACTGCTGCTATCTTTTGGATCATAAACAGCTCGATCCAGAGATCTGCCGGTTCCAGCTAAACTGTCTTTGCATTTTTCAAACTTTACTCGCACGCACAGAAGATTCTTTACCTCATTGCCTTCTGGAGGTGGAATCCGATTCTTCGAGGGATCTCCACGTTGCTAGACAACAGATCTTTATGATGTCCAGATCATGACCTGCTCATTGACACCGCACTGCACTTATGTGCCGTGAGCCACCCGGTGCGACGCTGATAACGTGCCGCCATGTTTTGACTGCATAACACAGCTTGTTATTGCCAAACACGTTTCCAGTGCAAGAATCACAGCATTGGGATGCTTTTAAATTCCGTTCTCACCAGCAAGATCATCTTTCCTTTGCGTGTCAGTGACGCGCACACTTTGTTTCCACTACAGTTTGTGTCACGAGTTCAACAGTGCTGGAGCAACTTTTCTCTACAGCGTGTCAGTGATGCACTCACTTTCCTTGGAATCTTGTACATATTAGTCCGACGTATTATTCACAAGTTTGTGCGTGTTCGGTGATGCGCACACCATTTTAACTTCAGTTTTTTCCATTGGTTTACAGTCTCAGGTACAGTTTTCTTTTTTATGTTACAGATACTTGCCCAAGTTGGAGTTCTTTATTTCAGACATCTACATTTGGCGCATGGTTCCTTCAACTGTCCGGTACTTCGATGGGCAATTGTGCAGCCCCATCGTATGCCAATCTTTTCATGCACCGTTTTGAGGAACAGTACATCCTGAATTCTCCCGTTTGGCAGGAACACAAGAAAATCTTTTTACGGTACATTGATGATATCTTTATCTTATGGTCTGGTCCACTTACTACTTTACAACAAGCCCTTGAACAACTCAATGAAATCGACGATCGTATTCAATTTACTTTTGATGTCTAACGAGATACCATCAATTTTCTAGATGTGCAAATCCAGAGAATCCATGAGAAATTGACAACTAACATTTTTCGCGAAACTACGGATCGTAATAGCATCCTCCATTTCAACAGTTTTCACAAAACCAGCTTGAAGAACAATCTTCCGTATTCACAGTTGTTACGTGTGAAACGCATCGTATGAGATCCGGTACAATGCGCAGAACAAACCGAGGCTATGCTCACTAGATTCAAAGCACGTCGGTACCCTACTGAGATTCTCCAACAAGCCAAATCAAGATGTGCCAACAGGGACAGAAAAGACCTTCTAACTGTCAAGAACAAACACGATTCCAATCGGATGGTAGTAGTATCTAAATATTCAACCATGAGTCATCGCTATAGAAACATCATAATAAAACATTGGCCCATGTTGAACCTCGAACCTGATTTCAAAGGCTTGTTTATCCATAAACCAATCTTCGCGTATACAAGAGGACGAAACTTGAAAGAACTTTTGACAAAACCTCCTGAGAACGCAACTATTACCACCTACAAAGGTTTACAACCCTGTCACAATTGTAGCAATTGTCACAACTCTATACCTGGCACCACTATGACCCACCCCATGAAGGGCACCAGGATCAAATTAAAAGTTAATGCTACATGCAACACAACTAACGTGATATACCTTCTCAAATGCCCGTGTGGCTTGGGTTATGTGGGACACACTGAAAGGAAAATCCGGACACGAATCTTAGAACATAAGAGCAACATACGCACTAAAAACTTGAAATCTACAGTGGCTGTTCACTATCTTGACAAAAAACACAATATCAGCCAGTTAAAATTCCTTGTTTTGGAAGTAATAGAGAGAAGAGAAGATTTGGACAACAAGAACAGATTGTTACAGAGAGAAAACCATTGGATTCGGTTCCTGAGCACGATGCAACCCAATGGATTGAATGATCGGATGGAGTTTCTGTGCTACTTATGAACCATGACATGTTTTGTCTTAATGCTTGCTTTTTTTATCTCATTGTTTATGTTTATCCCACCTCGTTTTAGCTCACTGAACCTTTCGTTCACTGGCAGATTCATGCGCTTTAGTTTTCTTTTCTATCCACCCCGTCTCTTTTATTTTGAGTCATCTTGTACACTCCAGGGTGTCCGTTTTTCATCACTTAGCATCACGTTTTTCACTACAAAATAATTTGTTTTCACTGTTCCAACATGGCTCCCATGTTAGCTGGTTCTTTCAACCGGAAGCGGTAGCCTGCTTCTGGTCACGTGATCGTTAACTTTATTCAAACGCCTTGTACCTGGCCGCTTTACAACTGTTCACCCCAAGCAGAGGATCGGTCACGAACTGCACGTAACTACACACTTGCACGTTCTGTAAGTACGCGGTAGCGAGTATTCTCGCCTGTTTTATTTAACGCGTTTTTTCCACCGATTACACTGACTAACACACTTTCTACCGTTCTCGTAGTGGATTGTTTGACGCCCACGAGACTGCAGCGACTATCCCGTAAGAGCGCGGGTTCTTTAAATTTGGCGCATGTTTTGACTTGCACGTTGTTCTAGCTATATGGCACGACTCTCTTGGAGTCTTCTTCCATTAGCCTTTCACATTTGTCATTGGGGTGATCTAAACTCAGGTTACTTAGATGGCTTTTCATACACCTAATCACGTTATTTTCTTCACTACATGTATCTTGTGTTTTCGGCACAAAGACACATTTTGGTTTCTGGGAGTCTTTTGTACACTTGTTTATATGTAGGCTCTTTATGTTGGTTTAACACTAGTTGGTCATGTATTAACATCCATTACGGGTGTTCTTCCTGTAAGCGCTGTGTTTTTTGGTTTACTTTTCAGATGGTTCCCCTGACGAAGGGCACTTCATTGCCCGAAATGCATCGGGACTAATGTTAATATTGTTGACATCCTAATGGATTGCTTCACATATAGGGACTAATGTTAATATTGTTGACATCCTAACGGATTGCTTCACATATACAAAATCACATTGGAAGATGTTCTAACTCATAAGCTTGATGTGAATAAAACGTCAACCTTCAATTGGCTTCATCTACCAGATTACTTTATGATATAATCATCACCCACCACGTGGGTTGAAAAGCTGTGCACAGGGGGACATCTCCTCAACAGGAGATGCGACTTGGTTTTTGTTACATTCACACTTCAAGGATAAGAAAGTGAATCCCCAGGAGCGCGCTACAGAGGTATCAACTCCATCGAACAATCAGGCAGTGCGTGTCTCTACCCTTTATTTTTTATTTTTCTTCTAGCATGTCTCAACCACCGCAATTTCTTTCAGGTATAGGTGATCCCATCTTGCCTTGGAAGAGATGGAAGCCTTTATTTGATTCATATTTGTTAGCTATTGGGGGAGAAAGGTTTTCAGCCTTAAGGAAGCAAGCTACATTATTGCACAACCTGGGGTTGAAGGTAGACATGTTTACGACAGTTTGGATGAGATTGTTCTAGGGCGTGGAGAGGGTGAGCCTGACAATGTTTTCGACATGTCTGTTATGATGCTTGAAAAACCTTTTGGGTCTAAAATTAACGTAGTTTTGAAGCGCCACAAATTATTTTCTAGAGTTCAGGGTAAGCATGAGAAGATTGGTAGATATGTGGCTACTCTGAAGACGTTGGCTCGTACCTGCGAGTTCGAGCAACTCACTGATTCTCTTGTTAGGGATCAGATTGTTAGATGCACCAACGACGTAAAGGTCCAGCAGAAGCTCCTTACTAAGAACCCTGACCTCAAAGAAACTTTGGCTATAGTGGAAAGCATGGAGAATACTGAACATGTGGGTGCGCGAGATGAGGGTTGAAAAGGGTAGTGATGTTTCTGTAGATGATAAAACTGTTCATGAAGTTAAGAAAGATGATCCCAAGAAGGACGATCTCAAAGGGGCATCTAAGGGGACTCATAGTGAGAAGGATAAGAAACCTTTTGATTCGGAGCAGTCTAATTCCAGATACAAGTTTTCTGATTTGGAACAGACCGGGCCTAACAGGACTGGTTTTAAGTGCTTTAGGTGTGGGAGTGGGAGTCACTTACCTAACAGTCCCAATTGTTTTGCAAGATCTGTAACTTGCAATAAATGTGGAAAAAGGGGTCATTACGCACGTGTGTGCCGTAGTAGTAGGAACCAGTCTGTACGTTGTATTGAGGTGGAGATAAAGTTTGTGTGCAGTGTCAAAGAAGATGGAGTGGTGGACGGTGATAAGTTGGACATGCCTGAGTGTGAGGTATTGATTGGTGGTGAACAATTTTCTGTCTTGGCTGATTCGGGTTCACCTTATACCATGGTTGGTGATGCCAACTGGGATTCTGTTTTTGGTCTAGGCAAAGTTGAACTGTCTCCTCCGGACATCAACCCAGTAGGTTATGGTGGTGTCAGGATTGATGTTTTGGGGTATGTAGTCAAAAGAATTCAGTTTAAAGACAGAGTAACTGTTGGGAAGGTGTATGTAGTGAAAAGAGGAGATAACCTTCTTGGATGGAGACACCAGAGAGACATGGGGATCACTTTGGATCCCAATTCACCTGAAAAAGTGTTGCTTCTATCCTCTGGTTCTTTTTCTGATGATGTCAGTTCGCAATTTTCTAAGGTTTTCAGTGATGGTTTGGGCTTGCTCAAAAATTTTGAGCATAGAAGTATTTTGAAACAGAACGCCCAACCATTTGTTAGCAAAGTGAGGAAAGTTCCCCACATGATGAAGGATCCTTTAGATCAGGAGCGCAAGAGATTGTTGGGTGCGGGTGTCATAGAAGAAATTGAATGTTCCGAGTGGTTGGCCCCCATCGTTTTAGCACCCAAAGATGGGGCAAGGGGATTCGCATGTGTGTAGACTTACGCGGTTTAAACAAACATATTTGGGTTGACAGGCAACCTCTACCAAACATCTCTGAGACTCTTGCTCTGATCAAAGATGCTAAATGTTTTAGCGTTATGGATCTGTCTTCTGCCTACCACCAGGTTCTACTCCATCCGGACTCCAGGCATTTTACATCATTTGTGACGCCTCTGGGGGCTTTCAGATTCATTCGCATGCCCTTTGGCCTGGCATCTGCTGCGGCCTGCTTCCAGAGGGTCATGAATAAAGTTCTGGAGGGGTTGCCCAAGGTCCTCATTTTTCAAGATGACATTCTTGTTTACGGGAAGGATCAACAAGAACATGACAAGCAGCTGTGGAAAGTTTTACAACGTCTTCAAGATGCAGGTCTTGTTATCAAAAAGGAAAAGTGCAAATTTCGTGTCTCTTCTGTGAACTATTTAGGACATACCATCTCTGGTGAAGGGATCAGTCCTAAATTAGACCTCGCTGAAAGCATTGTAAATAAGCCTGTACCTGTCAACAAGGATCAAGTTCGATCATTTTTAGGGTTGGCAGAATTGTGCTCCAAGTTCGTTCCGAATTTTGCTTGTGTTTCTTCTCCCCTCAGGTTGCTGCTCAAGAAGGGGACTCAATTTTTATGGTCTGAGGATTGTTCTTCTGCTTTTAACTCCATTAGGAATGTAATTAGTCGCATGCCTACTTTGGGGCATTTTGATGCTTGCAAAAAAACTATACTGTCCACAGATGCCAGCATGCTCGGTTTGGGGGCGGTCCTGTCACAGGTTGTAGATGGTGAGTCCAGGATTGTTGCTTTCGCCTCTCGCTCACTCAGGGGTGCTGAGGAGCGTTATTCTGTGATTGAGCGTGAGGCGTTGGCGGTTTTCTGGGCTATCCGTCATTTCAAGTTCTATCTTTGGGGTTTACCTGTAGCTGTCAGGACTGACCATCGTCCTCTGTGCCAAATTTTCACTTGTAGAGAAGTTGACAATCTCTCTCCCAGAATCAAACATTGGATGGAGGGGTTGTCTGAATTCAATTTTGTGGTTGAGTATGTGCCTGGACCGAAGAATGCCATTGCAGACTGCCTTTCCAGGATTCCTTTGGATCAACCTGGTGTAGAAGTGGAGAATTCCCTTGTGGCATGGGTGCATGAGTCTGCCGTCAATTCTGATGAGTGGTCCTTTGCTTCTCGTGGTGATAGTGATTTAGAAATGGTCAGGGAGTTTTCAGTTAAGGGTTGGCCAGCAGACAAGGATGTACCTGAATCATTGAAATGTTTTCTTAATGTCAAGGATGAGTTGTGTGTTTTTGATGAGAAGCTTTTGAGGGGTAATCGTGTGATACCTCCTCGTTATCTTAGGTGCAAGCTTATCAACTTAGCTCATGAAGGACACCTTGGGAGGAATCTGACCAAAGCCAGGGTTCGCGAGTAGTACTGGTGGCCGACCATGGATCGGCAGATTGAGGAGGTTGTTAAAGACTGTTGGGAATGTGCCAATAGTGACAGGAGCAAAAAGACTCGCACTGCACCTCTCTCTCCTGTGGAGGTTCCCTCTGAGCCCTGGACCAAATTGGGTTTAGACATTGCTGGGCCCTTTGAGTTGTTTGCTCGTGATGAGCGATTTGTCATGCTGTTGGTGGAATACACCTCCAAGTGGGTGGTTACCAAATGTGTGCCTGTTGTCAACACTAGAACTGTTATTGAATTTCTTTCTGAGGAGTTTTCCAGGGAAGGTATTACTAAGCACCTCATCACTGATAATGGAGTCCAATTTGTCTCACATGAAATGAGTACATTTCTAAAAGAATTATCTATCACTCACTTCAAGACAGCTTTGTACTCGCCGCAAGCTAATGGTTTGGCTGAAAGTATGAATAAGTTGGTCAAGTGTTGTGCTCAGAGGGCTTTGCAGACTAGGGGGCTTATTTACAAGGTCCTTGCGTCACTTTTGCGTCACTTTTAACATGGGAAAAGTGACGCAAAAGTGGCGCAAGGGGCTTGTAAATCTGCCCCTTAGTCTTCACTTAAAAAAAGGCTTAGAGAAACATGGTGGGCTCACTGCAATACCCCCAACTGTTTGACTTCAGTTTCTCCTTTTTCAATTCTGAGAGGAAGGAAACCTGTGAGTCCTGCTTGGTTGAAGTTGTATGTGAATGATGTGGAGATGAATGAGCAAGTTGTTTCTAGACGGAGACTACATCAAGAAAAATACAAGAACAGGTTTGATCAAAAGAATTCCTCTTTCCTCAAGCGCTGGTGTGTTGGTGATGAGGTGTTGATCAGGAATCCTGTTTTTTTGAAGAAGGGTCGTTCACGGTTTATGGGGCCCTTTATTATCAAGGAAGTCAGGAAGAATGTTGTTGTTTTGGATTCTGGTGAGGTATGGAGCATGTCTAGGTTAGTTAAATGGCAACCTGGTTCCAATGCTCATGGACATGATCGGGGCCTTGTTTCAAGAGGGCTTGGGTGTTCTGATCCTGCATGTGATGATCCTGTTTCAGATGTTCCTGATCTGGGAAGTTACCGGAGGTTGAGATTCAGGCCGACTTGGCATAAAGACTATGAAATGTTCTAGATATTTGTGACTGCAATATTGTGTATTTTGTTCTCACTGCAGTTTCAAATTGGTTTCCTGTAACTTTGCAATATTTTTCTTGTTCTATTGTATGGGAGGGAGATGTGTTGTGGTCTGTTTACCTCCCTCTTTCCTTTTCTTCCACATCCCCTTGCCTTGCCCTTCTTTCCTTTCTATCCCTGTTGCTGGGATGTGTCTCTACATTCCATGTGTCATTGCTTGACAACAGAATGTTCGGTTTCTGTGACTGGATCTCTGGCAGTTGGATGTTAGCTGCTGCCTGAGCTTGTGGTCTTTAACATGTATTTCTTATTAAATCAACTTAAAGCTTACAGAGCGCTTCCTGGACTTCTTTACAGTATTCTTCTGATGGAGGATGATAGCGAGTTCCAGATTCTTGGTGCAGCCCCAGAGAAGGTACGGTTATATGTTTTTTCCTTACGTAAGCGGGGTGGCTGGAGCACACGGTATCTGGTGGACCGGGAGTTTCTGACTCCCCCAGATACCATGATTTTCTGGGCGAGATATGCCGGGAACTTCGTGTCTAGTGCTTTGTGCGTGATACAGGCCAGTTTGAGCTGGATTATGGCTTCAAAAGGTTATGGGGACCCACAGCCAATAGGGATAAGCAGGCTGAGCCAGAGAAAGGATGAGCCATGGCCTCCAAGGAAGCGCACAGCATGAGAAGTGGAAAAGAGGGACAATGTCACAGTTGGCCAGACCCTCAAAAGACAGGGTGGATCACATGTGTGACTCAAATGGAATGCGACATGGGCTGGAAGAGTGGGATGGGAGGAAGTATAGACCCGAAGTAGGTGAGAGAACAACTGAGCAGCAGATGGACAGGGCAGGTAAGAGCTGCACCTTCTGGTCAGGGCCCTCAAAGACAGAGTGCACTGGAAGGCTATGGAGAGGATGAATCACAGTGAAAAGATTTGGTAAGGCCTGGTCAGGAGTAGTATGGGATGGACCACATCCTGGCCCCCGGAACAAAGAGATAGACAACAGGAGGTATACAGAGGTTGGATTGGTCCAAAGGAATTGTGCTATGAGTATAGTCAGAACACTGGCAGAGATACATGGCGAGGGGTTCAGAGGCCCCAAGAAGGTTAGAAACACAAACAGCATGGCAAGGGGTGTGTGGTGAGAGAAATGGAGAGTTTGGAGGAGTTGGGGGCCTCATCAGCTGAAGATGTTGGGAGCTCAGAAGAGGAAATGTAGATATCAGTTACAAGGGTAATGGGTATGGAGGAAAAATTACAATGCTGGTGAGACTGCAGGAAATGGAGAAAGGCACTGGCATGGACATGCCACTAGTATTTAGGAACGATGGAAAAGAAAGAAGAACAGTGAGCCACAGCCCTGAGTGACAAGAGAAAGGCAATGGAAGTGTGTAAGAAATTTGTCAATGGGAAGGAATGATAAGTGATTAGAAAAAGGAGATAAGATGCCAAGGCAGTTAGTGTCATAGTGCACCCAGGTGTAGAATACAGAAAGGGAGTATGGTGAAAAATAGTGGGCGGAATGGGAACAGATGTAAAGGGGGTGCAGAAATGGTAGGAGAGGTTCAGGAAATGGAGAAGGGGAGAGTGTTAACTTGCAGTATTTGAGAAGTTTCAGGCAAAATGGTAGAAGTATTTGCAAAGATTTCTAGTAAAGAGAGGTGAATACTACGGGTGTGCATAATTTGTGCAATTTGCGTCCACCTAATTACACAAAGGTTTGTCAAAATTACATGAAATTACATGTAATTAAGTGAAATGCAAATCTATCATTTTACACTATATTTTATATCAAATGCATACCTATATCAATGTCTGAGCTAAAAAATGCAAAAAACAAAAACACAACGACCAACAGCAGTTTGCTTTCTGTTAACATGTGTCCCCAGTAAATCTTTACCGCAAATGGCATGTAATTAAGTAAAATGGTGTAAAGGCTTATTTTCGGGAACATTGCATAACAAGTATATGAGAAATTCCTGAAATTACGTGCAGTACATGATGTAATTTAAATGATGCCAAGGCCTAGTGATTTGGGAACAGCTACAAGCACCACTCAGTACATATTGACACCGGTTGGAGAGAAAGATTTGGGTAGATCAGGTGAGGGGCCATAGGCAAGTATGCAGAGTTGAGAAGGAGTGGTGATTGGAGGCGACAAGGCACAAATGGACCAAACTACCGGAGGGCAGGATTGAAAGACAAAAATTATTATGATGAAGGACAAGCATAATGAAGGGCAAGAGTGAGATTTAGAGCTGACTTATATGGGGATATAGCGATCTCTGGTGATTCATTTGCTGCTTAGCACAAACGAAATATAATATAGGTGAATGAGCATTCAAACAAATTCAAACTGATCCACAGAGGCGACAAGCCCAAAGGAGGCTTCTAAGGTGGAAGAAACAGAGTTGGATAAAAGATCAAAAGTTCCTACCAATATTGATATGTGGATGATAGCAATCAGCATAATAAGCGAGAAGTACCTCAATTGTTGTGTTGCATTATTTAAATGCATGGATGCTATTAAGATGCTGCAGATCACTTTTGAAGGTTTGTCATAGCTCTGGTATGATGAGTAGTTCAAACGGTGAGAAGTTGGACACCACAAAGTTTTGGTGGGAGCTATGTACATAACACCAAACAGGCAGACACTGGCATTGCACATGGTCTGTGGACTGCCATTAACAGAAGTCCTCTTTCAGACAAGACCCACAATGGAAATGGGGCCATAGACCAATGCTGAAAGTGCATGGTGGAACTGTAAAAAACAGACTTGCTTTAGGTGTCTATGCAGATTTATACCCAAATATTCTAAACATGGCAGGAAGCACCCACTGGTGCAATGTTCTGTGGGACAGGAGCCAAACTGAGGAGGACCAAAAAGAATGATTAAAAAGGGCCAATACTCCAATTGAAATGGAACCAATTGCTCCTTGGCTGAAACTCAAATAGAGAAGCTACAGCAGACCTGAAAGCGGCCTTCAGAGAGTGGTATCAAATTACATAGAATGATCTGCTCCTAAAGTGCTGGGGCTAAGAACCTGAAATCGGTAAAGGGATGGAGGAGGTATTGTAAGCTAAGTTACAGAAGAAGGTTCAGGAAGATGGAATGCCAGCCCTTTTAGGAACATTCTAATGCCAAAATTGATTACTTCTCCATTGGGAACTGTGCCAAAGAAAGAGGCTGGGGGATACAAGATGACACATCCCCCGCTGTTTCTGGAAGGAGAGTCAGTGAATGACTAAACTGCAAAAGAAAACTGTTCAGTGAACAATACCATAATTGACGAGGAGGTGGTGAAAGAGGCAGAGATGGAAAAACAGACATTTTGTTGGCTTTCTGCCTGTTTCTGTGCATCTAGCTGATTTTCTCCTACTAGGGATACAAGTTAGTGCTTAACTACTTTATGGACATGACCATGCCGATTGAGTGTTCAGTGGCCTATGCAGCATTTAAATGCTTTAGCAGCTTTCTAGAATGGGCAACAAAGAACAGGTGATTCATTACTATAACAACTTCCTTTTTGTGGGACGAGCAGGAGACATAATGGAGTGTGAGAGGTTAATGACAGTAATGCAGCAAGTGTCCTAAGAATTGGAAGTGTGATTGGAAGAAGGAAAAAAAGTGGAATATTATTATTATTAACTGGGGTGGGCAGTTGCACACCTCAATGAATAATGACACTAACTTGTCAGGGTAAACCCTAAAGTCACTATATTAACCTAAGCCCACCCCTCTGGTAGCTTTTTCACAGAACTGACAGTCTTAACGTAAGCAATGTGTAAAGTATTTATGTAGTATCAAAACAATAATAAAGTCAAAACTCCCAAAAATTAAAATCCCAAACGATCAGGAACACAAAGCAAATTCATCTTAGTCAAAGATTTTACCTTCTTACTTAGAGGCTCATTACGATGGCGGAAAAATAGCCACCGCCGGGCCGGCGGTGGCGATCGTTCCGCCATCGTCATGAGATTTACCCCCCCCACATTATGATGGCGGTGGGTATCGCGGCAGACGGAATGTCCGCTTTTCCGCCGGTAGCAATTGTCACGATTGCCTGGCGGAGCGGTCAGCATGCTCACAATGGTGGTGGAGCCTAGCAGGCTCAGCTGGCACAATTATGATGCTGGTGGAAGCCAGCCTTTCCGTGGCGGTTGAACCGCCATTGAAAGGCTGGCGGAGAATGCCTTCAGGGGCCCGTTGCGGGCCCCCCTTGTGTTGGGGGGAGGTGTGGGTGCAGCATTTCACTGCACCAAGTGGCAGGCACAGTGTAGTGCCTGCCACGTAGTGCAGTGAAATGCACAACATGCTCTTTTTGACATCGCGGCAGTGCTGCTGTCAGCAGCCACCGCCGCAATGTTAAAGGTGCGGAATCCGACAGTAGCGGTTCCATCATAATTGTATATGCGAGACCGCCGCACGCATGGCGGTCGGACCCAATCGCCGCTACGGTGGCGGGCGGACCAAGTCCGACCGCCATCGTAATGAGCCCCTTAGTCTTTTCTATGGAGATCAAAATCATCGAGCAGGGCAAGTCTGAAGCTGTATCTGATGAAGTTGACTTTAAAAGTAGGCATCGAGCTACGATTCAAACGTAGTGAACAATGAATATAAAAAGGGAGCAGCTTTAAAGATGGTGCCAATGTTTCTATGGATTATTAATACGAGCCTGTCATAAACATGGTACCAAAAGGAGACATTGAGCTATAGCGCAAGCGCAGAGAATAATGAATACAAAAAGGGAGTAGCTTTAAAGATGGTGCCAATGCTTGAAAACCCGATCAAGAGGACGGGCAATACACGTGTAAGGTAAGGAGCTGGCGATCCTCCAGGGGGTCCACCAGAACTATAAGGGAAGGGTAAATAGAAGTTGCTATCACCCGAAATATATATATAGGTCACAAAATATAAGGGTGAGATTAAAATAACAGAAGATAAAATTAAGCATCCTTATAAAGTTAATGAAAAATGTACCCTACACACCCAGAGTTGTAGATGGCAGGTATTGTAGGGAGAAATTGGTTGGAAGTGAATGAAAGTTTGAGCACATATAGACAACCAGGCTAAAATGTGGTATTTCTCCATTATCCTGCACAGAGAGTGGGGAAGAACAGATATTAAGACCCCTACCGATCACACAAAAGTCAATGAAGGTGGAGAAATGAGTATTTGTGACCCCCTTCTTAAATAAGAGCTTCAGCGGGGAAACCAAAGGGAGTTCATCCAATTTATAGTGCACTATAAAAGTTTAAAGATGGGGTAAGTCAACCCAGAGGAATGAGTATAATGGTAGAACATTGTTCTCAAAAATAGGAGTCAAAAATATAAATTGAGATGTTTCTGCAATCTGCCTACAGAATAAGGACCTGACAATAGATGGGCCAGTAAAAGTGAAGAGTTACAGCTTTTCTAATAATCGGGATCTAAAAGGGAATACCAACCCTACATCTGAATGGTAAGTTATATTATAGATCAAATTGTCCAATGATCCATAGTTTTAGGATCTTAACAATTAAGATATACCATCATGTATTCCTCTAGAGAAAGATATAACTCCGAAGTAAACCCAAGAGTGAAACATAGCAAGGAAACAGGCTATGCAGGAAAATCAAGAGCTTTGATCTTAAGGTATGTGGTGCAATGTTTGAGTGTACTGAATGGGTAGGTTCAAGGAGAAGTATATGTGGTGAATGTATCTCCCAGGATCTTAGAAGATCATGAGTATGGGGTATTTCAATATACCATACTTGAGATACAGGAAAGAGGTAAAATAAAAAATATAGTTACTCTGAAAATAAAGAAAGAATGTGATAAACGTTATGTATGTGTAACATGATGGGCACAAGGAATAATCTGCACTAACACACCACACTGAGCTAATTTGTGTAAATTTGTCTAAATATGTAGGTCCTAGACCGGGTCATTGAATCTGATTTTTTTGTCTTTTAGATACTATATGTGACCCATAATATGTCCTGAAGAAGGTGGGGTGAACCATTATAAATACAACCAAAAAGCCATATTGACAGTATTTGGTTAATTTGGGGTTTTTATGAAAGGATTTATATCTAGAATTATTGTTATTAGTGAAAGGTTTTTAAACAAGCATTGATGAATATTACATGTGGTGTGATAAAGTGTTTTTAAGGTTTTATGGTAAATTTTGTATGATTTATACAAGTGTGATAATGATGAAATTGTATGGAATATGTTTTTAAATATTCAGAGTTGATTTTTATGGAATGTTACTATTTGATTATGTTTAATAAAATTAAACATTTTTACATTAAACAGGGTGTAGCGATAATACAGTGATTTTAATATTTTTGTGGTGGTGTATCTCGAATCCTCCTAACCAGTATATGGATGAATGTGATGAGTAAGTGTTGCAAAAGGGACTCCTCCTTTTTTATATTATGTGGATTTGAAATTGGACACAATTGCCATGAGGTCCCATTAACTGCTCTGGAGGTCTTGAAAGTCCAAAAATGTTTAAGTCCTAACTTTCCGGGGTTTCTGGAACAAATCCTCAAGGACACTTCCAAGGCTGTTCCACACTCAAAGATTGATAATGATAAACAATTCACCTTCCAGGCAAATCACTTTTACTTAGGAAGATATGCCCACACTCACATGCATCATCATGGCGGGCATCTTGTAATGGAGCTTCTTAAGTTTATTTGAATCTCCATTACATGATGACATGCTGTATGCATGTTAATGCATCCAGCATCTCTGCGTCAAAAAGAAAATTGGCAAAAGTAAGAAGATGGCAACTAGCAGCAAAGGCAAGACCTGTTGGCTTTGGCAATGCTTGTGCATACTATAATTGGAGACATTCTTAAAAACTTTGGGGCATATTACCAAGGATTTGCGATAATTATCGCAAAGCGCGCTTAGCGCTATTTTTTTATCGGCGGCTATCGCTGGATTTCATCGCAGAGATAACGCGTTATTATCAACGCATATCTCCAAGGCGATAGAAAATCCAGCGATAGCGGCAAAACCCAGCAATAGCGCGAGAAATCCAGCGATAAATTCCCTGCGCTAATGAAAAGCTCGCTAATAGGCAGGTGAGGACTTAACCTTACAATCCACCTCCCATTGAGAGAATAGGTTAAGTCAAGTTTTTATCAGGTATTAAATTCCAGCGATAATCGCGGTTAGCGCGACTTTTTTTATCGCTTCGCGGGCATTGGTAATAGGGGGAAGTTGTGTTTGCGACTGTTTGCAGTCGCTTTTGGTTGGGAACGCCTACTTTGCATGTCATTAGCGATAATTATCGCTGACATGCAAAGCGGTAACAAAACGGCCGCTATCGCCATTAAGCTGTCGCTAACAGCTGTTAGCGACAGCTTGCTAATAGGGCGATAAAAATATCGCCGCTTTATCGGCAAAAAGTGCCGCTAAAGTGGCGATACTGCCCTTGGTAATATGCCCCTTTGTGTTAGATGAAATCAGATACAGTAAATAATGCAGAAAAAAATTGTTCTGAGTAACATAGCATAGCCCTGATCAGAGTTAGGTAAGTGCACTCGCTCTGATTAGGCCAGTTCTGCGAAATGTTGTCCTCCGATGAAGACAAATCAACCACAATGATTGAGGCAATTCTATTGTGCCTTTCCAATGTGTCCTCATATGTTCCTATTATATGTATGCCTTTGGAGCCACTGTCTCTGGGTGCTCTTCATACATTTTATCACAAAGACTTAGACCACATAGGCCCCTGGTGGTACAATCGGCAGATGGAATTTGAAAGATATGTAAATGACAAAAACCTGTGTCACATCCTTTGCCATCAGCCACTGATGGTAGGGTTGTTTGCCTCAGCTGTCCTGGGGAACATCTTATTATGACTTTGCAACCTGTCCAAAAACAACCCCTTCAGCACTTGACTCTCAAAGGCAGTGAGGGTGAGCAGTTGCAGGCATCACAGGAAGATAGTGTGTCAAGCTCAGAACTGAACAATAACCCAGCAGTGCTATAGCAGGTTGTCCGGCCCATTGTTGTTGTTGTTAAAATAATTACTTTAATTACCACAGAACATTCAACCCTATACACTACAGGTAACAACTACAAATGCTTCACTGGCACTGGGCAATTGCGCTCAGGCCAGTGTTCCCCCTTCCCTCCCATTTTCTCTCTCTCCATTTCTCACAAATTTGGGTTCCTTTTGGGCAAGTGCGAAGCCCAGGTGTAGTTTACCGTTTTTTTTTTAGTTTGTGTGCTCAGTAACTCTTTCGTCCTCACATGTTCTTTTCTCACCACAGTAGAGCCTGTCCATTCCTCTGGCATGGCTGGCTGGAAGCTGATGCACACTTTTACTGTCTAAGAAAATACCCTCACCTTCATCGTGTACACATGAACAGGCCAGGGCTTCCAAATGGAACCTGTAGATCTCCATTACTCTGGCTCACTAATACACAGAATGCATGCCCCATACATGCCACATACACACACAGACAAAACACACCATTGGGATGTAAGTGTTAGGATCTGGGTTAGATAATAGAAGCTGAACTTTACACATGTGGGCCAGTAGGTCTCCTCTCCAATGCCACTGAAAAAAAGGTCTGGTCACACCTCCTAATTCATAAAATATGCTGCCACCACCCTCTCGATACCATAAACCCATGACAGGGATGGTAATCTATTGACAGTTAAATGAGGCATGGTTTGTGTACCCTTCTAGGTTAAGACCCCACTCATGTTATAGATCCGAAATATGCTTTAACGCACACACTAGATTAGCATGAGGCTGGGCCAAACAAAAAAACAGTATACCTTATACTAGCAGTTGGGCACTCAGAGCAAAGGACTGTATATCATGCAGCAGAGATTCTTGTTCCAACAACCTGCTATGCTTTCTAAAGCGCTGTGTTGGTTCTGAGACTAGGACATTATTCTTCAATTCAACGAAGTTGAGTGATACTTCCTGTAAATCGAAAGAAAGCCTGATGACATATTTCATACCCAAATAGAATATTGACTATGAGAGGTATATTTTTAATCTTCTGTTAAAAAACTGCTGAGACTATTGACTCACTAACCCATCAAAAAGAACTTGTTTAGCAATGTGATTTCATCAACTACCCCATTGAAGAAGCCGTCATCCATGTTATTGATGGTTTTGAATCCCTGCAAGTTTGCCAGAGGTTGCTGCAGAAACATCATAAATTTGATGAAATGCTAATACTGGCAAGAACATCATGAGCTTCAGAATATTAAGCTTGATCATCAATAGTCACAAATCAGATTGTGCAATGAATTAATCTATTAACCATGTGATTGACAGACAAATAACCAAACACATGTCTGGTTACCCATTCTCCTAGTGTGGAAATAGTGTGCGCTACTTTGGACCTTGCCTAGCACTACTAAGCATGTGTTTCGGCAAAACTGGCCATTTGTGCTTTATGTACAGTGGGACAAATAGTTCAAGACCACCTCGCAATCAGTTGTCATCACCAAAACCAAAAGAAGAGGCAGGATTTGGTCACAGGCCTGCCCCACACTCCAAACACAATCTCATAGTACTCAAATGCATTTTAAATCTTCATCCAAGTTGAAATATTCTAACCAAAGCTCATCAAAGTTAGCTATTCTTCTCTGTGAGGGTGATGTCCTCACTTATGCTAAAGAGGAACTATCAGGGGAACCATCAGAACTAGTTCTTGACATGGGCATAGGTGGCATACATTTTGATCCTTATTGACACTTTAGCTACTTTAAATGTCATAATAAATACCTTTTTTGCTTAGCTAAGCCACAAACCTCCTCAAACTCCTGCAGATATCCTTGTCTAACCTTATGGCTTAAAATGTTTGTTTTCTCACAGACCTTAATCATGGTGATCATGAAGCTGAATGTGATGTTGATGTGGTGGAAGCCACTGCCGCCATGGGATTCCTCCACAGTTTTAAGTGAGATTTTAAGTCAGCTGTCAAAATGGGCCACCTTCAAGTCTTACATCAAACACGTACCACATTAAGGAGAATCAACCTGTTGAAGTCCAAATGTTTCCAGACCTCTTCAGTGAGATGGACAAGCTGAAGAACAGATGGATTCACCTTCATATTGATGTACTGGATATGGTTCAGCATTTTAGTGGCACCCTGTTCAATATAGAAGAACAAGGCGAAAGGTGTGACCCCAGAATACGGAGGCAGGAATCTCGATGGCACCAAATGTTGTGGTCATAATATCGAAGGACAAAATAACTAAAGATAAGTAAGTATAGATTTTCTATACATAACTCCACACCTGTGTACTTTGAAGATATATAGATATGAAGTTAAGAACAGTAAATCTATACTTCTTCGATATACTCTTACCTTTCAGCATTTTGCCCTTCAAACTTCTATCAAAGATATCAGTTACCTGAATATTCCTAGCTTTGATATTCCGTAGTACAATCAAGTCGAAGAAGACATCAAAGACCTTCTACAACAAGGCAACACAGAACAAGTCAAAGGTTATAAATTGTGGAATCCTCCCTTGTGTCTGTGCTGAGACACCAGAAGTAGATTAAGATCCACATATGGGTGCACATATATTGCCCTAACTTGACACACTGCTCCTCAAACTACAATTTGCACCCCTACATTGCCTCTGATATCAATGGGACAGGAGTTACAGCCTGAAGGGAGTGTCTTGTCATCCCAAGAAACCCCCCTATCTTTCAGTGTTTCCAGGTGACTCAAGTGAACTGCTGTCATCTGATGAACAATCTGTCTCTAAGATGCTAAAAGACCTGATACCTGATGACACCACAAGACAATCCTTTCAGGTGATGCCAGCATGTTATATTTTTTGATAAACAGTGGATCACATGAGGAGAATACTCCTGATGCTACACTTTTCTCCTTTATCTCTCCTTCTCTTTTTTTCTTAATTCCTCCTCTCCTGCTCCAGCCTCTTCTTTGCCTATTTTCCAATCTATGTTGCTCCACAGACAGGTGAGACCAATTGAGAAACTTATATTTTTAAGTCCTGAGATAAGCCTGTACTGAATATTACTTCTGAAACACAGTTTGGTACATATCCTGAACTTAGAGAAGGATATGAGAGTCGGTGAATTGAGTGTTGGCAAGCCTAGAGTCAAGTTTGCACTTGTCACTTTAGTAGTGACACAATACGTGCAGCAGTCTACAACTGACATTTAACCTACAGGCGCTGGGTACACTGAGTAACATATACTAGGGACTATGGGTTTATAGATAAATTAGTAATGCCTGTCAGGGATTAGCCAATTCTGCATGTTTTTAGGAGTCAAATCACATATGCTGGGTGCTGGATGCAGCACCCGAGGGTTAAAAAAGTCCATACACCTGCAGCATCAGTCCACAAATAGGGCGTAAACATGCAAAAAGTGACCTTTCCTTACATGCCCCCTCCAGATTAAATAAAGAGAACAAGTTAACCATTCCCTTAGTATTGCTTATCACTGAAATGGAAGAGCCTGGAAGGGCCATCTGAGCTGACAAGCTCTGTGTCCCTGGTCTGTGTTCCACTGTAAAGTTCACACCCTGTAGGGAAGTGAACCATATCAACAATTTCCACTAGTCATCTGAGAGGCATGTGGTCAGTGTGACCCTTGAAGTAAGTCCCAAGAAGGTAGGATCTTAGCTTCTTTAAGGACTAAACTACAGCAAGGGCTTTCCTCTCAATAGCACTCCAAAACTGCTCTCTGTGGAGGACTCGCCTACTAATAAAGGTAACTAGTTGATCTTGGCCTCATTATTTAACTGAAAACACTGCTCCAATCCCACCTTTAGAAGCATTCGCCTGGACAGTAAACTCTCTGCTGAAGTTGCATGATTTGAGTACAGGTGGTGAGCATATTGCCTTTTTCAGAGTGTCAAAGGCCTTTTGGCAGTCTATAGAACCTTCTTGGATTATTTTATGGATGTGAGTTCTGTCAGGGGGATACAAAACCCCTTCACAAATCTCTTGCGATACACTGTCATGGCCAGGAAGGCCCTGGCCTGGGTTTGGGCTTTAGGAGGCTCCCAAGCCATGGTGGTTAGGATCTTGGCTTGGCCCGAACTACAAGGTGGCCCAGGTACACAATAGACTGTGTCCTGTCTGGCAGTTAGTCATTGGCGGGATGCTAGAAGGCATATGCAATAGAAAGCATAGAGAAAGTATATGGTGGAACGGTGGGTGTATTTCCCACATTCGTTAAAGACTCAGACAAGAAGAAATTAATTGATGACAAAGATGAAATTAAAAATTAAAAGGAGGTGAATGAATCACTTATTAGTGATTCTGATGGAGGCAACGGTCCACCCAAGAGTATAATGAGAGAGATGCTATAGAACCGAGTCCTGTAATACTCAGAACTAGTGCTAATTCAATGGCCGTTCTTCCAGGACCAAATGCTGTCACAGTAGAAATTGATGTTTACAGAGTCAAATGCAAACTTGAAGAAATGATCAATGGCAATATTAAATTGGACAGACTAGCCTCATATATTGAAGACCAATTGAGACATCGGAGTAAGGAAGCAGCAAAGTGTGCATGTGAAGCATCTGAGGTTGACTAAGTAGCACTACAAGCAACTGGAAGGCAAGTGGTGAATGAGCCAAAACACTGCAAACAAGAACGTCTTCAAGTATGCCCTTAGATGCAAAGCTGGAACGCCAAGCGGACAGCACTTGCAGACTGTATAGACACTGGCAATAATAGCAGCACAGAAATCGTCTGCATCAGTAGAGAATTTGCTGCACCCGCAGCCACCACCAGCAACATCACACCCTCGCAAGATATCTTCAATGATCTCCAGAATTCTTGTGCAACAAGATCACATCCTTATATGATGATTTCAACCCCCAATCTAAGCCCATCAACCTCACAGCTAATCTTCCTCTCCCAGATGCAGAATGGAATCTGACCACATGGAACTCCCTCACCACAGATGAAACCCCCACGATCCTGCAGGCACTGATGACAACCGCATGATCCTGGGTAGAGTAGAAACTGTGGCCCTCATCCTGTTAGACCTCTTAGTGGCGTTTGATACAGTATCTCACCCAATCGTCATCAAACACCTACAGGAGACCAGCATTCAAGTATCTGCATTCTGATGGATCTACTCTTTTTTGACGGGCAGAACCCAGCTAGTCAACCTGATGACATACTCCTTGGAAACATGAAACTCATCTGCATCCTCCATCAGCCCAACCACTTTCAACACCTACATGACCCCTCTGGCCAACATCATTTGCACCCACAGCATTGAAATCCTCTCCTGTGCCAATGACACACAATTCATACTGTCCCTCTCGGACAAAACCTCCACCTGGATGAAGTCCAACTTTCTCAAACTCAAAACAAACAAAACAGAAGAAGTGATCTTCTGAAAACCACCTAACCATGGGACTCCACTTGGTGGGCAGTCAACCTAGGACCTGCCGCCACATCCAGGCCACACACCAGGAACCTAGGGATCATCATAGACAACAAGCTGGACATGTCGCCAAGGTCAACACAGTCATGGCATCCTGCTTCCTCACTCTTAAAATGCTGAAGATCTTCAAATGGCTCCTGGCAAACTCCAGAAAGAGCCTCGCTTATGCCCTTGTCACCAACAGGCTGGACGATGGGAACTCTCTTTAAGCTGAGATCAACAAACATCTCATCAGAAGGCTGCAAGAACGTAGCAGCCATACTCATACTCAAACTCCCAAGCAGAACACATATAACTTTTCACCTGAGGGAACCCCACTGGCGCCCGTTACACAAGTGCACACATTTCAAACTCCTACCTCACATTTTCAAAGCACTACACTACACAGGACTGGCCTACCTTAATAGCCGCATCGCCTTCCATTAATGCTTCAGACACCTCCACTTAACCGGACTCCTGCTCACACACATCCCCCACATACAGAGTAATGGACCTGCAGGGTTAACCTTCTCATACATCCCTCCTAAACCATGGAACGACCTCCCACTAGACATCCGAACCTCCTCTTTGCTTCTTGAAATCAGCAAGAAGCTAAAGACCTGGCTCTTTGACTGACTCCACCCTCAAGGCTAGATCTCAGCACCTGCTCAGAGCCAGGGTACCCGCTGAGTGATAATGCACTCTACAAATGCACATAACATAATATAACATAAAATGGCTTGACATGACATAACATAAGCTTGAGGAGTTAGCAGAGCAACTTAATTTTGACATGAGAAAAAATAAATTGTAAAAGAGTTATAGACTGGATCTAAGTCATACAGAAACAGAATGTGTTAGTTTGAGAGCTAATTTGAGAGACTAATTAAGACTTTTTGATTATTGGGAGGATTTGAAAGATTCAGAGAAAGTTGGTTGAAGAAAGGGGGAAAGCAGAAGAAAAAGAAACCAGAAAGAGAAAAAGGAACCAGTGCTACTGATCCTGTCCTGAATGTGAAGTGGTTGGGCGTTTCCTATTAACAGACATGCATGAAGGTGCTTATGTGCATGTAACGTGGAAAGTATCTAATTGTCTGACATTTATGAAGAATTGTCCAGAGCTTAGAAAACAGACAGACAAGTAGTATACAGAGGTAGAGAGAATTGTGATGATTCCAAATGTGCTGTGAGTAGATTTGAATATGATGTTGGAGATTATTGTTCTAAAGATTTGTGGTTGGAGTGCAAGGATTTGTGAGTTGGCCTGAAAATGAGCCGCCAGAGGTGCAGCCCCATAATGTTCCATCTACTGTTGTGATGGAAAAATATCAATTGGTTAATAATCATTTGAAGACCAAGGTGCCACAAAACGAAATACATTGGTTGGATATCATGAGAGTGATGCAGGAGCCCAAGGAATCAGTGCATGCATAATATAAGAGATTGATGCAGATTTATAGACAGTACAGCGGAGTTGATGATTCCGCGAAAGAAGGCTTTAGAGGATTTGTTTTGGAGTTCATTTTGGATTTGCATCCAGAGATAAGTTCTCAGATTCAGCAGAGTGTGATGTGTTGTTAAGCAGAACCGGTCAATGGTATTTTGAAGTATACAAAGTATAGTAGCGAATTGTTTTATGCAAAGCAAAAGAAAATTAAGGAGAAGCTTATGGTGGCTCAGATGAAGTATTTTCAGAGAGGTGGAAGGAAAGGTGGTTCTCGGTTGTCAGATCCTAGTTGTGATTCAAGTTTTGTTTCAGGTGTGAATTGGGGAATTCAGAGAGTTGGTGTACAGAGTAAGGATTTTTAATGTGAGCAGACTGGAAATAATGTTAATAAAGGCAGGTCGACAGGTTTTGTCAATGATTCCAATGTGTCTGATGCAAATATTAATATATTGAAAAAAACAACAGTGCAATTTTTGTTGGAAGATTGCTCACTGGAACTGAGAGTGTAGATCTAATCCAGATAGATTTTAAAATGAGTTGCAGATGCAATGGAAGATGAATCAGATGCTGCTGAGTTGGACCAACTGGCATCAGTGCAGAATTAAAGGCAACTCAATGGAAACAAGCCTGCAGCCCAATGATGAATTATAATATGAAATATAAAATGCTGAATTTCTAGCAAAATCCTGGTTCAGCAAAATCTTTCAATTATGACTAAACATTTCCCACAAATTGCACCCAAACTCAGTGTTATTACTGGACTGAAACAAATACTGGCACAATGATGGTGCCTGAGGGGAGAGGAGAATTGCATGCTTGGTGCAGACCTAGAGGTTGACCAGAGTGGCCAATATGTAGATGAGGATGTAAGTGACCAAATTTTTAATCGATGCAGGTGCTACCAGCTGCTTGGTTCGACTGATGGAGTTTCCAAACATACCCTTCTTGGGGAAATAATTCCAGGTTGTAGGTGTAACAAATAGACAGATTGTCAATAAGGTGTCGGTAAATGTTCCTGTAAAAGTAGGGTCCATTGAGAATGACCACAAGTTCATAATTTGTGACTCAAGTCCAGTTAACTTGTTGGGTTATGGCTTGCTATACAATATAAATTGCACAATTTATTGTACACCAGACGGTGTAGCAATTGAGACCCAAGATGAAGATTTGGAATTAAAGCTAAAATCACAAGAGTCAATTGTGAGACTATTCCCAGTTCTCAGAAAAGGGGATGTGACTCCTGATTTAAAACACACAGTGAAAGATGAGGTTTGGGATTTTGCAGGAAAGGAAACTGGATTAATAAAAATTACAGAATGAGTGCATATCAAAGTGAAACCCAATGCAGTATTTCCTTGTACTCCTCAGTAGAAGCTCACTTGTGAAACCATAGAGGGTATGGAACTTGTCATAGAGAATATTATTGAGCACGGCATTTTAAAAGAAGTGCTAGGAAGTCCTTGCCACTCACCTATCATTGGAATAAAAATAATAATAATTGAAAGCAGAGAATAGAGCAGGACCTTCAAAAAATGTATAATTGTGTTGTCCCACGTTGCCCTGTGATACTGAATCCAGCTGTTATTTTGGTCCAGACTCCTGCTGATGTGTAGTAGTTCACAGTTATCGTTTTGTGAGAAGCGTTCTTCATTCCTTTTCATGAGGATATTCAATACCTTTTGCACTTATATTTGTAAATAAAGTCATTGTTTGGTGTTAAATCCTGCAGAACTATACGGAGATCCATCTATTGTCTCCCAAATTCTGAAAAAAGTCTGCACCTTCCTTGTAACTCAGTCCTGGCGCATTATATTGACTACCTGATGGTTGTGTCTAAAATGAGTGAAGATTGCAAGCTTGACATAATTGCGTTGTTGAACCATCTTGCAGAGAATGGTCCTAAAGTGTCCCAGACAAACTTAAATACTGCAAGATGGGAGTAAGGAATGTGTCTGCAGAATGCATCAATGCAATATTGAAAATGTACCCACCAATAACCCAGAAGGATGTGAGGATGCTTTAGGGAATTGTAGGCTACTGCTGTCAGTGATTCAAAATGTTTCCCTGATTGCAAAACCTTTAGATAGGCTAACTCAGAGTGATGTGAGCAATCAGGTGCCCTGGGACAAACAATGTACGAATGCCTTCCTGGAACTCAGACTGAATCTCTGCACTCTGTACTGAACAGCTCTTGGGATGCCTAATTACTCCCAAAGGGCGCTTAATTTCAGTATTGACTCAAGAACACAACACAGTTCGCAAAGCAGCCTGTGGCAGAATTTTCAGTTACATTAGATCATGTGGCTGCCACATTTTAGCTAGATAATGAGCCTTGCTGCAACATGTCTTGCCATAGAACAAACTGAAGGGAATGTGATGGGTAACAAATATATAGTGTTAGTCCTCATTCAGCTGAAATTTTGCTCACTTGCACTCAAACTCAGCATTTGACAAACAGCCGATTGACCAAGCTTGAACAAGCGAAACTTGCAGCTGAAAATGTCTTTATTAGATGCTGCAATACTTTCAATCCCTACACACTCATGCCAAGGACTTGTGAAATTTTTAAAGGAGACAATGATAGTGACCTTCATTGTATCAGTGTAATAGAGTTATGTACCAAACCAAGCCATGATATTCAAGATGTACCACTTGAATTGGCTGAATTGATTTTTTTTGTAGATTATACTTGTCTGGGAAATATTGCTTACATTGTTGAAGCATCATACTTGGCAATGTTACTTCAGGACAAGTTGCAGAATGATATCTCTTACAAGAGCATGCTGAATAGATTCAGCGTCAGAATTTACACTGACAGCCAGTTTGGTTTTGGAGTGGTCCATGACCTTGGATAGATCTGGTCACAAAGATGTTTCTTTACAGCATCTGGAAGTCCTATTAGCAATAGGCCAAGAATGTATGAATTGCTGAACGCCTTACAATTGCAAAAGAAATGTTACTTTTGTGAAATATGCAAACTGCAACAACAAAAAGTGACAGAAGGAATGCTTGAATTAATATCAGCCACTGACAATCTCTCGGGCCATACTCTTGTTCATTATTACTCACTCACAATGCCACTCTAGACAAAGGTCTACCTTACGCAAATCAGCACCAATACTGCTGCTCATGGGAACAGTCTATCCTGAACTGCCAGACGAGGACCATACAAAAGGGACCTCAAGCAACCCCAGACCAGTTTTGACATACTTAGTTCTCTCTTATCAGTGAGGTATAGCTCGAGTCCCATGGCACACTGCGCATGGGACCCACAACCACGCATACCCTTCACACTTAGGGCATCAACTGCAAAAACAACAAGGTGATGGATGGGGTGCTTGAATAAATCTCAGCCACTGGAAACCACTTGGGCCACATTCCTGTCCACCTTATGTAAATAAGTACCGACCCTGCGCCTCATTAGTTCAGTTCATCTAGAGCTGCCAGGGGAGACCCCCCCGTAAGGGACCATAAGCAACACTAGACCAATTTCGACTGTGCCACTAGAACCAAGCTACACACAACTGATGAGCCCCAATCAGGACGCAACTGGTCTTCGGTTGCTTGTGTTCCAGTTCTGCCAAGAGATGGCCCGGCAGTTCAGGCTGGACTGTTTCTATTGGAGCAAGGATTAAAATTGATTTGGATATGGTTGGTCCAATCTAAGGTGGCCTGGAGGGCAAAATAACAATGGGCTGGAATGCTACTCTGAGCCATTGACAGTGGTTGGCCTTATTGCAAGCATTTCTCCAATCACCTTTTGTGTTTTTGTTGTGAAATGTGCATCACATAAGAGTGTAGATGACCAGGTTACTCTTGGCAGCTGATATGCTGATGAAGTTGCAGAACACTGTGTTTTTATGTCCAGTACTTTGTAATTTCTTTCGTGTCAAAACAGTGGCGACATTGAATGATCGGAAAACTTTACTAAATGATGTGTCTGATGGTGAAAAAAGAAAGTGGGTCACAGGAGGTTGTAGTATGGATCATACAGGCCATTTTGAGATCCTCTGAGGGTATATATGTCTTACCAGACTGCATTCTAAGTTACATGGTTAGGTGTTTTTATGGACCTATGCATGCTGGAAGTGATTTCAAGGTGAATGTTTTTTAAAAGTATTGGCTCAATCCTCATTCTAGAGCTGCAGGTGAAATTTGTTGTCAGTGTTGTGTTACTTATCAACAGTTAAATGTTCATAAAAAAATGCAGTGGCATTGAGTCACGATGGTCAGTTGCCTGGTCTTTTTACCAGAATATAGGTGAATATTTTGGAAATGCCTGTAATTGATGAACATCTAGTGCAATGCTTTGAGGATAGATCAGCAGTTCCATTGTAGTTATCAGCCTGAAGCATCTGGAGTGGTTGAGAGAGTAAAGATAACTCTAAATTAAACTCATCAAAAATTGTAACTCAATGTCTTTGAAGTGCCCAGATGCTTTGCCATTGGCGTTGGGAAGAGTGATGCAAGATCCTGATGTTCCTGGTGCAGCACTTATAAGCATTACTGGTGACTTTGTGTTAGACTACTGCAAGGGTCTAGATGATGTGGAACACACATATCTCTCACCAGGTATAGTTGAAAAGGCCATAACCAAGTGAGGAGCCATGCCATGATCTGGTTCGTGGTCACTGGATCGTATTGAAGGAGCATGTGAGGAAACATTGTGACAAATACGGTTGTGAAGTGGGGAGGCACAGTGAAGTCACGCATCTCACATGAAGACAGTGAAGACCGCAGATGAAGAAATGATGACATGAACCACTGATTCACAGTATCAAGCTAAAGTTCACTATGTGGACTCAGAGTGGGATCAAGAAAGTCAAGAACCAACAACCAATAACGCAGCACAACAGCAAACTGAGCAAGATAGAGTATGTGAGCGCATACAAAAGTGTGAGTTTCATAAATTCCCAGAGAACAAACTGTTCCAGTTGAAAATTGCAAAAAGAACAATTGATGGACAGAATGCAGAACAATGTCATACATTCACCCCAGTACAGAGATCTGGGCCTAAATCCATTGTTTTTTTGCTCACCATGCCATTCCAGTTTGAACCCAGCCATATGCAAATCAGTCTTGACCCTACACCCAATGGGAACAGTCCAGCCCGAACTGCCAGGCCAGGTCCTCCCTGGACTGGAAACAAGCATCCTAGGACCGGTTTTGGGCTTTCAGCCCTCATCAGCCAGGATAGCTTGACTCCAGTGGCATGGAGAGCACGGGATCCACGTCTGGGCATACCCGTCCCACTCGGGGTGACAAATGCAAAAAGAACAATTGATGGACAGAATGCAGAACAATGTCATACATTCACCCCAGTACAGAGATCTGGGCCTAAATCCATTGTTTTTTTGCTCACCATGCCATTCCAGTTTGGACCCAGCCATGTGCAAATCAGTCTTGACCCTACACCCAATGGGAACAGTCCAGCCCGAACTGCCAGGCCAGGTCCTCCCTGGACTGGAAACAAGCATCCTAGGAACGGTTTCGGGCTTTCAGCCCTCATCAGCCAGGATAGCTTGACTCCAGTGGCATGGAGAGCACGGGACCCACGTCTGGGCAAACCCGTCCCACTCGGGGTGACAAATGCAAAAAGAACAATTGATGGACAGAATGCAGAGCAATGTCATACATTCACCCCAGTACAGAGATCTGGGCCTAAATCCATCAGTTTTTTTGCTCACCATGCCATTCCAGTTTGGACCCAGCCATATGTAAATCAGTCTTGACCCTGCGCCCAATGGGAACAGTCCAGCCCGAACTGCCAGGCTAGGTCCTCCCTGGACTGGAAACAAGCATCCTAGGACCGGTTTCGGGCTTTCAGCCCTCATCAGCCAGGATAGCTTGACTCCAGTGGCATGGAGAGCACAGGATCCACGTCTGGGCATACCCGTCTCACTCGGGGTGACAAATGCAAAAAGAACAATTGATGGACAGAATGCAAAACAATGTCATACATTCACCCCAGTACAGAGATCTGGGCCTAAATCCATCGTTTTTTTGCTCACCATGCCATTCCAGTTTGGACCCAGCCTTATGCAAATCATTTTTGACCCTGTGCCCAATGGGAACAGTCCAACCCTAACTGCCAGGCCAGGTCCTCCCGGGACTGGAAACAAGCATCCTAGGACCGGTTTCGGGCTTTCAGCCCTCATCAGCCAGGATAGCTTGACTCCAGTGGCATGGAGAGCACGGGATCCATGTCTAGGCATACCCATCCCACTCGGGGTGACAAATGCAAAAAGAACAATTGATGGACAGAATGCAGAACAATGTCATACATTCACCCCAGTACAGAGATCTGGGCCTAAATCCATCGTTTTTTTGCTCGCCATTCCAGTTTGGACCCAGCCATATGCAAATCAGTCTTGACCCTGCGCCCAATGGGAACAGTCCAGCCCGAACTACCAGGCCAGGTCCTCCCGGGACTGGAAACAAGCATCCTAGGACCGGTTTCGGGCTTTCAGCCCTCATCAGCCAGGATAGCTTGACTCCAGTGGCATGGAGAGCACGGGATCCACGTCTGGGCATACCCGTCCCACTCGGGGTGACATATGCAAAAAGAACAATTGATGGACAGAATGCAGAACAATGTCATACATTCACCCCAGTACAGAGATCTGGGCCTAAATCCATCGTTTTTTTGCTCACCATGCCATTCCAGTTTGGACCCAGCCATATGCAAATCGTTTTTGACCTTGCGCCCAATGGGAACAGTCCAGCCCGAACTGCCAGGCCAGGTCCTCCCGGGACTGGAAACAAGCATCCTAGGACCGGTTTCGGGCTTTCAGCCCTCATCAGCCAGGATAGCTTGACTCCAGTGGCATGGACAGCACGGGATCCACGTCTGGGCATACCCGTCCCACTCGGGGTGACAAATGCAAAAAGAACAATTGATGGACAGAATGCAGAACAATGTCATACATTCACCCCAGTACAGAGATCTGGGCCTAAATCCATCGTTTTTTTGCTCACCATGCCTTTCCAGTTTGCACATTTCAAGTAGCAAGTGAAGAAAAAGAAGACGCAGTAATTGCCACAAACGAGTCAGAAGATAAAAGATGGCTTCAAAATGGTTGTTCTGAGAGTGCGATAGAGAGATAAAGAGCATCAGAAGAGAGTTGTAGTCTTGCAACTGTTGAAGAAGAAACAGACCAAGAGTTAGAGCAAGCAAAGAAGGAACTGAGTAACAGTGAGTCAGAACAACCAGTGGCCAGAAGATCTACAAGAGTAAGAGTACCAAACAAGAAGTATACAATACCTGAATGGTCCTATTTGACTAAGATTCATTCAGATCAAAAAGACATTGACTTGAAAGACTATTTGTTCATTTTTGCAGAACCACCGTGAATTTGCAGTGTAATGGAATTGGAGAATTAACATTGAATATTTTTTATGGAAAACTGAAAATTGAGGTTCGAGTTTTGATTTTGTCTCCTAAAGTACCTTTATTCCCCTAGTTAGATTCATAATCAAAGTACATTAATGTTTGTTACGCAGGTAGCCAGATGAAGTTGACAGGTTTCTTATAAACGTTTACTGAACTGAATATCTCCTTAGTGGCTTTACGATTTTTGAAGACTTTGAAGACTTTTGCACCATATATAGTTTACGTATAGAAGTTTAGATATTTGTTTTATATTTTCTTTTTATTACATTTGTCCTAGAAGGGCTCATTGCTAAAATTAAGAAGAGCGTCTCTTTAGCTTAAACAATATGTTCTGTAATTTTCCTGATAATTTTAGTAGGTATTTTGGTCAGTCTTTATTCTTCAGTTAGAAACGCTTCACCCATTCTGAAATCGTGTCTAATACTAATGTTATAGGGATAAGAGATGAAATAGTAATGACATCTTTATTAACAATTAATCAGAAAATGACTAAGCTAATCTAATAAAAGAGCATTTAGAAATTAATAATGTCTCAAATAATTTTGTATGTATTTCTACCTAATTCTGTTACATATGGGGTTAAGTATAACCAGTTAGTGCTCACCGCCAGTATTACATTACAACTGATACTAACAATGAGATGAGTGTGTTTAAATTGAGTAGGGTTGAACAGAATTTTATTACAGAATTTAATGAGAGACAAGGGAAAATTCATAGGAATGCAAATGAGTGAGAAAGACTGAGCTGCAAATTGAGGATGAAGAGAAATTTAGATATTCAAAGTTGCATCCTAGGCTTACAATTGACGAGAGAGTTATGGAGTTGTGTGTATGATGATTAAGAAGATTGATGGTGTGAAATCATAAGAAATGGTTTGAAAGATTTTTTTCTAATTATAGTTTGTGGTTGATTATGAGTTTTGAAGGGTGAAGTGTAGCTGCTATTTTGCATTGGTCTTCTCTCGAGTGTATCATATGGATGAGATGAGTGAAAGTGGACTCAACAGGGTGAAACGTGGTTTTGGATAAGTGCTAAAGGATATATTTGCTGTGTTAATTCCTCATACTGGTATTGCGTTAAATGATGCGACGATTAGAAAGTTGTTAAAAAAAAAAGATTAGAAAGTTGTTGACGTTGGTGGATCGACTTTCCCTGTACTTTATCAGGAACATTTAAAAACAACAATTTAATTAAAAAAGTAAATATTAAAAATAAGTTTATGTCAAATATTAATGTAAATTCATTTTACATATTTACTTTAAATGTAGGACAAAATGGGAAAATGCTACAGCACTATTAAATTTATTTTGAAATAAAACTTCAATTAATGGAAATATATCGCAATGAATTACAATTATTTTCTGACATTTAAGTTAATAAATATATTTCCACCTGAAGGAAAAAAATATTGCGCATTATTAATTATGAAAAGTGATGTATAGCAATAATTCAACTGAGTATAATTATTTTTTAGTAAAATGTACAGCTCCATTATGTTTTAAATTAAAAATAGGTTAATACATTTTTATAATTAAATATGTACTACTCAATACTCCCTCTAATATTTTTTTCCTTTGAGTGGCAATGAAAGTCTTTTGTGCACTACCGCCAAGGCCCCGGCACCTCTTTTGTGTTGCTTGCCCACCTGCCCTCCTACAGCTGTCCGTATACATATGTATGTATATATATATATATATATACACATATACATATAAATATATATATAATTTGAAATTAAGTTTATTTATTTAATGAATTTTCATTTTTTTACCTTTATTGGGAGGGAAACTTCACATTTTCCCTTTCTAATTAGCTTTACCACCCCATAACCTTACCCACCCCAAAGCCTAAAGCCCCTAAGCCCTAAAAAACCCTTAGCACCCATACCCCTACAACCCTAAACCCTACAAATTCCCTTACCAATCATAACCTTACCCACCCCGAAAACCATAAAAATACCCTTACCACCCTATCCCCTTCTCATCCCTATAGCCTACAAATACCCTTACCACCCTATATCTCTACCCACCCTAAACCCTAAAAATACTCTTACCATCCTATGCTCCAATCCACCCCTACACCCTAAAAATACCCATATATATATATATATAGTTACCTGAACTACATTTACCTTGTGTAGTAAAAAACATATGACTGGTACTTGCATCCATGGTAAATGGTGCCTTGTAAAGGCTGTTTCCCTCAGTTATGCACCCCTCCATCCTCCCGTCCAAAATGAAGCCAAATAGCACTCACATACCTGAGAGTTATTTGGCTTTGTCAATGCTTTTTTAGATATACTGCATAGCAGCATAGGCTGCTATGCAACATGGCTTAAAGAGGAAAAAAAGCGATATGACGCAGTAAACGCTGATTGCTTCATAGCACTTTTTCTTTCTTTAAGCCTGTGCTGGTGTGCATCGTATCTAATAAAACATTGACAAAGCCAACAGATCTTGCTTAAGCAAAACCTATTGGCTCTGTCAATGCTTGTTACTGTAGCCATGCGTGTGTCTTCAGGTTTGGACTGGACAGCAAGTGGCCTCCATTAGTGAATGAGACAGCTAATTAGGGCAGCTTTGACCGTGTAAAAGGTATGCTGTCTAAGTGTTTTACAAGATATACGACAATCCATGCATTTGTGTTTACTGCAGGCAGTGATAATATCAGGGAAGTCAACAATAAAGACCTGCCCACCAGCCCATAAAACAGGCCACAAACAGCCACATTTTTGGCCTGTAAGACCAGCCTCATGGCCCATCGACCAGTGAACCCGCATGTCTCCCCTGCAGCCTGTTGACAAGTTAATATACTCAACACCTCGTCAAGTCATTTCAAGCAAATGGATAGAGCAAAAGGGCTTGTAAAGGTGTTCAGTTCATTAGCTTATAAATTAAAGAGCAGCTTCGTCACACTGCCAGCCTGAGGGGTCCCATGAGAATACTGATGGAACCCCATCAGGATCTCTTTTCAACTGGATTTTTTGCAGCGCGCACACAAAGAGAAAACTTCCTTCCACGATGCTGCATTCTTTTAAAAACGAGCAACTGGGGAAGATTTTCTCTCTGTGCCGGTAATCCGGTGTGTGCTCCTGCAGAGGTGCTGGGTGCTGTTAAAGTGTAGGGTGCACGCGTGCGCACCTTACAGAGAACATAAGTACTATTTACATATATTTTTTCCACAAAATTTACAATGATTTATATTTTTAACTATTTCAAATAATGTAATTCTATGTATCATCATTACCTATGGAGATTTATTTTAACGCCCTAAGGGGCATATTAGCAAGACCCACGTTAAAACTATCGCCGTTATAGCGGCAGGAAACTGCCGCTAAAACGGCGATAATGGGCTTGCTAATATGCGTTATAGAATTCCAATAGAAGCCCAGGTTAGATGTCCTGCACATCTAACCTGGGCTTCTATTGGAATTCTATAACGCATATTAGCAAGCCCATTATCGCCGTTTTAGCGGCAGTTTCCTGCCGCTAAAACGGCGATAATTTTAACGTGGGTCTTGCTAATATGCCCCTAAATTTATTATTTTCAATGGAAGTGTGTTGCAGTACCAGTGGTTGGCCATGTGTAGTGCTGGACTTACTACAAAAGTGCATGCCATTGCAAAAGTGTAAGTTGCACGTGCAAGTTACTACGAAAAGGTAAGTTACCATAAAAGTACTGTTTGTGAATAGCACTTTGTAGTAAGTTATGTAGTACTACAGTAGCAGTCCAAAACATACTACAAAGTGCTGTCTGTGAATCAAACCCATCGTTAGCGGACATTGGCCCTGATTAAATTTAGGGAGAATGGATTACTGTTTGGAATTCTGCTCTGCTTGATTCCGAGTGGGTGGTGTTCCAACACATGGTTTTCCACGTACGGGAACAATGGACGCCATTTATCTGGATGGTAGTTTCATTGGGAACAATTGCTTGAGCATCACTCCCTTTTTTGGTAAGGGAACACATACAATGTCCCCCCAGCAGAAGTTACCTTTCCATCCTCTCCACTAATCACAAACCATCCTCTTCCTCTATGAGGCTGAAGCATACATTTAACATCTGCTCAGGGCAGGTTGCCATTGTAATTTTCCATTTCATTGGGTTTAACTTGTAATTTAATTGCAGAGTGCAGTCTCCTTTACAACACTGTAACCATTCTTCCAGAAGCATGCTACTTGTACCCAGTCACATTTTATCTACGAGGTTTCAGAATCAGTTAAGTGGTTGCATAAGTACTCGCTACTTGTTGCACAGAGTCCTCTAAATTTTAAATGGATTCAGCAAGTTGTAAACTTCATATTGACGAAATAATTCGACTTTCTGGAGCCAGCTATTGTAATAAAAGGTGTATTTTCTTTGGTATGCAACACTTTGTTATTTAAAACAATGTAGATGTTATTTTTTTACCCTCTTACCTGTAGTAGATAATACTGTGTAGGCCCAATGTGATGGATAATATTTAAAGACTATCAGTACAACTAGCACCTTACCTAAACAATGTCACAAAAGATAGTTAAATGAATAAAGATAAGCAGGCAGTTTGTTTTAATCTGTAGATTTCGACTGTTTTAGGCATTTGGGGTGACACTGTATAATTACATCCGCCCATGTGTAACCTCGCGTTGCTAATCGTCTATTGATTGCAATCCTGGCTGCTTTCCTCACAGCACATACAACCTGTGCATCACTATGTCACTACATTAAACATACCTTGGAGATTACGGAGGACGATCTTGATAGAGAGACTAGTGCTTCCCGTGTCTGTTTTAATGAATGGAAAAGCAAAATTACACAGTGACTGGCCACAGTACAATGACAATTCATAGATATTTGTGCCAAAATCGTCTACATTCTCACCTTTGTATCCACAAGAGAGCCAAACACCAGAATGAAGAATCCCTAAAACATAAAGTAAAACATATATTAAAGGCACATACCATGTTTCATGACATAATTACAAGACACGATGTTCCAAGTAAGTACTTATAAATTGTATCGAATTCAAATTGCAGATGTAAGGTGGAGTGAATGTTATGTAGCAAGGAAAAATACACATATGTGGTTATTATCTACAAAAGTACTTATGAACACCACACACATTAAACCCTTCTGTCCTGAAGATGGCCTGGAACCGTCCTTAACCACGGTGGGAGTGGCCGTCCTGGCACCGACTCGTGTTGGGCAGGCTGGCGCAACCCACTACGGACCCCCCTGCAACATGCCCGGTGGGGGTGCTTTGCAGGTAAACAGACACCGAAGGAAAGGAAAGACGTTTTCCTTTCCCCCGTGTTTGTTTGAGGTGGATTCCTGCTCCACAATCGCGGGTGGGGCAACGATCATGGAGCAGGAATCTCACCCACTAGACACCAGGGCTTCTTCTTGGTTGGGGAGCAGCCCCTATGGCAGGGGTTGTTCCCCGTGGGGCATAACTTTATATCCATGACTCATCTCCACCTAGATGGTTCGGACATTTTTTTGGGCAGTCTGCCCCCGAGGGAGGGTTGAAACCCACTAGACACCAGGGCTAATTTTTAGTTCAAAATTGAGGGCAGAGACCCCTTGCCCAAAGGATCACTCCCCTTGGGGGCTAATTTTTGTTTTCTATTCTGCCCCACCAGAGGGCAGATCAGTTGTTTTTAGGCGGCACTGCCCTCTGGTGGGGGTGGAAGCCCACTAGACACCAGGATTTATGTTTGGAAGGGGAGCAACCTCTTGGGCAATTTTGGCTCCCCTTAGGGGATGATTTATTTTTGCATTATACCCCCCCCCCCTTTAGAGGGCAGATCGGCCTTTTTTAGGCTGATTTGCTCTCTGAGGGGGGGGTGGGCAGAAGCCCACTAGACACCAGGGAATAATGCTTTGAAGGGGAGGCAATATCTTTTTTATTTCACCCCCGTTGTGCATTTCAGCCATTTCTAGGCCTATCTGACCTCTTTGGAAGGGAAGCAATCCCTTGGGGGATAATTGTTTTTGTATTCATCCGTTTTTAGACCGATCTGCCTTCTGGGAGGGAGCACAACTCTACTAGACACCAGGGAATAATTTTTGAAGGGGAGCGACCCCTTAGGAAATGGGTGCTTCCCTTGCTGGACTATATTTTCTTATTCTGCCCCCCCGTGAGGGCAGGTCAGCCCTTTTTCGGCCAATCTGTCCATTGTGTGTGTGTTGTGACCAGCAGCAAGTCACTACACACAAATTCCGCCACCGAAAAACCAGTCCACACATTCCATCAGCTTCCAAGTGGTTTGTTTGTTGTGTCTGAACTGGCATCTGGCTGGTGGTGTATGTGGGCTAGCGGTGTGCTGATGGCTGGTAGCCAGTATGTGTATTGACTTGCTTGAGGTGTGTTTGTAAGTTGTCTGATGTTTGGGTGCTTGGTGGTATGATCGGTGGGTTAGTCCTGTTGGCATATGAGAGTAATGGGCCCTTAAATGGAGCTGTTTGTAAATGTAAGTATTGTATTGTGATGGGCCCGCAGCTGGCAGTGTGAATAGTTTTCTGTGGGTAACGCATAAAAAGTATGTTAATAGACTGTAAAGCGGTGGTTGCCTAGCTGTGGCTTTACAGCTCACAAGCTGTAAGTCAGTAGTTCTCTGATATTATGTTGAAATTATTAACAAAGACTTTTGTGAATTTTATTTCGTAAAGTCATTGGTGAATACAGTTTTTTTATGAATCATTTACTTACCCTCGTGCCATATCAAACCAGTATGCCTGTGATTGACTAGTGAATGGGTACGCATTAAGGTTTCGTGTTTTTTTGCTTTTCACTGTCAGTGCATACTCTCTCTATAGTGAACACTTTCTGCCCTCACATCTTTTTAGAAACAGATCACTAAAGGAATAATATGTGGTATGTTTTGTGTGGATCCCTCAAGGTTTACTTACCCAGTAGTCCTTGAAAATTTGATTGACAAAAACGTATTTATTCCTCAAATTTCTGTGTGTGAAAGTTGTGGGATCACCGGGCCGACACAAATTTCCTACCAACCTGCGTTCCCCAAGGGCTCCCAATAAAAATGCTACCTCACTTGTGTGGGTGGGCCAACAACTGCCCACGACAGAGAAGGGCCTAAAATGTATTGTGGAGACATCAAAATTATCTATTACAAAACAACCTGTTTTTGCAAGGGGGGCACCTGCGTGTTTGGTCCCGGGCTCGACAGCCATCTAGGGAAACCTACCAAACCAAGACATTTCTAAAAACTAGACACCCAATGGAGTCCTAGGACGTGTGGCTTGCATTGATCCCCAATGTTTTCTGCGAATCTTAAATTTAGCTAAAAAGTTACATTTTCCTCACATTTCTGTGTGGGAAAGTTGTGGGATCATCTGGTCAGCATAAATTTCCTACCACCCAGCACTCTCCCAGGTCTCCAGATGAAATTGGTGCTTCACTTTTTTGTGAGGGCAAAGTGCCCGCGACAGGGAAGGACCCAAAATATATTGTAGAGACATCAAAATTATCTATTACAAAATGACCTAGTTTTGCAAGGGTGGCACCTGGGTTTTTGGTCCCGGGGTTGGGTCGGCGGCCATCAAGGGAAATCTATCAAACCCAGACATTTCTGAAAACTAGACACCTGCAGGAGTCCAAGGAGGTATGGCTTGCGTGGCTCCCCCAAAGTTTTCTTACCCAGAATACCCTGCAAAGATGTAAGTTTGAATAAAAACACAGGGCCCGATTCACAGAACTAACTTAAGACAAAATCCTAAACTTACTACCATTTTAGTATTCACAGAAGGCACTTCCTCATTTTGGCATTCACAGAAGGCACTTACTCATTTTGGTATTCACAGAAGGCACTTACTCATTGATGAGTAAGTGCCTTCTGTGAATACCAAATGAGTAAGTTACTCAAAATGAGTAAGTTACTCATTTTGGTATTCACAGAAGGCACTTACTCATCAATGAGTAAGTGCCTTCTGTGAAAATCAAAATGGTAGTAAGTTTAGGATTTTGTCTTAAGTTAGTTCTGTGAATCGAGCCTACAATTTTCCTCTGCATTTCTGTGACATAAACAACAGGAATGTGCAGGGATCCACAAAATTTCAACCACCCCGCATTCCTCAACTTGTTCCGATAAAAATACTACCCCACTTGTGTGCCTGGGCCTAGTGCCTGTATCAGGAATGAATCACACTAGTGTCAACAGTAGTACTCATGCAAGGTTTGGTAGGCTTTACAAGGTGCTGTCTGAGCTGGGACCCAAACTCCACAGCTACCCACATTGCAAAAAACACATTGTTTTTCACTGGAAAAATGTGATGTATCTATATTGCGTTTGGTGCCCTTTCCTGTCACAGGCATTTGACCTACCCACACGAGTGATGCACCATTTTTCTCAGGAGTCTTGGGGGAATGCTGTGTGGTTGGACATTTGTCACTGCCTGCAGATTTCAGGACTTTTCCTCACGGAAATGCAAGGAAAGTGTGGTTTATTTTAGGCACAATTTGAGCTTTGCACTGGATTCTGTGTACAAAAACCTGGTGAGAGCCATGCAAGTCACCACACCATTGACTCCTCCAGGTGTGAAGATTTAAAAAATTTGCTGGTTTGGTAGGTTTCCTCAGGTGCCAGCTGAGAGGGGCCCAAAATCCACAGCTACCCAAATTGCAAAAAACACATTGTTTTTCACTGAAAAATGTGATATGTCTACGTTGCATTTGACGTCCTTACCTGTCGCAGGCATTTGAACTACTCACACAAATGAGGCATAATTCTTCTCCTGAGACTTGGGGGAATGGCAGGTGATAGAAAATGTGCTGCTCCTCACAGATTCCAGAAGTTTTCACTCGGAAATGCAAGGAACATGTGCTTTTTTTAGGCAAAGGTTGAGCTTTGCATGGGAATCTGGGTAAAAAAACCTTGTGAGAACCATGCACTTCACTCTACCCTGGACTCCCCAGGGTGTCTAGTTTTAAAAAATGTACTGGTTTGGTAGATTCCCTTAGGTGCTGGTGGAGCTGTGGCCCAAAATTCACAGCTACCCACATTGTAAAATACGTTGTTTTTCATTGAAAAAATGTGATGTGTCTATGTTGCGTTTTGCGCCCTTTCCTGCTGCGTACCCTTGGCTTAACCACAGAAGTGAGGCACCGTTTTTCTCAGAAGACTTGGGGGAACGCCGGGTGGTAGAAAATTTGTGGGTCCCAGCAGGTTCTAAGGGTTTTCTCACACAAAGCTTTAGATTTGCATGGGGTTTTGGTTATAAAAACCTGGTGAAAGCCATTCAAGTCAAACCACCTTAGACTCCCACAGGGTCTAGTTTTCGAAGATGTACTGGTTTCATAGATTTCCCTAGCTGCCGGCTGAGCTGGGGCCCAAACCACTGCTCCTAAACTCAAAATCTGGTGTACATTTCAGAAATACAGAGTTTTTCTTCATACCCTTTTTCCACTCTTTATAATTTTCCATATGAATTGCTGCATAGTCGGTACACAATGAAAAACCATTGTAAGGTACAGCTTAGTTGTTGACTCTGGGTACCTTGGCTTCTTGGAGATCATAAAAACCCTACATATCCCCTCAACCAGAAGAGTCCAGCGGATATAACAGTATGTTGCTTTTGAAAATCTGTCATAATAAGAAGACATTACAGATGAACTCAATATCAATATTTTTAGGTCGAGCATTCGAGACCGCTTGTATATACTTTAGTATATACTTATATACTTTAGTATATACTGATATGTGTATGTACTTTGTGGGCTCTGGAGATCAGCCCTAGAACTTGTCTGCTTCCGCTTAGGGACTTTTTTTTCTGTTCAACTGCCTCTATTTAACTGTCTTGATTGAAAACGACCAGCAGATGTCAGTAAAATACCAGAATTGCTTTCTGCTGAGGGACTTTATTTTTTTTATTTTTCTGGCAACTGCTTCTATTTAACTTTCTTGATAGAAAACAACCAGCAGAGGTCAGTAAAATACCAGAATCACTTTAGCATTCTCTAGATTCCAGTCCATAGAAATTGTCTTCCACGAGCACCCGTAGACAATAATCTTTTTTTCAAATCTTGTATTTTCAGTGATATGACCACTGAAAGCTTTGATTTTATATTAAAAACAGAGCTTTGAACTATGCCATTTCCCGCTGAAAGGCAATATTTCTCTCCATGTGTTCCCATACCTGGCGTGTCACACAGTTTGTTGCTTACTTTCCCTCCATGTTAAAGAACAGTAGATGTTTCAGCACCCAGGCTAATGTGCTGCATAGCTAAATACATATAAGGTCCCAAAGGCAAGACCGATTGCATTGCAAATGCTTGGTTAATTTCAACTGTTACTTTCTAAAGGAAAACCTTGAAGGATCTACAGAAATGACCCCTTGCTGAATTCAAAATTTTGTCTCGGTTTCAGAAATGTATAGCTTTCTGGGATCCAGCATGGGTTTCACACCCATTTTCACCCCAAACTGGAAGGAGGTTGAAAGCACAAAAAATAGGAAATAATGGGCTATCTCCCAGTAAAATGCCAAAACTGTGGTAAAAAAAAATATTTCCTGAATCAAGTCTGCCTGTTCCTGAAAGCTGGGAAGATGGTGATTTTAGGACTGCAAATATGTATTGATGCCATTTGCAGGAAAATAAAACAGACACTTTCTTCTGAACCAAGTCACAAGAAAAAATGTAAAAAAGACAAGAGGTGGGGCCAGGTAAAAGCACCATGACCCCTAGGCCTCTTGGGGGGTCCCACAGAGACCCCCCGGGCTAAAAAAGCCTTTAAAAAAACAAAGGATGGGCTCCTGCGCTTTGTTAAATAGAGGCCCCAGGGTGTGCCAGGTCCCGGGGGCAAGTTTTTATAGTAATGCGGGGGGTGCTCATACGGCACCCCTGCGCCCCGAGGACCGCCACCTCCCGGGTGCAAAGATATGAAAACTGATGCGGGGGCTTGCACGACCCTGCAGGCTTGGGGACCACCACCTTCCCGGGGCTAAATATGATAAATGCTGATGGCCACGTGGCCCCCTGCAGCCCCGGGGACCGCCACCTCCCCAGGACTATAATGGAATATTAATGCATGGGAGGGCTCCGGCCCCCCCACACAGCCCAGACATCACAACCTTCCCGGGGCTTAATTAATAAAGGCAGAGGGCCATGTGCCTCCTCTCCTGGAGCCCTAGATGAAAACTGGGACCGCCACCCCCCAGGACAGGCTCCGGCAATGTCCCGGGTTAGCCACCCCCAGGACATTACAGCTTGCTCCCGCCAAGCCATAGAAAACACTGCTCCGCTTTCAGAAAGCGTGAGCAGAAAATGTATTTCCCTGCCCGCTGTCAAGCAAGCAGGGAACCAGACAAATTGCTTTGAGATCCAGGGAGCTGCATGTTCTGCAGCTCCCTGAGTCTCAAAGCAGTGCAAGTTCCTGCAGGAGGTGGTGAGCCGGCAGGGACCGCGGGGGCCTTCAGGCTCACCCCATAGTCTCCAACATTTCAAATATGGGTGCCCTTTGTGGGACCAGGGCACCCACACTACAGGCCGGGCCCTGGGGGTTGGGGCCCCAGGGTCGAAATCGGCCCTGGAAGAGGGCCGAGCACCCTCCTCCCTTTAAAAAAAAAAAATAACATAAAAAAGAATGGCCAGGTCCTGGGAGATGGGGTTCCGGGGGACGAAATCAGCCCGGGAAGGGGGGCCATGCAGCCCCCCTCCCCATTCTTAACATTAACATTCTTAACATGCCTGGCCTGAGGTCACTGACCATGCCATGAGTGATGTAATATGTGAGGTCATAAGCAGTACATTGCTGGCGCTCGATTTATAGTCAACTCAACTAACCATAGCTGCTGAATTTCTCTGGTTTTGTACAAATGAAACCTGAGCCTAACTATAACGTTTCTATAAACTTTGTATATATATATATATATATATATGCATGTATGAGTGGTTCTGTGGATGATGTCAGAAGTTGTGTACCTCTACTGAAAAAGAGTATTTGTATTGCACTTTCTGCCTTTGGGAAAGTTTATGCTCAATATTGCAGGGCTAAGTTTATTTTATTAAAAGAAAGTAGGCCTGGCTCCTTTATTGTGAAATGCATATGTTAAAGGACTAGTTAAGACAAAGGTTTTTGTGTTGGCCACCTTCTATGACAAACCCTTGGGGCTACAGATTTGCAAAGAGATAATCCTTGTTAAGTCTTTTTGCAACTGGTTGCAAATTGTTTTGTGAACAGTAATTGTATGCCTGATGGTTGATAATGGAAAAGTGTATGCTCAATATATCATGCCAGAGTTGGTTATGGCAGCAAGAAAATGTTAAAGGCTATAGGCTATAGGCCTGAGTGGTTCAGCCACAAACGTTATTTTGGATGACATTGGTCTGATCTGTTATAAAATTTTACAACAAAAGCAGTAGGCAGGACTTATTTATTATGAAATATATGTTAATGTCAATAGGCTTTATGGATATATTGTTATGATATCCATTAAAGCCTGTACAGAGGTATCTTCTTACATGGTATTGATGGAGCAGGGTTTCGCAAAAATGAAACCTGCTCAGATCATGTACCCCTATAATACGTACTAACAGTAAATAGATGAAGATAAATCTAACATGCACCCACATAAACACAGGGGAATTGCTTTGCGCATGTTTTAAATTAACCCGTAATCACATTGTATTGTAATAACTGTTGTGTTTTTGAAGAAACGAAGAAATGACATGAGTAGGCCGCAAGGGCTTCAGTATTTGCATGTTGCATTCTTGCTTCTAAAGTAATAGCTAATGCTGCTTGCTTGCATTTTTGCTAATGCTAGGTAACTTTAACGGGAAGTAGAGAACGGTGGGAGGTAAACAGAGATGGTTTCATTATCACATAATTAATAAATGTACATTTCTATCCACTTTAGTGTGCTGAGAGAAGACGCCATTTATTAAACTTAAGCCGAAGTGGGAGGGGGCATTGCTAGGAGTGAGTTCGTTCTGCCATGATGGAGAGCAAGGGAGGCTGTGCGCAGAAGATGACATAAAGGAGTGAAGGCCAGTGCAAGCATCGCCTGTCAATTACTGAACAGGAGCGTGAGACCGGAGACGCCCCAGCAAAAGAACTGTGTTTTCTTAATAAAATAATATAAATTGTTGCAAGTACATGAACATTTTAATAAAATTATGAACCAGACCCTGGGAAAGTTTGCGTACAAAAGAAATAGTGAATAAAATGCAGACTCATGATGGTGTGACAGTACCACCTCCCCAGCCCACCAATCAGTGTATAAGGAAAGAGTGTAAATGCAACATTTTTAGGGATGGACATGCCAATTTAGACTATATATTTAGGGACTTTAGGGGCGGAGTTAGATTATTGCTGTTGGGATGCTGCTAGAGAGAGAGGAGGGGAAGATTCACCGCTATCCGTCGGTTTCCTGAGAGTCCTAGCTGTTCCCATCTTATCCTGTACCTATCCAGATTCTCCACATCTTCCTGACGATTCCTTTGGGAATCTTGGTCATCCCTTGGGACCAGGGGGTGGTTTTCCCAAAATTCTCCTTCAGTCTACTAGGTTCGTATATAGAATAGGTGTCCCTTTAAACTTTTTCTTGAATCTATGCATTTGAATTTGAATCTTTTGTCTCTCCACCCAGCCACTCCATCAACAATGAATGATTATGTATTTCTTTAGATGAATCTATTGTCTCTTCATCTATCTCTCTGTTAGGTATTATATTTGTTTGGCATAAATCAATCTTGCTGAACCCTTGTGTCTCTTACTCTATCCACTCCTTCATTGCACAATGTCGTTGAGAATTTGAGTCAAGATCTATGTATTAAACTGTCTTTCCATGAGATTTGGTGTTTATTTCTGTAATTGTGACCTAATGCATTATGAGCATTTACCTTGAAATCTAAGATAAAATTCATTTATTAACCCTACCAAGAGTCTGAATTATTTAACGAATGTTTAGTCAGACTAGTCTTATCATTGCCATCAACTATTCAACTAATTGATCCATCGATCAAGTAGAGGAAAAGTTGACAAATAAATAGTTAGTTAAGGAATGTTATAAACGAACACTCGAAGCAAATTGACCCGGGTGCAATCAGGGATTTTTCTGGGTTGAATGAGTATGGGCCAATGCAGTGATTTGTTGTGTGTTGATCCCTGATCAATGGGTATTATTGGTGCCGGATCAGTTTCTTGGTAGCAGAGGACGGTTTAATTATTGATTAGTTTGGTGATGATTATTGATTATATGTTTTAACAAGAAGGGTTAGTGTCATGTTCTATGTTGTCTAGCACTCATGGTACGAAGATACCTGAGGAAATCCCGGGAAGGAATCTGCTGGAAGTAGGCAGAAGAAGAGTGTGGTAAAGAAATCACACCGCGGAAGTACTTTGACTGTTGAAATAATGCCTAAAAGCTACGGAGGGCTGTAGGTGTTATACTTAGGGAATTTCGTATGTGAGTAGGAGTGATTGAATAGCAAAGGGTCCACTTCTGAAATTCTGGCCGTATTTCCAGGAAATTAGCAAGACTCCCTTTCACACCAATAAGTCCTCTTGTGAAATCTTGGTTTTATCCCTAGAAAAGTAATAAGTACACCTGGAGCTTGTTAGAAGAGTAAAAATAGTGCTGGTCATTATTAGGACTCTGAGTGAGAAAATCTTTGGAAAGGTGAAAAATATCTCTTTTTCTAGTGGATGGACAAAGTAACATTGTTTTGTGTTGTTACTGACAGAAATTATGAAAAAGAAAAACTCAGAAAAAACATTGCAGTAGATTTTTTTAAAGGGAGGGTCAGTAGCAGGAGTGATACTGACGTCACAAAAGGCCGCGCTGGCATTGGACAAGGCAGCGGGCGTGTAGTGAGCTCTTTTTGTAAAGGGAGGGTCAGTGGAAGGAGTAATACTGATGTCAAGAAAAGGCTGCGCTGACATTGGTTAGGCTGCGGGCGTGTACTTGACTCTGATTGGTTGGCGGGTGTGAGTGGCGCTGGTATTGGCTGAGACTTTGCTTACGTAGCAATACTCTGATTGGTTGGTTGGTGTGAGCAGCGTTGGTATAAGGCAAAGGGTAACCAATAGAGTGAGTGGAATTACGGAAACGTTGTTTGTTTAATAAGATCTATTAGCGAAAGAAGCCAGAAAATGAAGTTAATACAGAAAATAAAGAATCTTTTAAAAAAAGATAAACCCATTGTGACTAGAGAGGGAATTCCAATTCCGCCTCCGAAAACACCTGCTTCTTTTATGATGTTAGAACGAGGATATCACACGTGTACATGGTTAGAAAATTCGATTGAGTATACGAAAGATGATGGTGTTTTGGATTTTTCCACAGTATGGTACCTTTAATGTAAGAATTCTGCAGAATCTGAGAAACAAAATGGATTCTTTAGTCCAAAACCCTAGATTGACTCAGTACAAAGCATTGGAAGAATGGGAGGTAGAAGCATTCGAGAGAGAAAAATACAGACTTGGTAATAAAGGTTATAAGAGTACGATGTTTGCATATCCATTTGAGAGCAGAAATGCGAAATTGAAAAGATGGAGAAGGGCAATAGTGACTGAAGGACTATACCCAGTTTTAACAGTTGATGAGCAGACAGGAAGCAAGTGCAAAGAAAAGAGAAATCATATAGAGACCCTAAGTATAAGAGGTGACGTGAATGATTCTGACGAAGATGAATTGATAGAAGTCATTATGAATAAAAAGCCTCCTCCATATGAAGAAAATTTAGGGGTAACCACTCCAAGTGCCCCTTCAATGGGAACACCATTGACTCCACACATAATGGATATAGCGAAAGTGATAAAAGAGAATGAAACCAAGATGTTGAACAAAGCCAGATCAGAACAGGTGCAGAGATTGAACCAGTTAAATTTAAATGCAGAAGCATTGACAGTTCCGGTAACTATTGGACCAGTACTTCCACTGTTTGGAAACAAACAAAATATATCCGAAGTGCATGCATTACCAGTACCTGGAAGCAGCATCAAGAATAATGCGAATGAGGATAGACAGGCTAATACGAATAATACATTGTTAGATCTCCCGATTAATGAACTGATAACTGAGACCCCTCAGAGAAATGTGCAGTTCGATCCAAGAAGAATAGGACTAATTGATACTCTGTTAGCAGGGAGTTCAACAGGGCCATCCCCAGAAGAGCTGAATAATTGGATAAAAGAAATGACAAAACCAAAACAACAATCACAGAGTATAAATGTGAGCCAATTGAAAGTCGATATGGAAGAAATGATTATTGCAACAATAAGTCCAGATAGATTAGTGAACTTTAATGAAGAGGAATTGTTGTTTTTGTGTAAAAGCATTACTTGGAGAGCAAAGAATTTACACGAGAAAATATCAGAAGCTGCTAGTGAGTATGGGGTAGACATAGAGAAGTCGAACTTTTTGCAAAAATCATACAGATTTGGTTTTTCTGATAAAAACTTAGAAAGTCTGAATGCTTCAAGAAAAAGGTTACAGACAAAAGAAATAATGAATATTCTGAAGAAATGGGGAGATGTGGATCGATGGAAGGTTAGGTGGTAAAAAAAGAAGGAAGAAGCAGCTAAGAAAGAAACGTCCATGTTTCCTCTGAAAGAAACAGAACAGGTTGAAAAAACATATCCGATGAGAGAAGTGCCAGGTGGTGGATATGTACATGTTCCTTGGTCAAGACAGGATATATTGTCTTTTACGAATGATTTTCCCAGATTGAGAGAAAAACCTGTCGAATGGTACAAACAGGTAGATAGGTTTGTAAAGGTGTTAAAAGTACTGTTGAAAGATTTGGATGGTCTGTTTGATATTGTTGTTCCAGCTGATTTATGGACAGAATGTAAGATTACCGTTGATTGGCCTAAAGAGGAATACCCCAGAGATCCTAAAACAGGTGCACCATCAGGAGAAGTAATGAGAAAATATAATCAGGTAATCACTTTCTTAAAAGGGAAAATTTCACCAAAAGAAACAGATTGGGTTAAGATTGATAGGACTACCCAGGAACCGAATGAATCAGTTCATGCCTACTATGAACGATTGCTTCAGGTATTCAAACAGTATAGTGGTTTTGAAAACATAGGTGACAAGGACATGGGACATTTTGTATATCGTTTTGTGTTTGGATTGAGATCTGAGATTAGCAGTATGATACAGCAGCATTTTATATGCTGGCAGAGTAAAACAGTGGATGAAATTATTCGTTATGCCAAATACTGTCACGATGAAATTGACAGTAAGCGTAAAAAGTTAAAGGAGAAAATGATGTGGGCACAAGTGAAGGTAGCAGAGCAACAAGAAAACAGTAATAATCAAGTAAATGGACAGAATCAGAATGGGCAGAATTACAGTGGAGGTAAAGGAAGGGGTAAGATGAATAAAGAAGAAGCTATGAAAAAATGTCCTTGTCATGCGTGCGGAAAGTTTGGACATTGGAGGAATGAGTGTAGATCAAACAAAAAGAATAATGAGGGAAATCAAAATTTAATTCCACAGATGCAGAATGAGTTGGGTGTAAATCAGCAACAATAGCAGCAGATAGTTACGCAACAGTTACAGGTGCCGCAAGCTCCCCTACAGAGTAATGTGAATGCTCAGATGCAAAGGTACAATGTGAACACCGGATATCAAGGAGGAGACCCGCTTGGTAAGAATCAAAGTGTGAGTCAGCAGTATTGGATGCAGTGTAATGGAATTGATTCGGATTCTTCTCAATGACGGTGCCTGAGGGGGGAGGAAGAGTGCGTACTTGGCGCCTCTTTTCCATTTGTGCGTACTTGGCGCCCCTTTTCCATTTGTTGATGGAAAGGTGGAAGGGAATGATATTACATTCTTAGTGGACACTGGTGCTACCCGTTCTACTGTGAGAGCAGCAGAAATTCCAAACCTACCCCTCTCGGGAGAAACTATCCAAGTTGTAGGTGTCTCAAATAAACATATTAGAACACCAGTCACGAATCCAATTGAAGTTCATATTGGAAACTTCAAAGACATGCATCGGTTTGTAGTATGTGACTCAAGCCCGGTGAATCTCTTGGGAAGAGATTTGCTGTGCAAGATGAACTGCACCATCTATTGTACCCCAGATGGAATTGCATTTCAAACCCCAGACGAAGATATGGAGTTTAAGATGATGTCAGCAAAACAGGGAACAGAAGTGGATGAGTTGTTTTCACTTCTCACTGAAGACAATCTGCCTGATGAATTAAAAAGTATGGTAAATTCGGATGTGTGGGATTTTTCAGGAAAAGAAATTGGTTTAATGAACAAGGTAGATCCGATACAGGTAACAGTGAAGAAGGGTGCTGTGTATCCAAATACACCACAATACAAAATGAGTTTAGATGTGATGGCAGGAATTGCACCAGTAATTAACCAAATGATTGAACAAGGAATACTGAAAGAAATAATGAGCAGTCCTTGTAATTCACCTATTATAGGCATCAAAAAGCCCAATGGAAAGTACAGGATAGTGCAGGATTTGCGCAAAATAAATAAAATCGTAGAGCCTTGCTGTCCAATAGTACCAAATCCAGCAGTGATTCTTTACCAAATTTCCTGCGATATAGAATGGTACACAGTGATTGATTTGTGTCAAGCATTTTTCTCGATTCCTTTACACCCAGATAGCCAGTATTTGTTCGCTTTCAGGTTTGGAAACCGTGTTTTGGCATGGTGCCGAGTCCCTCAAGGTTACACTGAAAGCCCCTCAATTTTTAACCAGATCTTGAAGAAATGTCTAGAGACTTTAATATTGCCAGGCAACTCAGTTTTGGTTCAATACATTGATGACCTATTGTTGGCATCAAAGACAAAAGAGGCATGTGTAACAGATACCATTGCTCTATTGAACCATTTAGCGGAAGGAGGACACAAGGTGTCCCCAGCAAAATTGCAATTTTGTAAACAAGAAGTACAATACCTTGGACATAAAATTGAGAAGGGAGTCAGAAAAGTGACCCCAGAAAGAATCTGCGTAATAAAAAAGATGAAACCACCCGGAACTCAAAAGGAAGTACGAATGTTTTTCGGAATGGTTGGTTATTGTCGCCAGTGGATATGTGGTTTTTCACTAATTGCTAAACCTTTACAGAAATTGACCAGAAAAGATGTAAAAGATCCGATTGTTTTGGATGAGGGTATGAATGCTTTCATACAACTGAGAAACAGTCTCTGTAGAGCACCTGCTCTGGGAATGCCAGCTTATACTAAAGAATTTGTATTGTACTGTTGTGAGAGAGATGGGTGTGTACTCTCAGTCCTAACCCAGAAACATGGAATGGCCCGACATCCAGTAGCATATTTTTCTGCTACTTTGAACACAGTAGCAACAGCATTACCTGGATGTTTGAAAGCAGCAGCTGCTACTTGCATGAGTCTGGAACAGAGTGAGTCGATTGTGATGGGTCATCAAGTTAAGGTGTATGTGCCACATTCTGTTGAAATCCTTTTGACACGAACCAGAACTCAGTCCCTCACTTCTAGTTGGCTGACTAAATATGAAAGAGTGATTATAGGAGCTGAAAATGTGACAGTGATCAGGTGTACTACACTGAACCCAGCAACATTGTTGCCAAATTCTCGCTGTGAGGAAGTACAGGAAGAAGCAGACCATGACTGTCTGGAGGTGACTGAGTTATACACTAAGCTTAGGCCCGACATTGAAGAAGATCCTTTGGAGGATCCAGATTGTGAGTTGTTTGTGGATGGGTCGTGCTTGAGGAATGGAAGAGGAGAATTCAGCTCTGCCTATGCTGTTTGTACCTTAGAAGGAGTCATTGAAGCATCCTGTCTGAAAGGAGTAAACTCCGCCCAGATAGCTGAGCTGACTGCTCTGATTAGAGCTTGTAAAAAGGCCAAGGGTCTAAAAGTAACAATTTACACAGACAGCAGGTATGGATATGGTATAGTCCATGATTTTGGCCAGCTATGGATGCAGAGGGGATTCATGACTTCTTCAGGTTCTCCTATACGTAATGGAAAATTAGTGAAAGAATTATTGGAAGCATTACACTTGCCTAAAAGAATTGCGGTAGTCAAATGTGCTGCCCATCAATCAGGGAGTGATCTGGTGACAAGAGGCAACAGATATGCGGACCAAATTGCACGATTCTGTGCCCAAAATACAATTGCTCTGAACAGATCAACTGAAAGACAAAATACCGAATGCCATCTTATGTCTGTAACTGCCACTATGTTTGAGACTTGGGATGAAGTGAAGCAAATTCAGGATGAGACAGACAATAGGGAAAAAGAAAGATGGAGACTTACAGGCTGTATAAAACGAGCAGAAGATGACCTAAGGGTATATCATGATGGAAGACCAGTTCTGCCAGACTTTGCTTTCCCATATGCCCAGGATGTACCATGGACATGTGCATATTGGAAGAGACACCATGATCAGACTCTTCAGGCAGACATGGTATAATCCAAAGTTCAGAGTCATTGCAGAAAGCCTATGCCAAAGATGTATTGTTTGCCAGCAACAGAATCCAGGGAGAAAGACAGTTGTAAGTTGGGGAACAATTGGGAGAGCAGGAGGCCTGTTTACCCGACTCCAGCTTGATTTTATCTAGCTTCCCCCTTGCAATTTACTAAAGTATGTATTGGTAATTGTTTGTATATTCTCACGTTGGGTGGAAGCCTACCCCACGAGGAGAAATGATAGTCTCACTGTGGCCAAACTGCTTTTGAGTGAGCTAATATCAAGATTCGGAATTCCATTCACTTTGGAGTCAGAGAGAGGAACCCATTTTAATAATGAGGTAATAAAACTGATTTGTGAAGCATTCAAAATAGAACAAAAGCTGCATTGTGCCTATCGACCGGAAGCATCCGGAGTGGTTGAGCAGATTAACGGCACTATAAAATCTAGGTTAGGGAAAGTGTGTGCATCCACATCACTGAAATGGCCTGACGCTTTACCCCTTGTGCTGATGAGTTTAAGAAGCATTCCTGACAAAAAGACTGGATTAAGTCCCCATGAAATCCTAATGGGAAGAGCCATGAGACAGGCATATGTACCAGCAAACAAACTGATAAATATATCTGATGATCTGGTGCTTGACTAATGCAGAGGATTGGCTGAACTTGTACGTTCTGTGTCTCACCAGGTTGGAGAGACGCCACAACACTATATCAGAATCAAGCTCATGATCTGACTCCCGGCGAGTGGGTCAACGTCAAGAAACATGTAAGAAAAATGTGTTTAGACCCCAGGTGGGACGGACCTTATCAAATTATCCTGGTGACGACAACGGCAGTGAAGTGTGCTGGCTTGCCCAATTGGATTCACGCGAGCCATACCAAAAGAACCCTAGATCCACTCGAAAGACCGAGAGGGCCACTACAAAATAACCAAAATCAAAGGTCAGTGGCTGAAGTGTGTGATACTGATGAATCTAGAGTGACAGATTCTAATGAACCAACGGATGGTGAACAGCCAAGCACAAATCGAGCTGAGTGGGCAGGAAATTCTGGGGTTCGAAAGACTGTCGTAGAACAAGAAGAAAGTGAGTTCACTGATGATTTAGAAGAAAGTGACTCTCCAACTGAACCTGAAACTGGTGAAAATATAACAGAACAAGATGAAAGTGAACTTACAGCAGAACCAGAGAAAGGGGAAAATATACCTGAGCCAGAGGAGAGTGAACTTTCATCCGAATCTGAAAAAGGTGAAAACATACTTGAGCCTAAAGAAAGCGAATTTACAGTTGAAAGGGAAGTTATAGAAGAACAATAAGAAACAGAAGAAAAAGAAGAGACCCAGTCAGAAGAAAGGGCAAACAAAAGAACTTGTGAACTAGATGAAGAAGATGCAAGTGAAGTCCAAGCAAAGAAACCAAGAAAATGTGATAATTGTCCAAAAGGAATAAAGAGACTAAAATACACTCTTGTGAAAAGAAGACTAAGAAAAAGACCAGAACAAAGTAATGAGATCTCTAGCCAAACAGGTCAAGAAAGGTCAGGAAAAGGATTAGTATGAAAAATATGAAGAGTAAGAGTTCCAAGTAGAAAGTACAGCTCACCTGAATGGACGTACGTAATATTGGAAGAACTTGAAGATTCAAATCAAAGTGAAGAAAAAGACGAAACTGATATTGAGCAAAGTGATGAAAGAAAATGAAGACCTCCTTAAAGGACTGTGACAAAATAAGGTGCAAAACTGGTGATACAAATGAATTAAGGTTTTGAAAACAAAACAAAGAAGAAAAATAAAGAAGGGGGTAAAGAAAAAAGCCTTGAAGTGTAGGATTACACTACTATTGTTCATTTTTTTTTTTTAGAGAGATATAGATAGATTTTTACATTATTTTTTTATATATATATATATATAAAGAAAATGGCAAAAGCAGAAGTGACTGAACTTCCAAAATCTAGTTTAAAACGTCATTGTATTAAAGCTTGCTTAAGTAGTGTCATAATACTAACACTTATGTGGTTGTTATTAAGTGTTCTTGTACCTATTCTAATGGTAACAAACAAAAGAAACAATACTGATGACGTAACAAGTGAAAGGATGAATGATGTCACTAATCAAACCCCAGATACTAAAATAGAACCTATTGATGGAAGCATACTCCATCAGGACAAATCAGTTAATGATTTCTCGTTAAATGTTTTTACTAAGTTATTGTATGAGTATGTGGAAACAATGAATGTATGTGATTGTTATGTGTGCATGCAGTTACCTTCGTCTGTCTCTGAGGGGGTGACATATCACCACCTACCATTAACATATGGTGTGTCTTGTAGTGCACTTACCAGTTTGTTCTATGCAACAGGAAAACTCGAGTATCACTATTCTAATATAGACTTAGTATTTTCAGAAATTCCTGTAATTAAAGAATTGAATAAAGTGCTGAGTGCCAAGAAGGCACGATATATGGGAGAGTTCTTCCATATTACTAAAACTTTAGATATAGAAAATGCTTACAGGAATAACTTGACTTGTAGATTGAGGATTGAAGAGAAGGTATTCTTAGAAATGGTAGAAATCAGAAGAGAAAACTTTCAAAAGAAAGCTGCTGAACAAAAGTCCCGAATACCTCTATGGGATTTTAGAGAAGGAAATTATGAGAAAGGCGAGGGCTATGCTGCAATGTTATGGACTGGTCACAGAAAGGAAAGATTTGTTTGTTTAGAACTAAAACTAATTATAATAACTACTTTATAGGTTCTAGTGAATGTGAGCATACCTTCCAAATTACTGGAGGTTGGGGGTTGAAAGGTGGGACAGATCCTGTATTTCCGGGGGTTTACTATGTGTGTGGTAAGAAAGCCTACTATAGGTTGCCTGCACAATGGTACGGGAGTTGCTATTTTGCTCTTGTCTTTCCTAAGGTCTATCATATGGACCGAAGTAAACACAAAATGAATGAAGTAGAGCTTGGACTAACATGTAACAAAAGAGCAAGTTTCTCAGAAATAGTAGGTGATATTTTTGGTGCACTAATACCCTCAGTTAGAGTCGTTCTGAATTCACATAAAATTCAAAAATTGTCCACGGTGGTTGACCGGTTATCTACAGATACTGCTGGTGGGTTCTTGATGATTGACACAGAAATGGTTGCAATTAGATCAATGGTTTTGCAAAATCGACTTGCCCTTGATATATTATTGGCAAAGGAGGGTAGAGTCTGTGGGATGTTAAAAGTTCAACATTGTTGCACATATATTCCTGACAAGAGTAAAGGTATAGAGGGATATATAAAGAATATTACAAACTTACATACATACTTGACCCAACTGGAGGTTGACGGTGTATGGGAGAAACTTGGTAAGGGTTTCTCCTCAGTAAGTAAATGGATTTCTACCTTTGGAAGTAGTTTATTAGGCCAAATAATAATCCCAATTGTTTCTGCAGCTATAGTAGTATTAATGATAATATCAACATATAAATGTTGTAAGTGCAAGGGTAGAAAAAAAGAAGTGAAAGAATCAGGGAATGAGCGAAGAACAAGAAAAAGAAAGAGAGTAGAGATAGAGTTAGAAGAGATGAAAGGAGAATAATATGATTTAATGAAAGATTTAAATGAGGGTGACATAAAAAGAGGAAAGAATAAAGAATTGTAAACAAATTTTCGAAATGTAAGATGGTACTTGGTATGGTAGGTATTTTATGATGGCTTTCAAAAGCCATCAGAGGGGGAATTGATGGAGCAGGGTTTTGCAAAAATGAAACCTGCTCGGATCTTGTACCCCCATAATACGTACTAACAGTAAGTAGATGAAGATAAATCTAACATGCACCCACATAAACACAGGGGAATTGCTTTGCGCATGTTTTAAATTAACCCGTAATCACATTGTATTATAATAACTGTTGCGTTTTTGAAGAAACAAAGAAATTACACGAGTAGGCCGCAAGGGCTTCAGTATTTGCATGTCGCATTCTTGCTTCTAAAGTAATAGTTAATGCTGCTTGCTTGCATTTTTGCTAATGCTAGGTAACTTTAACGGGAAGTAGAGAACGGTGGGAGGTAAACAGAGATGGTTTCATTATCACATAATTAATAAATGTTCATTTCTATCCACTTTAGTGTGCTGAGAGAAGACGCCATTTATTAAGTGGGAGGGGGGATTGCTAGGAGTGAGTTCGTTCTGCCATGATGGAGAACAAGGGAGGCTGTGCGCAGAAGATGACATAAAGGAGTGAAGGCCAGTGCAAGCATCGCCTGCCAATTACTAAACAGGAGCGTGAGACAGGAGACGCCCCAGCGAAAAAACTGTGTTTTCTTAATAAAATAATATAAATTGTTGCAAGTACATGAACATTTTAATAAAATTATGAACCAGACCCTGGGAAAGTTTGCGTACAAAAGAAATAGTGAATAAAATGCAGACTCATGATGGTGTGACAGTACCACCTCCCCAGCCCACCAATCCGTGTACAAGGTAAGAGTGTAAATGCAACATTTTTAGGGATGGACATGCCAATTTAGACTATATATTTAGGGACTTTAGGGGCTCAGTTAGATTATTGCTGTTGGGATGCTGCTAGAGAGAGAGGAGGGGAAGATTCGCCGCAATCCGTCGGTTTCCTGAGAGGCCTAGCTGCTCCCATCTTATCCTGTACCTATCCAGATTCTCCACATCTTCCTGACGATTCCTTTGGGAATCTTGGTCATCCCTTGGGACCAGGGGGTGGTTTTTCCAAAATTCTCCTTCAGTCTACTAGGTTTGTATATAGAATAGGTGTCCCTTTAAACTTTTTCTTGAATCTATGCATTTGAACTTGAATCTTTTGTCTCTCCACCTATCCACTCCATCAACAATGAATGATTATGTATTTCTTTAGATGAATCTATCTCTCTGTTAGGTATTATATTTGTTTGGCATAAATCAATCTTGCTGAACCCTTATGTCTCTTACTCTATCCACTCCTTCATTGCACAATGTCGTTGAGAATTTGAGTCAAGATCTATGTATTAAACTGTCTTTCCATGAGATTTGGTGTTTATTTCTGTAATTTTGACCTAATGCATTATGCATGCATTATGAGCATTTACCTTGAAATCTAAGATAAAATTCATTTATTAACCCTACCAAGAGTCTGAATTATTTAACGAATGTTTAGTCAGACTAGTCTTAGCATTGCCATCAACTATTCAACTAATTGATCCATCGAGCAAGTAGAGGAAAAGTTGACAAATAAATAGTTAGTTAAGGAATGTTATAAACAAACACTGGAAACAAATTGACCCGGGCGCAATCAGGGATTTTTCTGGGTTGAATGAGTATGGGCCAATGCAGTGATTTGTTGTGTGTTGATCCCTGATCAATGGGTATTATTGGCGCTGGATCAGTATCTCACAAGCTATGATAGTAGACAGGGTTTAGGTGTTGCTTACCTGGGAGTAAAAGATCAGCAATGTGATACTCCTTGCTAGATTCTCTTAGAAGGGCCTGAGATGTTCAGTTTTATGCCAGGCTCTTGTAATATGAGCACCAATGAACACTCACACTCACGCAAACACACATATATAGATACATATTTGTATCTATAGAGAGATATATATGGACACATAATATATAAAGTTCTGTTCGAGCAATATTTAATACAAATAGGTACAGAAATATCCGTATGAATCCGCTATTATTCAATTGCTGATATATTTTTTTTAAGTTCTTAAAGGGAAAGGTAAATACCCTCTGAAACGTGCACTTTTTATCTCAGAAATGTCTGTCAAATCAATTCTTATGCTAATGACAAATCATATGAAACATCCCTCAGAGGAACCCTGACCATTATCAGCGCCATCCACGCCAACAAGTAACGATAGATTTTACATCTTTGAAGATATATCTGAGACCAAAGGATCGAGATATATATATATTAGAGGGTTGTCATCTATGCAGCGCTCGCCATATATCAACAAAAAATATATATACCCACTGGATTTTTAAATGAATAAAGAAACTCTGAAGAAAAATAAACCCACTGATTAGATCGACAAACATTGATGATTTTTGTCCATATAAAAGGAAATCTAGTCTGGATCCTGAAGTTATTACCTAACTAAAGAATATCCATCTTGTAATAACAGGGAAAAGTTTACCTGTGGCATTTCCTGACGAAGGCGCAATTAGCGCCGAAACGCGCGTCGAAGAATATACTTTTTGCCACTTATGTTCTTTGATTATATTGTATTTTTAATATCAATTATATGAAAGAAAATAATTAAATCATTGTCAATGTATCTTTATAAAATTGATGATTTTTAATAAATATATATGTTAATGTGATGTTTATTTTTTATAAATAAAAGATAATATTTTTACCATATATTTTAGTTATACTGAACTCTTTTTCTTATGTGTTTCATTATGTATTAATGCATATTGCCTAGGAATGTTATTTTCAATTGCATAATTGCCCTGTCCTAGGAATTGTATCTCGAGTGTACAGGGGGTCCTTGATACTTTTACTTGAACCCTGAGGATGAGCCATCTAAGTTGCAAAGAAATGTGATGATGAGACATCATGTTCCCAGAGAGATCCATTGAAGAAAATAAAAGCTTTAACCAACGCAGCCAAGCTAAGTGATGGCAAAGTCTGGCACATCAGCAGATTCATCTAGTGCAAACAGCAGTGGATGCACAGCATGGACCAGTTGGGAAAGCCAACATGCTGAAGTGCTGGTGTTTGGAAGATGAAGCTTGTTCTTGTATAGAAGCCGCTGAAAACCCTGAAGGAAACATTGCTGCCCATAAAGCTGCAGTGCAAGCCAATGCTCACAAATTGCTGTTGCCCTGATCTGAATCCCTGTGGTGGGTGGTGTAAGAATGCGGAAGGATGTACACCTAAAACTGGTCATGTGGCTGACTCCATTAAAAGGCTGTCAGTAAATATTGTGGCTTAGAGTCACTAAGCCTAATTCTGCAATTATAGACCAAAGTATGTAATTATTTTTCAAATTTGTTTTCCCTTCTCCTTTATAATATTTTGGTATTTCTTCTTCATTTTTTAGTTATCCTAGTTTTGCTCTGTGTAGAATACTGCTCTTTGATGATATTGGAGGAGAGGAGATGTAGAGTGTCTGCTTACTCCTGCCTCATTGTTCTTTACATAAAGCATGATCCAAATCTAGGTTGTGGTTATGTCGTTAGGATTCTACTGGAAGGCACTTGATGCTGGGAGCTGCGGCATGTGGCTGGAGTTTGTGCTGAACAAAGTACCTACAAAATTTCTGTCTGTGCCAGCAGCACTGAAAACAGGATTACAAATTACAGAATTCAAGAATAATAACTGGGCATGATAGATTATTCACAAATCTTGGGGATCTTGAGAGTCCTGCAAAGAGTTTTGTTCCAGTTATAGGGGGACTGAGGTGTTATCTGATGACATCAGTGATAGCATGCTTAGAGCTGCTACAGATCCCTAAGAATAAATGGGTGCCTAGTCACCATTATCACCATTTCACAAAGAGTGTGACTAATTTGGAAACAAGTGTAGAAGTAAACAAATTATGCTCAATGTATCACATAAAAGATTAAAGGCTTGGTAGCACATCGGGAAACGACCTTTACCACTACTCTTTAACAACTAGGGGCCTGAACCACGATCCCTCAACCACTACTGCATTTACAACTACCTAGTCTAAACAACGACCTGTCTAAACAACGACCTGCATGAAGAGATTAGTTGTTTCTTTTGTTATAGTAAGTTGTCTGTCTGATTTGTTTTTTTCATGGAGTGTAACATTTTGTAAAAATAATTAACTGTTTTACATTTTCTAAGTTTATTTATGCAATCTTACTAATTAATGTATGTTGTTTAAATTTACCTTCTGAGACCAGTAGATGGCTCTCTTGGATTGTTTATGACTGGTATATATATATATATACATATATATATATATATAGGCAAGTGTATCATGAGTATGAGTTTTTGGGTGGCAAGGGTATTTTTAGGGTTTTTTGGTGGGTGTAGGTTTTTGGGTGGCAAGGGCATTTTTTACATTTTGGGTGGGAATGGGTTTTGGGTGGCAAGGGTAATTTTAGGGTGGGTATGGGTTTTGGGTGGCAAGTGTATTTTTAGGGTTAAGGGTGGGTATGGGTTTTTGGGTGGAAAGGGTAATTTGAGGGTTTAGGGTGGGCATGGTTTTGGGTGGCAAGGGTAATTTTAGGATTTCGGGTGGGTATGGGTTTTTGGGATTGCAAGGGTATTTTTAGGGTTTAGGGTGGGTATGGGTTTTGGGGTGGGAAGGGGATTTTAGGGTTTAGGGTGGGTGTGGGTTTTTGGGTGGCAAGGGTAATTTTAGGGTTTTGGGTGGGTATGGGTTTTTGGGTGGCAAGTGTATTTTTAGGGTTAAGGGTGGGTAAGAGGTTTTTGGGTAACAAGGGTAATTTTAGGGTGGGTGTGGGTTTTTGGGTGGCAAGGGTAATTTTAGGGTTTACGGTAGGTATGGGTTTTTGGGATTGCAAGGGTATTTACAGGGTTTAGGGTGGGTGTGGGTGTTTGGGTGGAAAGGGAATTTTTAGGGTTCAGGGTGGGTATAGGTTTTTGGGTGGAAAGGGAATTTTTAAGGTTTTGGGTGGGTGTAGGTGTTTGGGTGGAAAGGAAATTTATAACATTAAAAGTGAGTATAGGGGTGTGTGTGTATGTATATATACATACATACTATATATACATACATATATATATATATATATATATGTGTGTATATAGTGTTAATACTTATCAATATTAATTTTTACAACACATATGTCTTTAGCATGCATGCCTTTTCCACGAAATATAAGATTTTTACAGGTACATACAAACCCATTACATATATATATATATATATATATATATATATATATATATATATATATATATATATATATATATATATATATATATATATATATATATATACACATATACACATGCATATGGGTTTATACTTACCTGGAAAATAGATACATTAATGGGGTAAAGGCAATCATGGTAAAGGCATAGTAGTTGTAAAAAATAGTAGTTGTTAAAACTTTAGTGGTTTAGACTAAGTAGTGGTTGAGGAGTAGTGGTTTAGACTGTAGTTGTTCATGTGGTAGTTGTTCCATCATACAATCAGCACATCACATACTAACCTGTAGCGAATTCAGAAGAGAAAATATTACGTTGAGCGTAAAGTTGTTTGTTATCAATATTCCTATTCCAAATCCCCAGGTCAGGCCTAACAATGGTGTTAAGATGGCAACACTTTTAGCAATCTTGAGTAGTGTGTTCTTCTCTTCCTTTCTTGGCTGAGCTCCAACAGAAGGTCTCAGAAGAGTAATGATGACTAGAGCAAGTATGATAACATTTACAGCAACAATGGTTAAGGCGGGTATGACAAAGGCAAGGAATGCCCTGGTATTCAGCATGTTAAGCCAACAGCTATTGCCTTCTCTGTAATAGTTCTTTGGACTTGTAACAGCTACAGTAACAACTGATATGATGAGGGGGCATCCATAGCCCAGGGAGAATGCTAGGGCCAGCATAAACGTCGTGGTCATATAATGCAAAACATAAACCATCCGATAAAAGAGAATAAGGCCCATGGCCAGCATCCAAAAAAACACAGCAAGGTAGAATATGTGAGTGAAAAATGTAGCAGCATCACAGGCTTGAGTATGTTTGGATGTTGCATTGGTGATAGTGTGATTGGACAACTGTGGCGTGAGGCTTGCTCCAACAATGAACCAAATATCAGCAATCAGAAGCGACACAGCGATGTTCACCAAGCACACATGCCGCATGTATGACGTTTTATTCTTGGTAACAGACTTCCAAGAAAGTGTCTCGATTATAAGGCAAATAGCTAGGCTTCCCATGGAAATTGCCACACCAATGTAGGTGATGTACTCTAAGGCAACCTGTCTCTGTTTTTCTTCCTCCATTGTATTGCCTCCAGATGGCGAGGATCGGGAGGATGACATTAATATTGTGAATGGTGTCAAATGATCACATGTACAAAGGACTTGATCTTCTTGTTCAGTGGTTGTGCAGCCAGTTGTGTCCCACTTTCCTGATCCATAGTCATTGAACTTCCAGAAGACGCACGAGGCATTTGATAGCGAGCTGTTGATTTTTTCAAACGTCATCGATATGTTAAAATTATCTCTTAAGTTAGCGCCCTTTTGTTTACTGACCACCATTGACATAACCAACCCATTCACAGTCTCACTTTGGTTTACTGTCAGAATGTCGTTCAATGAGGAGTAAGCAATAGTGAGTAAACTGAAGTTACGAATAGTCGCTAGAGTCTCACTGGAAATGTTCACCTTCCCTGTTGTGTTTCCGAAAGCAAAGTCCTCATAGTAGTCGTTAGTATCGTTGTTTGCAACAATCCCATGAAAAATTATTGTGTTGCTCGTTTGTGTGATGGTGTCATTTATTTGAAGCCCTTGTGAAAATGTCTCCATTGACTGAAGAAGCTGAGAACCACCCTCAATCCTCTGTGTTTCAGTCACAGATGCCCAGGTGTCTTGCTTCTTCACAAGCACATCTGTTGTATTGAGAAAATTCTGAAATAAACAGAGAGAAAACCAGTAATACAGCATGAAATCACTGAAAAGTCATGCAACACAAATGCAACCACTGTAGACATACCTGCAAAGTTCTCATATTGCCTAAGTGTGGCATTTCCATGCTTTCAGGGGGCTTATGTGTGACATTTGATTGTCTTACCTGTGGAAATTTGAGTGACACTTCTCTGAAAGATCCAGGTAATTATGTTTATGTATTAAGATAAGTTTCAAAAACGACCCCCTTTGTGAAACAATATGGTGTAGGAGTGACTTTAAAAAACTGCAACACTGCTTGCTTAACTTCCACCAGAGCTGCGAACACAGGACGTCTGATCAATTTCACAGCAAGAATGTCTTGGTTAACTAAAGTCAGCTGAGAAGCTTCATCGCCAGAACACTGAGAGATAAGTAAAGACTATTATTTATGATCTGAATATAATATCTACCAAGTGGATCCTTGTCACGTGTGTGGCACCATCGGACCAGGCTGTACCAACTTTTAGCTAAGCTTTTCATTCTGGACATTCAAGCCTGTTGATGCTCTAATTAACTAGTATGAGGTTTGATGTACAAACTCAAGGCTGTCTGAGTCATCATACGACTTTGTCCAAGGTTAATAAAGAAGCATACTTGAGATGAGATTTCAGGTTAAAAGCTCATGGGTTCATTAAAAGATTTGATCATTATAGAAAGCAAAAGGTAATTAGTAAATTAGAATCTTCAAAAATTTTAAAAATAATCAAGTTATAATTCTGAAAAAGAACTACCATGAGGTGTGCCTCTGAAGAAACCTCAAGGAAAGACTAAGGGCCTTATTACATCCATTGAACTGCCGTAGTCGTGGTGGTCGTTCGTAGTCCGCCAGACTGGCGGTCCACCCACCATATTCCGACTATGGCGGTTGGAGCGCCACAGAACCACTACTACTGCCAGCCATCCTCGAACCATGGTGGTCTTGCAGTGGTGTGAGGCTGGTAATATGCTGACGGTGCCGCTGCGGCACAGTCAATCATATTACTAGTTTCCTCATAGCCACAGTGTTCATGGCGGTGAGCCCGGCATGAAAAGTGTGGCGGTGAGGAAACAAAGGGGGCGTTACTGGCCCCCTTTGTTCCCTCAGGGCCATGGGGTGCATGCAGGGGGGCACATGTTGCATGCACGCCAGTTCCTCCAGGGCATGGACTTGACAGTTCATGCCCTTCAGGAACTGCCTTTGACGCTCCCATTGCAGTACCTTTTTCATAGGCACTGCCGTGGGACCACCAAAGAACCGCCCGCCAGAGACTAAAAATGTTGGAATCTGGCAGGATGTTTCTTATGGCTTTGGCGGTCTTGAAGCGGGGCAGCGGCGTGGTGGCGTTGCAGCCCCGCTCCAAGACCACCAAAGTCATAATAAGGCCCTAAGTACAAAGCAGTAAAAAGTCAGACGTAGAGATTGTCTATGACAGGCCTAATAGTAGCCTGTCCACATAATACCCACCAGACCCCACCACACCTCCCTGGTATAGTACAACTACTAGCATTGCTAGGCACACCAGTGGTTTACTCAAAGCACTTCAGGGCCTTGTCATGGTTTGGAAGCACTCTGTATATATGCAATACTGCACTACTAGGGTGGCTTTCAAATGCTATGCGTACACTAGCCCCAAAGTGTGGAGTGGATCACTCTGACTAGTTGTAGTGGGACGGGCTGCTTTTGAAAGGAAATGTATTTTTAAGTCTGACGTTAGCCAAGACCATTTGATTGTATTATATTTTAGGTACAACATACTTATCTTAGGGGCTTTCAGCCACCACTCTTCATCCATTGGTCTGTTCTTGCATACAGCATGGGACAATGGGTGAACCTACTTCAGCCACTGGCTAACTTCTCTTTGAGTGACTGCATTTAGCCCTTTCACAAGGAGTACATTCGCACACAAGTTAGTTGCCTTCAGTGCCAGTGTTTTTGCTTTATTATTTCTTCAGTGTTGCCTTTGTTTGTAGAGCCTGATGTGCGAGCAGGACGGTTTCTACCAGATGAGAGCACAGGGCACATTACAACTTTATCAGTTTGAGTCTCCTGCCAATGTTGTTGTAATTTACTTTTAAAGTGGCCTTTATTTATCACACTACTGCTTTTTCACACCATTCCAGCAGGTCACATGAATTCTGAATATAAGCTCATGAGGGTGCTCTACCTTTACAACTCTGTCTGTCATTCCTTCTTTCTGTCCTTCTTTCCATTTCTTTCTTTCTTTCCTTTTTTCCTTCCCCTATCTTTCTTTCTTTACTCTTTCTGTCCTTTTTTCTTTCTTTACTTCTTCCCCTTTCTTTCCTTATTTCCTCTTTCTTTCTATTTTCCTTCCATCTTTAATTCCTTCTTTCCATTTTCTTTCTTGCCTTCCTCTTTCTTTTCTTCTTCCTTGACTTTTTTCTTTCTTTCTTATTAGTTATTTGCCTTCCTTCATGTTTACGAAACTGCCTGATAAGGCTGGAATTTGGTCTGGTGTCTCAAATGTGGGCAAGCATGGCGTCCTTTGTAAGCTACTACCACAGGATAACCAAGCGTCGCCCAACACAATGAAAGCAGCTATCCGTCCCATTTTCAGCCACAGTGGGAACCCATGGTCACAACACTTACAACTTGCAATTGATACTCTCCAAACTGACCAAAAGGTGTTAACCGGACCGCATCTCGTGTGCGCCACGCTTAAATATGCCCTGAAAAAACAATCTAGAAGTCTATCCAAGGAAAATAACATGAACAAACATAGAAACTTGAGAGTACTGCGAGCAGTGGAGCATTCGTATTGTAGCGCAGAATTAGACTGCCTCAGGCCACAGTCCTATCTGTCGAGTGTACTACATAAAGGCTGCTTAAAACAAATCCATTTTGCCAGGCTAATGGGCCTACAAATCAAGGAATTTAACCCAAGATGGCGTTCTCTCACTGCAATAGGAAACTGATGACTTTGCCATTATAAAAGCAGATTTTTTACCCATCTACTTTGTTGTTGTCCTGTACTCTCTACACCATGCCACAGACTGTTAAAACCACTGTTCATCGCTCATGGCACCCAAGTTTGCAACGAGGCAGTAAATTTGGTCTTCAGCATGACAGAGCAGGTGAACTTAGCAAAATTTGGCAAATACCCGGAGATCATGAAACTGAGATTTGACTACTCTATCCCCCAAAGAATAGGCAGGATCGCCTCGTCTGGGATACCTGCTCTGCTAATTATGAACTGCTTTTAGTGGCCATAAACTTGCAGATCCAAGTCGTTATACTGCTCCTTATCTTTTAGAGACATTGACGTGCACCTAGCTATTTCCTATACGGTGCTATTACACTCTGTCATCATGTTGCTCGTTTTCTTTTAGTTACATTGATGTGCACTTACCAATTTCTTAGATGCTGCTATTACACTTTCATCCTAGCTCTCCACCCAGTACTTATTATGCTGAGCCAGTTTTCCTCTTTTAACTGACTTTTGGGGTCTTATGGATTTTATGCATAATGTTTTATCTATATTGTAAACATTTTTATTAATAATACAATAAAGATTACTTGACTAGTGGAGTTACAGCTTGTTGACCTTTTACAAGGAGAACATCAACACACATAATGGTTCACTTCGTTCCAGGGAGTACTATGGCAATGCGTGCTTTTTGAGACCAAAACAACATTTTTGCTTTTAGCCAATGTTTATGTTTAGATTGAGGTCCAGGCGGCTTCCTGAACAATAATGTTTTGCAAAAACCAAGACAAAAACATAAATCACCAAAAGGCTGGAAGCCAAAGGCAGACCTATTGGCTTTGCCAATGCTTGTTTAAGGATGCTGCTACGTGTTAAATGGCATTAGAATTAGAACCTCTCCACAGCTGAAGTGATTAGGCAGACACACATAGAATGTTCACTAATTATCATGGCTGGTGACAGTGAACAGGGGTTCTGCTCATGGCAATTAAATATTTATTGAAGAGTTTACTCACCCATGCCCTCGTCCTTCCCTCCTACCTGTTTCTCTGAGGCTTAATCCTACCTTTGGGATTAGGAGCAAAGAACACTTCTGTGTTTTGGAATGATATCTTTGCTTTTCTCAGGAAACCAACACCCGCAATAACTTGTAACATCTGAGCTGAAGCTGCAGGAACTCATTGCTTTAAAGCTGCATGACCTCAGGTCGGTCTCAGGATATGCAACCTTAAGTACAATAACAGGCGGTCAGGTACTGAAGAGGTAGGAAGATTGGTACACAGGAAGGCTGTTCATGTACAAACCATGGAATTTCTCAGAATCCCAGGGGAAAATAATGCATGAATGCGAAAGTAGGATGTAGAACTTTAAAACTAACATGCCCTTACAGTGACTACCACGCAACAGCTAATTTCAATGTAAGAAGGCTCTAGCTGGCCCATAGAGAAACATTGAGAAGTGATATTAAATATAAATTCTGCTATCTCTGGTCAGGGAACAGCACAATAACAAATTATACAATTTTTTTTAAATATTTGTTAATTGCCTACCTTAATGATAAAGTCGGATTTTTAATAAATATTAAGGAAAAACAACTTTTAGAAATTTAGCTTTTCCCTTCCTGAAGCTCTGGAGGTTAATTTATATTAGCTCTCCAGCAGTGGCCCAGCAAGTGATTAGCCCTGGTGAGGTTTGAAAACTCCTCCCAGAGCAGAGACAACGGCTTGGGTGTGGGGAGGTGATTTCTCTTCCTCTGGCTGCAAGACCAGTGGGGTTGACCAGGAACTTCATTTCTTTCAATGGGCCCCCTGTTACAAATGAATGTTAGGTGAAACCAGGAAAGGCCCCAGCTTTTGTCCTTGCACTCAGTCTGGCATCAAACCTATGTGAGGAAAGCATCTCCCAGAATGGGTCTGAGTGACCTTAGAGGAGGGGACTGCTGATTACCCTGGTCACACCTCTTGGTGGGCACACAGAGAGGTTTGAAAGCTGCTGTGTCTGCCATTTCCAAGGAAAGACCTTTTCAAGCCTAGATGGTTGTAGCTTACTTGCATCATGGTGACATCAACACTTGTGGTAACTTCTGAAACAGTTTTCAAAACACCAACTAATGCATTCATGGTTGCAAATGTAGTTATGTTTTCTTCAGCTGCAGTCACATTAGAAACAAGATTCTCAAGATAAATTGGTACTTCTGATGGTGGCAAGAAGCGCAATTCCTGAAAAAGAACAGAATGTTGTTATCAATGACACTGCCCGCAGCAAGTTAGAGGATAGAAAAAGATAGCTAACATTACCTAAAATGGTGACATAAAAGTACTATTGGTTATGCTGCTTATGCAATTATTCACAGTAAACAATGTTATTAAAACATATGAATACGTTCACAAGTCAAATGGGAGAAATGCATTTTCATCACTTACAGATTAAGTGTGCTGTTAGATAAACATTTGTGTTGATCTACAAAGAGAAGTCAACCCACAACATGGAAAGCAAAACTTGTCTTATAGTATCTGGTAACTTTTTTCCACAGCCACCATAGGAATTATCCAATTATGTACTAAGGTGCTTATAAAATTGTCAGTATGTTAAAATAATTACATTTTTGAATTTACCTTCTTACACAATTTTTACCTTCACAAAGTTCTATAAATAAAATGAGTGTACTATCTTCTAAGCTAAAGGAACTCATTTTAAGAACTGCGCTAGAATAAAAAGCTGAGTCACTCCACGAGGTTCTCTATTTTGATGGGCCCTCTGCCTCAGAACAGAGCCAAGCGCATGTTTTTATGCACATGCAGTAGGTAAAGTGAATTCACTTTAATACGATTTTTCTCTGAGTTTATGTAAGACAGCACAGCTCAGAAAGAGGCAAACTTGTCTCACTGTTTCCGAGCTGTACTGTCTGAAAAGGGTGCTAAGGGCCTGATTAGAAGTGTGCCAGTTAATTCCGACCCGTGCGTATACCCCTGTTTACATCCAGTATTTGGACCATGTGTATAACTCTGTTTTCACGAGGGTCACAGTTATGAGTTTGGCTTTATTTAACCCATCGAATAACTATCGGATGTCTTAAATACCTCAACTGTCCTTAAATTTTGGTAAGTCAAGCCTGCTGAAATTTAAAAGGGGCAAATCATACGGTATGTACGGTACTATATGGATTTTGGTGCGTTAAACTCCAAAATCTACATGTTATTCCCCTATAACTCATGATAAGTGTTATTTATCGCACCTGGTAAATAACGTACCTCGTGGTATCGTTGTTTAGCAGGTCTGATAAATAGCACCTAAACTCGTAATCAGGTCCTAAGTTGGAGAAACATCGAGTTAAATGAATTCACTTTACGCACTGCAGGTGTATAAAAAGGGGCGGGCAGCTCTGCGCTGAGCCAGTTATGCCCATCGTGATACGGATCCAGGTATCAAGTCTGCGGACACCTTCGTGCCCACCACCCTCTTCTGTGACAGCATTGACTCACTGAAACATCTAAGCAGTTACTCAAAATGGCCATTGAGGGTCAATCATTTCTGCACCTATGAAACATATGATAACACAGCATCATGAAAATATCAAACTCTAAGGTTTACAGACAACCATCATTAGCGTACTTCATTTCCCCGTATAAGTAGAAATGTCTAGAGTATATTTTTCACAAATCTTATTTTAAACAGTACAAACACAATTTGAATACAGTAAAAAAATAATGGGTAAACGTGCTGATGGTCATCAGCTAACTTCAATATTTTAGCATAACATTGGAACTTCAACATAATTTGCTCCCCACGTTCATTGGTTTTATTGAGCCCTAAATGTAGGTTCTGAAAACCTCATTAAAGCATTTAGGGGCATATTAGCAAGACCCACGTTAAACTATCGCCGTGTTAGCGGCAGGAAACTGCAGCTAAAACGGCGATAATGGGCTTGCTAATATGCGTATGGAATTCCAATAGAAGCCCAGGTTAGATGTCCTGCACATCTAACCTGGGCTTCTATTGGAATTCTATAACGCATATTAGCAAGCCTCATTATCGCCGTTTTAGCGGCAGTTTCCTGCTGCTAAAACGGCGATAATTTTAACGTGGGTCTTGCTAATATGCCCCTTAGTATTTACTATCAGAATACATTTGATAACTAAAGCAATTAATTATCTAGTTAACCTACATCAGATCTGGTTCTTTTTTTACCATTACTAAGGATCTGACATCAACAAAATTATTGCTTGACTGGTTGATTAATTGATTAGGAGCTTTATAAAGTGAGGGGCATATTTATGAGATTGTTACCGCAGCGCAGCAAGTCACCTTGCTGCGCTGCGTCACAGGTAAAGGGCGGGAATTCAACGTATTTAAAAGAATATGGCGCAATCCTGTCCTTGTCCCTGCACTGGTGCCGTTTTGGCTGCCTAACACCAAGGCAGGCCCCCCTGTACTATGGAGAAAGGGTGCCTGTGTTGCATGCAGAATTGCTTTTGTGCAGGAAGGGGCACCTTCCTGCACCAAACTAATCCTGAGAGGAATATTCCTCTATCCATATGTGCTGCAGGATGCAGCACACATAGAAAGAGGAAGTAACAAGGAGAAATAAGGATAGTTATCCTCGTTAAGCCTCCCATGGTAAATCTGGGAATGCATCAAAATCCATGGGAGTTGCTATGGAACACCCATGCAACGCCCATGGAACGCCTCCCCAGGGCAGAGTAACACAACACTGAGATTTGCGCTGTGTTGCATTACTCAAGATTTATGAAGTCACTTAGGGTATACACAAAGTGGCCTTGCGTGGCTTCATAAATCTCATTTTTGCGTTGTGCCGCGCATGCACCATGTTGCATGGTGCAAGTGTGACACAACTGGGCTTAAAAATATGGCCCCAAGTAATTACACAAGAGGGAGACCTGAAGCTAAGCAAACCTCACATACTTCAAAGAGGATTTGACTGATGAAATAAATGAGTCTTTAATTTGTTCCTAAATAGTACATAAGTACTCTCTTTACTTGGTTACAGAGTCTTAGAGCTAAGTAAGAGAAAGCGCAACCTCCAGCTTAGACCTTGTGCATGTTAATAATAATGTTCTTAGTAGAAGTATCCAGATTGCAAATCATTGGCACGAACATAGGGCTGTAGGTTATATTTGAAAAAGAGAGTCGAGCCATTGAAATCATCATGGCAGAAACACAATATATGTGAGATGTCAGTTGGAAGCCAGTGTAATTTAACAAGAAGTGACGAGTCAGGAGCTCATGAAGTGATCTGAAAATGTGGGTGCACCACTACGTTTTTTATCATCTGAAGCTCTTTCTCCAGAGGAGAGGGTTCATGAGATGGTACCTCTTCCAGAAAATTTCTATTGCCCAGGTTAGAAAAAAAAGAACATGGGCTACAGTTTTATAACAGTCCAAAGGGAGCGGGTGAACAAGTAAATTGCAAAGAAGACTGATCCCCCATGCAGCAGAGGAGAGGAGGGGGGAGGGGTAGAGAAGGACGCAGCATGCCAGGCCACCGCCCTACATTGCACACGATCTGCGACCCTCCCTCACATGGAGGCGGCCCTGCCAACTCTCAAGCATGCATGTCGCCTGCAGGATTGCCAAATACAAGTGGTGGATCAGTAGATTAAACAACAAAAGGTGATGGGACGCAGCTTGCAATAAGTCTAACCACTGGCAATCGCTCGGGGTAGCACTCCAACCCATCGTTCTTTTGCTCACCACGCCTCCTCATTTTGGACCAAGCCATATGCAAATCAGTCTTGACCCTGCTCCTCACGGTAACAGTCCAGCCCGAACTGCCAAGCCAGGTCCTCCCTGGACTAGAACACTAGCAACCCAGGATCGTTTTTGCCCTAGTTATGGGCTCATCAGCCAGGCACAACTTGGTTCCAGTGACACAGGGAGCATGTGACCCATGTCTAGGTATACCCATGCCACTTAGGGTGGTACATAAAATGCACAAAAGGTGATAGAAGGCTGCTTGCAATAAGTCTAACCACCGGCAATTGATCGGGTAGTACGGCAACCCATCGTTCTTTTGCTCACAATGCCACCTCAGCAGTTTGGACCCACACTTATGCAAATGGCATCGTGAGCAAAAGAACGATGGGAAGGAGTGCTACCCCGAGTGATTGTATGTGGTTAGACGTATTGCAAGCAGTCTCCCATCACCTTTTGTGTGGATCTGTAGATTATACATGCCGGACATCACGCCCTTCAATGGCCCCTAGGCATTGATAAAAGTAAGCACCAGAGAGGAGTAGATGTCCCAAGGCTGTAGGCCCAATCAGCCAGTCAGACAATGGTGTACTTGCGCATACCTCCTATAGTGGCTGAAGGGGGTACAAATTTATCCCAGAGCATCGCAAAAGACGTAAGCTCTCATCGGGAGATCAGGTGAACCATAGTGTGGATCCCCGCCTCACACCAGGTGCCCAATTGAGCAGTTCTCCCCCAACACGAATACTGTTTTGCACCATATGGGCACCTTTTCATGAAGGTGAGCATCCACCGAGAGGAGTCTATAGACTCGTGCCCATGTCCTAGACATGGCTTGGATTAAGGGATTTACCGTCTCAGTGGCATTGGACATATACAGGGCACGCAGCCTCGTAGGGCTGCCGAGGACACTTTTCTCTACCGCAGCCCACATTGGGGGCTACCGAGCATGAGGATGCATATAGGCCAGTTGCGCCAAGTGCAAGGCCATACAATAGCGCTCAACAGAGGGGAAGATGAGGCCGGTGGAGGATCTATGAACGATATGTTTCCCAAAGGCCAGGTGGGGCCTCATCAACCCCCAGATAAAAGACTTTATACCCCTGTCAACTTGCCACAGGACCTTAGGGGGAGTCAAAAGAGGGAGCATGTCCAGCACATAGGTAAAGCAAAGGAGAGTTACCATCTGCACAGCCTGCATCCATCTCATCAGCGACAGGTTCAGGTGCATCCACTTCTCAAAGTCAAGCCGCATCTGCTCCAAGAGCAGCTCAAATTGTCCGCCACCATATGCTCAAGGTCCATATTGACATAAACTCCCAAATACTTGGGATGGGAGGCCTTCGACTGTAACGGATTGCCAGCAATGACTGCTCGGGTGGTCACCCTCGAGAACAGCAGGGCCCCAACTGGCATTTTATCCAGATATGGCCACAATACCAGCGATGGTCTCTAGCAATGCCGGTATGGAGGAGAAGAGGTCCGAGAGCATGAGCAAAATGTCATCAACATAGAGGTAGAGCGTTAAGGGGCCTCCCAGAGTGGAGAAAATCACTATCCGCTCTGAATGGCGTAGCACCACACCCAGGGGTTCCATGGTGAGATGTAAGAGCATAGGAGATAGCGAGCACCCCTGCTGCATCCCCCTGCATAAAGGAAAGGGATCCAAAACAAATCTGCCACAAGTGACCTACACCGAGGGGGAGCCACAGAGCCGGTGGACCCTGGAGATAAATTCAATGCTAAGACCAAATTTGTGGAGCGCGGCAAACAGGTAGTCCCACTCTATCCAGTCGAAGGCCTTCTCTGTGTCCAATGACAGGGTTAGAGCCTCCCCTGGCAGGTCCTTCGCCAGCCACACGGCAAAAGCCAGTGTGCACATATGGTTCCGGGACGACCGATCCGGGACAAACCCCACTTGTGAAGGGATAACCCATTTGAAGCAGGCTGCCAGAATGCCACTGTGGAGGAGGGATATGGGGTGGTAGCTGTCACAGAGGAGGGATTCCTTCCCAGGCTTGGGAAGGAATGTAATAAGGGCCCTGTTTGAGAAAAGGCCAAGGGAACCCGTCTGGTCAGCCTCCCGGAAAGCATCATAGAGGGAATGCACCACCTCAGCGTTCGTCCAGGGCCTTATGATAGGGGAGATTAGAGATGGGCAGCACTATCTCCTCCTTTGTGATTTCACCCTGGAACAGCTCTCTACTCCTGTTGGTGAGGCTGGGAAGACAGACAGACCCGAAGAAGGGATCGACCTGACCCAGCATTGCCATAGCATCAGGGTCATAGAAGACCCATTAAAAAGAAGTGAATGCATCCACTATTTCCTGTGGGCAGCTAACAATAGCCCCAGATTCAGTCTTAATGACAGGGATGGCCATCCCTGTGTCCTTCTGCCGCAGTAGTGCCACCAGAAGCCTGCCCACCTTCTCACTGTGTTCATAATGTTGGCACTTCCGTTTTTGGAGCGTGTTTTCAGCCTTGGATGTAAAGCGTGTATTGAGCTCCATGCATGCTCTCTCAAGGCTGCGTCTAGTGGCAGCTAAGGGGCGGGCCATGTAAAGGTACATGAGATCTACTATGTCCCCCTCTAGCGTCTGCTGTCATGTCAGCCATTGGTTTTCGAGCAAAGCGGTATCCCTCATCAACTGGCCACTGATAATGAACCTTTTGAGTGCATTTGACCTAGTGGACAGGGGCAAGCTATGGATTATCATAGGATATGCTGGGATTAACCCTGCCCTGGGTTGACCCATTAAAACGCTTGCACTGAGGCACTACAGTGCGGGTGCTTTATAGTGTAAATGGTGATTGCACCAGTGCATTTAACTCCAACATGGGTGTTAGGCAAGGCTGCATACTAGCATCCTTTTTATTCCTTTTTTATATTAACTCCCTTGAGAAGGAGTTAATGTCAAGCGGAAAAAACCTTCCCAGATTTGGATCCTGCGCTGTCCGGGTTTTATTACATGAGGATGACGCAGTTTTAATTGCTCATACAGCCAACGGTCTCCAGCTTTTTTTGGATATTTTTAATGATTTTATGGGGGGACCTAACCTGAAAATCAATCATAAGAAGTCCCAAGAATGCTAACTCCCACTCCTACCACATAGCAGGGATTCCCATAGCTAAAGTAACCAATTTTCATTATCTAAGGATCTTAATATCTTCAGATTTTAGTTTTGGTAACCTTTTGTCCCAGGCAGTAGGTAAACTCGAGGGGGCAATCGACTCCATTTTTAGGCTTTCAAAAAGACTTGGAAATAAACCCATCAGAGAACTTATTTTTCTTTATAAGAACAAGTGCATTTCCCAGAGGATTTATGGGGCTGGCATTTGGGGCTACTCTCTGGCGGGCAACCTTCAAACAATAGAAAATCAATTCCTCTGCAGGTTACTTGCCGTGCCAAGGAACACAACCACTTCTATTACTCATTTGGAAGCCGGATTGGCCTTTTGGAGGATCTAATTCAGGTTGCCCCGTTTTTGTTATGGCTAAAGATTTGGCGCTTGCCCCACACAGCGTTTAATCAAATGATTCTTGCAGACTCTCCTAAATTAGATCATGTGGCCGCAATCACCTGGCTTGCTTATGTCCAAAAGACTTTTATAACTATGGGACTGTCAACGTTTTTTCACAATGCACAAGAAATCAACAAAACCTAGAACAAATTGGTAAAATCCTTTTTCTCTTCCTTTAGATTGCACTCCAGGCTTGTAAAACATCAGTCTAGGACCTCAGTTGTCCGCTATCTAGATCTAAAGCAGACTGAGAATGGGGAATGTTACCTTATCTGGGTTACAAGTTTGGAAAGCAGATTTTATCTTACTCGTTTCAGATTGGATACTTTGCATTTCCTGGTAGCCCACCCTAAGCAGGGTTCGTGGTTTTCTGTTTTTACCTCCCGGTCCTTGTGATTGATGGTTTTACTAAGCAAACCCTGGCCCTTTTTTGTTTTTTTATAGTTTTTACTCCAGACCAAGGACGCTTTTTAGGTCTCGCCTAGGCAGCTCTTGCGCTGCCTCGTTGAGACATGCAGTATACACTATAGCGTGGAAGCTTCGTGGAAGCTCCGCCCACTCTCCACCCATCATTTTCATTGGCTTGTGTCTTAAATGCTGCCTTCCGATTGGTTGTAGGCTTGTTAGTCCCTCCTTATGATGGACATGTCTTCATTTGTGTCCTTCCACGGCTACTGGCCCCTTTACTGCACAGACTACTTTCTTCCCGTGCCTCCCCCCCTACCTCCGATGCCTTCTCACTCCCCCGTCCTATTTCATTGCCAATGCTTGTTTTATTTGTCTCTCCCACCCCCATCTGAGATCTCTGTTTAATTATTTATGATTAATACAGCCCACGCCGAGGCTCGAACCCTGTTCTCCAGCTCCAAAGTCGGCAGCGTTATATGTTGAGCCACCTCCTCCCTTTGATTCTCTGCACCGTTTGTTTCAGTTGGTTTCAGATGCTACATTTGACCGTGTATTTTTAAATGTTATCTGTCTCCACGTGTGTTGTGCTTTTTTTATTTGTCTCTCCCCACCCCCCTCCGAGATTGCTGTTTATTTATTTATGATTAGGTGATACAGCCGACGCTGAGGCTCGAACCCTGCTCTCCAGCTCCAAAGTCGGCAGCTTTATATGTTAAGCCACCTCCTCGCTTCAAGACAAGCCCCTTAAAGGGGTTTATTTTTGTTTCCCTCACCGAGTCACCCTCCCACCATGCACCCACCCTTAACCCCTTCCTCCCTCTCGCTTTCCCTGAGCTCCCCCGTAAGTGCATGGGAAGTGTACAAGCGCTATCACTTTAAATGTAAACAGCCTCAAAGCTCTCTTCCAGAGCCCCTCCATGCCAGCCCTCACAACATCCACGCACGGTACATTAGGGATTTCGCAGGCAGGGGTGGTAACCATTTTATAACTGGTGTCACAGAATGATTCTCGGGAAGTTGGTGCGCATGTGCTGCCTCCATTCTAGTGCCTGCATCGTCATAGCAGCAACAGTCCGAAGAGGTTAGGACCGACTCTTCGCTTCCAGGGCCCCATATTTTCGGAACAAATGACACACGTGAGATAACCAGTGGAACTACTTGATATAAATGAACCCATTTGTGGAGAGGTGTGGTGCAGCGGCCAGGGCAGCTGACTTCGGAGCACAGGGGTCACGGTTCGATCCCCGGCTCCGGCGGCAGCTCAGCACCATGTGACTCTGGGCAATAGCTCACTTAATTTCTACGACGGCCCCCAGCGCCTTGAGACCCGTAAGGGTGAGTAGTTCGCGCTTTACAAATACGGATTCACAGATTCATTCACATTTGTGGTAACTACTTATTTTAAACGCCTTGTTATGCAAACGTTTTATAAAAGCATTCTGCAGATTTGAAACGACTGGGCACATGAATAAAATAGCACAATTGAAGAAATGTAATATCAAAAGTCTGGTAATAAATACAATCACAATTGAAAAAAGTAATTTTAAAGTTCATATAACATTTACAATATCTGATTCGGATTGTCAAAACCAAAGGGCAGTGTCTGCTGCGACCCTCCAATATATTCTACCCATGCGATGTTCAATAAATGCCAGATCGTACACCGAGTTACATGTAAACTGCCCGTTATTATGTGGTTAGACCTCCACAACATGCGTGCTCCCTGATCAGGAGCCGAGCAATCACGTATGCTCCCGTACATTTCTGTTCTCTTCTTGCAATGTATCACTGCACAGAATACAACGTGCCCAGGCAATATATTCAGGTATCATTGCATGGAACGAAGAACACTTCGTTCATATCTGCCATTCTGTATCTCAGCATGGCATAAAAATAATTTCTTGTAACTCGCCGCCTGGAAAACAGAACAGTCTCCGGCTATATATTTTATTCTTTGTGATTGTGTGGAATGAATAACAGCACCCATTTCATTCTGCCCTTAAGCCTGCAGTAAAGAACATCCAAGACAAGTGTCAATGTGTGAAATACATAAAATAATCCTGTTCTAATAGCATGTAATAACTCTCCGGACACATTGCCCTATTACATTGTCCTTCTGTGTAACATCCTAGGTGGCGTCTCTCCTAGGTTACAGTATCCCTGCACAGCATCGCCCTGTCTCAGTGCATAACTATAGACAATAAACATTACTAAAATGAAATTCCTGCAACGTCGGCGTGTACCTGCAGGGAATAAAGAGCACTCATATATTCCTTCGTATAGCACACCCTATTTTAGCTCAGTGCATCACTACACAGGATGAATGGTATCTCAGACGTCTGCACGGGAACAGGATATCATGTGGCAATGATGTTCTTCTGATTAGCTGTTCCGCTGCACGTGGTACAATGCATGCCCGGGCAGTGGTCAGGTGCATCTCGATAGCTGTCCAGGCTGGCTCTGAGATGGTTGGTTCTGTCTTCCATGTGCAGTTAGGTTTGAGATGTGGGTGGCCCCATCAACAGTTTTGGAGATATCTGTAAGGGAGTGAAGGTTTGTCTTTGGCGAGGTGTCTGAATTCGCATCACAAGCACACCCTAGAAGCCCCACCTTGGTGTCAACGGACCCCTTTACTCAACTGTTTGTTAGGTCAAGCCTAGAGGCTATGTCCATGGCCACGGGAATTATGCGATTGTGCAGCCACAGCAATTGTTGCCCAATAAAAGATTTGCCCTATTAGCCACATAGTCCATCATTTGCCGCATCATCTGCTAAAATGGAAAAATAATTAAGTAATACTTTTAAAAAATATGCCGCATTACACAGCATAAATTGCTTTTTCTTACCGCATAATTTACTCAACCTTCATGCATATTTTGGCCCTCCCATGCCGCATAGTTCCAGTGGCCCGGGCTATGTCCTACCACTTGTATAGTGTCTTTATCAAGAGTCCATTCCTGGGAGGTAGGAAGCATTGTACACTTGTGCGGCAGGAAACATGCTGCGTTTGTGCTTGGAAATGAGATGTGAATGAGAGACTGAGTGAGGATCTTTACAAGTGTGTCAAAGTTTGTATGGCTAAGTAGCTGCAGTGACCCCTAAAGAAATGAGAATTGCAAAATGCTGTTTTCTTGGCAGGATGTATTTTCAAATTTTGTTCAAGCATCTAACATCTAGGAAATTATCTGACATTGTGTTATTATGCTAATAAAGTGTTTTCGTCAGTTACAACATACCCCATATATGACACTGTATCAGACCTGCCACCTTAAAAAAAAAAGCATTTGCAATGCAATAGATCTTGCATTTTCAAAACTTTAACCTATTGGTATTGTAAATGAAAATGCCTTTTATTATTGCATGTTTTTTAAACGCATAAATAAAAGGCAATGTCATTTACAATGCCAATAGCTCAAAATCTTGCAAATGCCAGACCTATTGCATTGCAATCAGCATTATTTCACTCAGCGCCACACACACCCACGCCACACAATTCAATTCTACACATTTCCATTCCACACCACGTTTTTCAAATCAACAACACAAATACACAACACACCACATACATCCAATCCACACCACAGAATTCCGCATCATGCCACATAATTCAACAGCACACTGCATAATTACACTCCAAAAAATACCACTCCACCACACAAAATCACATTCCCCATAATTACACTGTGACACACAATCCCACTCCACATAATTACAGTACACTCAATACCACATAATTACTATCCACATATATCCATTACACACCATGCCACAAATTTCCACTACACAAATCCACAACACAATATTCCATCACACACCATTCCACAGCTAACAATTCCAAGGCACATAAATCCACTCCACACCACATAGATACGCTCCAATCCAAAACACATGGGTAAAAGACATTCTCATTTACAACGCCAATACCTCTAACTCTCACAAATGCGAGACCAATTTGCATTGCAAATGCTTGTTTATGTTCATTATTGTGCTTTTGTTCTAGCTCCTTTCTGTCTGTTTGCTTCGCCTGCAACTGCTAGAGTCAGAATTTTGCTGTGCCTCAGTATTAGACTAAGTTCGTCAAGCACTCAAAATTAGGAAGACTGCGACCTCTATTAATGATTAATGCTGTGTTATCTTATTTCTTTTTAATTAGTTTATTTATTCAGCATTGCTGATGGGATATTGCTAATGGTACTGTCAATGGTATGAGATTCCACTGTAATGATTTGTTTCATTTATTTTAACAACTTGTATGTATGATATTTATTCTTTCATGGCCTTGTGCCGAATAAAGTTTTTTTTTATTGAATTGAATTGAATGCCTTTGACTCCACCCACAGGGTTTGGGCCGAAGCCACCGACCTTTTGTTATGCTCAAGATAGGTGAGTACAAGAGTCTGAGCCATTCCTTGCCCCTGGGCTGATTAAAACAAGAGACGTTGAGGCACCATGGCTTGCATATTGGCTTTGCAATGCCCAGATCCACCGACAGTTGGTCAGGGAAATGGCCTGAGAGTGCACCTCCCGAATGGTCGCCTCATGCACAACGGGGAGGACGGGCTGAGAAACCAGGAAGAAATCCAGCCTTGATCGGGCCCCATGCACGGGGAAAAGAAAGGTGTACATCTTGTCCATAGGATGAAAGTGGCGCCATATGTACAGGAGCCCATGTTCCGCCTGAAGGTCGCCCAGAAGGGCTCGATCTGCATTATTAGACGCATCGATGCGGTCCAAGATGGCGTCCCACACTAGATTCCAGTCGCCCCCTAAGAGTAGTTGGGCGGTATCAAGCTCAGTCAGCATACGGTTAAGCGGCAGCAAAAACAAGCATTTAGGCCTTGGTCGTGTAAATGACGCCCACACAGAGCACCCTGTCACAGACATGCAGCTTGACAAACGCATACCAACCCTCCGGGTCTATACAGGACTTTGGCACAGTATGCGGGAGGGTCTTGTGGAGCAGGATAGCCATGCCACAATTCAGAGGCACCCCCTGCCCGGCAGCTACTATGGATCATGTTACCCACTGAATCCCAGTGGGTAACACTCGAAAGGAGCGTCTCCTGGAGCAAGTCTACATTGACATGTTCAGCATTAAGGTAGGCAAGTACCTTTTTGCCTTTAATATAGTGTGTAAGGCCACTCACACTCCAAGAGATAACATCAAAGGCGCCCGGCTTGGACATCCTACATTACTATGGCAAAGGGGTGGCAGATTTCATTTTTATCGATGAATGATCGATTTTCATATTAAGAAGCATATAAAGAATGACATGTTAGAGAAGACAAACAATGAGACAGTATTTGGGAAACGAGCTGCTCCCCTCCTCTGAATAAATCATGCACTGCAGTTTGAAGTAAGGATTAGTTTAAGATGCAAGTAAAGAACACTAAACCTTGTCATGGAAAATGTTAAATTATCAATGAAAACCAACATTGCAAAATCAGCTAATGCCAAACATGTAACCCTGATACTATTTTTTAACCTTTAGAAGGCAAATACGTCCCATACTTGGATAGTCTGGTCCTCTATAAGAAGCAGACTTTGTCAAAATTATAGTTATGAGAAAGTTAATACGACGGACTAAAATCCACTCTGTCTTGGAGAGAAGTGTCTTCAGCAAGAGCCAATCCTGTGACACTACTGGATGATATAACGGTGGGTCCAAATAGCCCATTTTAGCAGGCTTTTATAACTAGCACTCTAGCCTACTGTAGATTAAGTGGATGCAAGTTATCATCAAAATAAACAGAATTGCTATGGCAATAACTGAAATCGAAATGAAAAGAGGAAAAAATGGCAACACATTTGATGGTATTCGACACAATCTGGGTTGGAAATCTCTGCCCAAGTTTATAGGTCTAAATTAAACCCAATCTGCGTCAAAGTGCTATATGTGAAGACTGTTAAAATGGCCTGCACATACCTCACAAATATAAGATGTTTTCCTAAAATCTATTTACTGTGCGATGTCTTTGTTTTTCACTCTGTGGTCAGAGCTTAGATAAGAAGCTACCAAGAATACCAGCTGACCGCCAGCCGTGTGTCTACAGTGCAGTATGGTCAGGGACTACCGCCAATCCCCCTCCCTGTCCTGCGCATTACCACCGTTAAACAATTAAAGCAATTGGACATGAGAGGAGTTTTCTTTGGAAGGCGGGGGGTCTCGCGACCCCCCGGCCGTATTTATTAAAACATGAAAACAAATTAAAATTTGAAATAAACAATATTTACACCAGCATTTTTATGCAGAAAATTAGACATTAGGTACAATCAATGTAGACAGGTATCAATGGCTAACCTTAACAAATGTCTAATACAGCGTGTTTCCTAACCGAATCTAACATCCTTATTACTTTTCTGCATATCCTAGTTTTGGGCCTACGGCAAGGTCGCTAACCGGTTGTCCAAATCCTTATTAACCAGCTACGCCCTCACGTATGAGTGCGCATGCGCAGAGGGCCCGTTTACCGAGAGGGTACTTCCCCCCTCCCGGTTACCCCGTACGCTCCATGAACTCCATTACCCAAAGGGGGGGCCTTGCACTCTGCGCCGTTTAATGACGTCATCGTGCACGTGCGGGGTGGCTAACCAGCCCAGAGAAAGCGTGACTCCCCCTCCCCCGCACCCATCCAACCAAGCGGATGTACCGCCCCTGGAGTTCTGGGAGAGACCACTTGCCCCTTCCCCTGGGCGACCCCATTCCAGAATGGTGACGCCCCTAAGGACCTTAAATTGACTGCTCACCGATCATGACCTTACCGCCACAGGCCAGCATAGTTGACCGACTATCTGGCCCCCCTATCCTCCTCTTCCGAAAGGTCATGTCTACTTAGAACCTCCCAGCCCTGCCAAAATGTTCTCCAGAAAAAGTTGGTTACCTGCCCCAGTCAGATGGACCCCGTCTTGCAAGAAGAACTGTTCCCCCAGATACACCCATGTGGTATATTCTGTAGTTGAGGTGACCGAAATAATTTCTCTATCTTGTTGTTGATCCTCTTTATCGAGTGATTCAACGCCCTGACCGAGTCCCCCCCCTCCATTTGAGCCTGGGAATCATCTGAGACCACACTATGGTGCAGCCTTGGCATGTTTTAGCTAGCCAGTTTACTTCTGATATTATCTCCTCCATCAGGACCCTCCTGCCCAATTTCACCAGATCGTTGCCCCCAAGTGTAGGATAACTACTGCAGGCGGCGGGGTGTGTCTATTGAGCAACTCCGTAAAGAACCCCTAAACTGACTGAGGCATAGGCCCCCCTACCATGAAAGGAAACTTCGAAACCTCCTTGTTCCGCCCTCTGTCTATAGCTACCTGAAAAGAAAACAGATTTAACGCGCTTTACAAATGAGTGACCAACCACCCATACCACTTTCGTCTCCTTCTTCCGTTCCTGTGACCGCCGAGCTGAAGGTACTTGCTGTCGGTGACCCGGCAACAGTTTCCGCCCTGCGTGACAGGCTCGAGAAACTGAAATAGAAGCAAACAACAAGACAGGCGTCAGCGTAACTTACTTGTCACCTCAGAGCATGTTCATCCGCACATAACGTTTGTAACAGTTGGAAGACCATCTCCCAATCCTTCTACGCTGCTCGCATGCAATCCTCTAGCAGTCGCCTCGGTGGCCGCACCTATCCTAAAGGAATGCGTCCCAAAATCCTTTGGATTGAAACCGGCCCTGTCCATTGCCATTGACAGTACTCGTTGGAATTGGAACCTGGTCAGTGGGGTACCGTCTGCATGCATTAACAATGCTCCCTCCTTCGCGCCCGCTCGCTGTTTGATAAAGGCTTCTACGTGGAACACTGGGCAGCAAGGATTACCCCGTGCCCGATGGAGTACCAGCCCGTTCCCCCGGGCCTCCTGGTCAGTTTTTGATTTACGTATGGTAATCAACAGCACCTCACCCAATATTTTTGTGTGTTCCAGTCGAATACCCCCCAGCATGTCCTGCTTGCTGCTAGCCACCAGTTCCCCTATCCGGAAAGCCCCATAAAAGGACAAAGTAAAGGCGGCTCTGAACAAGAGTACTTCCCCATCCGAACTGCAGGTGTCAGACAAGGCATTCAATAATGATGCCAGCCGGTCTAAACCTATCGGTTGCCTGGAATCTGCGGTGGTTGCTTGCAGGCGCCGCCACCCCGCTAGTGCCTTCCGCACGACGAAACTATTCGTGGGATCTCTGGCCCCCTGAGTTGCGTCATGAAAGACACGGCCGCCCTGTGTCTGCTAGCTGTCGCCGCTGAGCGCCCCTCCTTATGTAATGCATCTAGGTACTTAGCGAAACTCTCCTCATGCTCCCATTTCTCTGCCCAGTCCCGTCCCAAAAAGGAGCAATAAGACAAAAACGCCCTTTCGTAAGCTGTCCTGGTCCTGGGCGCTAGGCTAGCTGCCACGAGGTTCTGTAGCTGGGGGCACCAATTTGCCAGAGTGTTGCTGGGAAGTGTGCAGGCTTCGCCTCTGCAGATGGTAGGTGTTCCCTGAATACCTGCATCTTGAAGCGAGAGAGTGCATCGGCTGCATTATTCAACACCCCTGGGACATGTTTGGCCCTAAACTGTACATTGAGTTTCATGCAAACCAACACAATCTCCTTAAGTAGGCGGAGTATAAACTTACATCGTGCCGCCTGCTGGTTGATACATTCGACTACCGTCATGTTATCTGACCAGAAGATTACAGATCGATTACACAACTGATCAGGCCAAACTGTTAATGCAACCCATATTGGAAATAGCTCCAAGAAACCGATATTAGCTGTCAGGCCGCTCGCATCCCACCAAACCGGCCACCGTTGGGCCACCCACTTGTTTCCCAGTATGGCACCAAAACCCACACTGCCTGCAGCATCCGTCCATAGACCTAACTCTGCAGACGTAGTAGGGGGACCGCACCACACCACTCTGCCATTGAAGCCCTCCAGAAATGCGATCCAAATGCGCATGTCCTGGCGGACCTCTGCCAGCAATCTAGTGTGATGGTGTTTCTCTCGCAGGCCCGTCATGGCCTGCGAGATTGAGCGGGAGAAGGGGCGTGCCATGGGTATGACTCTTAATGCGAAATTCAGCTGTCCCACAATCTGTTGTAGCTGCTGGAGCGTCACTCTATCTTTGACCAAACCTTGCTGGAGAGCTGCTCTAAATTTCGTGATTTTGTCTTTTGGCAACCTGAAACAGCCCTCCACTGAGTCCAATTCTATGCCCAAGAATTCCAATGTGGTTGCCGGGCCCACCGTCTTTCCGGGTGCCAGCGGGACCCCAAAAGCCCGCATGAGCACGCAAAATTCCTGCAATGCCCACCCACACTCCTGTGAGCCCGCCGACCCCAGAAAGAGAAAATCATCCAGGTAATGCATGACATGGCGGTGCCCTGACGTTTGCCTAAAAGCCCATTCCAAAAGGAACTAAATTTCTCAAAGTAGGCGCATGAAACCGAACAACCCATGGGCATGCACATATCCATATAGAATTTGTTCTGAAAAGAGAAACCTAGCAGATGCTGATCTAGGGGATGCACTGGTAGTAGCCGAAAAGCCGATTCTATGTCCGACTTGGCCATCAAGGCTCCCGGTCCGAGAGCCCTCAACATCTCCACCGCTTGGTCAAAAGACGCATACTTAACACTACAAATGTCTTCATTTATGGCGTCGTTTAATGATGCGCCCCTGGGTGCAGATAGGTTATGAATGAGCCTGTACTCGCCCTCCTCCTTTTTGGGGACCACGCCGAGGGCGAGCAAACAAAATTCGGTACAGGGATGTCATTAAACGGCCCCGCTATCCTGCCCAGGCGCAGCTCTTTAGCTATTTTTGACGCCACCACATCTGGGTTGTGCTTAACTGAAAGTTGATTCCTACATTCAGGCGTTCCGGTATATCCCACCGCTGGGATCCTAAAGCCCTGACAAAATCCTTCCTGTAACATCGCCGCCGAGGCATGGTCGGAGTACCTGTTCAGCCAAGGAGTCATAGCCAGAATGTCAATGGGGGAATGAGCTACCAAACGGCCTCCTCCCCTACTCCTGCTTTTTCTTCCCCTGGTTCCCGAGGCATTACCTTTATTGCGGCAGACTGTTTCTGGGTGGGAAGGATGGTTACAAATGGAACATGCGTGCCTGAACTTGCAAGTGCCCTGTGTCCTGGTGCATGTACGCTTGTTAAAATCCCAGCACACCTTTTCGCCCACCATTGCTCCCGTCTTAGTGGCTGTGCCACCCCCCTGAGGTGACCGAAAGGGCTGCTGGTGATTGGAGTGGTAGCTTTTGCTCCAGCTTGGCCCCGCACCCCCTGCCGTAAACTGGACATACCATGAAATTGAGTCCACTCTATCCCATGATAATGCGTGGTCAAACTCCTTAGCCTTCCTGAAAGTAGTGTCGTACTCCTTCCACCCGTCCCCTCCATATCTCTCGCTGAAAGTTGTGATCCTACTCTGGTAACAAGCCATTTCGGCCTGCAAATTCGGGAAGCGCTCGGCTGTAATTGCCATAAACACAGAAAAGGCTCTAATCCAGTTGATCAATGTCTCCTCCACCCTGAATCTCGCCATTTCACCCCGCCATTCACTAGGCAACATCCAGTCTTTCTGTTTCCTAGCATACTCCATTTCCCTGTTATCAACTAGCAAGGAAAACATATTGACATATTTTCCCGCCCAGATCAAATCCTTCACTTCTTGTGTCACATGTTGAGCCAGATTTTCCCTCCTGGAGGGTATTGTCCCTTCCCCCAGCACCGGTAATGCCACCTCCTTACCACTTTCTGCGGGTCGCGTTGGTTCACCAATCTTGTCCCTTCCAGCGTCGCTGCCCGAACCTGTTGCTTGTGGAGTAACGGGCGCACTTGGCCCCCCCGCCACCCTGTGCAATCATGATCTTTGCCACCATTTTCTGAGCCTCCGCTGAGGGGTCCTCTCCCACCTCCCTGGCACCCACTGAAGGAGGTAACATCCCACCTATCCCTAGCCAAGGTAGTACAGCCGCTATCTGCGCTGCCAGCTCTGGCGGTACCCGACCAACCACTGGGGGTGCTGTAACTGGCATTGGGGATCCCGAGCCGGGTACCGGAATCGGCGCGGGTACCACCGGGACTACCGCGGGGACCACCTGAGGCACTATGCTTGGTACTGGCGCCGGAGAGGCCGGAGCCGGTGTCACCGGTAGATTTGTCGGGATTATGGGAGGCGGGCACAGGAGCTACAGGCGGACCGAGCCCTTCCTCAGGGACCACCCCAGAAGGCCCCCCTCCTCGTGTGGCTTGGGGACCCGACCGCTACCCTTCTTGGCCCTGACCCGCTTGGGCAACGCATCCAAATCCCCCTTGGCTGCGGGGGCACAATGATTCGCTTGGGTCTCCCGGATGGCCCAACCTGTTCGTCGAACCTTTGCCTGAGCTCTGCCACGCTCTTGCCTATCTGGTCAACCTTCCCCCATCTCCTGTCCATAGCTGTCATCTTGCGCATCATGCCCTCCAGCATATGCTCCATGCGGGAGCGCCTAGCCCCACGACCACTAGCCATCCCATGCAACAGGTATACCACCTGCACTTACCCCTACACTGAAAGCCCTGCTGTGTCTCAGTGCCCACTAGCGCCTATCTGGTGTTTACCTGCTCCGAGTTGGAGGCACACAGACTGGCCGTAAGCACCACGCAACTGTGACCACCACACACCAGCTAACCTGGGTGTTGGGCGAGCGCACTCTAGCCCGGCGGCCCAACAGAAGCAGTGAAATGCAGGCCTGCCTGTGTCCCCGAATCGCGTCGTCCCCCGCGCGCCTCTCCTTTGGCTTAGTCGCGCTACCGAGATCCTAGGGTAAAAATTAGTTAGGGTATAGCACTGCCAACACTTTCAAACAAGGCCCTTATTTTGTGTGCAGCCGGTCCAACCACACCCCCGTTAAATACCTTGCACTCCCAAAACAGTGCCACCACCCCTCACATCTCCTGAACAAATTATTATTATTTTTTATTTATTTTTTTTTAATTCGAAACACCGAAGTTATGGCCCTTGAACCCTTGTCAAAAAATCCCCACAATCCAGCTACAAATTTGCGAAATATTGCTCCCTGCAATTATTCTTTAAAAATGCCTATCAGCCCCTGTGGTCTCCCATCCATGTGCTGCCCCTGCCTTCCCTGCTTCGCCCCCTGTTACCGACTGTGTCTTTTCAGATATAAGCAGACTCTGTGCGAGCGGGTCAGCAGGGAGCACGATCCGCTCCTCGATGCTCGCCTAGCCGACGGACCACCTCCTCTCCCTGCAATCTGCCAGTATTCTCCTGCCCCACAGCGGCGCTCCGCGACCACGCACGCCTCTGCCGTTTCTCTCGCGATGCGATCCCCCTCACTGCTGCCTGTAGAGGGGAAACAATAAAGATTAATCAGCGCCTTTGCGAGGCGCGGTGCAAGCCTGGGGAGTGCGGGAACAAGAGGGCGCCTCCCGCGCTCCCCCGGCCTTTTAACCCCTCTGGAGCAGACCAGTTCCAACTGGTCCGCCCCCTCTGGCTCCACTCCTTTGCCCCGGAAGCAATTAAATTGCTTCCGGGTCAAAGCAGGAGCCAGCACCAATCGGCGGTGGGGCGCGCCCGCCGCGTCATCAAGACGCGGCGGAGCGGCACGCCCCACCACCGAGAGTGCAGGGGGGAGGAGGGGGGCCGGCGCCCCGCCATACGTGCGGGGGGGCCGAGCGGCACCCCCTTTCCTTTTTCCACCCAGACCTTCCTTCTCCCTGGAAGCTTAAAGATTCACCGTGTCTGTTACAACTGTGAATTCAGTTTAAATACTTTCCCAGACTCTGGAGGCCATTCCCAAAGTAGCTTTACACGTGAGTAAATCTGTAAGTGTAAGGTTACTCATGCACTTTGTAGTAGCTTTACTACTATAGCCGAATCATCATTTCCGAGTGCAAAGTTGCTTACTACAAGTGGAGACTTACAAGTTCCCACCCCCAGAAAGGACGGGGTGGAGGCCAATAAAAACATCACATTCAACATTAAATTTGCTATTAGTAGTGACTTCATGACCAGATTTTATGTTCCCCACACTTGGTAGATGTTTCCACAGAGGTGGACTGGGGGACAGGAATCTCCCTATGGTAAAGTATAGGAACATTTGTAAAAGTTTAATTAAAGTTTGAAAAAAGTGTTTAAAATAGTTTAGTGTTAAATGTTAATGTAAAGTATATTTATTTATATACTTTAAAAACAGAATAATTAAAAAAAATGTTACAGCGCTATTCACTAAGTTTCAAATTAAATATTTAATAAATTTAAGTAGAATAAATTCAATTAGAAATATTCGTAAAGATTTAGTAAAACGACTGAATTAAATTGTTTATATTTAATTATTATATTTTAACAGTTATGTAAATTATTAATAGTAACTAATTTATCTTTTTTATAAAAATTAAAGTTACACTTTATAAAAATTTAAAATAGGCTATTAAAATATTTTATACTAAATAATATTTATTTCTAATTTATATTTAATTGTTTTATTAAATTATTGTTTATTGCCATTTACAACAAAGTACAATTAATACGCTCCCATCAATGGGGAGAAATTAGCACGCTCATGAAAGATACCCCAATACCATAATTCTCCTCAAGTTAAGATCATCATCAACTAATACATAATAAATAATTCCCTTTTTGCCCCTCCGCCCAACGTTCTCTTCTGGAACATTCAGTGAGGAAAGTTACATCATCACAGGTTAAAAAAAAGGCATGAAAACATGTGACAGAATTGCAGCATTATACAGCAGATAGTGAGACAGCTCCCAAATCTCTAAATTAGTACTGTGAGAACGCTAGTAAGTAAATAGTGAGGGTTTGTACACTAAGAGGCAGGAACGTAGAGGTACTCCCTCAGATAGGCACTCAATCAGGGAACTCTATATTGCTTCAAGGTTTTTATAGGTGTCAGACAGAACATTCAACAGTCTCTCCACTCACTGGATGTTCCAAAGTCTCAAGTGCCATACTGACATTGGTGGAGGCCGGCAGGCCTTCAATGTCGGCTTGGCAGCTGCTAAGCAGATCCACATAACCAGGCAGTCTTTTACTGATTGGTACTTGAATGCATTAGATCACAGACCCAAAAGTACAAAATCAAGTGTAGCTGAGATCGGGTAGCCCAGTATCAATTTAATCTGGGTTAGGATTTCATTCCAAAATGGATGAATGATAGGGCCAACCCATCATATGTTTGAAATCACCCAGCAACTGACACCCCCTCCAACAAAGGGTGCCCAAGAATTTCCACAAATGAGTAGAGTAGAGATACCAATCAAATATTACTTTATAAAGAGCTTCCCTACCAGCCAGAGTGTGAAAATTGTAGAACGGACCATTGCATCCCAAAATTTTAGTCCCAATCAAAATGTTTTGAAGGCGGGGATAGGAACTGGGTATGATGTCAGCAAGAGATTATATAAAAATATGATCCACGCCCTAGATTCTTCCGCCATCTGAACAAACATCTAGTTAGGGATGGGATCTCTAGAGGCAGCTTGATTCACAGATAGGTGGAGGACCCAATGCCGCAATTGCGTGTGTCTAAAGTGCTCTTCTTGTCTAGGTGGATTTTCCTCTTGCATGCCTCGAAAGAGATTATCTCCTTATTGTGGAACATATCTGTGATAGTGAGACAACCCTCCTTCTGCCAGTTACCAAAGGGGCCTGGTTGTAATGCAGGTGTAAAGGCTTGATTAAAGTGAATGGGGATATGTTGAGAGGGAAATGGCGTTCATTCTATTTTGTCGGTGACAACATCCCAAACAGTAAGAGTAGTTTTTTGTGTGTGTGCTTAAGTAGGCATTTGGAGGCTGATTGAGTTTTGGCTTCCAGATCAGGTCCCAGATATAGCCTCCGATCACCACCCTATCACTATGCGGCTAATGTTTCTCAATTTCTCGTAGGGACCAGTCTGCTATACTCCTTAACTGTGCTGCTCTGTAACATGTCATGAAATCCAGTAATGTGAGACCACCCATTAGTTTAGATAGACGCATATGTTTGTGGAATAGTCCAGCTCATTGTCTCTACCAAATAAAAGGAATGATCAATTATTTAATAGATATAAAGAATTCCATCCACAACATAATTGGGAGAGCCTGAAAGAGGTACAATACTCATGTAAGCCAGATCATTTTGATGGAATTGATCCTGCCTAGCCAGGACAAATAGAGTGGTGTCCATCTATACTAGTCTTCATGCAGTGTCTGCAAGGAGGGGTGGGAAACTGGCTTTATAGACGATTTCTATCTTGGGAACTAATCTAACACCCAGATACGTGACATCCATGTCAGTCCAATGAAATGGGGTGTTCCCTGCGAGCTCGGCAACCTCCCTCTGAAGTAGAATGAGGCTGAAAACTCACGACTTGGCCAAGTTGACCTTGAATCCAGATACACTGCAGAAGCGAGTGAGTTGTGTTAACTCAGGGAGAGACGTGGATGGCTTTGTGAAATATCACAGGATATTGTCAGCAAATAAAGATGCTTTGAGCTCCAATCTTGCAAAGAGTGCGCCCTCCACCACGTTATCTACCCTAATTTGTGCTGCGAAAGGCTCTGCGCTGAGAGCAAAGAGCTGGGGAGAAAGTGGACAACCTTGTCTCGCTCCTCTCCCCAGAAGGAAGTCTTTCAATTTTTGATCAATAACTTAGATATAGGAGATGGGGTTATGGTAGTTAGCCAGAACCATAGCAATACATTTGGGCCTGAATCCGAATTTCCTGATGATTTGAGTAAGGAAGTTCATTCCTCCCAGTCAAAGGCCTTTTCGGCATCTGGTTCCACAAGAGCGAGCCGTAACATTTTTATATAGACTATTTCCACCAAGTGGACAATTCTAAAAATGTTATCATGGTTCTGGCTTCCCATACCGAACCTCGATTGATCCGGGTGTATCAGTCTGGGCACCAAGTCATCATATCTTTGTGCCAAGAATTTAGAACACTTTTTGACATCTATATTTAGGAGGGCTATTAGCCTGTACAAGGCACAGAGCCCCAGATGCATCTCAGCTTTAGGAATTTGATGAGGGCCTCAGACATTTTTCGGGATACTCCGTTATCTGGGTGTTATTATTAAATAGAGCTGTGAGATGTGTAGCCAGTACCATCACATAAGCGTTATTAAAATTACTCACAGAGTCATCTGTATCCGGGGCCTTCCTCATTTTAATCTCTCTAATTGCGGATTTCATCTCTTTGTCTGTAATTCATGCCTCTGGCACATCCCGTTGGTCATCTGAGAGTTGTGGAAGGACCACCTCATTCAGAAATTGAATTTGATTTTCACAGACTAGGGCATCCTTTGTGTTTAGGGAGCGGTAGAATGAGCAAACTGCTTCAAATTTGTTAGTATTCGAAAAAGATATCTGACAGGGGGAGACTTTTATGTCTCCAATAAATTCTCCTTCCCTTTTCTGTCAGAGATGTCAGGGCAAATATCTCCCCAGTTTATTCCCCTTATCACATGTGGTTTGTTTAAGATGTAGGATGGTCAGCTTCACCCTATTAGTCATAATTACATTTGATTTACCTTCATTGGATGTTAGTTTTTTAGTAAGAGCCCAGTAAGCTGAGCATTGTGCGCTGACTCTGCTATTTGTAGTTCTATCTCCAAGAGTTTCTTCTCCCTATTTTTGTTTTTAGTCAAGAAGGTCATAAACCCTATATATTAATAACTGCTTTAAAAGCGTCCCAGTTAACCAAAGGGTTAGTCTCCTGGGGCTTATTTAGTTCAAAGAGCTATTGGATATGATTGTGTAACTCATCACATAGGACTCGCGTAAAAGAGAAGTCTGAAAAAAACATCTTTTAGTGAAGTGGGTAGGAGAACCTCATGAGAACACTGTTTTGACTGGAACATGGTCAGATATGCTTATGCTGAGGATTTTTGCTCTGGTCATTAAGGCCATTAACGTTGCTCTCAAAGATGTAATATATTATGGAGTAGCTCTGGTGGAAGTTGGAGAAAACCGTTTAGTCAATTGTGGAGGCGTGTTGAGTCCTCCAAGTGTCTCTTAGGCCTAGTTTACTGATAGTGATCCTGGGAAGAGTCCCATTGAGGCTTAGGCACATTGAGATCTGTCATTTGACCGATCCCAAGCCATGTTGAAATCACCTGTTGAAATAATATCTCCAACTGCAAAATCACCCAGAATTTGTACAAAAGATCTGCTCTTGGCCCATATTCAGGTGTACAGGGCAGGTACTGTGAGCAGTGACCCCTTCAAGTTGCCCATGGCCAAAACATATCTCCCCTCACTTGCTGATATGCAAACAGTAGGTTGAAAACCCAGGGATTTCTTAGAAACAACTTACCCCACTGTGCTTTGTTTGGCTGAAGATTTAAGGGAATATTTTATGTCTCAGCTGGTGTTCGTTTTGTCTTCTCAAGTGGACCTCTGGTAGTGCTAAAATATTTGGTCTCCCTTCCCAGAGATAGCGCCATAGCTTGGTCCTTTTGTGGGTGAATTGAACCCTCAAGTGTTTAGCGATATTAACTTAAATAGCATAACTATTTAAATATGTTTAATTGTAACTCTGACTGCCCCAGGAGATGTCCTCTTGTCATGCGCATCAGTGAGGGGCAACAGTGATACTCCACACTCCCCAGACCATTATAGCAGTGGGCAACGTTATTGTGGACAGGGATGTTGCTTCCAAAGACTTATCTGTGAACAATCCCCAGTGAGAAGTAAAAAAGGAACATGAATAAATACTAAAAACTAAAAACACGATTACATACATAGAACTTCTGAGATACCATTTACAAATAAGGTGGTGGTTTCAAGCGCTCCTAGGGAAGTGTCCTTATAGCTGAGGAGTAAAGAGGAACTTTCAACTAAGCTTATCTTAGGTGTAACCAGCTTGCTTAAAAATAACGCATGGGTAAATGAAAATATACTTGACATATAGAGGTTCCTGATGTCATCTGAGAGTAAAGGGAAACGCCCCCAGTCAATTGAATGGGGGCTCCGGTAAGACAAGGTAAAATTTGTGGTGATGTTCAGCACTTTCAATGTCAGATGTCTCCTCTCCAATGTCCTGTACCAGGCCTCAGTGTCTTCCATGGTTATCCGCACTCCTAGTAGTTTGGCTGCTTTTGAAGTTTCCGTGAAATGGGGGGATTTTTGTTTGAAGATAAAAGCTAGCCTGAACAGGTATGTCCAGAAATAGCAAATGCTTTCTGCTCAAAAGGTTTCGGTTATGAGTCCAAACTGTTGGCAGTGCATAAGAGCTGCTGGTTCTGTGTCTTGAAGGAAATAGACTACATTTTCAAGGCTGCAGCCAAAAAGGCCTCTTTCACATTGTAGCTATGTAGTTTAGCTAGGATGTCCCTCGGTCTCCTTGGTTTTGTGAAGGATAGGGGGATGGCCCTGTGCACTCGGTCAATTTTAACTTCAGGGTGGTCATCCCCCAAGATGGAGGTAAATAGGCTTGTTACAAATGCTTCCAGATTAGTCCCCTCAACACCTTTCTCTAGGTCTCGGATGTGGAAATTATGCCTTCTGGCAATATTTCAAGATCTTTGCATTTGAGGAACTTGTCAACTAGTTTTTCCTTGGTGTTCAGTCCTGTTTTCCAGCATCTTGATTTAACTCTTGTGTCAAGGAGTCTTGTTTGCACTGAATCCACATCTTGTCGGAGTGCATCTAATTTGTAGTTGTTTTCAGATTTAAGTTTACTTAGGGAATATGTTTGTCAGCTCTCAGGTCTTTCCTCAGTTCTTTCTTAAATTGTTGGAGACTTGCCAAGATGTCCTCCTCTGTGATAGGCAAGTTCTCTTTGGGGTGTGTCCCCCTCTGTGGGGTTGCAGATATATTTCCAGGTCCTGGGCATGGCAGTCATAAAGTCCTTCCACTTCACAGGCCAGAGGGATCCATGGCAGCACCAGCTTCTTGTATATCGCAGGACATCCAACATGAAGGCCCCATTAGGCAGAGCCTCCTTATTGGCTTAACCCATAAATGCAAGCACACTATCCCACAGCACTGCTAACTCTATATCCTCAGGTGAGGAATAAGTTCTGGGCATTGTTCCTTGCTCCCCACCTTCTGATCGACACTGTTGGAGGAAGAGGGCCCCCACTCCAGTGGCTCAAGGGGCTCAACTGCATGCCCTTTTCTGCCCGGCTGGGTAACTGTTGCTGCAGGGAGGTATAAAGCTGATATACTTGTTTCTTTCATTCCAGATATCCAGATGCCTCAGGCCACATCTAGACTCCTCCATGTCACTCACCCTGCATGCTTCCTCCAGACATATCTTTGCTCAATCCTCCATGTTCTGTCTTGCCATGCCACTGCCCAGTGACAGTGGGCCTCCTGCCCTATGCTGTTCTTCTCTTGCTGGTCTACTCATTTGTTCCTCAGTGGCCGCCATATGTGGGCTGCCATATTTGGAAGGTTAAGGTCCGTGTGCCGAGGTCTTCAGGGCACCACTATGCCTTGTTTACAGTCTTACTTTGCAGCACTATACAAAACTGCCAACCTGCTCAATGCTGGAATTGATCCGGAGACGGGTGAAACAACCCCCCCCCCATTGTGAGGGTATAAACCTTTCTGGTGCCTGCCAGCAGCTGCATCAGCTTCTTGGCCACTGATCTTGGTTGTACTTATACAGCTATAAGCTTGAAGAATGCCCTCTGTCCCCTCGGTGGTGCACCAAATATATTCTGTGCATCCTCCGGAACTTGGTGGTGTCAGTATAGATAATTGATGGTGTCCCTTACCTCTGCAGATAAATTTAGGCCCAGGTGGCGCCACAGTCCATGACAATGTGGCCTTAACATGAAGCTACAGCCTCTATATTTAATTTCTTAACATTAAAATACCTCTATACATATTTTCAAAACATCTAAGTTAATTAATGTATTTTAACATTATTTTTTATGAAATTAATTTTAAGTCCATAGCTCCATGATTTTCAAGGGGAAGGTGTTGCACTACCTGTGAGTGTCCATGGGTTGTGCTGGACTTACTCCAGGTCTGTTACCAAAACGGGTAAACCCAAAATACGTCACTGGGACCTGGGTATGAGACAGTACAATACAAGATTGGTCCCAGTAGAAAATTATTCAACAACAACACAACATAAATAGAATGAAAAACATAATAGAACAAACACGTTGTATGCTTAGATGTCCAATGTTATTTAATCACACTGAACACTACATTCGCTTTTGTATATATGATTGTATCAAAACAATGCCAGACGCAAGTGCCCCAAAAGGGGGAGAAGAACACGGAGGAGGTGATGGTGATTTGAGTGAGGATAAGAGGGTATATAGAAAAGATATCATGCACATCACATGATTCTTTACATGAGAAAACGGCTCATCCTTAAGCCACATAAATCAAAACAACATCCAAAAAATGCGTAGCCAGGATTGGAAGCAATATCACAGTGAAGAATCGCTGTTGATCAAACTGGCGAACAGTAAGAATGTCGACGTTTCGACCCCTAAAGAAATGTAGGCTTCTTAATTCCTTACGGGGGGTCTTCCTCGGGAATGGAGTGAAGGGGAAGAAGGGGCACCATAGAGCATCCCTGACCGGGGATTGGTATAGAACTCGTTGGGCGCGCAGGCTCCAAGTGACAGAGAACGGAAAACAGGCACTTCGAAGGAATAAATATCTAGTATGTCCCTCCCAAAAACTCGTCGGACCGAGCCAAACTAATTTGTTGGACCATTGAATTACATAAAACACGTTGAATTAATCTTAAGGATTCCTGGGACACACGAGCAGCCCGCTCGGTTCACAATAGCTGCTCAGAAAGTCGTCTCTGTTCACTGAGACGACTGTGACGTTCCCTCCCAGTGAACGGAGACGACTTTCTGAGCAGTGATTGTGAACCGAGCGGGCTGCTCATGTGTCCCAGGAATCCTTAAGATTAATTCAACGTGTTTTATGTAATTCAATGGTCCAGCAAATTAGTTTGGCTCGGTCCGACGAGTTTTTGGGAGGGACATACTAGATATTTATTCCTTCGAAATGCCTGTTTTCTGTTCTCTGTCACTTGGAGCCTGCGCCCAACGAGTTCTATACCAATCCGGTCAGGATGCTCTATGGTGCCCCTTCTTCCCTTCACTCCAGTCCTGAGGAAGACCCCCGTAAGGAATTGAAGCCTACATTTCTTTAGGGTCGAAACGTCGACATTCCTACTGTTGGCCAGTTTGATCAACAGCGATTCTTCACTGTGATATTGCTTCCAATCATGGCTACGCATTTTTGGATGTTGTTTTGATTTATGTGGCTTAAGGATGAGCCGTTTTCTCATGTAAAGAATCATGTGATGTGCACGATATCTTTTCTATATACCCTCTTATCCTCACTCAAATCACCATCACCTCCTCCCTGTTCTTCTCCCCTTTGAGGCACTTAAGTCTGGCATTGTTTTGATACAATCATATATACAAAAGCCAATTTAGTGTTCGGTGTGATTAAATAACATTGGACCTCTAAGCATACAACGTGTTTGTTCTATTATGTTTTTCATTCTTTTTATGTTGTGTTGTTGTTGAATAATTTTCTACTGGGACCAATCTTGTATTGTACTTACTCCAGGTCTGAGCTGAAGTACATATGCTACACTCTTGTGTCCTTTTTAGCTGTAGTAATTTAGGAGTGCAGTTTGTGAATGGAAAGTGGCTTACTCTTTTGTGGCTAGATACACGACAGCTCCCTGACCCCCACAGAACTCCTCCTTAAACTCATCCTATTTATTTGTAAATATTATCCATTTTCCAGCCACTCTCCCATTGCATCCATCCACATTTACAGCTGAAATCTAGGCATACGTGTGTGGAAATCTCTGTGTGGAGCAGTTGTAATACTAAACATACTATAAAATGCCATTTGTTACTAGGCACCACTGTCTTTAAATGTCAAATTTCATGATATATGATGCAAAGTACTGTAAAATTGCTGTATAATGCCATTCTGTTTCAAACATAAAATATATAATCCAATCTTCTATGTCATATATGATTTAATGTTAAACTATCTGTTTGAAATTGGGTCAGGGAAATTTCTGTCCGGATGAAGTCACAAGCAACCCCAAATTAACCTGTGCCTAACCTCTGGTAGCTTGGCACAAGCAGTCAGGTTTAACCTAGAAGCAGTGAGTAAAGTATGCAGCACTTCAAATAGTAATAAAACACAACACAAGAAAAATGTCAAACCAATTTTGAAAAATAGAATAACATTTCTTTATCTGAGATCAAAATGTCAAAAATCCAATCAGTATCGGAATATCGGAAATATAAAACATTAAAGATTTATGTAAAATAGTGGCTAGTAGAACAAAGCACCAACTGTGGTTATCTGGCTACACCGAACCAGGACAAAGTCACAAGTTCAGGCTGAACATGATGGAGCACAGGCTGGATACAGGGACCAAGTTAGGCCCACTGTACAAAGTCCCTTAAATACCGGTTTGCGGAGTGTTGTGAGATCCTGCACTGAGGATGCCTTGAACAGCGGAGGTTCAGAGGAAGCTGTGGGGCTGTGATGTGAAGTCCTGTGTCATTGTCGAGAATGCCCTCAATGAGGGGCTTGCGATGCGAAGACCCTCGTCGAAGATGTGTCGTGCTCAGGCCTTCCAAAGAAGCTGTGGGGATGTGATGCGAAGTTCTGCGTTGTCGTGCCGGATGTCATTGATGAGGGGCTTGTGATGCAAGCACCTGCGTTGAGGATGCATCACACAGCAGAAGTTTCGAGGAAGCTGCAGACTGCGATTTGAGGTCCGGCATCGGGAATGCATCACGTAGCAGCGGTTCTGAAGAGACTGCAAAAAGATGCATTGCACTTCATCGGTTCTCATCACTAGACCACAGGTGGGCTGGCAGAGTACCTTCAGCCCCATTTCCAAGGGTCCAGGACTGGAGTGGCACCACTTGGGGAGCAAGACTAACAGAACAGGTGTTCGTTACAAGGTGGTTGGAGCTTTCCTGCCCCTGAGGCTCTGATCAGGAGGCCAACCAACTATCCCTCGGAGACACTCTGGTGGTTCTGGGATCAAGATACAGGTCCAGTCCTTCTTACTGAGACAGCAGAGCAGCAGGGCAAGGGAGTAGCAGCGCTTCTTGGAGAGCAGCACAGTAGTCTTTTCTGAGTCCTCCACAGGTCAGGATGTGTACTGAAGAGTTGGGTTTGAGGATCCATTATTTATGCTTGGTGACAACTTTAAAATAAGAGAATATTCTGGAGATTTCCACACCAAGAGGTGCGTGGAATTTCCAGCCTCCCTGCCCTGGCCCCAGCTTGTCTGGGATCACATAGTGCCAAACCCTTTCTGAGTGTGCTCAGGCAGAGCCTTTGTGATGTGCAAGTGTGGTCGGTGACAGCTCCTCCCCCTCATCAAGTCAGAGATGGCCCATCCTTCCAACAACTATTCTGCTTTGTCTCATTGCCTGGAAGCAATACACACATGTCAACTGCCAGCTACCCCTAGTCATGCGACCCTGGATACAGTCTGCAATCACCAAATGGTTAGGACAAAAAATGCTGACTTTCTAAAAGTCAAACCTAAGAGGGTTTGGGCCCATAACCCAGATGATGAACACTGAAAGGGATTCAGCCTCCTATGAGCTGTTATGAACGAATCCCTTCGAATGAAATTATTTGGACTGGTTTACAATACAATTTATTTCCTTTCGTGTGTCTATCAATCCACCATTTATTGTCATGCTGGTCATTTTTGTTTTCTTTTTGTAAACTTTTCTAATGTTGCATGATTGGTATATGGTCTAGCTTTGGAAATGATTTTAAATTATGTAAAAGAAGAGTGGTTATCCTTGTTCTAGTCCGAGTATAATGTAAACACTGTAACTGAGGAAGTGTATAATTTAAACACTGGTCAAGTTTATGAAATATCTTGCCCTTTAGTAAAAAGTACATAATTCATTCAACCACCCCTTTAATTGTTTATAACTTTCTAAAAGTGGCATTTTCAGAATTGTGGCTTAAAATCTGCCTTTACCATTAAAAAGGGTGTTAAATTACAATTCTTTAGGCACCAAATTGGACATTTCTATCTGCTCCCAATTGGAAATTACCACTTATTAAATGTACTAAGGGAACCTAATGTTATCCTATGGGAGAGGTAGGCTGCCAGTGGAAAAACAAATATAAGTGTTTTTCACTACCAGGACATGTAAAAGTTAAAAGAACATGTCCAATGTTTTTAATTCACTACACCATGCCCTATGGGCTGTTTAGGGCCTAACTTAGGGGTGTTTTAAAAGGAAGGTTTGGCCTGGCAAGAGGTTAATTTTGCAAGGTTGAAATGGCAGTTTAAAACAACACACACAGGCTGCAATGACAAGCCTGAGACATGATTTAAAAGGTTACTTAAGTGGGTGGCACAATTAGTGCTGCAGGCCTACTTGTAGCACTTAATTTACAGGCCATGGGTACATGTAGAACCACTTTATTAGGGACCTACAAATAAATGTAATATGCCCTTTGGGTGAAAGCCAATTTTGCCATGCTTAAAGGAAAGAGCACAAGCACTTTAACACTGGTTAGCAATGGTAAAGTGTGCAGAATCCTAAAAGCCAACAAAGACGGGTTCAGAAAACAGGAGGGAGAAGACATGACCCTGCAGAAAGGGCCAAGTCCAACACTATCATAATAAAACATACTCTACATGAATATCTAATGTACCATGACTATGATGAACAATAAACAAAAACATGCACTTATGTATTTATGAACACATGAATGAAATGAAAGCAATCAGGAACGCTCAAAAGTCAAGCAAAAGCATGAAATACATAACTACCTAGTAATGCCATACAGTTTAGGGAGGTAAGAAATGTACAGCCCTAAACTGGAAAAGATCATCAACAATCAAATAATGAGATGCCTGGAGCAGAACCAGCTACTTGATGCCTCCCAATCCAGCTTCCACAGCAATCATAGCACCGAAACCACCCTGATTGCAGCCACCAATGACATCTGAACTCTCCTCAACCGAGGAGAAACAGCAGCTTTGGTCCTCCTTGACCTCTCTGCAGCCTTTGATACCGTATCCCACCACACACTGATCGAAAGACATCCAAGAGGACGCACTCAGATGGATCAGCTCCTTCCTCACCAGAAGAACTCAGAGGATCTACCTCCCACCTTTCACCTCTGAACCCAAGGAAATCACCTGCGGTGTCCCCCAGAGCTCATCCCTCAGCCACATGCTCTTTAATGCATATATGACCACACTGGCCAACATCGTCAGATCCCACGGTCTCAACATAATTTCCTTCACAGATGATACCCAACTCATCCTCTCAATCATCGACGACCCCACCACCACCAGAACAAACTTCCACAGCTGCATAACAAACGTCCCCGACTGGATGAAGAACTGCTGCCTGACACAGACAAGATGGAAGTACTGATCTGTGGCAACAGCAGCAACACTTGGAAAGACTCCTGATGGCCATAAGACCTAGGACCCACACCCATTCCTCTAACCATGCCAGAACCTCGGAATCATCATTGACAAAAAGCTCACCATGAAATCACTGATCAACGCCATCTCCTTCGCTTGTTTTCTCACTCTGTGCATACTATGTAAAATCTTCAGGTGGCTATCCCTACACACGAGAAGCACCGGGACACAAGCCCTCATCATCAGCTGACTGGACTATGGCAAAGCTCTCTACATAGGAATCACCGCACATGTTCTACAGAGACTTTAGATCATACAGAACGCCAGAGCCAGACTCATCTGTGGCCTTCCCAGACGAACTCACATCACAACCCACTTCAGGAAACTTCACTGGCTCCCCATACATAAAATATGCCAATTCAAGCTGAGGACCCACGCACATAAGGCTCTACACAGCCAAGAACCCACCTACATTAACCACTGCCTGAACTTCCACCAACCATCAAGAAGACTACGCTCTGCCTCCCTTTAATTTACCTACACTCCCCCCATCTGCCGAAGCAGCAGTGAAGGACACTCCTTCTTCCACATCTCAGCAAAGACCTTCAACAGCCTCCCCATGCACCTCCAAACCATCACCTCACTTCCAGAATTTCGAATGTCTCTCATGAGCTGGCTGTTCAAATAATTGTCTGGGGCCTGCAAGTGCCTGCATACCCTATTGGGTGATTAGCCAAACTCTATAAATCTTGATTGATTGTTTGATTGATACACTCAGACATTGTTTTAGGGATTTACTTTACAGCACAAAACTTGTTTTGCACTGTAAAGGAGCCCCAAAGTAATGACAAATAATGCAGGAGCAGTGGAGAGGGGGCTAAATGGTGCAACAGACCCATCCACAGGCCTCTCTTGTTCACCTCTGCTCTCATCCTCTTGATTTGGAGCTAACTTAGAGCTATATATGGCATACACATACAAGGTATAACACATGTCCAGGTCTTGGCATGTACGCAGTACACTTTCTGCAGCTACTATGAAAGTTCAGACAGTATACATTGATTTGTACACAAAAGTATTTTTACACAAAGCAGTAATTCAAAAATTGAACCCATTAAATTTCTGCCTACATCAGAACATGGTAGGGAGCCCTACAAGTTGAGCATGGATCCTTGCAACAGATGCTCTCCCACCGAGTAGTAAGACAATGAGTAAGGGAATAGGCCACATCTTGGTGTAGACATTTCCAGACCCTTACTTTTAGATCTGCGGGCTGTCGTTCATATGCTGGTTTGATGGTATAGACGCTAATTCAAAACATAACTCATGAGTGACTCCATTTCACCTCATATCTGCTCAGCTGTCGTCAACTGTACATCAAAAGGCGCTGCGAGTTACTTTCAAACCATGAAGGATGCACGGCTATGCGCTGAGAGCCATTTCTGGATAGATGGAAGTGCTGACGAGGTATAAACAGGGTACAAGTCGAGGGTACACGCCTGTAGACGGCGTCCACCCACTATGTTCACAGGGTGAACACCGTCCACCCTGCTAAGAATTTGGGCCCCACTAACATATGCTGAACTCGTCCTGGTGTAATCTTCAAACAGCGGGACACATTCAGCAGAGCCTGTGTTGTATTCCTCTTAGGGTATCCATAAACGGGCTTTCCAGTATAATGTCCTTATATAGGCACAATTCGCCCTGCCCTTATATAGGCATAAAATCCCAGCCTTTATTTAGGCATTAAACCATGCACTCCAAATACAGGCATGGTCTCTGACATCCGTCCACCCTAACGTCACAACGAGTTCATGAAGAACAGACCCTTAGGCTGCGGGGAGTTTCCCTAGTCCAGGACTATTGATTTCTTCAAGGACTCATATATTATGCATGAACCATTATTCCTTAGGGGGTTCATTCATGACGTCTTTCGCTGTCCAACTCACGCCAATACTAACATTCTTAGGTGCTCTCAGGTATAAATATACCTTCCCTAGCCCCTGTAAACCAGAGGAGACCTCGACTTCAGCGGAGCCCATTTCCCGGCCTGACGCACTGAGAAGACGCTGCCTTCCCTGCATGCAGAGAGCCCAGCTTCCAGCTTCCAATGATCTGACTTCCCTTGCGGGGTGTTGGAGTTCGAGTCTGGCAAAGAGATTCCTACCTCTCTCATTCTTCAGGTATGGAGCTGACTAGAACCTAGAGGGACTCTTGGCATACTAGGCATACTAGACTTAACATACTCTTAGTATACCATAGTAAGGAATACTTCACCTACTTCTTCCCTCTTCCTACACCTATGTCAGGTTAGGTATATTGGGGTAGAATTAGCTTAGCAAAGCATTGTATGAGTACTCGCATTTTTAGTCTGTGTTATTTATGTAACAGCATATGTACTAAAAGATAATGCTATTGCAGTATTATTTATTTCTACTGCTCACCCTGTACATTATTTATCTCGCATACTGTCTTGTGATCGTAACAGCACATTTTACTTACACCAGAAACAAGACTGTTCAATAAATCCTTTATTGAAACGCCCGTCTATTTCTTTCTGTGTAACTTGGAGAAAACTAAGCATGCACGACTGAGCTGAGTGAAATAGTTATCTATTGTTTCCACGACTCTGGGACACGTTCTGATTCTAAAGGGAAACACAGTGGTCATGTTTTGCGGCTGCCAGAAACTACTCCCTTCTTGTTGTCAAGGAGTTTCTAGTGGCCTCTGAGCTAGCTGGCACAAGTAATTAAGTTTAATATACTCGATAGGGACATACTGACCTTAGTCCTATGTCAAACCTATAGGATATATTATTCCAATGCGCAGAGCCTATTAGGGAAATAGGAGCTACACTACATGGCGCCCAACGGCTTGGTAAGGCAGTAATTCAACGTTAGATACTGAGTAACTCAGCCGTGCTTTTTCTCTCAAGACCCCTACCCATATACTCCAAAAGACGTCTGGAGTGGGCAGGGTTAAGTATCCACCACCGCTACAAAGGGCAGTACCCTATATATTAGCTGTTTGGTTTGCTCAACGTTGAAGGATACAGTGTTCCACAATATTGTGCACCTTATCTTTGTTTCCTTGAAACTTGTTTTTCATTTTGCAAAAAACAAAATGACTGAAGACGCCGAAGACAGTGTAGCTGTGGCTGATCCAGCCCTACCAGCAGTTTTTAACTTTACCGGTTTAAATGAAACCGAGGAGGGTGTCATAGACATCGCTCCAAACTTAAGAAGAGCCATCACTCTAAAACTTATAAAACATGGCCTACCACCAAGAGGCAGTAGAGCAGTTTTCGTGATAGAGGCACATGAATCCTTTCAGACAGAGGTATTCTATTCATGGGTAATATTTCCTGAATCCAATCCAGTAACAAAACTGTTTCACTTCTACAAAGAAGATGATCCACCAGAGGAATACATTCCTTTCGAGGATATTGAAATTCCATTAACATACCAAGAGCATCAGCTCTGGTTTAAAGGCGCCCTAAAACATCACAAAAACATTACTAGGCTCGGTCCACTAGGTAGACCAGGAGCAACATGGCCGATTCTAGCCGGCTACACACCTCATCCTGACATTGAAGAAATGTCAGATGAGGATTTACTTACTCAACTCAGAGTTAATAAAAATCTACAGACAATTGGTCCAATATGTCATGCGGACTTTTACAGTCCGACCACCATTGACATATCCAAATCCAACTCCCCAACAGGGGAATACACTAAAAATTACACCACAGACTCTATACGCAGTCATGGGTAAAATGCCCACAAACGTGAGCAAATTCCATTTTGGATAGCTCAAAAATTACTCAAATCGAAGCAGTATTTCCAAATACTAGCCCGTATGAGAAACACAGAATCCTAACCATCAGTTTACCAATGGGGATCACACCACAACTGGAAGACTGCACCACTTGGGGCTCAGTCTTTGCTGCCATCTATACTAAAAACACATGGCATTCCGTCAATTGCGGTAATACCTGAGGTCCTAAAACAAATTCAAAACGAATACGGGGCAGAGCCTGCTCTAAATTTAGGTATGAAATTACTGAAAAATTTCGACCAGGACTCAACAATAATATTATCTAATATTAAAGGGGAGGCAGCAGCAGTGGCGATCCGACAAAAATTGAGGGAATTCGATGTTACAGAACATCAAACTGAGCTACCCAGAATTAGGCAGAGATAGTTTGGGTGGAAGACCACTGAAACCAAAACTATCTGAAAGTCCTGAGAAGGACTCAATTAAACAAACTCCTACATCTTCTAAAAAGAAGTGGGAGTCTACTAAACAAAAATCAAATGAGATACGTTCTCAATCCCGAGGTAGGTCTCCTCAAAAGGAGCCCTCTGAAAGGAGGTATAACCTTAGGAATGGGGATAATTTGAGAAAACCTGACAGGTATCAAGATACTGATACACGTTCCTCTCGTCCCTTTCAGATCTCATCACAGACTTCGGAAAGAAGAGGACGATCAGAACATAGAGAAGAACGCGTGAAATCGAAAGACGACAAACACGCTCCAAAAAACAAAACAAAACCTCAATTCTCCAAAAAGAAAGTAGCAGGTCTGAAGATCAGACATGCCGAGAATACTGAGAACACAACTCAAGAACGGAGAATGGGCTCAGACAATGCTGGACAGTGCAGCAGAAGTCACAATAGTTCGCCAGAGCCTGAAGGAACTTCTGGAGATAGTGGACTTGAATGAGTACATCACAGTTGAGACTGTAGACACCAGGGTTAGTACTCCACAAAGGTTATATGAAATAACACTCCGGATGGAGGGAGACAAACCTAGACAGGTTAAAGCACTTTTTTGGGAAAGACTATCGAAAGGCTATGACATACTTCTAGCGGAAAAGGACTGGCCACCACAATTTGTCAGGGAGTGCCCACACGGCGCGGACATCATTATGCCTGCCTACTCCAACCATATTCCAATTCACCTAAAATATACATATGCCAGGAAATGGGCAGTGGGCCAGGCCCCAGCATTACATAAAAATCATGTAGGATGGGATGAGGACTCACCTCACCATAAAATACATCTGAAACATGAACCAACTGCACAACGGCAGTACCCAATTAAGCAAGAAGCTAAAAAACAGGTCAGGGAGATCTTAGGTCAACTTGACTACCAAGGGGTGATTGAAACATGCACCTCCTCAATGAACAATCCTTTGTTTCCTGTCTCCAAACCAGACAATACATATCGTCTAGTTTTGGATTACAGACACCTAAACACTTGTTCTAAAACTTTTGCAGTGCAAAATGCACATAGCACAGCATTAATGAATAATATTGTGCGTAAAAAATATAAAACCACATTAGACATCTCAAATGGTTTCTTTTGTCAAAACATAGCACCTGAAAGCAGGTACTTAACAGCATTCTCCATAATGGGGACCCAGCGTCACTTTTGTCGACTCCCACAAGGGTTCAAGAATAGCCCAGGTTTATTCTCAGCGAGGGTAACGGAGTTACTACAAATTTATGACAATGAGGCATTGTCCTATGTCGATGACATATATCTGACAGACGATGACCTGGAAAAACACTTGAACAGGGTGAGCACCATTATACTGGGTTTCGCCTCTGAGGGCTACAAATTCAACTTTAAAAAGTCCAGAATTGCCCATCTCAATGTCCTATTTCTAGGATATGAGCTTTCAAGTGAAGGCAAGAGCTTGGCAGCTAACTTTTAGAAAAGCTCCAAAAACGCAAAAAACTTACAATCCATCCTGGGTTTCCTAAATTTTGGAAGAACATATATTCTAAATTATGCAGAAAGGGTTAAACCTCTCTACGCATTAATCAAACCTGATTTTTCAATCAAAAACTGGACACAGGAACACACAGAAATTTTGCGTTCACTCCAGGCTAACATGTTAGCAACAAATCACTTACAAACACGTGTAAGTCAACGTAATTTGGTGATCCGAATAATTTCGGGTCAATGTGGATTCACATACTTAACCTTCAATGAGGGTGATAAAATCCCAATTGCATACAAATCCCATTTGTACACACAAGCGGAAATGCGCTTCAGTTCAACTGAAAAAATTCTGACAGCAGTTCAAACCGCTGTAGCAAAAGAAAGAGCCTTAGCCCAAGGGAAACGCATTATTGTTGTAACCCCAGTACCGGCTTTAGAAGCGGTCACAAAAGCAAGCATTCCAAATGCTAAAGCATTACATCCGAGATGGATACAATGGGTTAATTCTCTTGCTGCAACAGATGTTGAATATGTTTTTGATCCAGATTTAAAAACACAAGCATTCATACAATATGAACAAGAATGTCCTCTGCCTACTGAAATTCTGCCTCTTGATCAGTACGAATTTATAATTTACACTGACGGATCCGCACAACCCGCAATAGGGAGTAAGCAAGCTTACAGTGCAGCGTGTGCTATCGTTAAAGGTCGCATGCGAGATGGCATCTTCAGACCTATGGTCACAAAAACTCAATCTCTAGGGGATTGTACAGCTCAGCGAGCTGAACTACAAGCATTCAAACTGGCACTTGAAAGTACAGATCGAGAATTCCCCACACTAATAGTGTGCGATTCTTTTTACTGTGTTCAGTCATATAATGACTATATACAAAACTGGCTTGAAAATGGTTTCAAAGATGCGAAAGGTGGCACAATAAAGCATAAACTGCTTTGGGAACAAGTAGTTCAGTTGAAAAACGAATTAACAAAGGCTCATGTGATTCACACATTGAGTCATCAACGTGATGGCGTTCACGTTGCAGGGAATTCATTGGCTGACGAAGCCGCAAAGGGGGCTGTGCAAACGGCTTCCGTAGCTGCGATCACTCGTTCAAAAACAAAAATAGACGGTGAGATAATGTTGGCTGTCAAAGCTTCAAGCAAAGGCAGCAGTGCAGCGTTACCAAAAAAGTTTCCACTCAAGTACTCTTATGTAATTGATGCGAACAACGTTCCTTTTGCTCGAATCCCTGGAGTGGGGGATAGGGTAATTCCAAACAAGGAACGCAGATTAGGACTAATCCTAGCAGCACACGAAGGGATAGCTTCTGCCCATGCAGGTGTTTCTGCAACAGTATCTTTACTCAAGCAAAGATATTGGTGGCCTGGCATTAGAAAACAAACAAAGAACTATGTTTTAGAATGTGAGATATGCCAACAGATGAAAGTCTCCACAGTGAAACGTCCTGCGCAGACACCCCTGTTAATTTCAGATAAACCATTAGCTTGTGTTTACCTTGACCACTGCGGTCCCCTGCAAAGGGACGGCAACTATAAATACATCTTGGTTGCAGTGGATTCATGCTCTAGGTTCCTATGGTTATGGCCTCAGCGCTCGGCTGACGCTCGAACTGTTATAAAAGATTTGCGAGTCTTTATCGGCATATACGCAATAGGCACGCTACATTCTGACCAGGGTCCTGCGTTTAGCTCTAGGGCTTACAAAGAAGCCATGGCCAGTCTGGGCGTTGCATTGCGGTACTCCTCTCCATTCCATCCTGAGGGAAATTCGGTTGTGGAGAGGAAAAACCGGGACATAAAACAGTCTATAACAACTAGGGTATTAGGTACGGGTGATGGGTGGGTCAAACACCTTAGTGGGGTACAGCGCTCATTGAACAACCTGCCAAGAAGTTCTCTAGGGGGGGTCACTCCATATGAGATCCTATTTGGGACAAGAATGTGGGTACCAGACCTTGAACACGTAGGCACAGTAGTGGAAAATAAACCATTTGATATCAAAGATCGTTTGGCTGTTTTACAGGACTTAAACAAATTAAGAACGAAACAAAGCAACGTATTCCTACAGTCAACCACCACTGGGGATCAACCGGCTGTCCCCACAAGACCTGTCTGGATTCCAAAAGTTGGGGATCTAGTCAGAGAAAAAATTGCGGACAAGAAGGAATTTGGACCTTCTTACAGACAACCAGTACCTGTCCTAGCAGTTCAAGGAACAAGAACAGTACTTCTGCCGCCCCTTGCTGGAAGAAAGGAGAAAAGATTTGTGTCCATCGACCTGATCAAACCACAGTATGTGGCCAATACTAAATAGTAGGCCTTGTGGACTCCGACCTAGTAGAAAACGCACTCCTCTCGCTACTATCCAAGAGGTTCAGACTGAAAGACTGATAACAATCGAGAATTCAGCTGTAACAGATGGAGGACTAAGCAACAACGCAATGGAACTCATCCCTCTTGAACACCAACTAACAGTTCGTCCAAATACACCTGTCTACACCAACGTGGCAGGTGATGAACTGGTTCCAGTGATTTCTACAAATCCTGATGCAATTCCAACAATTGACAGAACTGCTTCTGGCTATTTCATTAACTTTGATACGTTCTCAGAAGATCCGAGTGAACCTGAAACGACGCCAGTGTCATTGAAATTCAAGCAGCAAGTACAAGACTTTCTTCACTTTCTGAAAAAGACTTATTTGGTTTCTCCATGGATTGAACTCTGGATTACATCTGGACTTTTTGTTTTCCTGCTCTGGCTAGCTTTGGTAACAACTGTAAGCGTGCTTATAAGTGGCAGATACATCCATGTGAACACTGAAGGAAAAGACGTAAGCGTACTTTTGAAACCTCATAAATCTTCCCATCGTGAAGCAAGAGACTTATCATCAGTGAACATCACAGCTGTTCCTATACAAGATGGTATAGTGTGGGACAAAACAGATTATGAAATCTTCAGCCCGAATGAACAATTGAACATTCCACATTTGTTTAAAATTTCACTAAGTGATCTAATTACGTTCAGTACCTATTCTGATGATTGGGACTTTGAGACTGTAAACGACATAATGTTTGACCTAGAAAAATCTGCTGCATTTTCTAAACATGAATATTTAGAGCGTTCATCAGACTATGAACAAATGTATTGTTATAATCACTATGGTCATCATTATTTGCATAAATCTGCATATCCAAGAAATGTGTTTATGTTTAACCAATGGGAACATTGTCCTACACCACCTAAAGGTAGTTCAAAAACATTTGCTAATAAGTTTCCATATTTTTCAGGATACAATACATCTGAACCAGAAATGTTTTACTATAAAAATGTAAACAAGACAGGACTGAAAATTATGTTAACAAATACAAAACAGATTTATTCTGCATTATTTAATGCCCAACTGTCTAGACAGGGTTTCGACTTTTGGAAAGACACAATAGACACAAAAACTGTCTGGGGTACTAAAGATTGGCAAGTGCAGGGGATAGAAGCTTTATTTAGAGCCTGCATCATCCCAGAACAAATAATGTTTTTGAATGAAACTATCCAACAAACATCTTGTCTTGGATTAGCCAAGATAAAAGAGATGAACAAACCTTCTGTACCAACACCTGCCAGTGAAAATAATACAAAGGCAGTGGTGACAGTTGACAATATACTACAACTCAACAGATCTAATCCTGATTGGAAAAAATGGTTGATCTGGCCCACAGACACGAATAACTGTCAGGAAAGATTCCTGAATAAAACTCAGGGCTTTACTATTCATAGGCCCGACCCAAGATACGATCCAAAGACAACATCCGGGGTAGTAACAACATACAGTGTAGGTAAATTATGCCTCGATTGGCTGCATAAGTCTACACTACAGGATGTGAAACAACACTTAACCTTACTTAAAAGGACGCAGACCTTAGGGAATTCTTGCTTGGACCAAGAAAACCGCGTCAAAAACGTTTCATATATGCCGGCATTTATGCTGCTTATAATGAAGCTTGGAAGGTATCACAGATAGAGGCCGCAGAACGAATACGTGAACTTGATCGTATTAATTTAGAGAAAACACTCTCTGTGGTCGACAATGGGTTAACAACTTTGTCCTCCAGAATATATTCACTGGACGGCATTGTATCCTCTGCTATCGACATACTAGAACAAGATTTGGCGATGTTACAACAAGGCCAGTCTCAATTACGTTCTATTATGTTATTAAGCTGGACGCTGCAATCTTTGCGAGCGGGCTATGTGCCTTGGCGTTTTATCAACACAACGGCTCTGTTTGCAGAATACAATCTCACTGATAAACAGATCGAACTGGCACAAAGAGGAGCAAAGTATACAGTGCTGAGCATTTAAAAATTGGAGAAGTTACCATTCACTGTGGCAGAAAAACCAGCTACAGAATGGCTTATTCATGGCAAAATAACATTACCTGTGAGTACTTTTCAGTTTCAGTATTGCCTCAGACAAATGCAAGCAGGCAAATATGAAAGGTTGGGATTTACTGTATACATATAGATGTTGGAGTGGGGATCGTGAAGTGTTTTTGAGCGGTTCTAACTGTAAACTTGCCCTGAGTGGTTCACTTATATGTCAAGACATTTCCTTGCACGGGGCTGGTAATGGTTCAGTGGAAAATTTGTCTTGCCATCAGCAGGGTACTCCAGCTGCTGTGATTAATCCAACGTTTGGACAACTTTCTAATGGGAATTACCTCATGTTGAATGATCAGAGTTGCTGTGGAATGCTGCCAGGCATCCCATATCTAGTAACGGTCAACTCCAGGGTCACCTGCTGTATGCAAGTATTGTTTCCCCCAATAGACACAGTCAGGGAGTCGCCTCTATGGCCTTCGCTGAACGTCTCTTTTATAAGATTTGATACTTTAAGCAGAATGAAAGCCATGCTTTTACAGCAAACAGTGCCTTTGACCTCGGCCAAAGAAACCTATGATCTACAAATAGCAAGGACTTCGGCTGAGATACAGACTTTAATACGTATAAACTGCCCTATACATTTCGTAGAAATGATATCACGTATCTTCAACATGTCTGATACAACCGGAATTGTACATGTATTTAAGAGCATCTGCTCCGGTCTGTTAGCACCTTTCCAGGCAATACTCAGAATCATCCCGAACTTTGCACATTCGGTGTTTGGTGGCATACCATTAATTCTAGCACTTGTTGCCGGAATTCTATTTCTCTTCCTGCTATTGCGCTATGGCCAGCCTATTCGCAGACATCACTCCGAGCGAAATGGAGAAAGCCCTCCTTGAGCGAAAGTGCTGTGAGCAAATTGTAAAGATTTTGGGCATGACTCGTCTACGGGACCTTAATACAACTTGGTTCCTGTCGTTCAGACCAATCTGGCAAGATTGCATCTTACCTGTTCTACGATGCCTGCTATGCGGTGAAGAATGCGTGTTGGACACCTGTCTAACATTTCCATCAGCAACGCCAACGGATGTCGATACTCTGCTGGACCCGATAACGGCCCATGCTCTGTGTTGTCCTCAGAGGCTTCCTATCCTGATGTCAGCATTCATTGAGATCTCACAGACGCTTCCGGCTGCTGCTGAGGTACGAGAAAGAACTCCAGGCGCACAGGTAACAACGGACGCAAACATTGCTGAGGCAACCTATGCTGGAAGCAATGCTTCCCATCTCTGTGCAATTAATCTGCTACACGAGGTGTTCCAACTGACACCAACAACAGTGGATGATGTTTTGTCTATTGAAATAGATGATCTCATGTTTACACCAGACCCGTGAACTAACTCTGATTCGGCATACAGTGTTCCAGAGCTGCAGTGACAAATTTGGCCTTCATTTTTAAACAACTTGGAACTCTACCAAAATTGAACTTTTTCCCATTTTTTTTTTTTTTTTGAACGAAAATGGCACATCAATCTGCTTACAGTAGAACTAGCCTTATAATACAGACTTCAAGGTACTTCCACGGACACTTAGACATCTTGTGTGTCTAAAACAGTTCATTAATTTTCATGACATGAAATGACTTTGATTTTTGAGAAACTTATCGATCATTTTCTGTCACATGTAAATATTACTGCTTATTTCATTCCAATTGCATTTATTTTCGAACTTTATGCCTGTAATGAAAAGCAATGCTTCAAATGTACAGTACCTTTTGCATTCTAATAGGTTTTTTAAATGCCTTTTTTAAATGGTTTTATGAAAAATTTTAGAAATATGCGGTACTCCATTTTAAATGTTTAGCATTTTAGTATTATCGTACACACGAAAGAGGAGTGGGTGTTGTATTCCTCTTAGGGTATCCATAAACGGGCTTTCCAGTATCATGTCCTTATATAGACACAATTCGCCCTGCCCTTATATAGGCATAAAATCCCAGCCCTTATTTAGGCATTAAACCGTGCACTCCAAATACAGGCATGGTCTCTGACATCCGTCCACCCTAACGTCACAACGAGTTCATGAAGAACAGACCCTTAGGCTGAGGAAGTTTCCCTAGTCCAGGACTATTGATTTCTTCAAGGACTCATATATTATGCATGAACCATTATTCCTTAGGGGGTTCATTCATGACGTCTTTCGCTGTCCAACTCACGTCAATACTAACATTCTTAGGTGCTCTCAGGTATAAATATACCTTCCCTAGCCCCTGTAAACCAGAGGAGACCTTGACTTCAGAGGAGCCCGTTTCCCGGCCTGACGCACTGAGAAGATGCTGCCTTCCCTGCACGCAGAGAGCCCAGCTTCCAGCTTCCAGTGATCTGACTTCCCTTGCGGGGTGTTGGAGTTCGAGTCTGGCAAAGAGATTCCTACCTCTCTCATTCTTCAGGTATGGAGCTGACTAGAACCTAGAGGGACTCTTGGCATACTAGACTTAACATACTCTTAGTATACCATAGTAAGGAATACTTCACCTACTTCTTCCCTCTTCCTACACCTAGGTCAGGTTAGGTATATTGGGGTAGAATTAGCTTAGCAACGCATCGTATGAGTACTCGCATTTTTAGTCTGTGTTATTTATGTAACAGCATATGTACTAAAAGATAATGCTATCGCAGTATTATTTATTTCTACTGCTCACCCTGTAAATTATTTATCTCGCATACTGTCTTGTGATCGTAACAGCACAGTTTACTTACACCAGAAACAAGACTGTTCAATAAATCCTTTATTGAAACGCCCGTCTATTTCGTTCTGTGTAACTTGGAGAAAACTAAGCATGCACGACTGAGCTGAGTGAAATAGTTATCTATTGTTTCCACGACTCTGGGACACGTTCTGATTCTAAAGGGAAACACAGTGGTCATGTTTTGCGGCTGCCAGAAACTACTCCCTTCTTGTTGTCAAGGAGTTTCTAATGGCCTCTGAGCTAGCTGGCACAAGTAATTAAGTTTAATATACTCGATAGGGACATACTGACCTTAGTCCTATGTCAAACCGTTAGGATATATTATTCCAATGCGCAGAGCCTATTAGGGAAATAGGAGCTACACTACACCTGCATGTTGTCTGGTTTCGTTTGGAGCAGCAATGTGCAAGTGGCGAGGGTGCTTTGTTATTTTAAATTACAGCTGGGCCCAAAACAAAGAGCGAAGTTACGGGGCTATCATGGCTGCTTTTGTTAGAGTATCTGATGGGAGCTATCTGGAGCTTCACTCCTAGATGTATATGCAATGGAGGGGAAACCAGGGTAAACAAAGGTGCACAGCATGTTATCACTTCAAAAGTTCTTAAGAGCATGGTTTTGACTTTGTTCAACCCCTTTATATAAGAGATATGCATGCACTGTAAAAATGTCATATGTGTTGGTCTGTCCCAATATTTACACAAATAACAATTTAAATACCACCATTTTATTTTATTTGTTTTATAGAACAACTCCTCCCAATGCAGTGCGCCAGAGGGCTTTACATCACACATATACATTATACATTGAGGATAAATCATATAAGAGTGAAAATCAATGTATAGGATGTGTGGGGGTTACAAAGTGTAGAAGCCACATGTCCTTCATAGCTCACTCTGCTATATTAGAAGGATTACAATAGGATCTCGGTGTTGAAAACATGAACACACTTACTTAGCAACATAAAATAAAAATCTGTCATCTGCATGTTACATTATGTGCTTTGCAGGAGACACATTAACCCTCTAAGCTACTTCGATTCAGAACAGGGACTTGACAAAACAAAGATCTCTATAACAAATGCATTAACCTCCAGAGTTATCTTACCATTATGATTACTCCCTGAGATTTACGGGGCACACAAATGTCTCTGTAGTAAGTGCCATAAAGATATTTTAAAATGCAGACTTTGTAACAAATGAAGCAGAACAGATTTACTGTCAAGTTTCTCCTTGTTGCCAATTTCTTTGTGGCAGAGTTAAAAACAAATGTATAAGTTGAGGTCCAGATTTTGCGTCACCTTGCATCACTGTTTTGCCATAATACAAACGCAAAATCTTATTTGTTAAATCTTGCAGTGCTCTCAAATGTACTCATGCTAGATTTGCTAAACATATGTTCTTAAGCGTTAAGGTCTGATGTCACTTCTTGTTGTGTCACTTCCTGTGAGGTCATGGGTTGTGATGTCACTTCCTGTGATGCCACGTGCGATGTCAAATGCCATGATGTCACTTGTATACTGCCTAACTTGGTAAGTCCCACCACTTCTTTTTTTACAACTGGTGCCTGGGCAAAACGTTATAAATATAATAATTTACAAATGTATAAGTAAATATGCATCTTCGGAATACACATGCTGTCATCTGCGGGCCAATTTACCTCCTTCAGAGGGCCGAGTGCTGGCTGTAAGTCACAGGTTTGCATCTTAGCGGCTGGTGACTCCCAGAGTACATAAAGCAAATATTTTTACAACGTTACAAATTCAGTGGCTGCTGGCGCTACGTAGGAATTCAGACATGGCCGTACTGAGAGGCAATCGCTCAGTGCTACACCCATGACGCATTCCACCTACTGCGGATGTAGCTTTGCGTAGGGCCAACATGTTATGATTGCATTGTCAGACCAAAGGAGGGAGAACGACAAAGCCAAATAGATTTTACAAATAAAGGGGCCCATTATGATGGCGGGCGGACAAAGTCCGCCCGCCACCGTAACGGTGAACGGGACCGACCGCCAGAGGTGCGGCAGTCCCGCTATGCCCATTAGGATGCGGCTGCCACCCTGGCGGTCGCATCCCGCACATTTAACATTGTGGTGGGCGGTGCTGTAAGCAGCACCCGCCACAATGTTAAATGTGCATGTTGTGCATTGGTATGCACAACGTGACAGGCACCTCGCGGTGCCTGCCACCTTGTGCATGCCAATGTAAGGGGGTACCATAGGTACCCCCCAAGTGCAGCCCCCCACCCCCCCGGGGGCCCACAACAGGCCCCCAAAGCAATTCCCGCATGCCTTTCCATGGCGGCATCGGAGCCACAGGCCGCCACCACTGCTACTTATGGCCTCGCTCGTACCTTCTGTCCAGATGAGCCACCATTTTAAGGTCAGGCGCACTGTTTGCAGGCATTTGCTCCCACTGGGCTTGCCGGTCATGTGAGCCTGACACCAGCCCCGTACTCACGAGCAGCTAGAAGAGGGAGCTGGGGCGTCAAAGGCCGTCCCAGCTCAAGGCGCCTCCGGTCTGTGTCTCCTTCTGTCCAGAGCACTGTTTGCCCTTTGCGGCCTCGGACGCTGCAGCCGTACCCCTCTGACCTGGCGAGGAGACAAGGGGCACGTTCGCCTGTACCACTTGTACCAGCTCAGCAACACACCATATCCCCACCAGTCTCTGCAGCTCTGTAGGCCTCCTCGGTGCTTGGGGAGTTGCACACGCCGGCTCTGCTCCACGCCGATCGCCCAGCCAGGATCGATGGCTCAGCAGGCCCCGCCACCCGAGCAATCCATCTTCATCACAGGCCCGCAGGGGGTCCTCCACCACTCATCATTTGCTCCTCAAAGGTAGGGAACCGGCACACTTCTGTTCTAACTCCTGTGTTCCCTTTTGAAGAGTATATCCAGCCTTTTTGGCATTAATGCCACGTAGCCCTCGTGGATTACTTCCACAAGGCCATCTTGGTTGGCCACGACCCCCAGCATTTTAGTTTTTTTCAAAACTTACTTGTATCTTGTTTAGCAAAGTTTTGTCTTTGTGGAACCTTTTTAATCAGCAAGCTTCTTCTTGAAACAGGTGTTTTTTCTGTTGGCAGAGAAAAGGTAGTTTTATTTATTGCATATATTACATTTTTGATGTTTAAGGACATTAAGTTATTCAGAGTTTTAAATGTTGCTGATTTAGTAAGTTTAAAGCAGTGTTTAGATATACTTACTTATTTTTGTGGTGTTTGATATGTGCTTGTTATTGAAGTTTAGGTGAAGGTTGAATAATCTGTAGAAAAGGATAGACATTAACAACTGTGTTAGTAATTGCTTAATAAGAATTGTTTCTTAAAGTCAAAATTATTTAAGTTCTTATTTTAGATAAAGTAGTTACTTACTTGTAGAAGTGAATGCATGGTTTTATATGTTGCAGGATTCTCTTTTCCAGGAAAAATCTGGCAGAGTTTCCTCCTCTTCAAATGTTTGGTGTTTTCTGAGCTATTTTTCCGTTAAATTACTGTGCCTTTTATATTCTGTGTTTAATTGGTTAAGCTATTTTATTGGTTATAGTTTTGTATAGGTTAATATTACCGGTTGTTTGAGCTTCTTTTTAATTTTTTTGCAGTTATGTCCTTATTTGGAAAATGTCAATAAGTGTTTTTTTATGTTTGTATTAAAGATAAGTTATTTTATTTATTATATGTATTTATATTAAGTAAAAAATGATATTAGTTGTAAATATAAATATGTGTTGTATCTAAGTGGGATATAAATATATATAATATATAATTTTGAGGAGTTTTATGTTGATATATTTTAAATGTATTATTTTGGTAAAGTAAAAATTTATATTTTAGTTTTAAATCGTAGTTATTAATATGGGATATATTTTTTGTTGTTTGTTTAAATACTGTGTTTTTAGTATTTTCTAATGCTATTTATTACTAGTTTTAACAATATTTATGTCATCGATATTTTTGATTTTGATATTTTTGACATAGTCTATGGGCCAGATGTATCAAGCCTTTTTGCATTCAGTAAACGGGCAGATTTGCAGAATCTGCCCGTTTGTGAATGCAAAAATTGTTTTTCCGAAGTAGCAAACCTAATTTTGTGATTCGGTAACCTGTTACCGAATTGCAAAATGGTTTGTGATTCGTTATTAGGAAGGGGTGTGTTTAGGGCGTACCTTCCTAATACCGAATCGCATCGGTATGTATGAATGTTTTGTGACTTGTCAATGTTTGTAAAACCAATTGTAAGAGCAGGCAGTGGTCCTAGGGACCACTGCCTGCTCTTAAAAAATGAAAAGAAAACTTTTCATTTTTCTTTTTGTAAAGCATCTTTCCTTTAAGGAAAACGGACTGCATTACAAAAAAATAGATTGCTTTATTTAAAAGCAATCACGGACATGGTGGTCTGCTGATCTCAGCAGGCCACCATCCCCGTGATTTTTGCGATTCCTAGGGGGTCGCAAATTGCGACCTACCTAATTAATATTCATGACTTAGGTCATTTGCGACCCCCTAGGAATCGCAAAAGGTGTACTATACACCTTCATACATTGATTTTGCTATTCCCTAATTGCAAATCCTTGTGATTCGCAATTAGGGAATGGCAAAATGCTATATTCATACATCTGGCCCTATGTTTATTTATAAGTGACAATAATTTTGTTTCTGATATTTTTGTTTGTGATATATGTTAGTTTAGATATTTTTGATGTCTATATTCTTTTTTGTTGATATTACTGACAATTTTTAAATTAAGTACAGGGTCTCAATATGTTTGTTAACGATATTTAGGTCTCGGTAATTCTGTATCTCGATATTTGTGGTCTCGATATTATGTCAGTGAACCTTTGAAAAAATCTTGAACCATCAAGCTAGGGAATATGTTTCATCCCTGAGCACACTGGATATTATACCACATATTTTTGTGTTTGTAACACAGACATTTTGTAACAGTGCTTGGATATATAGCTGTGGCAAAGAAAGTGACAGGATCTTCTGGTTTTGTGTGTATCCTAATAGTAACATTGCCTGTTTTACCTACCTATACATAAAGACCAATTTGATCCTCTTATGTGTTATTTCGTTTTTCATGCAGTACCAGAGTTTCAAACCTAGCACCACCTCCAAGAGTAATCCTTGACGGCTCTTCCTGAATACTGCTCGAGCGTAAAGTGCCCAAGGCGGTTACTAGTTTATCCAGTTGGACTGCATCAGTGGTAAAGGTCAATACTCATACATTGTGTGCTGCAAGTATGGACTGTCCCAGCACACAAAGAAAAGGCCTTACAAAGTTTGTACTTTTAAGTGTGTCTGTTGATTATACTTTGAGTATGTGGAAACACTATTTTTACCTTCAGAAGTAGAAAAGGAAATATGGATTAAAATGCCACTCCTGAGCCTCTAGTAAACACAAAATCATTGTATTTCTGTGAATATCATTTTAAATAGGATGTATTGAATGTGAAACATTTTTTATCAATTTGAAGCCATAGGTCTATGTGTTAAAGATAGGGTGAAGTGAAGGTTCAGCCGTCTAATGCAAAGTTGTACAAAGTAGAGAAATTTCCTTCTCCAGACAGGTGGATGAAGATTTCCAACTTTGCTCAAAGTTGCAGATGCTAAGATTAACTTCCATGCAGCTTGCTTCTTGGACTGTTTGTCCTGCCTTTGGCCCACACAGTGTTTTCTGCCATTTGACATTCCAAGGTATGGAGACAGGGTGGTACAAGGGGTGGGGGGAATGAGGAGGATCCAGCTCTGGGGGTTGCGCAAGGGAGCTAAGAGAAAGCTAGCTTATCAAGGAGGGAGTTGGGGCTCATGGAGCTGTGGACTGTGCAGGATATGGGTCAGAGGATGAGAAGAGGAATTGGGCTCTAAGGAAAAACAGATGGCAACTTCACAAGCACACATGTTGAAATTCACAGTAGCAGAATTCGTTACTCTATACTGTGAAGGTTGATGAAGCTTCCCTTTTGTTGTAAATTAACACTTTGCAGACCTTTTTAAGCTCTAAACAAAAAGACACAGTTTTTTAAGATTCACTGGAATTTGCAGCTTTACACACACCTTATTAAAATTTCAGGTAGATTAGATAATACAATATATGCCGTCTAATTTTCCTTTTTTCTTTTAAAATGGCACACCTTGACACGTAATTTAGTAAACCTGCCTTCAAATTGCGCATTCCTTTTCCGCTTATTTCTAGTAGCTACGCTCACAATGCCTGATATTCATCACTATTAATATCTTGCGTTGATTGCTTTAACATATGATGCTTGCCTTTAACTATTAGCAGCAATACAAATCATTTAAAAGTAAAAATAAAACATCAAAAATATTAAAAGTGTGCAACATTTCCATAATTTGTTTTTTCATAGTTACACGAAATTTCACCAAAATTACATGCAATTACACAAAATGCAAATCTGCCATTTTGTGCTCTATTTTAGTGCATTTTATCAAGAGCACTGTGTACAACTGCTGCTCATGTTCTGTAATTCCTGTGCATTAGCAGTAAATGTTTACTACGAATTATGCCATTCGCAGTACATTTGTACCACAAATGGTGCATAATACATAAAGTGCTGTAATGGTGTAATTTTAGGAATTTCGCATAGCAAGCATAATGTAACATTCCGGAAAATACACAGCATAATGTAAATGCTACCCAATACTAATATTAACCAGTGACTAACGTCACATCGTTTTCTGAAGTGGACTTTATGCTTATTTGCAGATAACTGAAACATCATGTAATCTAAATGGAGTTAACTGTGTAGTGATCAGCAAATAATTTCAAAATCATTAAACAGTCCACATGTTAAACAACAAATAGAGTACAAATGGTGGATAGGCTCTTGAAGTATTCAGCAAATCATCGTTGAATCACAAGGAATTATTCCAAATTGTTAGTGGTTGTGAAATAATCAAAAACTCATTTTCTAGTCATCCACAGCTCACCAGGACAGGAACAATGGTAACTTGTCAAGAAAACACATAGTCATCCCTAGATCATCTGGATCAATCACATCTTGTGAAGTCATCAGATACTCATTTTCAAGTCATCTTCAAATCATCAGGCTCAAGTTTCTATACTCTCCTAATGACTTTAAGACCTTGGTGATAGTAGATGATGTAAAAATTACTTCTAAGGTTGTTGGGTGATCATTCAAGGACTCTAGGATGGTTTCTAACGTAATGCTGTTTGACCTGGGCTGCTAGAAGGTGTGGCTCAGATCTACAAACTGTTTGTGTCAGTTTTGTGTTACTTTTTTAGCGCAGACCCAAAACAAAGTATTGGGTTGGTCTTTACAATCCAATGTTAATCACGATTTCTTTTGCCTTAAACAAAGTGTTAAAAGGTGTTTAAAGTACTTTTCACTCTGCAGAACAGAATATATTACTCACATGGACAAGGCAGACATTTGAGATCACATAGATAATGTGATTTTAGCTTTCTAGAGCACTCACCATAATGTCTATGGCAAAGAGAAACCACACATTTCTTCATTTACTGTAGTGTTCTCTGTAGTAAATGTGTTCAGTTTTACAGCATTGATTCCTTCAAGCTGACATTCAGGTGTGCCTACACATATGCCATAAATGCAGAATGACATCACTCCAGTTGTTCACTAGAACACTAAGGTGAAGCTGCGATAGAACAATGGTGAATCAACTGACAGGCCACTGCTAGTGCTGAAAGTAGATGTTTCACTCAGCATACCAGACTTCTTTCTGACACTGACGAGGAGGATGTTTTAGAATTTATAGAAAATGCATCCTCATTTTAGCTTTCTAGAGCACTAACCATAACTTCTATGACAAAGTGAACCTCTCAATTTGTTCACTGGTCAAGAAAAGCTTTCCGTTTTACAGCTTTGATTCCATGAAGACAGTGTTCATGTCTTCCATTCCTTTGTAATAAATACAGAAATGTACAGTCTACTTGTTCTTTAGAACACTGTGGTGAAGTTGCAATAGAACAATGTGAAATCAACTGACAGGCCACAGCTAGTGTTGGAAGTAGATGGTTCACTCAGCACACCAGATTTTTTTTAACATTGATGAAGAAGATAGTGCAGAATTTATATGTAATGTGTCTTCATTTTAGCATTCTAGAGCACTAATCATAATTTCTATGACAAAAAGAAACCCCCCATTTTATTCATTGACTGCAGTGTCCTCTGTAGGAAAGGCTTCCAGCTTTACAGCGTTGATTCTGTCAAGATGATGTTCAGCTGTGCCACATTTGTGTCATAAATACAGAATGTTAAAGCTCTAGTTGTTCATTAGAACACTGTGATGAAGATGCCTAACAACAATGAGGAAACAATTGCCAGACTGCTGCTGCTGTTGCAAGTGCATATTTAACTCAGGATATCAGACTTTGTGGCTGAGTAATATAGTATTAACCAATAGAACATGTGCTCTCATTTTAGCTTCTGGAACATCATCCATAATCTCTATGGGAAAATCACAAAATTGCCCTGAGAGTTAGCAGTAAGGGTACTTTAAGGGGGATACCTTCTGCAAGTGCAGGAAGCAGCCCCCCACTGTAGGATGCCACTGGGAATGGCTAATGTAGTGCTCGGGGAGGAGGTTGGCCCCATTAGTGTTGGAAGGGGTGCAGAGATTACTCTAGTTTTCCTGTGTGAAAAGGAGTTGGTGCCCAAGGCTCACATGTCTAACAATACCAAAAATGAAAGGCAATGGGTCACCATCAGTGGGCAGTGGTGGAGGCTCTGAGAAGCACAGGAACCAGTATGACTACAGTTAGATGTCATCTGATGTCCTCAGAGCAGGTAATTCCTAATGTAGTCCACCAGGTTGTCACTGCAGACAACCAGGTAAGCCATGATCCAGCTCCTCTAGCTCCTATTGATTTGGGGGTCTCAAGTTCCGTAAAGGTAGCTGTGAGTTAGGCCATGCTTGTTGACTGTTTGTTAGGGAATGACCTGGGGCACTCCACCCGGAAAGAGGTAGAGCTTAGGTCTAACCTGGAGATGGTGGGCTTTGCCTGAGTGGGTGTACCTGACCACATGGTCCATGGCAACCCGTCAGGGGAGTCAAAAGGACATGATGCCTGCAAAAATGGCCCAAATACCTGCCAAGAAGTGGAAGGACTTTGTCTCCCCTCAACTAATACCCAATTTCTTACCCCCCTTTACAAGTTAATGACGTGCTTGGGTCAAGCACAACTGGTCTTCCTGCAAGGGGAAGAAAAACACTTCCCTACACCTAGGCCATTTTCTCTGCTCTGTGAGCAATTTTCACACCTCATTAATGTCAAGCACTGCTAGACAGCTAATGCAAATATGACTCCAGGAGCTTCAGGCAGGTGAAATGTAACTTTCTAAAAGTCACCTTTTCTAAACATTTATTGAAAATCCAATACCACCATTGAATTGGGCTTTTAATAAATATTAAATATATTAGTTTGAGCTGGTCCCAAACCCAAGATTGAAGAATGAATACTTCCATATCGAAAATAGCTTTTGGCGCCTTATCACTTAAGGTACATGGTAACATTAAATTCTTATATATCCCACTTTGAGGTAACATGCCCCATGCTTTCTGGTCTACAAGGCCTATGATGGGGTGATTTATTAATATCTAAAAAGGAGGGTTTTCCTGTGCAAAAGGTTGTCTTGACAGGTGAAGCTACATGCTTGAACTGCAACAGTCAACTACAATAGAAGTCCTAAAGCCTTGCTTGCCTGTGTCACACTAGTGAATGGCACAGTAAGTGCTGCAGTCCACAAGTGACAATTAACTTCCCATGCTATGAGTGTAGTTTCTATATCATATATTATGTCCTTGCAGGCGAGTTAAATATGAGAATCGAGGATTTGCCATTTTCTACAAGTTTTAGGTCAGAGCATGTGCACTTGGCACTGGACAGCAGTCCCCCAATGTGCAGAGTCCAATAACCAGCAATACAATTCAGCAAAAAAATGGACTATGAAAAAGGGAGGGGGTCAAAATAGTGATTTACTGTCTTAATTCCCATAGTAAAGTGTGCTCTCTGATACAGGAAAAACAGCTGACTGGAATAATACAAAATTTTACAAAACGTTAGAACCTATTTGGTGTAGATATTATCAGTGCTTTTTGAGAAACTAGTGTTTAACAAGGTTGACAGGATGGGAATGAAGGTTTTAACGCAGGTAAAACGTTAGAGATACCTGGGCCATTGGTGTCCAAATTTCCTCTGCTTCGCCCATTCAAAGTGGATGTCGATTGACTGGCCACAACATAGAGACAATTTTGTGGCAGCCTTTGCAGAACTCGGGGACTCAGACCCTGAGTCCTGGAAAAAAGTGCAAAGGCACATAAGGTGGCAGGGTGGGCCTACTGCAAGCCCCAGGGCCATGTGGGGGCTCCCAGAGTGACTCCCTCTTAAGACAAAATTTTAAAAAGATATATTTTGGGTTTCAGTACCGAGAGCACCATTCAGTGTGGTACCGCAGTACTGGTATTGTCCAGTGCCCAACACCCCCCTCACACTGCACAGAGCTGAAGGTAGCACACAGTGGGGCTGTCAGGAGAATGGGCATGAGCACTGGGTTAGGTGCCCGCACAGGGGGGTAGCCCTGGGGAATGGCCAGAGGCCAGGCCGATCAGCCAATTGCCTATTGTACACTGCCTAAGGAGGGGTTGGCTGCAGATTTCCCAGTCAGGTTGGGTGTATGCTTAATTTTGAAAATGATCAAAAAACAAGGAAATTCACTGCAAAAAACAAAGGTTAACGTGAAGTTATTCTTAGGAATAGTGTGGCCCTTTTTGCAGGGTTATCCCAAACATTTTGCTTTCCTCCTCCTCTTTTCCTGACCTACTTTTTGTTGGCTTTAGGAGTCTGGGCACAACTGCTGACCAGTGCTAAAGTGCATATGCTCTCTGCTCTAAACATGGTATTATTGGTTTACACTTGTTTGGTATATTTGAAGTACTTGTAAGTCTCTTGTAAAGTGATATACCATGTAAACAGGGCCTGTAAATGAAATGCTACTAGTGGGCCTGCAGCACTGATTGTGCCACCCACAGAAGTAGCCTTTCAAACCTGTCTCAGGTCTGCCCCTGCAGGGGCTGGATGTGCAGTTTACTGTCACTTCTACTTGGCATTTAAAACTACTTGCCAAGCTGGAAACTCCCCTTTTATTACGCATAGTTCACGCCTAAGGTAGAACGTGGATAGCCCTAAGGGCAGGGTGCTGTGTAAGTAAAAAGTAGGACATGTACTTTAAAATTTTACATGTCCTGTCCAACAGCCTATTTCATTTTTCTCTACTGCGAGGCCTACTCCTCTCATAGGCCAGCACTGGGAATTCCTTAATATGCTTTTAAGCTGTAATTCCTGCTCAGAGAGGAGAAGCATTTCATGTTTGATATGTTTCCTTACTGGTGAAGTAGGATTTAACATTACTGTTTTAGAAACACCACTTTTAGAAAGTGGATATTTCTCTGTGCTTATAACTCTGTGTGCTTTGCAGCCTGTCTCCAATACACATCTGGGCTGGGTGACAGTTACACTTTGTGCATTCCCTCTAGACAGCCACAAACACAGGAAGGGCTGGGTGTGACAGAGGACTCATCTGCATTAATCTCCATTCTGATAGCCTTCCTGGACAGGCAGGGGAAGAGGTAGCTCACATTTACATCTGAATAGGCTGTGTTCTTTACTCACACAAAGGGCTGATTGCCCCCCACAGATAGCCTGGCAGAAAGAACAAGTTTGAAAGGCGTCCTTGTGCACTTCGGAGGGTTCCTTTGAAGTCACTCCCTAAGTGAAAGGCACTTTTGGGTATAAGAACTGGGGCTCTGACTCTACCAAATCAGTACACTACTAGACCTGGGAAGAATTCTGCTGGAGTAAAGACTGCTGTGATGTATAGATTACCACTTTGCCTTGACTGAGTGGTCTGAGGAACTGCTTCTCTGCTTTGCTGAGCTGCCGTGCTGATCTCTGTCCTGCTGGGGACAAGGACTGGACGCATCTCACTTGAACCCAGAGTGACTCCAAGGGCTTGCTGGCTTGCCTCGTGTTTTCTGAATTCTCAGGGTCATAAAAGACTTCTTGCAACTCTGCTGGTGCTGCTGGACGCTGTCATCTGTGAGTCTTACACTTGCCTGAGGTGCCCCTCCAGTCCTGGGTCTCAGAAGTGTTTTTTTGCAGCTTTTCCTACATCGACATCAGCAGTGACTTTGCGCAGATAGGAACCAATGCATCGCCTTCAACGACGATGCGGCTCAGCTCGACGACATTGTTTCTACAGCCGGTGCAGCTCGACTCCGACAGACATCGTGACTCGACATTGCTGTAGGATCTACATCGTAAAGGGGTTCAGCATCGAACCTTCAATCTACGTCACGGATCGTGCCAACGCTCGCCTCCATCCACAGATCGACAACGATGCAGCGCCTCCTCGACTCCCCGAGTCTCCGATGTCGATGCTTTGCTCCATCCAAGTACTTTGTTAGCGTGACCTGTCTGAGTCCTGTAGCCGGCTTGGCTCCATCGCCGTCTGCCTGAACTTTTGATTTGCACCACTACCTAGCGACCTCAACTAACCTTTTGACCACTAGTGACTTCTGAGCACTGTTTTCACATTTCATCTTTAAAAATTCATATCTCAAGTTCTACTTATTGGATGTTTGTTATTTTTGTCTTGTTTTAATCAGATAAAGATTCTCAGCTTTTCCCAACTGTGCTAGAGTCTTTATGTGGTGCTTTCACTGCATTACTGTAATTAAAGTGTGCACAAATACTTTGCACATTGCTTCTCAAGGTAAGCCTGACTGCTCTGTGCCAAGCTATCAAAGGTTGAGCACAGCTTAGTTTAGGTTGTGTATCTGACTTACCCTGACTAGGATTGTGACTCCTGCTTGGCCAGGCTGTATACTAAACCAACCAGAAACCTCAATTACAAACACATAGTAATAAGATCTTAGCTTAAGAGAAACCTAGAGCTTCAACGAAAAAAGCAACGATTGAAGTGATTTTGTAGTTTGGTGTTGAAATGAGATAAGAACTAATATTTAAAAAACAAAAACACTGAAAATCACCAGTTAGAGTTTAGTGAACTAACTGTAAATTGCACCCCATCATGCACTGCTTATGACTTTGCATATTACATCACTCATGACATATTAAATTTCATTGTTAATAACATCACATAGGACATCTCAAATGATATCATCAATGACATTATCCCATCATTGTGACAGAATCCTATAGGCAGGTAGATTTAAAATAGCCCATTTTTGTATTGCAATACATACACTCCATTTCTGTAACAAAATCACATCCATATACAGCAACTTTGACCCCAAACTGAACCCCATCTCCATCGTAATTTTACTTCCCATCAGGACCGCAGAATTTCATCAACACTGAAATATCATGCTACCATGAAGACCATCCACTCAAGGGTCCCATCTGACTCTTGCCCCAATCACGCCTTCACCCAACGACTCCTACCAATCAGCGTAACACTAACACTCATCCTCGCCATCTCCATTAAGTCAGCCATATTCCCGGACACCTAGAATCATGCCACCTTCATGCCGATGCGCAAGAAACCATGTACTGACCCAGCCACACTTTCCAACTACAGAACAATCTCTCTCCTACAATACCTGGTACAGGTTTTAGAGAAACTAATCAACTGACGCCTCACCAATCACATGGCAACCACCACCTCCTCAATGCCCTGCAGTCCGTATTCAGTCTCAACCACAGTACAGAAACAACACTCATTTCCACCACAGACAAAATCAACATGATCTTTGACAGAGGAGACATGGCAGCCCTCATTATTCTGGACCCCTTTGCAGCATTTGGCTTGCTCTCACAACCTCCTCCTCATCAGGCACCTGCACAAGATTGACATCCAAGAACCTGCTCTCCACTCAATCTGCTCCTTCTTAACGGATAGAGCATAAGCTGTCAGCCTGGCACCTTACTTCTCTAAAGCCCGCAAAGTCATCTAAGGTGTGCCTCAGGTTCATCACTCAGCGCCATCCCTCTGGCCAATGTTTTGCAACTTGTACTCTCCCTCTTGGACAAGACCCCCAACATGAGAAACAAGTCACCACCTGCATGACTGAAGTAACTAACTGGTTAATAGCCAACTGTCTCAAGCTCAACACCAACAAGACAGAAGTTGTAATCCTGGCAAGAACACATCACTATGGTACTCCAACGGGCGGCCAGCCGAACTTGGACCCACACCCAGCACCCAGGCCAGGAACCTCACAGTAATCATCAACAGCAAACTGAACATGACTGCACAAGTCAACGCTGTCATTGCATCCTGCGTTCACACCTTTAAGATGGTAAAGAAGATCTTCAAATGGCTCTCACGCTCTTATTACCAGCAAGTTGGACTATGGGAAAATCCTCTACACTGAGATCACCAAGCAACTCACTAAAAGACTGCAAACAATCTAGAACTCAGAATCCAGACTCATACTCAACCTCCCACACAGAAATGACATCACACCACACACCTCAGGTAGCTCCCCTGCCTCCCGCTACACATAAGTGCTCATTTCAAACTCCTCACACACATTTTCAAGGCACTACACAAGTTAGGCCCCACTTGCATGAACAGTTGCATATTCTTCCAACAACTACCCATACACCTCTTCTAAAAATAACAATTGATGGACAGAATGCAGAACAATGTCATACATTCACCCCAGTACAAAGATCTGGGCCTAAATCCATCGGTTTTTTTCCTCACCATGCCATTCCAGTTTGGACCCAGCCATATGCAAATCAGTCTTGACCCTGCGTCCAATGGGAACAGTCCAGCCCGAACTGCCAGGCCAGGTCCTCCCTGGACTGGAAACAAGCATCCTAGGACCGGTTTCGGGCTTTCAGCCCTCATCAGCCAAGATAGCTTGACTCCAGTGGCATGGAGAGCACTAGACCCACGTCTGGGCATACCCGCCCCACTCGGGGTGACAAATGCAAAAACAACAATTGATGGACAGAATGCAGAACAATGTCATACATTCACCCCAGTACAAAGATCTGGGCCTAAATCCATCGTTGTTTTGCTCACCATGCCATTCCAGTTTGGACCCGGCCATATGCAAATCAGTCTTGACCCTGCGCCCAATGGGAACAGTCCAGCCCGAACTGCCAGGCCAGGTCCTCCCTGGACTGGAAACAAGCATCCTAGGACCGGTTTCGGGCTTTCAGCCCTCATCAGCTAGGATAGCTTGACTCCAGTGGCATGGAGAGCACGGGACACACGTCTGGGCATACCCTCCCCACTCGGGGTGACAAATGCAAAAACAACAATTGATGGACAGAATGCAGAACAATGTCATACATTCACCCCAGTACAAAGATCTGGGCCTAAATCCATCGTTTTTTTGCTCACCATGCCATTCCAGTTTGGACCCAGCCATATGCAAATCAGTCTTGACCCTGCGCCCAAAGGGAACAGTCCAGCCCGAACTGCCAGGCCAGGTCCTCCCTGGACTGGAAACAAGCATCCTAGGACCAGTTTCGGGCTTTCAGCTCTCATCAGCCAGGATAGCTTGACTCCAGTGGCATGGAGAGCACGGGACCCACGTCTGGGCATACCCGCCCCACTCGGGGTGACAAATGCAAAAACAACAATTGATGGACAGAATGCAGAACAATGTCATACATTCCCCCCAGTACAAAGATCTGGGCCTAAATCCATCGTTTTTTTGCTCACCATGCCATTCCAGTTTGGACCCAGCCATATGCAAATCAGTCTTGACCCTGCGCCCAATGGGAACAGTCCAGCCCGAACTGCCAGGCCAGGTCCTCCCTGGACTGGAAACAAGCATCCTAGGACCGGTTTCGGGCTTTCAGCCCTCATCAGCCAACATTCTGTCCATCAATTGTTTCTTTTGCATATGTCGCCCTAAGTGGGAAGGGTGTGCCCAGACGTAGGTCCCATGCTCACTACACCACTGGATTCAAGCTAGCCTGGCTGAGGAAGGGTGATGCCCTGAAACCAGTCCCAGGATGCTTGTTTCTGGTCCAGGGAGGACCTGGCTTGGCAGTTCGGGCTGGACTGTTCCCACAAGGAACAGGGTCAAGACTGATTTGCATATGGCTGGGTCCAAACTGGGGTGGTGTGGTGAGCAAAAGAATGATGGATTAAACCCAGATCCTTGTGACTGGGGGTGAATGTTTGCCTTGTCCAGCATTCCGTCCATCAATTGTTTCTTTTGCATATGTCGCCCTAAGGGGGAAGGGTATGCCCAGACGTGGGTCCCATGCTCACTACACCACTGGATTCAAGCTGGCCTGGCTGAGGAAGGGTGATGCCCTGAAACCGGTCCCAGGATGCTTGTTTCCGGTCCAGGGAGGACCTGGCTTGGCAGTTCGAGCTGGACTGTTCCCACAAGGAACAGGGTCAAGACTGATTTGCATATGGCTGGGTCCAAACTTGGGTGGTGTGGTGAGCAAAAGAATGATGGATTAAACCCAGATCCTTGTGACTGGGGGTGAATGTTTGCATTGTCCAGCATTCCGTCCATCAATTGTTTCTTTTGCATATGTCGCCCTAAGTGGGAAGGGTGTTCCCAGACGTGGGTCCCATGCTCACTACACCACTGGATTCAAGCTAGCCTGGCTGAGGAAGGGTGATGCCCTGAAACCGGTCCCAGGATGCTTGTTTCCGGTCCAGGGAGGACCTGGCTTGGCAGTTCGGGCTGGACTGTTCCCACAAGGAACAGGGTCAAGACTGATTTGCATATGGCTCGGTCCAAACTGGGGTGGTGTGGTGAGCAAAAGAATGATGGATTAAACCCAGATCCTTGTGACTGGGGGTGAATGTTTGCATTGTCCAGCATTCCGTCCATCAATTGTTTCTTTTGCATACACCTCTTCTAAGCAGGACTCATACTCACACACATACCAAGCATACACAGAACCCAATCAGGAGGAAGGATGTTCTCATACATTGCCTTTAAAGCACAGAACGGCTTCCCCTCCTCATCAGAGCCTCCTCTTGAATTCCACAAGAAGCTGAATACCTGGCTTCTCTATTAACCGACCTACTATAGTCAGGGCTAGGTGCACATACCTCAGCACCAGTATAACCTTGTGAGTGATGCTGTGCTTCACCAATACGTATAACATAACAGTTAAAGGACAAAATCTAATTGAATCTGCCTCTTTTTCACTTTTATTACCGATTATTCTTTCAGGTGCTTTGTATGCTGCCAACAAGCCCAAGCTTCATTTCCTTTTGAATCACTGTAAACATATAAAGAGGGCTAAGACATGCCATTCATTAATACGTACCTCACTTTCTACCACCAGTTGACTGAGCTTTTGAGGGATGCAGGAATTGGTTGCATTTCCCCAAACAGAACTGTTGCAGGTGTATGTGATTGTCCCAGCAAAATCAACTGTGCAAGGTATAATTATGGTATCGCCTTCCTGCCCCATTCCAAGTCCATTACATGTAGCTATACCTGAAATTTTGATTGACAAAACAATTAGAATAAACATGCACCTATAGCAACCATATAACAGGTGACTATCTAGAAACATATTTCTAGCTTCATTATAAACAGCATAATCTGTATCATGAACGTGTTCTGCGCCTACTAAAAAGCACTGAACTGAACTATGGGAATGTTTTTCAAGGACAAGTGCAGCCAGCAGTGCATGCACTATCTCTGTAATTCGAGTTACTGCATGAGCTGCAGACAACACAGCTTTGAAAGTGGGGTGATGATTGCCTCCTTTGCTTCTGAATTATGCTAGCTGCAGCCTGCAGCTCGTGTTGAAACATGCAGGGTTACCAAATGTATGCGATGTAGAAATTGCAATTTTATGCATATCCGGCTCTGTCAAAGGCCGTGGTTTTACAATAGACCAATTGTTTTCCGCCAGGAGATTTGGCCTGCTGAAAGCAGATCAAATGGCAGGGCATAACACCAGGGAAAATTTGAAAATACTAGGGGAATTGGGTATGGCATTACTGATTCCATGATCATTCTTAATTTCTTAGGGAACCCTATGGGTTCAAATTGTAATCCTCCTATTAACATTGTCTGTTCGCAGTTTCTCCTGGTGTCAGTAACTCTGAATGGGAGGTGTTAAGGGTGACTCCAAGAAGGTCCTACGCAGGGTAAATGTGATAAAAACAAGTTTATTGTACATAAGATACTCCAGCCACAGTCTCTGCAAGGTAACTCCAGATAACTGCTTTTCACAGCCTCAGCATTAACAATAATTATTCTACTCAAAACTTGTCATGGAAACAGCAGTGTCTGATGGAAACACAAGAACACAGTTAAAACATTACACATAGCTAACTACACATTACCACATACCCTCCCCCTTTAACAAATGATAACTGTAAAAATTACACACAAACTATTTGTCATTTACTACAACTATCAAAATGAAATTTTTAGATGCGGCCATCATCCATTTTGGCCACCCATTGGAACACCTTTGTCACATTGTATGATCTGCTGAACTGTAAGATACCTCGGCTTCTCTCAGGCATCTTTATTTTAATTACATCTCCAACTTTTATGAGCATTGGCTTAACTGCCTCGCGACAGTCATACCTCTCATTCCTCTCTGCCTGCAGATGTGATTCTCTTGCTTTAGATTCCTCCATCACATCTTCAGGACTCATGTTATTTATATTGTACCTCTCCACACAAGGAGGATACAACACTGTATAACGCTTATGTTTCTTGAACAGGAGAAAAGGACTCACCTCCGCAGTAGATTGAGGAGAGAATCTATACCCCTCCACATGCCTCTGGACAGCTTGAACCCAATTACCTACATTATTCCTTGCAATCTGAATGGGTTCTTTTAGAGTCCTATTAAACCCTTCAACCTTTTTTATGAGCAATGCCCCTACCATCCAAAAATGTTTCTACATCCTTCAAGGTCAATTGCAACCCATTGTCCATTAGTATAATTCTGGGATTGTAATCCCTTGCAAATATCTCGTTCAAGAATTTTATGATCACAACAGGGTTGAGTTCATTGGTTACTCCCACCTCTGGCCACCTGGAACGCATATCCATGCCCACAAACAAATACTTTGTAGTGCTTCCCACATTGATGGGCCCAACTATGTCTAATCCAATCGCCTCCCAAACCTCAAATGGAATTTCCCGACAAACCATGTGAGACTGTCTAACTTTCATATTTTTGTTGCTCATCTTGCACCCACCACATTCTCTTACCAATCTCTCAAACATGATGTCCATCCCTGGCCACCAATATACATATCTAAGCCTCTCTTTAGTTTTAGAAATGCCTTGATGCCCCTCATGTGCTAGTTGTATCAGACATTCACTGACTCCCTGTGGTGGCACCAATTTACTCTCTCTTATTAGGATGTCATTAATTACCGATAACTCATCAAATATCTTCACATATCCAGCAAATGTCCCATTTTTTTCCAACTGTTGTCTACATACAGAACAAACTGTCTTGTTTCAAAATCTCATCTTCCATCTTTTTCCCCCATTCACTCTCTGACACACAACCTATCGTGACACTGCAAACTTTGACTCCATCTTCTTTCCACCAGTTTCCTTCAACCACTTTAGTTCCCGAATCTACCTTCAACCTAGACAGGCAGTCTGCAACTTTGCTGTCAATACGCTGTAGATAAGAGACAACAAACTGAAAATCCTGAAGTGCCACCAGCCACTTGCAAATCCTAGACAAAATACAGTTAAGTCCCTTCTTCCCAAAGTCTGTCTGCAAAGGCTTGTGGTCCATCTGCACTAGGAACTTCATACACCACACAAACTGTTGGAACTTTCTTATTGCCCTGTGTACTGCTAGGGCTTCCTTTTGAATACTGAATTTCTGCCCCCCTTAACGACCCAGAGGCAAAGCCTATGGTAACCTCATCTCCACCTTGCTTCTGCTTCAAAACAGCACCTAGCCCTTCTTTACTAGCATCTGTAAGAATTATGAAAGGCATGCCTGGGACAAGCTTCTTTAGAAAATTCTGCAGATGACAGACATTTTTAGATCATCATTCTCCTTATGACAATCTTATGTCCATGCAAATTGGACACCTTTTCTGAGGAAACTCCTAATTTCCACATTGCGGCTATCAAAATTGGGCACAAATCTGGAATAGAATTCTGTCATCCGTTTGTACCTCTTCTTTCTTGGAGGATTGTGGTAGTTCAGATATTGCGGTGATGAGATCATTCTTGGGTTTAGCGCCACCACCAGAAATGACTTGCCCAAGTATGTTATCTCAGATTGTCCAAACTTACACTTGCTAATCTTGAGTGTTATTCCTTTCAGTAAAAATATATGCAAAACTTCCTTGACCCTGTTTACATGATCATGTACATTGTCACTGAAAATTAGTCTGTCATCTTGAAAGAATTTCACCACACAGTCCCCTTCAACAAACTGGTCATGAGTCTCTGAAAGACAGATGCAGAGGAACAGAGTCCAAATGGTATCCTATTGAAACCGAACACCCCGAAAGGTGTAATAAAGACCGTTAAATCTTTGAATCTTCACTTAATCGGACCTGGTGATAGGCAGACGTCAAGTCAAGTGTAGTGAAAAACTCTGGGTTGCCCATCAGGGTCACCATCTCCATTATGTTGGGTAGGGGAAATATGTCTTCAGTTACCTCCATGTTGAGATGCTTGAGGCCAACACAAAGATGAATCTCCCCAGAAGCCTTTGCAGCTACCACGACTGGTGTCACCCATTGTGAAGCCTCCACTGCTTCAATTATGCCTTCCTTCTTAAGCCTGTTAAGTTCAGATTCTACTTCCCTATGCAGGTTCAAGGAGATATTTCTAACCTTACACGCAACAGGCTTGGCTCCCTCATTAAGCCTGATATGATTGATATAACCTTTTACACATCCAACCGTTTCAGAGAATACTTGTGAAAAATCATGTAGCCTTTGTATCAACTTTCCTGACCTGCATTTGGGGATTTAATTTGGGATCCAGAAAAATCCCTAAGAGTTTCTGGTGTGGCCAACTTAAAATAGCATCACCTTTGACAGGGACATACACCTGCCCAGAAACATGATTGCCTTGCAATTCAAAATCTGCCTCAAAGTATCCAACCAAATCTATTGGATTTCCCTCATAACTGTAAGGTCTCACATCAGGTGCATGTAGTGTAACCTTCCCATTGAAATCACTGTCATATTCGTTATCTGAGATTAAGGACAACCTAGCGCCTTAGTCCATAATCATGACTACACCAACTCCATTCAACTTGACCACATCAGAGGGATGTGTACAATTTACATTTGATACACCATTGATATCATCGTAAATGTTTAATATATTTCATTGGTGTGTAGTACAATAATAATGACCAAGACTGAATAATTGGCCAAGTGATTACATTTTCAAGGACCTTTACCTAATCAACAGTCGTAAGCATTATAATTAGACATGTCAGTCTGGGTATTATACAGAATTGTAAATGAGGCATCTATTCACTACCAAAATGCTGCATTTTAATTGTTTCTTAGCCAGTTGATATCTACCCATGAAATTTATTAATTGAGCGAAGTTCCGTTACAGGTTCAGTCAGCATGTCTGTACACCTTCTTCCCTAGCAAATGTCATTTGCATGTAGTAATGTATAAGCTAAAAACACATAGACAGATAAATATTTTTATAGAAAAAAATATATATTTTGACTGTGTTTTATCATTTCCTTACAGTTAACCCTCAATAAAATTATTTAGAAGGCAGTGCACATTCATGCAGAGAGATTCAACCACTCACCAACGATAGTGGGAGAAGCAAAAAGAAAAATAAACAAGGCAATTCACAAAGGTAACTTACACCTGTGAGTTAGATACACATATCAGTTTAATCTTACACATTTTATTAACATTTCTACTTTTGGCTATTCACCATTTACAAGTGTAAATACACTCAAAGGTGTAGACTTTCATGTCTCTCGTCTGAGCCAAATTTATGAGGATCAGTTACTACAGGCAAAAGGAGAATTGGTAAGTCCAGCACCATGCATGGCCAACCACTGATACTACACCAACCTCCCATAGGAAATTATGTAGACTGGGACTTAAAATAGAACCTCATAGGAAGTATTGTAAATGAAATTAACTTATTTCATCTTTTAAAATATATATCAGCATTGAATTTATTTAAAAAATGTAAATATTATTAAAAACAAAACATTATTTTATAATAAAATATTTTACAATCCTTTTCTTTTTTAAAAATAAATGTAACTGTAATTGGTAAAAAATAAAAAATAAATGAATTCCATAAATAAGTGTTTATAACATATAATGGATAATAAATAAATAGAAACGTTTTCCTTTAGGCGGGATTTATAATTTGATAAATCTTAAGAAATAAATTGTAGTTTAATATACCGTAAATAATTACATGTTACATTTAAATTAAGTTAACAGTGCTGTAGTGTTTTCTTATTTGGTTCTACATTTAAAATAAATAAATACAATTAATTTACACTAAGTTTTAGCATAAAATATTTGCACTCATTTATTTAAGTTTATTAAATGTTCCCCATCAAAATGCTTTGTGCAACCTTCCACCACAGTAGTACCATGAAAACACCAAACATGCCACGGAAATATGGGAAATACTGCACAACCATACTTTGAACCTGTCAACAGAAGCCCGGTGATGGAGTCACCAACATATCCAAAGATACCATCAGCTGCACTGCCTACACAGACACCCTCACCAGTTATATTGAACACCTCACGTTCAAGATATGCATCACAGCCAACTTCTCCCTAGAACCTTTGTATAAAGACCACCAGGACCCTGCACCAATTTCGCCAGTGACATCACAAACTTCATTGCACCCCTAGTCATCAATGCCCCTTCATGCTCCTCAGAGACCTTAACTTTCACCTAGAAGACTACACTTATCCAACCTCTATGGCCTTCTAGAAAACCTTAAAAACCTTAGCATCACCTAGCACATTACTGTACACACCCACACCTCTGTCTCGCAACCTTGCTGTCACGCAATCCAGATTCAGGGCTAATCACAATACAGAGACAGCACTTTTTGCCACCACAGACAACATCCACATGATCCTTGACAGAAGAGACATGGCAGCACTCATTCTCCTACACCTCTCTGCAGTGTTTGACACAATACCCCATCCTCATCAAGCATCTGCTCAAGATTGGCATCCATGAAACTGCTTTTTGCTATATCTGCACCTTCTTAATGGATAGGACACAAGCTGTCAGCCTGGAGCTTTACTCCTCAAGAGCCGAAACTCACCTGTGGAGTGCCTCAAGGTTCATCACCCACCCTCTTCCACGCATACTTGATTCTTCTGACCAAAGTAATTTGCACACAAATCAGCATCCTCTTCTATGCTGACAATTCATACTCTGCCTCTCGGACAAGACCCCCCAACAAAGGAAACAAGTCCACTGGCTGGATGACAAAGTCACTAACTGGATGAAAGCCAACTGTCTCAAGCTCCTAACTTACAAGACAGAAGTAGTGACCTTTGGTATCTCACCATGGGATTCCAACTAGTAGCCAGTCACACTCGGACCCACAACCACAGCCAACACTCAAGGCAGGATCCTTGGAATAATTATCAATGGAAAAATGGACATGACCGCTCAAGTTAATGCCATCGCTGCATTTCGCTGCCACACCCTAAAGATCCTGAGGAAGATTTTCAAATGGCTCCCTAGCAATACTGGTAAAAAGGTCACTCATGCCCTAGTCGCTAGCAAGTTGGACTATAGGAAGACCCTTTATGCTGGGATAACTAAACACATCTCTAGAAGACTACAAATCATCCAGAACTTGGCAGCCAGACTCATCCTCAACATTACACAAAGAACTCACATCACACCACATCTCAGGGAGCTCTACTGGCTCCCGATACACAAACCCGCTCATTTCAAACTCCTCACACACACATTCAAGGCACTACGCAACTTAGACCCCACCTACCTGAACAACATCTCCTCTCACCAACTACCCAGATACTGCCACTCCCCAGGACTTCTACTCACACACATCCCATGCATACATAGAACCAGATCAGGAGGTTGAGTGTTCTACGTTGCTTCTAAAGCATGAAATGGCCTCCCACTATACATCAGAGCCTACTCCTCTCTTCTTGAATTCTGCAAGAAGCTGAAGAACTGGCTTTTCAATTAATTAATCTGCCATAAGCAGGTCTGGGAACATACAGCTTCTCATCTCTAGGATACCCATGCGGTTAGCACGCTTTGTAAGTATGCATAACATAAGAAAAACACTCCATCTCTCAAACAATATTTTTACTTGAATGTCAAACAATAAAGGTCTAATTTACAATAGCGATATTATCCAAGAGGGTTTTGGGGGGCTTTCCCAAGTAATTATTGACCGGGGTGAAGTAGGACACTGAGCTTTGCCTCAGGCTCTCTTATTCCACACTAGTCAGTAAGTACCCGGGAGTGCTCTCCCCTTGAATAATGCTTAAGTATTTAACCATAACTAAGGGGGTCATTAGGATGGCGGGCGGACTAGAGTCCGCCCACCATCCTAGCAGTAATGGGACCGCCCACCTGCCATGCGGTGGTCCCACACCCCTGATAATGATGCGACCCCCACCGCGGCGGTCGCATCTGGCAATTTAACATTGTGGCGGGTGCTGCTGGCTGCAGCACCCGCCGCAATGTCAAATGGCCATGTTGTGCATTTCCATGCATAACGTGGCAGGCACCATGGAAATGGGTACCCCCCAGTGCACCCCCTCCCCAGAGGGGGCCCGCAACGGGCCCCCAAAGCCAATACCCTGATTCTAATATGGCGGACGGTGCCTGCTAGGCACCGCCACCATATTAGTGGCCCTGCTCCGCCCGGCAGGCAATCGTAACGATTGCCACCGGCAGAAAAGCGGTGGACGGACTTTGCGTCCGCAGCGATACCCACCGCAATCCTAATTTGGCGGTGGGTAAATCTCATTGTGATGGCGGGAGGATCGCCACTGCCGGGCCGGCGGTGACGATCCTCCCGCCATCATAATGAGCCCCTAAGTCCTTACCTGGATCGAGGTCATTTCAAGCAGTCACTATCTTGCAGCCCTTGTTTCTCAGTAGCTGAGTTGCCTTTATGATCAGTTGACATATATTATTACCGAAAGTCTCAAACTTGTTGGAACATCTACATATATAAACATATAATCATGCTATCAAACTGCATCCAATGCATTTACAAGTTTAAAATGTCCTACCTTTTAGAGGTCTCACGATCATACTTTTTGTGGTGGATTTCAGAGTATTATTCACAATGCAATCAATTACAGTTCTGTCCATGTCACAGCTTGTATAATTGTACGTAGTTTCAAAACACTGTGTTTCTGCAGAAAATTCATTTACTGTAGAAAAAACAGACACATATTGTACTGTTTTAACTTTCAGCTGTTTATTGAAAAATATTTTAATAAATTACATACTCTGCCTTTAAATAATTATCTGGTCACTGCAGCTGTGAAAAAGAGCACTGCCACTAAAATATCCTTCCCATGAAAGCCAGGGCAGGCAACTGGGAGCGGAAGCAGATCCTGCTACTGAGACTTCAGCAGAGAGTCTTTAGAAGCACTACAGTCCCAAATCACTAGATATTGTTTACTGAAAACAATACAATTGTGCATAATACACATGCGATTAAAAGAGACAGCAAGCTTTAATCTATGAAAATAAAGAAACACATCTATGGCTTGCTTCAGTGGTCATTACACAATTGTTAGATAATTTTAGTATACCTATGTTGCAAATGTAAAAAGCTTCATTTTCAAGGGGATAAACATCACAAGATGAAAGTTGCAAATCTGATGGTCATCACATGCTGGACGATTTCAGGGTAAATATTGGGGTAAGTGCTTCAATACATTATTTCACAAAATGTGTGTAGTAAATGGTGTCGTGGACAAGGAATATATTTTTCTAGAGCCGAATAAGAAAATGATTGAAAATAAAATTGCCCTTTTCCAACCGAGTGGATGTTAACTTTCTGCAGTGCAGAAATTACACTAGTATGCTGACGCAGTATGTGGAGGGTTTCTACACACTTCTGCAATAGGCTTTCACGCTTAATCCCTCTTTTACTGCTCCATATACCTCCCTGACCGTTTATCAAAGGTACACCAGGGGCGGCTCCTCCGTTATGCCGCAGGAGCGTCGCCCCCAGCTGAAAGCCAGCAGAGGCAAGGGACATAAATAAAATGATAATAAAACATTTTTATTATCATTTTCTGTCCTGCAGGCTGCCAGCCAAGCCGAGGGAGGGCGGAGACATCCCTAGTGACGTGACACTCCAGAAAGCCCCAGGGAGTAGTGGGGAGTTGTGGGCACTGCTAAGTGGGAAAGACGGTTTGGCCGGCCCCAAACAGCTGGCCAAACCAGCATGCGCACTTAACCTTTCTCCAACCCAAGCTGCATTGCGCAAGAGGGTGGAGAGCCAACACATGCTCCCAGTATCTTTCTGAGCGCCAAACCATGGCACTCAGACCAATCCCAGCGCTGAATAGTATTCCTAACATGAGAGCAGCGCTGGGATTCACAGCTGGGACTCTGCACATTGTGCAGCAGCTCATGGAAGGAGACAAGGATCAGGTGAAAGATGGCGGCCGTCGGAGCAGGTAAGTGCTATTTTGTGTGTTTATAATTGTCTTTTTTTGTGTTCCCCCTCCTCCGCCCCACCTCTTCACAGTACGAGCGGCTGCGACTGAGGTACACATGAACAATCCATCTATAAAGTGGCCTGAGTGGCAGATTAAACTATAATCTTTCATACATTTATGTAATTTAGCCAAAAAAACTGGATTTGAAAACAGAATCATCCCCTTTTATTGCTGAGATATGAACAATATGCTTTATTGTACCATTTTCAGTTATGGTATATGAATGCTAGGCCCACCTGGGCTGGCCAGGACCTCGGTAACTTACATAAATCATCCTGCAATGCACATTTTATCCCTGCCCATCTTAAAATGCTTTCTACTGAAAGGCCAGTTGATTATCAGAAGGGAATTCTTACTTATTCTTAGTATACCTTTTTACTCAACCTTGTTTGTTAGTAAATGTGGGTAATCTTAGTGGAGCATGTGAAAAACTCCATCGTTTCTGGGGGCTGAAGTCAAACTGGTTGACTACACAGGCAGCCACAAGCTATGGGAGGAAGTGGTCAAAAGGAACCAGGTCCTTCCCCAAAGTCTACTGGTACACCACACCATCTTATTTTCATTTTAATTTGAGGCCAATGCAACAAACTAAAATATTTTCCGGGGCTTGAAACACATGTATTGACTCTGGAAGTTTTGCTATCAGCCACAGATGCTGGATCCTTCACCAAGGCCCCTCAGTTCCCCAAACTCCTTTTGTTTTGGGCTTTCCGTGACATGGATCAATCAGTACATGGCCTAAACTGCAAGCTATTTTCATTACCATTATAAGAAGGAGTTTACTGTAGCAATTGCAAGCACGGAAATTCCATAAAAAATTTATAAATAGCTCCACCTTAAAACTTACTAAGTGAACCTCCAATTTCCACGCTAATTTCTTGATCAGGTCAATGAATCTTTGCCACTGATTAAGAATGGAGCACTACCCAAATACATTTCTAAAAAAATCATCAACTTACACCATTTAATGTTCAGTCAATGATGAGAGGGATGATGAAGTTTTAAACAATTTATTTTCCTATTAAGATATCAGTCTGTATTTTTGTCCTTTATTCAAGTTAGTCAGATAAGTCTGTTTACAGACATATCGCGAAACAATGTGGTTAGAGACAGCATACAAAATAACAGTGTGTTCCATAGAGGAAATAGTCCCTCTCTTAATCTAAAAGGATCTAACCTAACCTATCATGAAACCCATAAAGAGTTCCTTTTGGAAAAGAGCAAGGATTCGGAGCATCAAGCTAATAATTGGAAGAAAGCAAACTCCTCATTAAGAGCAGTTCTGGATACTCAGCTGAGTTCCCCAGCAGTTGCAGTAGCAACCATGAATCCAGTTAAAAGGAAATTAATCACAGTAGTAGCTATGATGTAGTATAAAGATTGAAAGTCTCCTCAAAAAGGGGAAGGAAAACAAGAAAATCACTGTTATCAGTAGCTTACAGTAATTTGGACTAGCACAACAAAGTGCTAAGGGACATAGCAGGGTATGAGTGCATAGAATGCATTAACTCTCTAGCTAGGAACACAGACTATATAGAAAAGCAAAAAACATGCAGCAAACTCCAAATGTTATCACTAGCAAATAGGAAAAGATCTTCCAAGGTCCGTCATTTTCTCTCTCAATTCCCACAGTAAACGTCCATGTCGACGTGATGTTGTTTGAATGCGGCCAAAGAGTATTACAAAACATACATTTAGGAAGGCTCTCATGAGAACCTTTGCAAACCTACTCTGTTAGCTGTTCCGTGTCCCATTGTGTAACAATGGACTACTCTATGAAATGAAACATTAAATCTAGAATGTCCTGGTTAGATCATGAAATTCAAATCTAGAGCAAGCATTTTCTTTCTTCAATATACATGTTCTTTATAAGCATGCGGCTGAGGAAACTTTCTAAAATACGATGAAGTTATAAGGTGTGAGTAAATAAATACATTTTGCAGCAAACAGTACATTTTACGAAGATGTCAAGTTCTGCAGTTCAATTATAATGTTAAATCAGCATTTACAAAAACTCATTTATTTTATTAAAGGGAAAAGAAAGAATAAAGAGAGATATTGAGGCCTAGCAGTGAAAGAACGATAGAAATTGAGCTTTCTGCAGATAGATATAAGCAGCATTTTTCTCTTTTGGCACATTTTCTCTAACCACTATACTGACATGTATTTTCTTTGTGAACGTTAAGGCACATTTCTACATTGTTAAGAGGTAAATTTACGTAAACATTTTCAACTTTCACAAGATGATAAAATAAACATGAAATGGGTTACTTGTATGTTATCAAAACCACATCTCATATGCTTTAAAAAAGAACACCAGCAGTATTTACTAACATGTAAGGATGCACCTCGAAAATATAAATAATATATGTATAATAAATGTGTGGCATGTTCTGTGTTCCTATTTGTGTAACAAAAAGAAACTTTTTTAAATATGTCAAAATTCCTTAATAAGTTTTGATTAGAATTTTGGAGGTCTGCTGCAATTTTGAGCGCATTCTCTTCAATGACCTAAAATATTGGAGGCATTTCTATTGAACACCCTTACCTCTGGTTTTGTATGTTGATTGGATTTCCAAACCCTTGAGTTGTTTACGTGCATTTGAAAGGTTTCTATGTTTTGCCTTTTTGAGTCATATTAGATGATGGGTCTTCCTATGTTTCTTTTTCTGTTACTTGCAGCCCTCTCTCTGTTCACATGTGACTCATGTTTTGTCTGCCTTCCTCTTCCAGCATATTGAGCCTTTCCCTAGTCAGGTATATTCGCTCCTGCTTCTTTGCCCTGTCCCCTTCTTTCTGTTCGTTGTCTGCTTTCCTCTGCTTTCCTCTTATGGCCTAGTTTCACTTCTTGATCAGTGGCATGCATGTCTTTCTGTTCTTTGTCTACTTTCCTCTTTTGCCCTAGTTTGTCTGCTTGATCAGTGGCATGTAAGGGTGCCATGGTCCTACTGCTCCTTTTTGGCTGTAGTTTGTTTTCTAGATCAGTAGCACGCAAGAGAACGTCCTTCTGTTCTTTGTCTACTATCCTCTTTTGGCCTAGTTTGTCTTCTTGATCAGTGGCATGCAAGAGTGCCGTGGCCCTAATACAATAAAGGGAAATGCCCCACTCCCTAAATTAGTAGTACACATTAGCTATAACTGAGGTGCAGTGGCACCTTCAGACCTCTGAGTCCTGCTGGCACTGCAACTGCTGCATTATTGATAGCTACAGCCCTGATCCTGCTAAACCCATGTGCACTCTACCTCTTTAACTAGAAACACAATAGAGGGTCCCTGGGATTCTGAATATAGGGAGAGGAGGGCAGGGAAAATCGAGAAACAATATCGACAAACAACAATACACACAACAAACTATATACAAAAAAAATTACAAAACATGTAATTCATAAATCATTTCAAAACAACAAAGGCGCAGTTTGTTGTTTTGAAATGATTTATGAATTACATGTTTTGTAATTTTTTTTGTATATAGTTTGTTGTGTGTATTGTTGTCGTTTTCATTTGAGTTATGTATGGTATGTTTGGGGTTTGTGTTTTAGGTGGTGTCATATTGTTTTTGTATATCGTGTGTCATGTTATTGTGGGGCTTTTCTATTTGTATTGTGTACAGTAAAGAATTTTATACAAATTAATTTATATATAAAATTATATAAAAAAATAGCTTTTTTGATAAAATAAAACAGACAAAAAAATATTGGCTTGTGGGACAATGATGTTGTTTCCAATTTAGGATGTATCACTAATGTATTAATCATTTTATAGGGAGAGGTTTGTCAATATTGTTTCACTCTACCTCTTTAACCTGCTCTCCTTTTTCCTTTTCTTTGCTTGCTTCATTTTCCTGCCAAAGGTGGACTTTGGGCTGATGAACTAATGAATCATGGGAGAAGACTGAGTGCTATTCAGGCAATTAGTCTACCAGTTTATTGTCTCCTGGAATAAGGTGGTCCCTGTGGAGCTCAGCAGTATGATCTAAACTATTAGAAATTACAGGGTGAACACATGACACAGGAGTCAGGGCAGATGATCATTATGGAGCTCATTCCTTAGATAATTTTTAGGCATGTAGACCCAATCAAAGTGATTAGATCAATAATTTTGGTGTGAATTTGCATTGATCTCCTAAACAGCACACTAGACACTAAACCAAGTCCAGAATATTACAATTATTGATGGTCAGGGAATCAACTTCACCACTGAGGCCCTCAACAATTTTAATAGATAAAGTACCAAGGCTGTGATGGCACAGAGCCTGGTGCATGAGCATTCCAAACCTTTTTGAAGAGATTGGCACCTATGTGTCTCTCTAGATCATAGTTACTTATGCTGTGGCTGCTTAAAATATTAATAACCTACTCGGTAACAGCTACTTCTCAATATGTGGAGAACTAAAGTATCAGCGCAAAACGAAGGCCTCTGCCAACACAGAATGTCATTGAAGTGCTAGTTGTATCAGAATTCACATATTTACTCATTCATCCACCTATACATTCCTGCAGCATTCGCTGCAGACATCTGTCTATAACTGGCATGCCACTCATGCCTAAACTGTCCATGTTTAGTCTGTTATGAAAGTTTGTACTAGTCTACCTTGCTGGATCTCGTTGGATCTGGCCCTCTCTGCAGGGTCACACCCAAAGTTTTTGTCCACTTACCTCCAATTTTTGCTTACATAAGTTTTTGTTGGCCTTAGGACTCTATGCACTTTAGCCCTGCTAACCAGTGCTAAAGTGCTCATGCTCACGCCCCTAAACATGGTTTGATTGGCACTCATTGAAGCATCGGAGAAGAACCCATAGTTTATTTCTTTGTAGGCAACTGGGCTGCCATATTCTGGGAGTCGCCTGGCTCCCATCCTTGCGTGGGGCCATATTGGAAGGGTGAAACCCTACGTTTTAATCATTTTATGTTTTGTGCTTTCCCACTGTTCTTTTAATTTGGTTTTAATTTACCAGTAGCTTTCAGTCTGCAGGGGAGCCTGCAACTGAATTCAGAGGTTGCTGGACCCTGGTTCCATTTTACGTTGCCCACTCGATTATTTTGCTTGACGCCCTGCCGATCGCACAAGCCACACCCCCTGCCATGCCCCCCTGGCATGGTGGGCTATTCCAAGGACTCCAAAGCGTGTCTGCACAGCTTTGAAGCATTGGAGTAAAACCCACAGTTTATTTCCTTGTAGGCAGCTGGGCTGACATATTCTGGGAGGTGCCTGACTCCAATCCTTGCATAAGGCTATATTGGAAGGGTGAAACCCATCATTTTATGTTTTGTGCTTTCTCACTGTACTTTTAATTTACCAGTAGCTTTCAGTCTGCAGGGGAGCCTGCCACTGAATTCAGGGGTTGCTGGACCCTGGTTCCACTTTACATTGCCCACTCAATTTCTTTGCTTGACGCGCTGCAAATCGCATGCCGGGCTTTTTCAAGGACTCCAAAGTGCATGCGTGGAGTGGACGCGTGCAGAGGGAATGCCAAAGGCGCGCCTAAGGCAAGCCTGTGTATGCACGTCCAGACTGCACCTAACGCCTGCCCTCCTGGCCATTTTTGGACTGATTTACAGCTTCAATCCTACACACAGGATGAGCTGCTCTTGCTTGACTCAGGTAAGAACACTGGCTGCCCTAAACCTGACTGCCGTCTCACTATTGACAATGCTTGGCACACCTGTCAAAGTTGTGGTGCTCCCGTAGCCCCGGCTGTGCCCCAGCCTTTAACAGTGAAAACTGCTGCCTGTGCAGTGCCCTTACACCCTTTCAGCCACCACACCAAAGCTATTTTGCGCAAAAACATGTTGCTCTGCATTTTAATCAAAGCTAGATTCCTCGTTAAATACAGCTCTGAATTTCTCCTGTTTATGGACACCTACAATCTGGCCCTGGCTTTCATTATGGAAACATAGGCCAATCCATCCTGTAATCTGGACCTGCTGGCAGCCTTACCCACAGGATTTGCCATTGTTAGACAAGATAGGCCACTTAAGCGTGGGGGAAGCATAGCGATTGCTTGCAGAGCAAACCTAGTGGTCTGTTGCAATCCTGACCCCTCACAGCATTGTGAAGTGGTTTCCTTCAGTATTGAAATAACCAAAACTCAGTCTTTCAAATGCATGGTCATATATCGCCCACTTAGTCCCAGACGAGATTTTTCTCAGGAGATTGGCAGTTTCCATGAGGGACATATCCTGTCCACCGATTAAAAGGTCTTAGGTGACTTACATTTTCACCTAGAGGCACACCAACACACCAACATGTCAGCTCTTCTTCAGAACCCGTCAGGGCTAGGCCTTTCTCAAATCATAGCAGGTTCCACACACCAGGCAGGATACACACTAGATGGGATCTTTACTAACAACACGTCACAAGGCAAAACCAGTACTCTTCCTTTAGTCTGGTCAGACCACAGTGCTGTCCTCTTTGACCTAAATGTCTGTCAACCCAGTCCCAGTACCAACGCTCGACCAACTATCTCCTCCTCTCGGGCCTGGTACAATATCCAACCGGATCTCTTCTTTAAAACACTAAATGACTCATCACCTGCACTCTCGGACAACATAGACGCAGCTGTCTCTCAATACACTCTATGGTTCGACAACGTTGCCAGCCTTCTGGCTGAAGCCAAAACGGTTACAATTAAATGTAACAACACCTCAGCCACTGGGTTCACTGCTGAGCATAGGCGCATAAGCAAAGCTGTAGAAGACAGGAGAAGAGATGGAGGACCGATTATAATGAGGTAGAGAAAGCCAAATACAAGCTGTGTTTAGCCGCTTACAAGATTCTAATTACAAAGGAAAAGGCTTCTTGTTTCATCAGAAAGATAGAAGAAGCTAAAAACTCCACTAAAGAATTGTTCCAAATGGTCATTTAGTTAACTACGGACACTGCAAAAACACACAGCCCTTTTTGTCAATCTTTCTGTAACACCCTGGTCAACCTTTTCTACAAAAAGTGGAAGCGGTGCATAGTATGTTCACCTCTTCCGCCTCCCCTACGTTTAGCGACAGGTCCTCCGCCACCTTATTTAAGGAGCAGATAACGCTTAATGAGTTTGCCACACCCTCCTGAGAGGAAGTCACCAATCCTGATCCACATCCTCAGGCTCCCCCAGGATCTTTGCCCTCGGCTAAGCTAGCAGCAGAGACTATCGCCTCTAAGCTCACAACCATTTTCACCTTATGCTTAAGTCTAGTCTGTTTCCACCAATTTGGAAGAAAGCCTCTGAGCTTCAGCTCCTAAAAAGCTACCTTGGATCCCAGGAACCCAAACAGCTACCTCCCCATTTCCTGTTTACATTTGTCAGCGAAGATCACAGAAAAAATCATGAACACCCAACTAATTGAGCACATTCAATCAAACAACCTTTTGGGCGCTACACAATTTGCCTTCCACAGGGGCCATAGCACGGAGACTGCACTGATCAAGGCTACGAGGAGATCAGGCAGGCGCTAGATCAGGGTTGAGGGGCAGCCTTCTTCCTGCTTGATCTCTCGGCAGCCTTTGACACTGTCAATCATGGGCTGCTGCTGGATCGACTAGCAAAGATCGGGATCACTGGCTCAGCCTGGGATCTACTGAAATCCTTCCTCTTTGGTCGAGAGCAGTTGGTTCGGCTGGGTAAATTCACTTCACAGCCTATCGCTCTCCCTTGCGGGGTCCCTCAGGGGTCCTCGCTTAGTCCGACACTTTTTAATGTCCATGTCACCCCCCTGGCTGACATAATAAAAACCTTTGGCTTTTCCCTGACCTCCTACGCAGAAGCCACCCAAATTGTCGTCTCTCTGGCCAGCGATGACAAAGGCACAGGATCCGGATTCTGTGACTGCATGCAGGCAGTCAACATTTGGATGGACAGGAATTGTTTAAAACTAAACTCAGGAAAGAAGGAAGTGATACATTTTGGAGCTCAAACCTCCTTCTGGACCCATACTTGCTAGCCGTAGGAAATTGGCCCTTTGCCGACACCAGTAAGGAAAACCCTAAAACTTGGAAATTAAATTGATGACAAACTGAGCTACGCGGACCAAGTTAATGCGATGACCTCCTCTGCCTTTCTCACGCTCAGGACAATAAAAAAGATACTACCACACATACCAGCGTACCTTCAGAAAACAATTGTCACATCACTTGCAATGGCAAAACTAGACTACTGTAATGGCTTACTTCTTACTGTTCACCAATACTTTTAATGCATAACATGCCTAGCCCAGCCAGACGTTTTTGTTGGACCCAGTGCAAAAACTAGTTGCAGAGCTCAGACCCAGAGACATTAGTTTCAGTAACAGCTTTCCAGCTTGACCAAACTATGTACTCTGGAAAATTACTTTTCTTCCCCCTGCCTTTTTTCCGTGATCATCACATTTGAGAGCATTTTGACATAAATCAATTCAGGATATGCACTGTAAATCAACCTCTCTTGTATATAGTTTCATAGAACATAATGTTGCTCCATCTATAACAGCAATAAAGGCCTTGTATAGAAGGCACAGGACAACTGACTTGCCTCGCACTAATAAAATTGTCACCAGGAAAGGAGGGGGAAGGAATGTGATACCAAGCTTGACTAAATAGTGTCACCCAAAGCAATACATTGTTTTCACTAGGCATCCTTTTCTGTGATCCTCGCGTTTGAGAGCACCCTGAAACAATTCAGTTCTGGGCACACACTGTTCAAGAATCTCTCTTGTGTATAGATTAATGGACCATAATGTTGCTTTGTTTATAAAAATGAAAGCTTTTTCTGGCGAAACAAGAAAACTGACTTACCTCTTGCATCATCAAAAAAATTGTGACAGCATAAAGGGTGTGATTCACTAATTCTAATAAAAACCAATCAGAGCTGTGATATAATCTAAGCTGCTAAAGTGAAACAATCCAAAATACAATTTCTTAATGTAAAAGGTTGCACCTTGGCTATAAAAAAGGGACAGTCAGCGACACTTGCAGCAGGGCAGGAGGTCTAGGCTGACTTAAAGCTGTTGTCTTCAGCCTCCATGGCACTGCTTTTCTGGACAGAACGCAACACAGATGAAGCTGTGGAGAATTATAGGGCACGGCTGTCACCGCCCTTGCTGCCACTGCCCTATTGGTCCTGGTAGCAAAGGTAGGGTCTATTGCTCAGCCCTCCTGTGTTTAACGTTGTGGTAGGGAGGCACCAGTAAAAAACATTCTTAGATCACCCACATACATTATTATAGGTCTGACAATTTAACCAAGGGAGAACATAAATATAGACTTAAGGAACATAGTCTCACCTAAGCTAGGGAACCCACAACCAAGAGACTGTAAAAACAGTGAACAGGACTATTCTCAAATGCTTCCCACTGCAAGATAAGGAATCCACTGAGGAAGCATTCCACACTAGTTAGGTGAGGGTTCGTCAATCTATATGAGTAGGGGGTCCTATAAATAAATATCGGAATTGCATGAGAGGTTTGGCTATTTCTTCCAGGAGTTTATGCCTGCTTACCAAAAGTGTAAAACAGTCCTTTACCACCTCTCACTCCCTCTTTAATGTGTTAGCTACCTGCATTGTACTTGTCCTGTATGTGTGTGAGAATCACATGATGTTCCTTCTGCAACTGCCACCTGCCTTTTACTTATTATTTCTCTTAAGGAAGCTTGTGTTGCTGCTGTTCATGTTATACCTTTATTGGGCTTCGAAGTTGTGTTCCACTACACATAAGAAAAAAATATTAACATTGCCAATGCTTGTTTTTTAATGCATTGTGTTAGTGAAATAGTGAACCATCACAAAATATGTGAGCAGTTTACTTTTGGTTTTGCTCATGAAAGAAGCAGTTTTTGAAATAGAGTGGGTGACTTTGTAAAACTGGAAAACATAGCTAACTGGTGGCTCCAGCCTATTCTGCCATTTTGGTCAACCATATTTTGCATGCTGGGGCTTTGAGCCCTTAAAAAACTGTTAAAAGCAAAACTACAAACCCCAGAAAGCAACATGATCTTTTCTTGGAAGAAATAGATGATGGTACCCTGTGTCATAGTGTCAAAGCACAAAGTTGTGAAATGCAAGATAAAATTGAGTTCCTGGATTTAAGACTTTTTTTCTTGTAAGCAATCAGCGTGGCTGAGGAGGTGGACATCGTCTTTCAGATGTAAATGCCAGCATCTGACTGGTAATGGGCTAGCATTAACACTCCTTGGAAAATAGAGGAAAATGTGGGCATCAGCAGTTAGACTTGTCAAGTGACATAGAGTAGGGTAAAATAATGTCCTGTTGCACCTCTTCCTGAGCACACCTTGGGTCTAGACGTTGGTGCAATATAGGTGGTGCACTTAGGCCACTGTGGCGCACCCTGCGTTGAAGAAGTACTGCACATAGTGCAGGTACTACCGCGCGAGGGCCGTCAGTGGACTTCCCTAAACCCACAGAGAGAGGGTGTGGACCCTTCCTACATGGTAAATCAGGAAAGATGTTGGTCTCCTTCCAAAATGGCAAAGTCACTTAAGTGAAGCATTTGCCGAAAGGGACGAAGTGGCTGGCTATGGTCGCCCAAAATTAAGTCAGTATTAGGACAACTTTTGGCATGCAGTAATAATGGTAAACATGGTAACTACTTGGGGATGACCTTTATTCTGGAAAGATATAGGTAGACTGTCACTTTTGAGCTTGATGAATATATGGAATAAAGTACCCCCTGCTGTACATTATAAAGGAAATTGCACGTCACCGAGGAGTTTCTTAATCAGGTGATGGAATTTCGGGGTGACTTCCAATATCCTTCCCATGTCCCGGAGGACATGCGTTTATTCATTGGATTACATTCTCAAACCATGCTGTTGGCCACAAACCACATAAATCTTTGATGTTAGTTCTTTCAATAAACATAGAATCTCTAGTGCAAAATTAAACAATAATAAAGCTGTTAGATATTTGTTTCCAAAAGATACTAGAATCAGTTTAATACAAGTCATTTTTTGACAAAATGGTGCATTCGTTCCGAATGTGTAGAAACATGGGGAAAGCTTCTAACCGTTATATAGTTAGCTAAGGAGTACAAAAATAAACATGTTGCTAAAAATATCTTTTTTCTGCTTGTCACTCACTGTACAGCTAGAAAACCAGAGCAGAAAAAGGAAAAGCAACGTTTTGTTTTCGTTCTTTAAACAGCTGCTTTAATTATACTCTGTGAGCTACCTTTCCCCTTAGCTACTGGGTCTGGCAGGAGGCAATTTGACATCAGAAGTCAATTGTAATAAGTCATTACAGTCAGGCGCGGCCCGTGGTAGGAGTGACGGTCGGGCGGTGAGTGGGGCGGGGGAGGGGCAGCGTGGGGGGTAGTAAACTTCGGATTAAGGCCGAATACAGGTAAGTGAACATTTAAATAAATAAAACGAATTTCGTTGCGCGCACTGCATCGCATTTGGCGATGTAGCGCTCACAACGAAATTCGTTTTATTTATTTAAATGTTCACTTACCTGTATTCGGCCTTAATCCGTAGTTTACTACCCCCCACCCTGCCCCTCCCCCACCCCACGTCACCGCCCGACCGGCACTCCTACCACGGGCCGCGCCTGATTACAGTTGAGCGCTACGTAATGGTTCTATATTAGGAAACTGGATGCATCACTATTCACTTATTACAAAGAAATTAGCGACAAGTTTTTTTTATACAGAGATTGCAGAATCCCGTGTATTATAGAGAAACTAGAGAAGGGTATTTTGACAGGGATTGCAAAATCCCCTCTATTTTAATATGATTTCCATCTACTAGGGGCGTGGCCTAGCAAGATGGCTGCATAAAGGTATTCGTCAGAGCTCCCCTTGAAAGCCAGTTGAATCTGCCATTATCCTTCAACATCCTGCTCCGGAAAAGTGTTCACACGATGTCGGAACACAGCGACTACCCTCCCTGATGTTTTAAGTACGGCAGAGAGTAGCCGAGCGCACAGAGATCGGCCGGATGAGAGGCGGGCTTCCAGCGCCATTTTATGCGAGGAGGAGCCGGCGGAGACGAGCAGGCAGCGCAACAGGCACCGATCTTGAGAGATCTTGCTGGAAGACTGAGGCGCTGGCCTGCGTCGGGAGGGTCGGTGACACAGAGAGGCTGCGGAGAGACCTGACCGGAGCCTGGACGATAGGAGAGAAGCGAGCTCGGCCCACTCATGATCGCAACGAGCGGCCGGCCCTCCGATACGACTGGGGCGCTGGCCGGTTGCGTGGGCCCCCGATATTCTTGCTAGATACCGCTGCAAGTTAAGGTGAGCCGGCGCCCTGGGGTGAACTCAGCCATATGAGAGAGGCGGAAGCACACGGGCCCGCAGCAAATTGACACTCTCACGAACACTAATAAAGGGAGGAGGAGAAATAAAGAGTTGAGGAACAGGCCTGCTCAAATTCACACGCAAGCACTGGTATTCGTATACATCCATCACCCGGACAGAAGCCACCCAGCGCAATACTTAGCTCATTCACTACTCCACTCTGATTAAAACCAGTAGTGAGTTGAGTCCAGGAGGCCCACTTCCGAAAGCAAGTAGCTTGAAGAGATTAGAGGGGGAGATCCGATCCAAACCCCAGTGCTGGCAGGTCGTGCTACCCTTCTGAGTTCCAAAAGATACTGCAGCGGCCCAAGTAATCCGGGCGCCAAGACGACGGCCCAGCATTGGCAAAAACAATTAAAAAAATAATATAAAAATAAGAAGAAGGGATGCATGGGGAACGTGAAGCCTAAAACAGTAAGGCAGATGAACAGACACAGATTGAAAGGAACATATCAATGAAAAAGGACCGAAGGAAAAGCTCTAGAGCAAGTATTATCTAAATACCGGGTCTAGTAAATAAGCAATTCTGGTAAAGAAGCTGTATAGGCAGTCCAATCAAAACCGTGCTACTCATAGAGGGACAGTGTATAGGTTGAGACCAGGAGGATTCAAAGACTTGTTGGTCAGAGCTCCCACAGTAAAGTTATTAAGAACAAATACCACATTAAAGGAACTGCAGAAAAGGGACCCCCTAATCTTTCTGACACAGGAAGTGGTACTCCCTGCAACAATGGTGAAGGAGAAGGCGTCAAAAACACAAGAGAATAAAATATCAAACTACACACAACCAATTATACAAGGCCCGGAAACTAGGGAAGAGGACGCTAACGGAGGGCTGGACTCATACGAACAGAGCAACACAGTTCCCCCTACACTGGCAGATGTAATCCAAGCAATCCAGTCGACAAGAGATGACATGGTGCACAGAATTGACGCAGTTGCCATAGACGTCAATCTTTTGCGTTGTGACTTACAAAAAGTGTCGGACAGGGTGATCACCACTGAAAACAATGTTGATACACTTCAGAAGGAAGTGCGCAATCTTAGCACCAAGGTGGTCGACCTTAAAAAAAGGGTAATACAGCTGAATGAGAGGACAGAGGACTCCGAAGGATGATCAAGACGGAACAACCTACGATTTCTCGGTTTCCCAGAAAAGGCGGAGGGCCCCTCAACGGAACTATTTCAGGAAGACTGGATCATTAAGGAACTGGCCTCTAAGAGACTTTCTACATTTTTCAATGTGGAGAGAACACATAGGGCACTAGTTCCCCCGCCCAGGCCGGGGCACACCTCCACGGGCCATCATTGCCAGATTCTTTAATTATAGGGATTGTGACGTCATTCTGCAGGCTACCCGCACCAGAGGACAAATTCACTATGAGGGACACCCTATCTCAATATACCTGGATTACACACAAAGCGTCCAGGAGCAGAGAAAAACCTTCATAGCGATCAAAAGAAGACTCAGAGATCTACACCTAAAATATAGCCTCATGTTCCCAGCAAAGCTACGCGTTGAAATAGAGGGCTGTGTTCTGTTTTTTTTCCCAGCCGCCGAGGTCAGCGACTGGTTAGATGCCAAAGGAGAAGGAGGGAACTGTTTAGCTCCACCCACGGGATCTGGCAGAACCCCGGCGGCCAGAAAACAGGTACAGGAGCCCCGGAAAATGAAACAACAGCAACAACTAGGAAGACAAGGCAGCCCGGCCCGGATCAAAGTTCTCCTGGAAGGGACACTTCAGGCCTCCAACACGAAAACTGTGCCTGAGTCAGACTTGGCATCACAGGAACTAACAACAGACCCTGGAGGCTCCGGGAGTGGGCACGAATGAACAGAACCAAGTGGGCAAACGGACAAACACAGATAAGTGATCAGCGAGCATGTTTACATCAGGGGGGTGGCTTTTAAATGAAAGGACAAAGAGACAGGGGCAACACTTACATGAGAAACAACCTAGGATGGAGTGGGGCAATTGAGGGGCAGTATCTCCCCCAACAGAGGCTGAACTTCACCTGGGGAGCTTGAGAAGTCCCTTCGCACCCCGGCGGAGACCAATCCACTGGCACAGCAATTATCTACAGGGACTCTAGCACAGAAACTAAGGTCAAATAATTGTAAAGGTACCTGACCTTGGAAATTAATGTTATGGAAGCTAAAAGTACATATACATCAAGGTGGGAGGGTAATGGGGCGGTATGTGTTGAAACTTGCATCAGTTATAATGGCAGGAGGCGAGAATCAAACTACTGCCCGGGAGGGAGAGGGGACAAGGGAAAGTTCAGTTGGGAATGTTACATCAGGTTGGGGGAAGTTCACATAGTAGTGTGCAAAAAACGGGTTCCAGTTCAAACCCAGTGTATATGGAATGGGAAAAGGGACATTCCTAAGTTAGACAGGGATGAAGTAAGGATTAATAAAATTAAAAATGGCTGCACAAGCATTAACGATTATTGAAGAAAAAGAAAATGGCAGCAAGGGATAATTAAAGCCGCACTGCCTGGCTAATCACTACGTACAAGCACAATGAATCACTATTAGTATTGTTGCCCACCTCCAAGGTCCGCTGCCAATGGACCTAACAGTTAGAATACAAAATTACAAAGTATAGAGAGGCAACACAAACAGCATTAATAGCACAAAGAAAGAAAAAGGCTTTCTGGAGTCTTCGGTGTAACTGATGCTTCATTTAATATTTTCAAAAACATGGATGCGCGAAGCAGACAGATGCAGCCAACGCGTTTCACCCTGAATAGGGCTTCATCAGGGCAATGTTTGCAGTAAGGAATCTGACAAATAACACCAGTACTTCCAACGTCCAAACAAACTCAACTTTTAGGTGCGTGTTCTGAAAGTTAAGAGAGTCATGTAACCGGAATCGTCACATCCATACACGTCATGCAATATTAACTCTGATATGCAAATTTGCACTTATCGTATCTAACAGCATTAGTTTCACGGCATAGAGAGCAATCCAACTGTGGTGTGGTCAGTTCGCCTCAAAGTTCGCATTAAAGATTATTAGCTGGAATGTCCGGGGTATAGCGGGATTAGATAAAAGATGCTGAATGCATGCCTTCCTGAAACTATATAAAGTGGCAATAGCTTGTCTACAAGAGACTCACATATGGGGAGGTATGATTACCAGTGTGAGGAGGAGATGGAGGGGACATATCTACGCTACCTCCTACTCGGGCTATGCAAGGGGAGCACTCATATGGGTGACACCTGGGATTCCCTTCCTGCACTTACACCACGTTCTAGATCCAGAGGGGAGATTCGTTATACTACATGGAAAATGGGAGGGAAGGGAATTATGTATTATAAATGTCTACGCACCTAACTCGGATTGTCCTGAATTCTTTCCGACAATCATGAAGGCGGCGACGCCATATATGGGTGCGGAGATTATACTCCCAGGAGATTTTAATTGTATCTTTGATGGCACAGTAGATAGAGAGCCCCCTAAAAGTAACACAAAACCCCGAATGTCAGCATCACTACTGACAATGATGTAGGGCATGCAGCTGAGAGACGAATGGAGAGCTAGGAACCCACATAAGAAAATATTCTCATGCTACACCCCAGCAACTAATACATTCAGTCACATAGACCATTGCTGCCTGACGCCTGGGCTGTCAGCTGCGACGGAGGGAATAGTCTATCTGCCCCGATACCTCTCCGATCATTCAGCACTGTTACTGATGCTAAAAAATGGGGAGGGCCGCCCCGCAATCCCATTATGGAGACTACGGGCTGAAGTGCTTACTGATCTACCCTATGCGGCACAAGTATCGGAGCTATAACTAACTATTTTGAGGAAAACTGGGGATCTACGGCAAACAGCTCCATGGAATAGAAGGCTATGAAGCTGGTTATAAGGGGTGGGTGTATGAGGATGAAATATGGGGTGAAACACCAACTAGAAAAGGACATTAAAACACAAGAAAGGCAACTGAAGAAACTAGGAGACAATATACACAATATAACACAATACAGAACTAAATGGAACATAGTATGAGAAGAATTATTAGAATCATGGCATAGGTTAGAAAAACATTGCAAGAAGCAGTGGTGACTATGATCCTTAAACCAGATAAAAATCCCCTACTCCCGAGCTCCTATAGACCAATATATTTATTAAACTTAGACGCCAAGATATTAAGCAGAATTCTGGCGACCCACTTGCTGCCATACATGTCCCAGCTTGTTCATCCTGATCAGGCTGGGGTTATACCCAGGCAGAATACCACTCCCAATTTACGTAGATTAGCACAAGTGTGGCATGCTCCAAGACTAAAGGACGAGAATTGTGCTTTGGCGCTACTAGACATTGAGCTGGCGTTCGACTCAGTCGAGTGGGAATATTTATGGGCGACCCAAGAAAAAATGGGGCTGGGTCAGAAATTCATCAATGGATTAAAATAATTTACACTAAACCAACTGCCAGAGTGAAGTTACAGGACCAAATGCACTGATGAAAGGCACCCGGCAGGGCTGCCCACTGTCTCCTCTAATATTTGCCATGGTCTATTACACAGAGAGAGAAGCTGGGCAGATGGGGGATACCATGTACATGGTCTCGATGTACACGGATGACACGTTAGTATACACGCGCCAGCCAGACGAAGCAGTACCAGCTCTTCTCGCAGAACTTAAGAACTTTGGAGCAATATCCGGTCTCCGTCTTAACCTCGGAAAGACAAAATTGTTCCCTATGGGGAGGCTAGCCGGGAAACCAGAAAATGACTTACCCAATGTAGGGCTGAACTGGGTATCAAGGGAGATCAGGTATCTAGGGATACGGTTGATACATAACCCCACTGCCTATCTAGAAATCAACATTGGGAGAGCAATAGATGGCATTAGTCGTTCTGTTGGGTTCTGGAAGGAGCTTCCACTTTCCCTGATGGGAAGAATAGCACTAATAAAAATGGTCATTTTACCAAGATGCTTATATGTTCTGCAGGATTCATTGTATAAAATCCTGACCAATATTTTATAAAATTGGAGCGTTTACTGACAGAACTATTGTGGGGTAATGGGAGGAAGCGAGTAAAACTTGACACTCTCCAACAAAAAAGGAGGCGGGAGGAATGGAGGTCCCACGCCTGGAGCTCTATTATATGGCCACGCAACTTCAGCATGCTGTACTTGGATGGATGAGTATAACAACTGGGAGAAACAACTATTGGCAATCAATCAATCAATCACAGAATTTGTAGAGCGCACTACTTACGCGCGAGGGTCTCAAGGCGCTGGGGAGAGGGAAGGGGGGTGTGCTGCTACTGGTCGAACAGCCAGGTCTTGAGTAGCCTCCTGAAGGTCAGCAGGTCTTGGGTCTGTCGTAGGCTTAGTGGAAGGGTGTTCCAGGTCTTGGCGGCGAGGTGTGAGAAGGATCTGCCGCCAGTGGTTGTTCTTCGAATGCGAGGGACGGTGGCGAGGGAGAGGTCGGCGGAGCGGAGCTGGCGGTTGGGGACGTAGAAGAAGAGTCGTCTGTTGAGGTAGGCTGGGCCAGTTTTGTGGAGTGCCTTGTGTGCGTGGATGAGGAGTTTGAAGGTGATCCTCCTGTCGACGGGGAGCCAGTGCAGGTTCCTCAAGTGGGGGGTGATGTGGCTGTGGCGTGGTACGTCGAAGATCAGGCGTGCGGAGGCGTTTTTTTATGCGTTGCAGTCGCTTGATGAGCTTGGCCGGGGCTCCCGCGTAGAGGGCGTTCCCATAGTCAAGTCTGGTACTGACGAGGGCCTGGGTGACTGTTCTTCTTGTGTCTGTCAGGATCCACCTGTAGATCTTGCGAAGCATGCGGAGGGTGTTGAAGCAGGAGGAGGAGACTGCGTTGACTTGCTTGGCCATGGAGAGGTTGCGTGCGTGGTCGGTGGGTGTCGGGGCTGCTCCCAGCGTCGTTGGCCACCAGGAGTCGTCCCAGGCTGAGGGGTTGGAGCCGAGGATGAGGACCTCCGTCTTGTCCGTGTTCAGCTTTAGTCGGCTGATCTTCATCCAATCGGCGACGGCCTTCATTTCTTCATGGAGATTGGCTTTGGCGGCGAGGGGGTCCTTGGTGAGGGAGAGGATCAGTTGAGTGTCGTCGGCGTAGGAGATAATGTTGAGGTCGTGCTGTCTGGCGATGCGTGCGAGCGGGGCCATGTAGATGTTGAACAGTGTTGGGCTGAGGGAAGATCCCTGGGGTACGCCGCAGATGATCTCGGAGGCTTCGGATCGGAAAGGTGGGAGGCGGACTCTCTGGGTTCTGCCATCGAGGAAGGAGGTGGTCCATTCCAGGGCCTTGTCTCGGATCCCTGCGTCGTGGAGGCGTGCGCGTAGAGTGCGATGGCAGACAGTGTCGAAGGCGGCAGAGAGGTCCAGCAGGATGAGGGCTGCGGTCTCACCAATGTCCAGCAGGATCCTGATGTCGTCGGTGGCGGCGATGAGGGCAGTCTCAGTGCTGTGGTTGCTGCGGAACCCTGATTGGGATGGGTCCAGGATGCTGTTTTCTTCGAGGTATCGGGTTAGCTGTTTGTTGACGATCTTCTCGATGACCTTGGCTGGGAACGGAAGCAGGGAGATGGGCCGGAAGTTCTTGAGGTCTCTCGGGTCCGCCTTGGGTTTTTGAGTAGGGCGTTGATCTCTGCGTGTTTCCAGCTCTCTGGGAAGGTCGCGGTCTCGAAGGAGAGATTGATGACGTTGCACAGGTGGGGTGCGATGGAGCTGCTGGCTTTGTTGAAGATGTGGTGTGGGAAAGGGTCTGACGGGGAGCCGGAGTGTATTGTGCTCATGGTCTTGATGGTGTCCTCGATGTTCACGCTGGCCCAGGCTGGCAGGGGGTCGTGGTCGATGGTGTGCGGCGGGTCTGGTGCATCGATCTTAGTTGGGGCTGTCTGGGTGTTGAAGCTGTCGTGGATGTCGGCGATCTTGCGGTGAAAGAAGGTGGCGAGGGAATCGCACAGGGGTTGCGACGGCGGGATGTCGTTGGTGTTGGAGCTGGGATTGGAGAGTTCCTTCACTATGTTGAAAAGCTCCTTGCTGTTGTGTGCGTTGTTGTCGAGGCGGTCTTTGAAGGAGATTCTCTTGGCGGACCTGATGAGGTGGTGGTGGTTACGGATGGCACACATGGAGGGGTCCCCTTGCCTGAGCTCCTTATTATGGAGGCTGGAGTACCTGAATCATATCCATATATTATTCAACATGTTGCAGCGGTATGGGAAATGGCAGTTAAAAAGGTAGTCCGACACGCACCCTATGCCCCGGATATGCCATTACGGGTAGTGAAACCCTTTAAAAAGATAACAGATTCTATGTCCATTAAAAGATGGATGGAAGGAGGATGTCACACAATGGGAGATCTATATAGTAATAAACAATTCATAACCAGAGAGGAAGCTGAGAATATGTATGAACTAGGCAGGGGTCAATTTTTACAATATGCAAAGATTGCAGCGATTGCCCAGGAAATATGGCCTACATTTCAGCAGGAACCGCCCACTACATCGACCCTTCAGGCACTGCTGGACCTGACCAGAGGACGTAGATTAGTCACACATTTATACAGAGCGCTAAGAGACGATCTCCCCCAAAAACCCCTTCCAGTCCAGGCAAGATGGGACGATAGATTAGATGAACCCTGACAGGTAAAGAATGGGTAAGAATACATGTGGGAGTTAAAAAGATAAGCTCAAACGCGAGATTTAAACTCATCAATATAATATTATACATCAGACCTATCTGACCCCGCAGGTCTTAAATAGAATATACCCAGACCGCACTAATAAATGCCATAGATGCGGGCAAGAAGAAGCGAATTTCATTCACATGATATGGGACTGTCCCACACTGACACAATACTGGGAGAACGTAATAGATAGGATACAAATTGCCACCGGATGGAATCTCACAAACAATCTCGGTAGTAATATTGGTGCTGCTCCCTATGCCTAAATCTAAAAAGCTCAGTAGAAAGTTTGTCCTACTAGGGCTAGTGCTGGCTAAGAGGAGGAAAACAATGAGGTGGATCACCTTGGATCCCCCCACACTGGAGGGATGGCTAAAGGACATGGGCGAGTGGGCAACCGCAGAGCTGGTGAGAATGAAAAGAATTAGGAGGGATGAAAAGGTAGAAGAGGATGCACGAGCCTGGTCCCTCATGATAGCAGACATTAAAGACCCCCCGTCTCGGATGAGGAATCAACGGGGGAGGGAGGGGAGGGCTCAGGTGCAGTGGGAATGACCAATTGAGGAAATAATACAGAACGTAATGGAGGCATGACATGACCAATGGGAAGATTGTTCCGTTACTTCTTTTTATAGAGATTTGATACGACAATGGGGGAGGGGGTAACGTTGTATTGTTTGTGGTTAAAATGGCATAATAACCTGTAATATGTATGTTTAAGAACTAGCACCTTAAAGATAAAGATGTCAAGATATAGATACACAGATAACGGAAGAAGGTATATATGAAAGTAGATATAGTTAATGTATACATGTTATATTAACTGTGAAATGCCAATACAAATTTCAACAAAAAAATAATATTTCCATCTACTAATGAAATTCTTCTCTCCCCCTTATAACGTTTATTGGTTAGTTGATATGATATAGGGATAGCTGAATACCAAAATAAACACAGGGGATGTTCACAGTATGGCAACAATGATGTTGAGTCTATTACTGCACAGATGTATTTTGCATAAAATGAGTGCATTGCATATTCTAAAGCTGATGTGAATTCTGCCTTAACTAGCAATCTTTTCTCACTCTCCCTTACACTGATGCATGCACCAATATAACATAACATTATCAAATATAGTTACTGTATTCAAACCTGTTGACATACCATCCCATTTGTTAGCCATATTACAATATGCTATGAATGTAATTAGAAATTATAACATCATTTCCAAAGCCTATTAATAATGTTTATCATTAAAGCAACTAATCTAGTGCAAAACATCTCTTGCCATCAAAAATGAGAAAATTAAAAGCTGAGCATTGAACCCAAATGCAATGCAACAGTGAAGTTTCTTGTGCTGCATACGTGAACAAAGCTGTGCCCCATCCCATAAAAGAACATCTTATCACTAATTTGCACTTACTTGGTTTTGATGAGCCTTGGACTTTAAATTGAAAATGATATTTGTTTGAGTCTGTTGCACAACACGTTAGGTTCACAATTGATGGGCACGCGTATATTCCATCCACAATATTTGTTCTCAGTTGTGATGCTGAAGGCAAAGGCAAAATCGTGATGACAGAGCTGAAGCTGCTGTTTGTTATTCTTTGAAATACTGTGCAGGTATATATGCCTGAAACAAAATATGAAGGAAAGCAATCAGGTATTTGGCTATACATTGGAAAGTAATTATATGATTTGACCCTGAACATCTTTTTATTCGGTAAATGCACGTTTAAGAAGATACAATGGCCAGATTCAGAGTTCCATCACTGGGTATATCCTTTAGATAATCAGTAGATTTTTCACCCCTACTATACTGGGGTAAATGAAAATAGATCATATTTAGACATCTCTACTAAGGCAGCAACTTAACAGTAACATTCTGCTGAATTTTCAAAAACGGGTGGTTTGTACAAGTAAATTTACAGACAGCAGACAAATCTACCTGTACAGTTTCTAGCAATATCCAATGATCCCAGCACAATTTCTCCACTATTTATGTGCTGATACAGCACTGTACCGCCAACGAAGAGGTGCACTATTAATACCCAAATTCACAGTCCTCTGGGTCGTGCTGTGGATATGTTCCTACATTTCCTATGTTCCTTCCTAGCGAGGGACTGTTTTCATTCTTTTCATAGCAGAGGTTTCCAACAGGAATTCATACTTCTTATTTCTGGAAATGGTGGTCATAATAAATATTTTTTCCTTGGTTCTCCCATTTTTTTAAATTTGATGTACTGGCATATATGCCTCTCATCACAGGGGTGCTAACAAGCATTCCCCAGTGCACGTGTTCTACCCCTTTAACATGGTAGTAAATGGTGCATTCAAGTTTTCGCACATGCCTATTAAATAAGACCACATAAATGTGGTGCAGGAAGTGCACCTGTGGCATAAAAATAAATTGTCACATGTGGACTGCAGAGTGTATTTAGACCACTGACGAGTGACTTCTTTCTTAGATCCAGGCTGGTTCCTCTCACCTTAGGAGTGATGTGGGCAGAGAACTTCTCTGGGCATGTTTTATGCTGGCAGAGAAGATTCCTTATTTTAATAACCACCCCGTGGGTGGCTGAGAGGGCGCCATCAGTGTAAGTGCAATTCTGATAGCATGTACATTTCAGAGAAAGACTTGTGGGGTTGCTTTAGTTGAGACCAAGGGTACTGCTGAGAATGCTGCTAAATGTCTACTGTCAGAACTTAGCAGGAATAGATTCACAATCTCCACCAACAACTGCTGTGTTGCTTATTCTTGGGCCTTTCAGAGCAAGAGAAAATCAGAAAACATGTGCACTTTGAAGGAGGCAAGAAAATGAAGAAGCCTCCTGTCTGTATCTTTCTGGGAAAGGACTAATCCTTAATTGTGTGCCCCATGTACCTAAGCTTTGTTTGCAAGTATGTGTGTAGGTATTTGATATTTGTACAAATCAAACCTAGTTAAAAAGCAGAAAAATGATGTACCTCATCAAAGCCAAAGATACAGTCAAAGAATAAGGGAAGTTGACTGTTACTGCACGAGGAGGCTCAGCTTGCCTCCCATTACTGTCTTTTTTATGGTACCTCATAAGCGGCACCATTCAGTTTTGGAGCCTCGGGTGTGGCCAGGAGGAAGAACTTCAGCAACATGAAAAGACTGACTGAAAAAATGTCGAGAGGACCAGGGACAAATGCAGAGGTTATCAGAGAAAGATACAACTTCATTGCACAAAGTCCATGCACCCACCTGAACTTGTTGGAAGCGGATTCACGAGTACGTAAACCAGATTATTTGATACTGTAGAATGCTGCCTGCCTGCAGACCTCAATCTTGCCAGGCTAGAATAGCAAATAAAGTGCAAAAGTGGTGGATTTAGTTTGGCAGAAGCGGGACATTCATCAAAAATAGGTGGTTGTTTCCGTCACCATATATATCTTAGCAGATGTCCTGTAAGTGACAAACTCAGTATCAGGCTCAAAGTCTGCATGTACAGTGTGATAGACTGACAAGATAGAAAAGTGATCCCAACAGAGAAGCAACGTCTGAGGCAACAGTTTTCAAGTTGGCCTATTTGGGGCTTTCAGACAGTACCACAACTGACCGCATACGTGGGGCCCTAGATGTAGCTTTTTTGACCTCAAAAGCTACTTCTGCCTTGGTCACCTGCGCCTATAGACTTGCATCAACTTTTACCTTCTAATTGAGGTCAATGGACATTTTTGCCATTTTCTTGAAGAATTCATATCTTCTAATCCCCTTAAGCAATTCATCATTTGGCCTTGTTTTACTCGTTGAATCTTATTTTAATTAAATTGGCTTGGAAATTTTACTATTTGGTTTTCATGTCATGTCAGTGTTACCTAAATACTTTACATGCATTTCTCTAAGGAAGGCTTATGACTTTTGAGCATTGGTTACAGAGATAAACCCAGGATTTCTCAATGAAATTGTATTAATCTAACAATACGTTTAGGCATTAATGCTTTACCCTCCACTTAGTTAATAATCAAGGATCAAAAAAGTAGGGGTCCCTGCAAAGCTAGCATGGTGTAATAATCGCTGATTGGCACAACTCGAAGTTGGTTATAATTCTGCTTTCATTCGATTTACTGTGTCAACTAATTTTTGGGTATCTTTTTTTATTACCACTGTTCTCTAAGTCAAGTCTAATTTATTACAGAATTTAATTTTTACTTTTCGCATAAAAAAGCAAAACTATCATATCAAATACAACATTTATTATATATTGGACTCTTAAAATATAAATAATTATAGTTTGAAATAAAGAGGGGAAATGAAATTAAATAAGAACAAGCATTTGAGGCTTAGCCAATCCCTTTTGGCGATCCTGTACAGCACAAGAAGGATGCAGTGTAGGAAGGCCAAATGAAAAATAAAGCGCAAGATGATGCGGCCACAGATTCTGCGTTATTTTGTAGGCATGTGCATGTGGTATGTTATGTGTGTGCACATGCGTCATTACACGTGTCTACAAAATGATTCAGCCCCCATTTTTTTAGTTATTGATACAAGATGGATCAGTAAATAGAAACAAAAATGAAAGAGAAGTTTGGTCCTCCCTCAAAAAATATACCAATATATTTAAAAAAAACAAAAAGAAGGCAGTGGGCATGAGAGGAAATGGAGAAGGGGATGAAGAAACAACAGGGAGTAGGTGAGAGAGGGAAAAGCAGTACACTAGGGAGAGCAACATGGGGCGAGGGGAGCACATGAGTAAGAAACAAGGTGTTTGCACAAAATATCAAGTTTTTTTATATTGTGATATTTTAATATTGTTGCCATATTATTATGAAGGAGAAAATATCATGGACAATAATATCACAGGTATGATGTTTTTTATAGGTATGTTTTAATATCATTGTTAAGAATATTGTTGTATTATCATGTTTGAAATATTTCTGTTATGTTTTAAGAGTGTTTTTATACTTTTATGTATCTTAATGGGTAATATGTATTTTGTATGATGTAATCATTTTTATAATTATAAATGTTTGGACTAATTTGTTTTTAATTTGTTTTTAATGATATTTTATTTATGTATTGTTTTAAATGCAATATGTTTAGTAGTGGGGTGTTGGGTTTACGGGGGAAAGGGTTGATTTATTCATAAATTTGTGATATTTTAATTTGGGAATACAATTTAAATTAACACAATTGAAATGTGACACAATAATGTGTGTACATATTTTCTTTCTATAAATGTTAAATACATTTTAAATTTGTTTGTAATTTCTTTAAATAAACAACAAAAAAGTTGGAATAAATATAAATATTTTGAAATCATGTTACCCTGTTATTAAATAGTTAAACTGGTGATTATTAACTATGTTTTAATATTATTATTGTTAAAATAAAATGCAAACAAATATAACATTTTTATGTTCATTTGTTGGAGTTGTAAAAATGGGTTTTGATATTTTTTAATGTGAATGATGTTTTTTGTTCTGTAATATTTATTTGTTATATGATTTTATGTATTAGTTTTAAGATTTATTAAAATATAATTAAACATTTATGTGATTTGTAATAATTGTTTTTGTTTAAAATATTTTATGTATATTTTATATATTTATATATTTAATGAAAAATGTATAATTCAGATAGTTTTATTTATTGTTATTAATTTGTATTTTTATTGTGTTATTTATTAACTTCTTAACTGCACTCTTTCCCCAGTGCCTCTGTCGGCCACTGGCTGACAATGGGAAGGACTATAAAGGACCCTATGCTGGTTTGCGCTAGAGTTTGTCCATATTTTGGATTTTTGTTCAGGCTGCTCGGGAAGAGCTTCCTGAGCAGCCTGAGCTTTTTTTTTGTTTATAATGACAATCAGCGTGCAGAGCGCGCTGATGTCATTACATTCCAATGTGAAAGTAAAACTAGCAAATAACTTGTTTTACTTTCACTGGATCAGTGCTCAGGGGGTATATCTCAGCCTCCGAGAACTGACTGTCCTGGGAGAGGTATTATTGGAAAAGGAGAATCTCCCCTTTCCAATGGTATCTCTTCCCAGTGGATTCTTGCTTGCCACAGGAGAACGATCTCCAGGCAGGGCTCCACCAACTCGATAACATATAACAGGAAATTGGGGGAGCAGCCCATTAGGCAAGGACTTGTGTTTCCCCCACCCCCATCCAAAATGTCTGTCTTTTTGCCCCCCCCTTGAGGGCAGTTGAGGTGCTTACCTCCAATATGCCCTCGGGGGGCAGAAAGGCCACTTGATGCCAGGGAATATGCATAAAAAAATAAAGGGTAGGGCTGCCCAACAGGAGCATAGCAATGTCCCCACCCCAAAAAGGATTCAAAGGTTTTATGCCCCCCGTGGGGGGTTATTTGGGGTGATTACCCCCACTCCGATCTCCTCGGGGGTGCAGAAATCCCACTAAACACCAGCGAAAATAATGAAAAATGAATACAGGAGTAGGGAGGCCCACCATGTCCCCACCCTAAAAGGGCTCAACAGTCTTTCAGCCCCCCGGTGGGGCAGATTTGGGGCAGAAAGCCCAATAGACACTAAGGAAAGAAAATATAGGGGTGTGGGCTGCTCGCCATAGGCATGACCATGCTCCCACCTCACTGATGAGGCCAGACAGTATTTCTGTTCCCCTGGGGGGTGGATAGGGGTGATTACCCCCAATTTGGGTGGAGGCTGCCCACAATAGGCATAGCCATGTGCACACCCCAAAAAAAAAATGTGCTGACAGTCTTTCTACCCCCATAGGGGGTAGATGGGAATGATTACCCCCAACCTACCCCTGTGGGCTTAGGGGTGGGGACTGCCTACCAGGGACACATACATGCCCCTGCCCCAAAACGAACAAGCCAGTCTTTTTGCTCCCCCAAGGGCAGAAAGGATGTTTCCTCAATTTGCCCACTGGGGGCCAGAGCGCTAACTGTATGGCAGGAATAAAAACATTTAAATAAAATAATGGGGTAGGTCTGGCCCATACTAACATTTGCTCCACCTTCACCCCTAAAGCCTCAAGGGAAATCCCATCCCAATGGCAAGCCAGAGAATATTTGACTCCTTTGGGTGTTGTTTTTACATATGGGCCAGGAGAGTGTGGCTAACTCCCAATATTATCCCACTTGCAGTAGTGAATGGCTGCACTTTTTTGGCTTGGGTAGGCTGCCACCAGGGAAAAACTACCGGACCCAGATAGCTCTGAAAACAAGACACCTGGGGGAGTCCAGGATGCTGTGCTTTGTGTTGATCCCACATTTTCTTACCCACAATGCCCTGTAAACCACAAACTTTGACTAGAAATATACACTTTCTCACATGTCTGTAAGTAAAACTTCTGTAATCTATGGGGAGATGCAAATTTCCTACACCCAGCATTCCCTCAAGTGTCCCAGTAACAATGGTACCTCACTTGTGTGGGTGGGCCAAGAGACCTTGACACAAAAGCCCCTAAAGCGCTACAGGGACAGATCGGTGCTAGGGATAGCTGCGAGATTTCGGGCCGTGCTTGGCTGTCACACATGGAAATCTTCCATCCACAGACATTTTTAAGAATGGTAGTGTGCCATGAGTGGATCCCATGAGATGTTTCTAACTCACAATGCCTTGCAAACGTCAAAGTATGCCTGAAATCACACATTTTCCTTACATTTCTGTGATGGAAACTTCCAGAATCTGCAAGAATCCACAAAAATCCTACTACCCAGCATTACTGCACTGGAATTACCTAATGGGAGCCTCACACGTCACACACCCCTATATTTTCTTTTCTTTTCTTATTAATTAATAAGGAAGCAAGCAACATAATTGTACATTCACAAATTGAGACAGGTAATATCACTAGGACAAGTCGATTAGATAATGGGCAAGTTCCGAAAGTCTAGTGTTAATCATGGGTGTAGATCATGAGTCAAGTTGTGAGACCTAGGACAGAAATTTGTTCACAAGTAGTAATGTAACTTCTTTTTTTAAGGTTGCCATTGAGGGAATCAGTCTGATTTCGGTTGGAAGTGAGTTCCAAATTCTCAGAGCAACACCCGAGAAGGCTTGTTTGCAAGTTTTAAAAAAAAGTAATTCCTGTGGTTTAAGTACCAAAGTGCTGGTGCTCCTAGATGATCTGCATCCACAAGATAATTCCAGCTTTTGTGCCAAGTACCTAGGAGTGTTGTAATGAAGTGCTTCATGGGTCATGCAAGCAATTTTTAACGGAATCCTTGCTTCATAAGGGTGCCATTTTAGGGCTTTTAGATTGGGTGATATGTTTGTTTCTTTTTGTTTCTGTGATAAGTCTGGCAGCCGCACTGAGAAATACCCTTAAAGGTGCCAACTTTACTCAGGAAAGGCCACAAAGGGTTGCACTTCCATAGTCCAATTTGGGGATGATTAGAGCTTGGACTTTAATTTCCTTAAAATGTTCATTTGGTAGTTTGCTCCTTTGGTGGTGGTATGGATGTGTTCCTCCTGTTCAGGTTTTTGTCAAGTGTTAGTCCCAGAGATCTTGTGGAGTCAATAATGGGAGTTGAACAGTTAAGAGTGGTTCAATGATTCATCCATACAATATTGGGCTGATGATTGGGTGGGACGATTAAGAGGAATTCCATTTTGATGACTTTAAGTTTGAGGTGGTTGTGGGTTAGCCCATTTCGGGTGTCTAATAGAGTAGTATTGAGGTCCCTAATATTTTCTGAGGAAGAGATTTTCAAGCACAGTTGGGTGTTTTCAGCATACATTTGGTAATGAAACTTAGAGGAGTTCAAGAGTTCAGCTAGCGGCTCCATGAAAAGGTTGAAGAGGTTAGGTGAGAGAGAGGACCCTTGTAGGACCCCTACCATGACAGGTGTGGCATTGGACAGGGATTGGTTAACCTTTATTCTTAGAGATTTGTTATGGAGAAATGAGGTGAACCAGTTTAGCACGGGCCCTGAGAGCCCCATCCTCCACTCAAGTAGGTCTAGGAGATTTTCATGCTTAACCGTATCGAATACAGGTGATAAGTCTAGGAAGATTAGCAGGCAGGATTCGTTTAGATCCTACATTTTTAGCAAGTCGTCCTCTGTATGCATGAGAGCCAATTCAATGATGTGGCCTTGACAGAAGCCAGATTGGAATTGGTGAAGCAAGAAGTTGGAAATGTTCTATAGGTTTGCAAAGTTGGACCTGAACACATTTTTCAATGAGTTTGGCTAAAGTTGGAATATTGGATATGGGGCGGACATTGTGTGGGTCCGAGCAATCTGCAGTAGGTTTCTTCAGAATAGGGGTTACCTTTCCTACTTTTAGGCAGTAAGGGATAGTGCCTTGCTGAAGTGAGGCATTACAATCTTGGTCCACAGTGGGAGAAAAGAGGATTTGATCTCCCTGCAGATATACCATGGTAACATGTCATTAAAGTGATTTGATGGATTAAGCAATGTAAGGATGTTGTGAATGACGTTTTTGCTTTTGCTTTTAGGGGTGTTATGCAAGAGACCAGGCAGCTCAGCTTTTTGAGAGGGAGGGAGGCACACTGGCAATTTAGCCTGCATGTTTAGCCTGCAGTCCGCAGGTCCTTTTCGATTGTGTTAGACATGGCAGCCTTGGCGTGGGTTTCCCCAATATTTTAGCCTTTGCCTCCTGTGTTTTACTGTGTTGGACTCCGTTGTTGCTGGTCTAAATGCTTTGAGGACTTTGCCACTGCTGTTCAGTGCCAAAGTGCAAGTGCTCCCGCTTTAAATTGTTGTTATGGATTAGTGTGTCCACAATTGGCTTATTTGGTTTACTGCTAAGTCCCTAGTACAGTGCATCATGTGTGCCCAGGGCCTGTAAACCAAATGCTGCTAGTGGGCTTGCAGCACTGATTGTGCCACCCACACAAGAAGCCTTGCAAAAGGTTCTCAGGCCTGCCATTGCAGTGTCTGTGTGCAGTGTAGTACTGCCATGTCGACCTGGCAAGTGCACCCACTGCCAGGTCCTAACCTTCCCTTTTCTTACATGTGAGTCACCCCTAGGGTAGGCCCAAGGTCCCCCTTTGGGCAGGGTGCAGTGTATGTGAAAGGTAGGACATGCCCTGATGTGTGTGGCATGTCCTGAGAGTGAAATACTGCCAACTTTGTTTTCCAATATTGAAAGGCTATCTGTCCCATAGGATAGAATGGGGAGTTTACTTATAACATCTTATAAGTATAACTGCCCAGGAGAACAAGACGGAAAAATGGAGTTTAGTATGCCTGAACTCAGAATCTAAAGATGCATTTTTTAGTAAGGATGATTTTTACAATCTGGGTTTGAAAATACCACTTTTAGAAAGCTGGTATTTTCTTGCTTAGCCATCCAGTGTGCCTCTGCTAGGTTTGCATATTGACTGTCTGGCTTTGGAGTGACAGTGGCTGGGGATGTGCATTCTGTTCAGACAGCCACTTGGGGGGGTGAGGTGTGTCCTGCCTTTCCAGGGTGAGTCAGGGCTGGGCTGAATAGACCTGGGCTGCATTCAGAGTAGGGGGAGGAGATTTCTTTCACACCTGAATGGGCCTGGCCTGCCTTGGACAATGGTGTCTCCACCTCCTGCCAGAAAGCTGGGCCAGAGAGGACAGAACTGGTTTTGCTGAGCACAGACACTCTCTGCCTCCAGAGAACAAAGGATTTTGTACTATAAAAAGTGGGGCCCAGACCCCTGAACTTCAGATCACTTTTGGTAATTCAAGAGGAACCTCTGCTACGGAGAAGAGCTGAGAGAAGCTGGAGGAGAAGTACTGCCACTTTGCTGTATGCTGTCTGGGGTTGGCCCGCAGTAGCTGATTCTGCCAAGGAGAGGAACTGTGTATGTATCCTGCTTGACCATGTATCTCCAAGGGCTTGAGGTAGAGCTTGCCCCCTGTTCAAGAAGTCTCAGGACCAGCAAAGTCTTCACCATCCTTCTGTGCACCATCTCTGGAACCACTGGTTTCAGTCGCCGCAGAAGAAGAAGAGCAGCCGACTCTGTCACCAAGTCCATCAATGGTTCCATGTCCTGAAGGTACTGCAGAGGGCATCGCATCCTTGGTCTCACCGATGCCGCTGGGCGACCGTCACCGAGCCATTGCTTGCACCGTGTCCTATGGACACCGCACTCGGCACCACCTCACTTCACTCTGCCCAGATGTCACTGATACCGTCGCTGCCCGACCAGAACATCGACCGGATCCGTCACCTGCACCGTGACCTGCCAGCACTGCATCGAGCACCGCTTCACTCCGCAAGCCTTGGCCTCACCGACACCGTGGGATGACTGTCACTGAGCCACTGCCTGCACAACGCTGTGAGGGCACCGCACGCTGCACGCTTCCACTTTACATCGCAACCGCGAGGGTTGCCCTGACCGGCCCGCACCAACATGTCGGCCGAAACGAGAAATGTACTGTCTATGAGTCTGTCAACGCTTTAGCTGGCCCATACCGACACGGTCGGCTGGAATTGTTAGACTGTTGTTTTCAGCATCACGGTAGCCCCGGGTGGAGCTACCGACTCGGACAAACTGTGTTTTGTAGCTATTTTTGCATTTTGAAGGTTATCTTCCAAAGTAACTATTTTTACAGTATTGTATGGTGGATTTTTGTCGTATTTGGTCTGGTTGGTTTAGATAAAATGTTGCTTATTTTTCTAAACTGGTGTGGTGTACATTTGTAGTTTTTTCACTGTGTTACTGTATGCATGCACAAATGCTTTACACACTGCCTCTGAGATAAGCCTGTCTGCTCGTGCCAAGCTACCAAGGGGGTGAGCAGGGGTTATTTTAGAAGAGCATCCCCCTTACCCTGACTGGGAAGAAGGGTCCCTACTTGGACAAAGCTGCAAACCATTGCCAACTAGAGACCCCCCTTTCTAACAGATTGTTTCTGTCTTTCTCAAGAAGAAGGAGGCAAATTCCTTACAGTTTGTTAGTGGATTGGAACCAATTATTGATAGGTTAGGTTGGTTATTCGATTGTTGTTGACTAGTTCAAAGAGTTTTTTAGGATGTTTTTTGTATAGGTCTAACTGGGTTCTAAAGAAATTAGCTGTTGAACTTCTGATGAGCTTATTTTAGGTGTTCCTCACCATTCTTAGATGTTTTAGGTGTTCTATGGATGGTGAAAATCTCCATGCTCATGCAGCTAGTCTTAGATTGCATCTTTCTGAGTTCAGGCTGTCACTGAACCATGGTTTCGACTCTTTGGTGGACATTCTTTTTAGTTGTAAGGGTGCACTCATGTCTACGATGTTGAGTATGAAAGTATTGTAGTGATTTGTAAGTACTTCGACGTCTGTCATGTCAACCTGGGGAGTCAGGATGTTGTTGCTGAGGGAAGTCAGACCATTCAGATTTATATTCCGCAAGCTTCTTTACCAAAGTTTGGGCTTTTTTTGTTGAGTCATTTTTCTTAATAGCATTTGTGATGAGAAAATTGATACGATGATGATCTGTCCAGTCGCAAGGGAGTAATGATTCAAGTTGGATGTTATCCTCCTTTGCAATGATAAGGTTCATAGTTGCGCCCTTGTTGTGTGTAGGCCTGTCGCAGAATTGGGTCAGGTTGAGGTATGCATGAAAGCTTTTAAGGCTGTTCATTGCAGAGTCATTCAGGTCGGTCCAATGTAGGTTAAAGTCCCCTAGGAAGATCTCGATAACCTGATGACTGGCGTGGGTTGTGATGGTTTCCATGATATGCTCAATAAATGAAAGGTTCTCTCCCATTGGGTGGCAGATCACGTGAAGTTTACATATGGGTGTATTATTACTTGCAATGTCAATGCATAGGTATTCGCAAGATGATAGGGCAATAGTGTGTGACTGTTTCACTAAGAGGTTTTTACTGTAGATGTAGGCGATACCCTTACCAGGTCTGTTGGTTTTATCTAGTCTGATGATGTCGTGAGATGGGGGAACTAATAAGTCAAGTAGGGGAGCTGAGGAATCATTTAACAAAGTTTCTGTAAGGATAGTGAGGTCGAGCTCATGTTTAAGGATGAAGTCAGAGATATCTGGTGCGTGTCTAACGACCGATCTGCAGTTGGGTAACATGCATTTCAGGTGAGAAATGGAGAATGCTGACGGAGCCTGGGTGCTGGCAATATGTTTAAGATTATCTTAACTTACAGTTCTAGCATTGTGAATGTGGTCTCTGTGTGGGTTAACAGAAATAGTGTGGATTTGGCCCAGAGGGTAAGAGACAAAAGTGTTGGAATTGTTATAAATGAAGAGTAGGGCTTATATGTCCCTATCAACTAGTCGATCATTCATTCTGTTGGGCCAGGAGGTTGAGTTAGGGTAAAGTAAGGTTCTCCATCTCAGGGGAGGAAAGGGAGAGAGGTGGGAAGGGAGCCAAGAATAAAGGTTAATGGAATGGGTGTGGTTACAGATACGATTCATCAGAGATCTGTTGGACCACTGATTGTTCACTAGCTCTGTGGTAACGCTTGTGAGGCTATGTAGTTCTACTTTAAGTTGTCGAATGTTCAAGGAGATGTCATCTAGTCTAGATTCCAGAGAAGCATGGAGACACGTAGTCTTAATAAGGGGATGGGGGAAAGGTGATGAAGGGGTGCTTTGGGTTGTAGTTTGGGAGTTTTGTTGTTCTCAGAGGACCTGCGGGTAGTAGGTCTGGTTATGGATGGAGTTTGCTTGGAGAGAAGGCAGAAGGGGGATGGTTTGATTGTGGATAGAGTTAGGTTGGGGAGGGGAGGGGAAAGGGAGGACCTTGGGAGTTGATTGCTGGTTGTAAGAGACTGGTTGATAATCAATGTAGGGCATTTGGCGCTGCAGGATGTCCACGATTGGGCCAAAGGGGCAGTTGTGAGAGAGCAAGCGGGACCAACAAGAGTGTGTCCGGGAGACTGAGAAATAGTTGTGGGGCAATTGTTGGTTCCAAGACTGAGTGGCGCTGTGCTTCCTGTTCTAAAGGCATGGTGCGAGTGAGGTCTGGTGCTGTGATTCATGGGGGGTGCCACGGACCACGTCGGGGGCTAGAAGAGAAGGTGTTATGTGTGGAGGTCAGGGAAATGGGAGCTAGTGTAGGAGACTAATAGGGAGCAGGGTGTGTTGAGGGCCTGTGAGGGCATTAATAGAGGGTTCCATAGAGATGCCTGATGGACTATGTCCGTCTTGGGAGGGGGGTGGCTTCTTTAGTGGACAAAGTGTTCTTGATGATAGCAAAGATTTCTTCCCGAACTTCTAGGTTGCTATTAGAGGACTGGATGAGGATAGTCCCATTTATATAAAGGGATATGGTTGTGTTTGCTCTGCAGAAGGGTGAGGGCGTTACTGAGAGTCTTTGAGCATGAAGATTATTCTTGGAAGTGGTGATCAGAAGCATGGAGAGGAGGACTTTGCTCCATTGTGCTTGTCTTTTTGTGTACAAGCTAAGGTATTTAATGATCGCTTCTTTATTTAAGCAGAAGCATGTGTCAGAGATTAACATTTCAAGGTGAGATTTGAGGAGTCTGTGTTTAAAGTTCATCGCTGTATTTTTAGGTAGGTTGGGCGGTTAATTAATTTTAAAGGCATTAAGTCCGACCAACTCTAGTTTGCTGTCAAGTGCTGTGGGGGGGTTGGGAACCATGTTAGGAGGCGATACTAGCGTCCGAATGGGAGAGAGGGATAATCAAGGTGGGACCTGATTGAGCTAGGGCTAGTGGGTTTGGGTACTTATCTGGAGGTTTCAAGCCCTGGTGATATAACCAGCAGTAGATCAAAGGCAAGGGAGTATCAGGCTCAAGGGTGGGGATTGAGAAGAGAGGAGGGGCAAAAGGTGAGAATGGGGTGAGAAAGAAAAGTAAGTGTAAGTGGTGCAATATTCAAAATGTGCAGATTTGCTAGGTTTTCCTGGGTGCCAGCTGAGCTAGGCCCCAAAATCCACAGCTATCCACTTTGCAAAAAAAGGGTCAGTTTTGAATGGAAACATGTGATGTATCCATGTTGCGTTTTGAGCTGTTACCTGTCATAGGCACTAAGGCTCACCACACAAGTGAGGTGCCATTTGTACCCGGAGACTTAGGGCAATGGTGGCTGGAAAGAAGATTGTGGCTCCCTACAGATTCCAGAAATTTCCATCACAGAAAGGTAAGGAAAATGTGATTTTTTAGTCAAAGTTGAAGTTTGCAATGGATTCTGGGTAAAAAGAAACCTGGTGAGAACCACGCAAGTCACCCAACCCTGGATTACCCCCGGTGTCTGGATTTCAAAAATGTTAAAGTTTGCTAGGTTTCCCTAGGTCCCGTCTGAGCTAGGGCCCAAAATACACAGCTACCCGCTTTGCAAAATAAAGGGTCAGTTTTGAGTGGGCAAATGTGATGCATCCATATTGTGCTTTGGCCCGTTTGTTGTTGTAGACACTAATCCCAAGGACACAAGTGAGGTACCATTTTTATCGGACAACACGTGGGAGCATAGAATAGTGGAGCATTTATTACCAATTGCATTTTGCAGCATTTGTGCCTTCCAAATGTAAACCAGTGTGCAAGAAAGAAGACATTTTGAAAAACACCCTCTAAATCATATGCTAGTTCAGCATACATGCCATTAGACCCAATTCAGGTGGGAGACTCCTGACTTTTTATGCCTGAAATGGGTTTATTTTGGCTGTCTCCCACTTGAAATTTCCTCTGCTTCAATAAAAGTCAAAGGGGGAAATATGTTCTGCCAAGTATGTTTTTTTTAAATTTTCCACTTTCCCCTTCTAAACTGATGGCATGTATGAGTGCGGACACCAGCAAATTCGGAGCTGTACTAACAACCACTGCTCTTAAACTCCATATCTTATGCCCATTTCAGAAATACAAAGGTTTGCTTCATACCCATTTTTCACTCTACATATTTCACTATATTGGTTACTCGGTACACAATGAAAACCCATTGCACAGTGCAGCTCAGTTGTTGGCTGTGGGTACCTTGGGTTCTTGGAGAACCTACAAGCCCTATATATACCCACAACCAGAATGGTCTAGTGGACATAATGGTATATTGTTTTTGTAAATTGCCCATTGTGCAAAAAGTTACAGATGAAAATGTCACAAATGAAAGTCATTGTCAATATTTCTTTATTTTAACAGTTAGTTCATTTGGGAAATTCTTGAGGGATCTACACGTATGACCCCTTACTGAATTTGGATTTTTATCTACGCTTCAGAAATCTATAGCTTTCCTGGATCACCCATGGGATTCACTCTGGTTTCCACCACAAACTGGAAGTAGGTTGAGAGCACTAAAAGTAGGAAAAATGTGCTACCTCTTTGAAGAATGACAAAATGGTGGTAAAAAATAAGTTTTTTTATTCAGCTCTGCATACTCTTAAAAGCTGGGTAGATGGTGACTTTAGCACAGTAAACCATTTGTTGATGCCATTTTTAGGAAAAAAACAAAACTTTTATTTAGTTATTTTTTTTATGTTTTTCCCCTAAAATCTCAAAATCTACCTACATTTTGCCTAATATGTCAGTCCCCTCCAGGGAAATGCACAAACCCCGGGTACCTTTAGAATGCCCAGAATGTTGCAAAATAAGGATGCAAATTTGTCTTGGATACCTTATGTGGAAAAAAGTTTTGCAGCCCTAAGAGGAAACTACCCCCAAATAGCCAAACAAATGCTCAGCATGGTAAGGCCCAGCAGTTAAGGGATTACTATTTGAGAAGGAATTTTTACTTTTATGTGCTTAGTGTTTACTACATGCCTAATCAAGGTTTATTATGTATTGGTTTTACTTAATGTTTACTCTTATGTGCCCAACACCTTCCTAAAGATGATTTACATTGGAGTGGGAAAAGGGAATATGACTCTTTCTGTGTTCAACACATTCTCTTAGATGGATTAGATTGGAGTGGGAATAGGAAATATTGCCCATTCTATGTCTAACAACTTCCCTAAGATGGTTTAGTTTGGAGAGGGAATAGTAATTAACATCCCTTCTGTGTCCAACAACTTCTTGAAGATGTTCAGTTTGGAGTGGGAATAGTAAACATTACTCCTTCTATGTTCAACAGCTTCCCCAAGATGGTTTAGATTGGCGTGGGAATAATAAAAATGATACTTTTTGTATCCAGCACCTTCCCCAAAAATGGTGTAGATTGTAATAGGGATACTAAATGTGACCCTTTCTGTGTCCAACACCTTCCCCAAGATGGTTTAGTTTGGGTTGGTACTAGTAATTATGACCTCTTTCATGCCCAACACCTACCTTGAGATAGATTGGATAGTAGTGGGAATAGTAAATATTGCCCTTTGTCTGTCTAACACCTTCCCCAAGATAGTTTAATTGGAGTGGGAACAGTGATTGCGACCAACTCGGTGTCCAACACCTTTCCCAAGATGTTTAAAATTGGAGAGGGAATAATAAATATGACAATATCCCTGTCCACCAAATTCATCAACGTTGCCTCGGTTGGAGTACAAATGGTAAGTTTTATTGTTTTAAATGTTATCACTTCCAGTAAAGGAGTTATAGTGGAGTTCATTATGTGTTTAGTAAGTGTTTTTAACAAATATATTATATGGTAGGGTTATATATGTATACATTATGGGTACGTTTTAATTTTACAGTTTAGAGGATTGGGTATGGAATTATTTATAATAGTTGCACATACTTTTATGTCTGTTTGGTGAGGTGCATGTTTGTCGAATTGGCTTTGGTCATCTGCAGGGTTTAAATTTTTGCAGTGGAACCTACAGTTTGGAGATGAGTAAAATGTTTTGGTGCAAACAATTTGATTAATTTACATTGCAGTTTGTTATTTAATAGTCCTTACTTTTAAATGTTGTTGATTCTAGGTTTTAATTTTGTAAAATGTTGATTGTTTCTTTGCTTTTTTTATAATGGTGTTAATTAGGTAATGTTTTTTTTGTTGTTATTTTCATGCTGAATGTAAATATTTAGTTATGTATAATATGGTTGTACATTTATTTTAGGTGATATTTAAAAAAATATATATATTTTTGATATTTTTGTTTACTTCTAAGGGGGTAAGGATATTTTGAATGCCAATATTGTTATTTTTGCTATCCCTCATTTTAAATATTTTTGTCAGCGATATTTTTGTTATTGATATTTGTGTTTTTTTAGGTTTATACATTAGGGATGGCAATATTTTGGTTTACAATTTTTTTTCTGATATTGTGGCAACTCAATATAGTTTTCCTCAATATAAAGTTATACACCCAGAAAGCAACAGAAGGGAAGGGAGGGAGTTTGGCAGCGAGAAGCACACAAAAGCTTGCAACATGACAGAGACAGCAACACAGAGCTTAGAGGGCAGTATTAGGGGAAGAACCATTCGAGTGAGAGAGCTGAAGAATGCATGCACTCTCATGGAGTGTTTAATTAAAAAGAAAAAAGTAGTTCCCTAAAAGTGCCTGGTAGACTGGACCTAAAAAAGGGAAGTGGTCACCTAGATAAAAATATAAAAATCAGAGCAGAATCTTTTGCAAAATTATGTTCCCCTGATTACATAGGAGCCCATGTCTAAGATGTTCAATATTAGGGATTTTATCTCTCTTCCAAATTCTCAAAAAACTTTTCTATCTTAAGAGACTATGCAATCTAAAATCAAACATGTTTTTATACAACACAGGGCATATCTCTAGGTGATAAGGGGACAAGATATTACTGCTCTCCTCCAATTTTCATAATGGGCCAGTAGTATATATCTTGGAAACTCTGAATCAGAGAGGTCAGCATTTGACGACTTCTGGGTGGCAGTGTTTGGCAATGGGGGACAAAATTCCAGCCATCAGAGCATGCCCCCTAAAAACCATTTCATTTGTCTTTTTCCCCCATCACCATTTCACCTGCATTTCTTGAATGACATGGAAATATGAAGGAGATAGTGCAAACACGCAATCGATTAATCAATCAGCAGATTTGTAGAGCGCTTCTTGTCACCCGTGAGGGTATCCAGGCACTGGCAGGCTCCAGTTTATTAGCTGAATAGCTAAGTCTTTAGGGACTTTCGAAACTCTGAAAGAGATGGGGAGCTACGTAGAATAAAGGGTAGCTCATTCTATGTCTTTGCTGCTAGGTAGGAGAAGGAGTTATCTCCGTATATGTTACATCTGATGAGGGGAGTGAGAGTTAGAGAAAGGGATGTGGAGCAGAAGTGTGTGGTGGGGTAATGGAAGTTCAGATGGTGGTTCAAGTAGGAAGTTCCACAGTTGTGTAGGGTCTTGTATGCCTGGGTCAGGAGCTTGAACTGGTATCTTTTCGGTATAGGGAGCCATTGGAGTACCCTGAGGTAGGGGGGTCATGTGGGTTCATCTAGGGAGGTCCAGGACTAGTCTGGCTGTAGCGTTCTGTATGGTAGGTAGTTGTCATCGGAGGTGAGCTGCATTCCCTATGAAGAGAGCATTGCTGTAGTCCAGTTGGCTGGAGATGAGGGCCTGGGTGATGGTGCATCTTGCGATTGGGGGTAGCAATTTGAATATATTATGAAGCATGTGGAGGATGAAGAAGCAGGAGAGGAGATGGAGTTGACCTGAGTCATCATATTTTGCTTTTTGTTCAGAATGATGCCTACGTTCCAAGCGAGGTCAGGGGGTAGGAGTAGGTTGGAGTTCTTAGGGCCACCAAGATGCATCACATGGGGAGCTTTAAGGCAGTTGTCCTTCATCCAGTTGGCGACATCTATCACGCTGTTTTGGAAGTTGGTTATGTGATGATAGTGTCTTCGGAGAGTGAGAGGATGAGCTAAATGTCATCTGCGTAGCATATCATGTTGAGTCTGTGGGTTTCGGCGATGCTGGCGAGAGGTGTCATATAAGTAATGAAGAGGGGAAGGTGCACTTTTGGCGTTCTCCCGATGAGGAAAGAGGCGATCCATCTGAGAGTGGTTCCTTGGATGCCAATGTTGTGCAGCCTTGTGATGAATCTGTGGTGGGAGACCATATCAAATGCCGCTGACAGGTCTAGGAGGGTCACAGCCGCAGTCTCTCCTTGGACAAGTAGGGCTTGGATGTCGCCTGTAGCTACTTTGGCCAGGAGCAGGGAGATCGTTTGGAAGTTGTTAAGTTCGCTGGGGTCTGCCGATGGTTTCTTTAGTAGAGCATTGACTTCTGCGAGTTTCCAGTCCTTGGGGAAGGTGGCTGTGGCAATTGACATGTTGAACGAGGTGGTGAGTATGTGGCTGATTCTGGCTGTGCCTAAGTTGAAGATGTGGTGAGTGCATGGGACGGGAGGGCCCCTGAGTGGACCGAGTTCATGATGGAGGCGGTGTCCTGTGGGGCGAGCTAGCTCCATTCGGTTAGTCAGATGTCTGGTGGTAGCAGAGTCATTGTGTTGTGTGAACTTGTGTGAACTGTTGTGTGGCTTTGGGCTGAGGTTTGAAGTGTCTGTAGATGTTGACGATTTTGTCGTGGAAGAAGTTTGTAAGCTTGTCGCAAAGTTCCTGTGAGGGCGTAATGTTATTTGTTGCAGCTGAAGGGTTGGATAGTTCTTTGATGATGTTGAACAGTTCTTTGCTGTTATTGGTGCTTGATTCGATTCATGAGGCTAAGGCCTTTTTGTTGATTCTCTCAACTGTCTGTGGTAGAGGTTGAGGGTGGTCTTTAAAGCGGTCTTGTCAGTCGTGTTCTTGCTGGTGCGCTATCTCCTTTCCAGTTGTTTACAGTGTCTTTTAGCGGTTCACAGGTCTTCAGTGTACCAGCGAGCCTGCTTGGTGGACCTTTTGTACATGTTGCTGCCAATGAGAGCTGCACTGTTGCAGCAGCAGGTGATCCAATTGTTGAAGTTTCTGGCGTTGTGGTCTAGGTTGTTGGAGGAGATGGGGTGGGTGGTGTTGAGGGTTTTGATCCATGTGTCTTTTAAGACTTTGCCCCAACTATGGAGGGGGCGTTGGGTAGACTGGCGGCAGAGGTCCATGAGTTGGTGATGTTGAAATGGATGATGGAGTGGCCAGTCCAAGTGAGTTCCGTGGTGTGGCTGCACCTGATGCAGTCACTGGAGGTGAAGATGAGGCTAGCATTTGGCCTACAGTGTGCGTGGGGTCGTGATTGAGTTGGGTGAGTCTGATATTAATGCTGTCAAGGAGGTTGGTAGTGTTGATGTCATTGTGGTCATCGAGATGGAAGTTGAGGTCGATGAGGAAAATGTAGTTGTTGGATATGGCGAGGGGGGCGATGAAGTCAGCAATAAAGTTGGAGAAGGCTGGATGTGGTCCTGGAGGACAGTAAGCGAGGGTGCCCCTGATGGTGGTTTTGCTGTCTGTTTGGAGTCTGAAGTTGAGGTGTTCCATGGTTGGGATGATGTTGCCATTTGTGGTGGTCCATTGGATGGAATCCTTGTGTATGATGCTGATGCCTCCACCAGGTTTGTTATTGCTGTAGTGGTGGGTGATCTTATATCCTTCGGGTATTGCGGTGGCGATGTCGGGCGTGGAAGTGGGGTGGAGCCGGATCTCAGTGAGGAAGATGACTTTCGGGAGTGAGGGTAGAGATGAGGTCCTAAATCTCAGTGGTGTGTTTGCTTAGTAAGCGTGTGTTGAGAAGAGCGCATGAGAGTTGGTCTTTTTATTCAGGTGGTGTCTGTGGTGAGTTTGGGGTGGTGGGGCAGGTGAAAAATCCTACTGTAGAGCATGGGTCGCCGCGGTGGCTGTGTTTTTTGCGACATCCAAGGTCAAGGATGTAGAGATCGGCGATGGTGTACCTGTTGGGGGCGGGAGGATCAGGGATCGAGACGCAGGGCGTAGTCCAGGCACGGAGGGGCACAGACGGGCTTGCCTTTGATGTGCTAGTGGTGCACTTGCGGCGTGCATGATGTGCGAAGTGCTGCATCCTGCATTAAGTAGGCCCCGGGGTGGGCGGGGAATCTATGGTGGGAAGGGAATCTATTGGTGGGAAGAACGGTGAGCTTGAAAACCTCGTCAGGAATTCCTGGGTGGGAAAACTCGGCAGTGTCACTGGATCAGGTGGGAACAAGCAGGTATGGGAGCCCACAGTCAAGTGGCAAGCTGGGCGCCCAGGGCCCTACACCAGATTTTATTCGTCTTTGTTCAGTAAGGGCTACTAGAGAGAACCACTTGCCTTCTTTTCTGAAAGAAGAAAATGTTTCCATTTGCTTATTTTGTGATGCACTACTTAAAGGTTCACGTACACATTAAAACAAAGGTCCTGTGATATGGATGGAGTAAAACTAGTCCTTGATTTATTACTTAAAATATTTTGTTTCTTTACGTCAGAGGTGGGAGAGCGGAGCAAAAACACAAAGTCAAGTTTGTATTTATATGTTTTTATATGTGTGCTGACACTGTACCCATATGTCTGTGCTTGCTGGATGTTACTTTTCAGGAACCCAGCCTTCATTTTCACAAGTATATTTTATGTCGCTCGACTTATAATGCTGCTCTACGTGCTATTTTTATAGACGGGACACCAATTGGGGGAATAGCAACAGGTTAAAATCCCTAGTTTCAAAGGTAACTTGGAAACGCCTGCAGCATTTATATTCATCTGATTTCCAACTGAAGGGGCTGCGTCTTGTGATTTCTAGTTTACAGCGTATTTAATGATCTTCAACTTTATCTTACTAGTTTTGGAACCTATGACCTTCAGGATACACACAGATCTGTCGACGTGATGCCTGGGACAGAGCATGGAACCTGCAAACACAAATTGCACCCCTCGCTGCAGAATGACCTCAACCCACTGAGTAATTGCCAGTTTATGACATGATTTTTAATTTCAACACACTAAGAAGTCAGTGCTTCCCTATGGTTACTTTTTTATCTCAATCTGTAGAGTGGGCCTTAAATAAGTGCTTTGGGTATGATGGTAGAAGAGATAGCCTTTGTTTGCCAAAGTTATAGCAAATAAAATGTAGCATCATTACGAACTTTTAGGGTACTCTTTTGTCAACCATGAAGGGATGCCAAGATGATTTGGCTTCTCTGGCATTCAAAGCTATAGTCTAGGCAGACAGCTGCAGAAGACATCTTAGCAGAAAAAGACACTTGGTTAACTCCCCTAAGGGAATATTTTGAGCTACATGCATTTTAGGAGTAATGCAATTGTCTAGGTACTCCGATATCAGCACACAATGCAAGTTAAACTAGAGTTGCTAAGTGAGAGTGAATCTGTACTAGTAACCCAGTTAATACTGCAAAGCGCACTAGAGGTGTATTACAGGACCACGGTGGATGTCACTGGGTTCACTGCAAACTGAGGTGCCAGCTCTGTGGATATCTCATTATCGAGGTAAAATGTATACTGCAAGCCATGAATTTTTCAAAGTTACTCCTGACAGCCTAAGTGAATGCCACACCAGTGAAATTGCTAGAGGCCAGGAGCGAGCTCTTTCTGCATTAATCAACATCTCCTATATTTAACATTTTACTACCCACAATTGGTTCATTAATGGAAAGTGCCTCCCATCTTGTTGGTGATTCCCGGATTATGCGTTTCTTTGCTGCTGCTTAGACCTCAAAAGACGAGAGTGCTCTTCCTGTGTTGTCTCCCTTGCATTTAGTTTCCTCAACAATATTGTCTGCTAGCTTAGCTAACCTATTTGATTTTTCTGGGCCCTTCTGCCTCTCTGTCTGTTGCTCTCTTGTGTGCTATATGCCACTTTCATATTGTTTGAACACATTTTCCAAGGCATAGAACCACACGTGGATTTAGATTCAAGGGCATAGCCAGATTAATAATTGAACAGCTACAAAGGCTCTAAAATATGCTACAGCTGTTTGTAGAGTATAGAAATTTCTCTTTCAACAGAATGAGAGTTTATGATAAGAATCGCTACATGTCTAGTCTTTCTGGCTTTGCAGAAGTCACCTTAACAGCCAGTGACAATCCTATCAACAGTCCCACATGTATTCGACATGCCAGAGATTAATTATTTACTTGTGTGAACCCCATTTAGTAACGGTGCAGAATTTGACAATTTTTAATCAATGTTAAGCCTAGCCAATGCTATTAAGAAAGAACGTTGTATTCATCCATCTATCGACCAGATCAGAGGATAAAGATAAGACTCTACCATCAGCAAAGGCCTCTGAGTCTGGGGCAGGCTCAGAGATATGTGGGTAGTGTGAAGTTCAGGAAGGAGTGCTTAGGGTAGACAAAGAGAGAACAGGGAAATGGTAAATTAAGGTCTCATTATATATCCTACTGTACAATAAATACAATGGGTGGCATTTAGACGATGCACCATTTTAGCAATTCAGCTGCCTCTCTTCTTATGGCAACAGACCTGGATTATTTTTTCCGCACAAATATCTCTAGGTAACACAACCACATGCAAATACATTTCATTTTTTAAAGTCAATCACTAAAATATTTTTCAGCCTGAATTCCAATGTAATTGAGCAAGGATCTAAATTTTCAAATAAAATGACTCACGCATTAGAGCTACAGGAAACACGAATTTTGAGAATTGTACTACCAGTTCTCATAGTCTTCTTTGTGGTCAACAGAATCAGAAAGCTCAAAGCACATTCAGATGGAGTCAGCAACCATACTGCATTACCCCAGGCCACGGAAACAATGGGGGATGCACCTAAGGCAACTGAAACACAGTTTTGGGGCAGGGCATGGCAAGAAGATCAGCAGGAAGGAACAGAGCTTAGCAATGCGGTGCTTGCACGGTCCAACTTTTCCCTTCAGTTTGTACACAGCCTGTACCATCCTCCATGTTTATTTTGTTTTCTCCTGTCAGTCTCTCATGTGTGGTCATTCTTATTTTGACAGATTGGACTGCAGGTTCAAACTGTAGCAATCCTAGCAAACTGGTAGGCCTGAAGCTATGTTTTCCTCGTCACAAGAGTGGGTGGCACAATAAGTGCTGCAGTGCAAAGGGGACATATAACTTTCCATGCAATGGGTGTAGCTGCTACACTATGTACTATGGCTTTACAGGAGAGGTAAACAAGGCAATCAGGAGTTTGCTAATTCTGACAAATTGTAAGGGAAGAGCTGAAAAACCAGCAATAACCTTAATCAAAACACTCGGAGTGGCCATGCAAAAAGGGGCATCACAGTGATATTCTTGTGTCTTCTGCAACCTCAATGGAACACTAATTCATGTGAAAGTATTGGGCAGGCTGAGATCCCATTCCTTCTATGCCAAATTAGAAAAGTGTTGAATGTGTACTTTGAATATAATTTGGGTCTGTCCCGTCATCTGTGAATAAAGCATTAGCTGTGATCCTTAAGCCAATTACTTCCCAGTTGCAGTGCTATGTGAAGAGGCAAAAAGGGGCAGACAGCTCAGGCTTTCTGGGTCCTGCAGATTGTAAACATTGTAAAACCTTCCAAGGAAAGGCTAAATCAAAATGGTCACATTCTGTTTTTATTTTAAATTTTTTTTATTTAAACGATGCTCATCACAGAAATGTATTCAGCAGGACATGTTGAATATCTCAACACATATATGGCATGTGGAAAATAGCAGTATCTCAAAGCAAAACATTAAACATAATTGTGGGGGCACTTTTACGGCCCAGCACTTATAGCATGTCTGTTGTCCACCCCTCCTCCTGCACTTGAAGTCCTGGTTTCCTCACATCTTAATCCCTACCTCTCAATACCCCCAGTAAGTTTGTCAGGCTCCCCACACTTTTTCCCACTTCCTGGGACAGCCCCAGCTTTGATTGATCACTTTTTCTGCTTTCTGACACCAATCCAGATCGGATTTCCAGTCTGTTAATCTGGGTGGATCCACACTGCCCTATACTCTCAATATGGGTTTCAAGCTGGTGTTTTACAGCACTCCAGTGCAGTCTTACCATCCTAGGCCTTTACATTTTTCCCAACAAGAGCAGAATTTCATGACCTGGGAGATCAGGGATCTTTTACACAAGGAAGCCATATGCCTCATGGAACCCTCAACCTGGGAGTTGCAGGTAGGCCTAGGCAGAATTTCAAGTATGCTGAAGTAAATGGAGTAATTTCCAGAGTTATGTGTTACTCTTTGATGGAGAATTGCCAAGAAAAACTTGAACATGCCCACTATCGTGATTATAAGTTATTTGGGGAAAACAATCCAATAGCCAGAGCACATTTAGCAAGTGTGAGTGGATTCTTGCATTGCTGTTTATGTTCTGTTGCATTTAGCGCAATTTTCTTAGCACAAAATGCATCACCCCACCGATTTTGGACACAAGGATGCATTTTGCACTAAATGGCAGGTATAAATTGGGGGTAAATCTTACCTTAAGTGCACATTTAGGGCCTGATTACGACTTTCGGCGGTGCAGGAGCAGGCGGTACGCCACCGCCACACTCCTGCGCTGCTAAAGGTCACCACCGTCCGCCCACCAGATTACAAGTTTAAAGTCATCTGGCGGGCGGGCTGAAGGCATGGAGGTCTAATTGCAGTGTCTTAGAAAACAGGCACCGCAATGGGACCGACTAACAAGGTTCCTGCACGGCATGGAATCAAAAGTCCATGCCATGCAGGAACTGGGGTGCATACACCCAGGAGGGCACAACATGTGCCCCCCTGCATGCATCCCCATGGGCGGAAGGCACAGGGGGCCCTGAAGGGCCCCCTTTGTTTCCTCTCCACCATGGTTTTCATGGAGGAGGAACCTCCATGACACCACCGGCGGAGAGAAAACTCGTAATATGCGTGGCGGGACCGCAGCGGTCCCGCCTAGTATATTGCGGCCTCGTGACCTCCATGCCACCTCCAGGGAACAGCGGTTTCTTGGGACTGCCACCGCAGTGCCCCCCACAAGTCTGGCAGATCAGGCCCTTAGTGAGTGCAATCGGCTGTTCGGCGGCATTTTTACACTAAGAAAATAGCATTAAATGCAGAATTACTCTTCTCGCATAATTGCTCATAATTTCGCAGACTTTTTGGGTAATTTTGTGTAATTACTCTACACGGATTTACACGAGTTAAGCCCTCCCCTAGTTGCAGGTTATAATAATAATAATAATCCTTATTTATAAACTGTGAATATATCACCCCTTAAGGTTTCAAGGTGCTGGGGGCCATCGGGGAGATTAAGTGAGCTATTGCCCAGAGTCACATGGTGCTGAGATGAGCTGCTGCCGCCGATCGAACCGAGATCCCCACACTCTGGAGGCAGCCGCTCTGGCCGCTGCGCCACACCTCTCCCTCTTGGTTGGTCTTGAATCTGAAGGATTTCAATGGCTGGATTCTATATTACCATTTCAAGATTGAGGGGATCCCTTTTTTGCAAGACCTGCTGATAGTGGGATTGCATGGTACGATTGGATTTTAGAGACACTTATCTCACTGTTCCGGTATTCACCCTGTACAGGCGTTTCTGTCAGTTTCAATGGGGTCCTCAATTATACTAATTTCAAGTGCTGCTATTTAAACTTTCATCGACTTCATGGTCTTTCACTAAGTTGACGAAACCGATAGTGGAATCCCTGTGTGAATGGGCAGTGAGGGCCATAGTGTACCTAGACGATTTGATCATCCTTGCTCCGGATTCGAACATCGTGAGCCTGCACCTGTCCTGGCCTATCTAGTTGTTGCAGGAACTGAGATTTGAGCTAAATCTAAAAAAGCTGGTTCCTTCCTCTATGCAGTGTCTGGGTTCTCAAATGGATTCTGTTCAAGTCCAAATGTTTACTCCTCCTCAAAAGATACAGAGTAACAACAAGGAGTTGAAGTCTGCATTGACCAATAAGATTTATCATTGTGCTTGGTGGCCAGAATTGTAGGACTTCTGGCATCATCTATCCTAGCTCTTTTGTGAGGGCCCTTCATTACAGGGCCCTTCAATGGATGAAAATCCAGCATCTACTCAGGAGGTCTATCCTATGCAGATCAGGTCACTTGAGACAGGAAGGGACCACAGGGTCGAGATGGTGATTGGAGCACATTGAAGCATGAAATGGCAGGGTGACTAGAGATAGTGATGCATTTAGACAAAAGCAAATGGCGCTGGGTTGTCAGGTGTGGTCCAGTGTCCCCTGGGGGCAGATAGTCGAGATAGGAACTAGACTTGCACATACACTGCATGGAGTTGTTGGCAAGTTCTTTTGACATAAGAGCATTATCATTTCAGAAAAAAAAGTTATTGCATTCTGTTGTGGATGAACAATGTGCCCGCTGTGAGATATATCAACAAGCTTAGAAGCACAAAGTCTCACTTGTTGGTGGAGATGGCAAGGAATTTTGGCACTTTTGCCTCCACAACTGCATCTCAGTGAGAGCGGAGTATAGTCTGGGCTAACCGAACATCATAGCAGACTGGAACTCCAGATACCTGTTGTGCCACAGTGATTGGAGATTAGACCCATCAGTCTTCCACTCTTAGAATCACATATGGCCCCCTTGTAAGATCGACCTGTTTGCAACCAGGCTGAACAGAAAACTGGAGGAGTTCTTCGTTTCGAGGCAAAACCCCTAGATGAAAGCCACAGAAGCATTCCTCCATGAAAGTTTCAGAGGTCTTCATTATGCTTTTCCACCCTCATTGATGATTATGAGAGTAGCAGCTCAAGTGGAGAGACAGAAAGCAGTGTTGATTCTTATGGAGAGTGCAACTTTGGTTTCCGGTGCTGTTTGAGATGTCTTGAAATCTGCCAGTACAGCTTCTGGCATTGCCGGGTTTCCTCACAGATCCATTGGGGAACGTTCATCCTTTAGTGTAGTCACATTTGAGGATGTTCCTGGCCTGGAGAGTTTCAGGAGTCACTGGCAGATGCTGGGACTTTCACAGCAGGCTTCCTTATACATTTACATAGCAGCATGCACAAGTGATAATATTCGAACTGGAAAGATGTTATATTAGGAAGATTTGTATAGCGTGCTTATCACTCGAAGGGGTATCCAGGTGCTAGAGTAGATGAGTAGGCAGATCGGGCTCCTAGTCAAATAGCTAGGTCTTTAGTTTCTTGCGGAATTTGAGAAGGGATAGGGAGCTTCTTATATGGTGTGGAAGGTCATTACAGGATTTGGTGACAATGTAGGAAAAGGAGCATCCTCCTGCCTTGCTCTTGCGGTTGCCGGGTATTTGTTCGAGGTGGAGTGAGGCTGAGGGTAGTTTCATGCTGGGTTTGTGGAAGTTGAGGCAGTGGTTGAGGTAGGCAGGTCTGACAGGCATGGGAGAACGGGCATGAAAAAACAAAACTTAAAGAGGCACAAACAAGGAAAAAGAGGGGCACAAAGAGAGAGAGTGGAAGGTGAAAAAACTGGCACAAAGAGGCCCAAGAGTGAAAGTGGACAGCGCAAAATGGGCCCAAAGAGTGAGGAAAGGATGGAGGGAAGGGTAAAAGGATGGAGCAATGTGTGAGAGAGAAGAAGCGCAAGAACTAGGCAGAGCCTCGAGGCTTGCAGGTCAGGTCCGAAAGGGGCTTAGACTGGTCGGAGGAGCTGGGTCCTGGCGATGGGTTCGTTGATGCAATGAACAGAGTGCGAATTCTTTGGAAGCAGGATTACCTTTAGGCTTCACAAGAAATGGCATACATGTTGGTGAATAACTTTAGTTCTGTGATTTCAGCAGTACATATGCCTACTGAAGCAAAGGTGGTGTGTGAACACCCACTTGTTTGCAAGAGTTATTCCACATTGTGAGATGTTAATGTCGTTTTATGTGTTCTAGAGCATTGGCCGGTTAATAATGCTTTATCACAGAAAAGGTTTTCAGCCAAATTGACAATGCTGATATGTTTGATTTCTTGTCTATGAGTATTAGACGTCAGAGCATTGGACTAAAGGTACTAAATGCAGTTCTCATACTATTTCTTATCATGCATTCCCTAATAATAAAAAGATCTGTGTGGTTCATTGTCTGAAGGCCTGTGGGTACTGTACTAGAGAGTTAAGACCGGAAGCTAAAGGTCGGGTTCTTATTTCCCTTCAAAAGCCTTACATACTGATCTGCTCAGCTACCCTAGCTAGATGGGTATGCTGTCTTTTAGTGGCTGCGGGTATTGATATTTCCATTTCAGGGTCTTATTCTGCTTGAGGAGTGATGACTTTGACACTGTTAGTTCTATGGTTTAGACTATAAGAAATCATGAAAGCAACAGATTGGCCTTTTGGGTCTACATTTAAAATATTTTTTTATAGACCCATCCCTTTTGTTGCTTCTGTGGTGGTGGGAGATTTTGGAACAAGCATGATCTGAACCTCTGGTCCTGTAATAGAATAAACATTTTTCCAGCTTACGCATCAAGAATTTTCAGTTCTATTAAGAATACTATTAAGGGCACAGAGATGAGGATTATCCCACAATATGAATATTATCACAAGGTACACATCAAAATGTATTGGTTGCAATTATGAAGTGTTGATAATATGACTTAACCCAACAGTGAGAATGATTTGTATTATCAATGAGGTGGTGACGTGGATTATGCTGTGGTTTCTCCTTTAGGATCATACCAGAAGAAGAATAGAGATATTGCCTCTGTGATCTATAGGAGAGAGGACCCAGTGTTTCAAGTTTTATTGTGAATATGCACTTTCCTGTTCTGGCTGATGGAACAGGGCCTGACAAAAGAGTCAAAAGATGTCACTAGATTGAGATTTTGGTGTTCAAGGGCATTGTTGTTGGAGTTTGGTTCATACAGACTTCTTCACAATGGAGGAGGTTGGCAGGAGGTTGGCAGAGAAAGAGGCAGAGAAGATGGTGGCTATTGTATTCAGAAGGGCAGATGTTCTATGATTGGTGGACTGTTGATGGCATATTGTCATGGGTTCATGGGATATGTAGTCTGACTATTTTACATGTTTTCATTGGCTGCTGTTGGTTTGCAGTAAAGTAAAGAGAAGCATAATCCTCACCTCTGTGTCCTTAATAGATTTGAAAATTGTTGATGCGTAAGTACGCAGTCCTGTTTTCAGTGTTTATTTTTTGTGGATCTCAGTGGTGTTTTCTTCCGACCCTCGGTCTAGGTCCACTTTCACCCCACTGCTCCGCTGTGCCGTCTCTTGCCTCCAGACCCCGACCTCCTCCTTGGGAGGTTCGAGGCTGCTGCCCGCTCCTGCGCCTGCTATCCGCTCCAACTGGGACCAGACTGCCTCCAACCACCGTAACCTTTCTCAGCCGTTTTCTTTCTTAATTTTTTCCCTGTTGTGCCACTGTTATTGTGCCCATCTGTGTCTTGCTCTAATTCCACCACTGTTTTTATTTTCTCGTGCCTGCCTGTTCCTTTTGCCTTTCGCCGCTGCTGCCCCTGTGGCCCCTCCCCCCCGGAATTCCCCCCCGGAATTTCCCCCCGGAATTTCTCCCCGGAATTCCACCCCGGAATTCCCCTGCTCCCGCCTCCCAGCCTCTCCTCCCTCCCACCTCCCCTACTTAATGGCGGCCGCTGCGCGGTCGCGCCGCCAGCGCGCCAAAGGCAAGCCCGTCTGCGCCCGTCCGCGACCCGACCGTGGCCAGCGCCAGGAACCCTGGACCTCCCACTACCCATCGCTACGACACCACCACCCTCCTCGCACTCAACCCTGGAAGACTTAGAGAATGCCAACAGGCCTCGCCGAACACGACCCATGGCCAGTTCTCCTGCCTCCACTGCCGCCAGACCCTCACTGCCACCCCGGCCTCCAACACCGCCGAGGCCAGCACCGGCGACACCCTAAAATGCATCATCCTCAACGTACGCTCCGTACACAAACACGCCATGGAAATCTGGAACCTACTCGACTCTCTTTCGCCCGACATCACCTTCTTCACAGAGACCTGGACCAACGCATTCTTCGCCCCCGACATCAGCACCGCTATCCCAGACAGATACAAGATCCAGCAGTAAGACCGCCCCAACCACCCAGGAGGGGGCCTTGCCATCGCCCACAAGATCACCCTCTGCCTCACCACCTCCAGCGAAACCTTCCCCTCCGCCGAACACCTGCACTTCAAGATCCAGACCACCCCCAAAGCCACACTCCGAGGAACCCTCGTCTACAGACCCCCCGGCCCCCGAACACTCTTTGCCACCACCATCAATACCTTCATCGCACCCCACGCGATCGCCTCAACAAACTACATACTCATTGGAGACCTGAACTTCCACCTCGACAACCCCAGCAACCCCAACTCCACTATCCTTCGTGACAACCTCGCCAGCATCGGACTTAAACAACTCGTCAACACACCGACCCACAGAGCAGGACACACCCTCGACCCCATCTTCGCGGCAGGAAACAGCGTCCATTTCAGCCACACAACGCAGCCGCCATGGACCGACCACCACTGCCATCAACAAACCCAAGGCACCCAAACCAGCCCCACGCCCACCACGAAGGAACTGGAGCAAGGTTACCGACGAGCAACTTAACTCCACCCTCACCCAAGACAACCACACCTGGGCACCCGACGCAAACAGCACAAACGACGCAGCCAGAGAACTCCACACCTGGATCTCCAACTGCGCAGATGAGCTCGCCCCGCTACACAACCCTGACAGACAACGCCCCAGGAAAGCCGCCTGGTTCACAACCACTCTCCAAGAAGCCAGACGCACCTGCAGACGCCTGGAGAAGAACTGGTGAAACACCAAGACAACCGAAAACCACACCACCTACAAGGACGCCATGACAGACTACCACAACCAGATCAGAGCCACCAAAAGGAACTTCATCCACAACAAAATCCTGGCCAACTCCACCAACTCCAAGGAACTTTTCAGTGTCATTCAAGAATTCACCAACCCACGCAGTGAAGCCACAGACATCACCCCATCCTGAGACCTCTGCGACAAGCTTGGAACCTATTTCCACCTTAAGATCAAAAACCTCTACGACAACTTCATCGATCATCCACCAGGCACCACAGACGGCCCCCGCCCCCCAGAAACACCAGCCAGCCCACCATCTCCAACTGGACACCGATCATGGCCGAAGACACCGCCTCGACCATGAAAAGCATCCACTCGGGGGCCCCCACCGACCCCTGCCCCCCTCACATCTACCACAGAGCCGTGGCCGCCATCGCACCCGAACTACAACGCATCATCAACACCACCTTCAAAACAGGCACCTTCCCAGACGACTGGAAGCACTCAGAAGTCAGACCCCTGCTCAAGAAGCCCACAGCTGTCCCCACCAACCTCAAGAACTATCGGCCCATCTCGCTCCTCCCCTTCGCAGCCAAAGTTGCAGAGAAAATAGTCAACAGGAAACTGACACGATTCATTGAAGAGAACGCCGTCCTCGACCCGTCCCAATCCGGATTCCGAAGCAACCACAGCACAGAGACCGCCCTACTCGCAGCCACAGACGACATCCGCACCCTCCTAGACCCAGGCCACTCCGCAGCCCTCATCCTACTCGACCTATCAGCGGCCTTCGACACCGTCTCCCATCGCACACTAGTCGTCAGACTACACGACGCAGGCATACAAGGAACAGCCCTGGACTGGATCCGATCATTCCTCACCGGAAGAAGCCAAAGGATCAGACTCCCACCCTTACTCTCCGACCCCACAAAAATCACCTGCGGAGTCCCACAGGGTTCATCACTGAGCCCCAACCTCTTCAACATTTACATGGCCCCCCTCGCAGCCAACGTCCGACAACACGGCCTCAACATCGTATCCTACGCCGACGACACCCAGCTCATCCTCTCCCTCACCAAAGACCCCACTACTGCCAAACTCAACTTCCAGAAAGGAATGCAAGACATCGCAGTCTGGATGACCAACAGCTGCCTGAAGCTCAACGCCGAGAAGACAGAAGTCCTCGTCCTCGGTACCACCCCTTCTGCATGGGACAGCACCTGGTGGCCGACCGCCCTTAGAAGCCCACCTACCCCCTCAGACCACGCCAAGAACCTCGGCATCGTACTCGACTCATCAATCTCCATGAACCGACAGGTCAACGCTGTCACCTCCAGCTGCTTCAACACCCTCCGCATCCTCCGCAAGACCTTCAAGTGGATCCCCCTGAGTCAAGGAAGACAGTCACCGACGCACTCATCACCAGCAGACTGGACTATGGAAACGCACTCTACGCCGGCATCAACAAGTCCCTACTCCGCAAACTCCAGACAGTACAGAACACCGCCGCCAGACTCGTCCTCGGCATCCCGCGACACGAACACATCAGCCAACACCTACGAAGTCTCCACTGGCTCCCCTTGGAGAAAAGAGTCACTTTCAAAATCCTCACTCACGCCTACAAATGCCTACACAACAACGGACCCAAATACCTCAACGACAGAATCAACTTCCACGTACCCAAAAGAAACCGCCGATCTTCCAACCTCGCACTGGCCGAATCCCCGCGCATCCACAGAGCCAGAGCAGGCGGAAGATCCTTCTCTCACATTGCAGCCAAGACCTGGATCGAGCTACCGGCAGACATCAGATGCGCCCCCTCCCTGAACACCTTCAGGAAGACCCTCAAGACCTGGCTCTTCGGCTAAACAGATCTGCGGACCCCCCCCCTCAGCGCCTTGAGACCCTCACGGGTGAGTAGCGCGCTTACAATTCCATGATTGATTGATTGATTGATTGATTTCCAAACCATTTGAAATCAGTGCTTATTAATGTTCATTCGGCTGCCTGACTCCCCAAAATAGACAAAAACTGTATTTTTCCTGTGTTTAAAATTCATGCTATCTGCAGTGATTGTTATAAGGCACATATTTAATTTAAAAGATAGTGATTCAGGGTACCCAGAGCCTTCTAATTCTCAAATGTGTCTATTAGACCTATGTTAGACTGTTTTAAGCATAGAAAGTCTGTGTACTGCCCCCTCACTCACACTTAAATCTTATTACGCTCTCTAACATCTCATTACCTCGCACACTTATTCTGCAGGACTGTCTGGCTTACAGGACTATTAATGGATTAAAGAAAGTGTAAAGAAGGTGTTAGAAATGGGATTTCTGGTTGGCTAGGGTGTGCGCCTAAGCCAGGCAGAAACCACCACTCTAGTCAGGGCAAGGGAGTTACATGCTGATGATAACCCCTGCTCACCCCTTGGTAGCTTGGCACGAGCAGTCAGGCTAAACCCAGAGGTAATGTGTAAAGCGTTTGCGCAACACACACACGCAGCAGCAACACACTAGGCACACCACAAAAGAAACTCCACACACGGTTATATAAAAAATAGCCTTTGTATTATCCAAAACACATTAGAATCATAATCACACAATATACACTGTGCCAACTGGCACCAGGTAGAAATTCACAGGGGATTATATACATGACAGGGCCAATCGGGCCACTGTCAGAATCATCACAAAGCACAAGTAGTAAAAATAACACAACCAGTAATTACTGGTACAATAATGAACTCAGCATTATCACTAGCAACATAAACACATTATGTCTGCATCACATTAGGCATAAAACACATGGTGCATGAATCACATTTAGCAACAACACATTATGCAATCCTTTAGGGCCTTGCGCCCTCCTAATACACTCAGGTACCAACCATGAAAATGACCGCAGGCCAACTGGCCTTTCTCTGGGGCTCAAAATGCCCTCTATCCCAAATGTCAGGGCGTAATGCTAGAGCCTTCCAAGTGGCCCTCTGGCTGCAAAAGCAGCAAAAGCAAGGTGCGTAGCGCACTGAGGCAGGGGGTGCCACTCACCCCTTCCTCATTATCAAAAAGAAGTGACCCCCTCTGTTGCAGCTGCCCGCTGTCCGGCGGGGCAGATGGGGAAATTAGCCTTGGCACCACAGTGCCTCTTGAGCCCTCCTCTGAGACTCTACAAATAATGCCCCCTCGTTGCAGATGCCCGCACTCTTACGGTGCAGCTGGGGAAGGCAAAGCACTGGCACTAACAGTGCCTCATGAGCCTCCTTTACTGGGCTCCTCCTAGTGCCCGCGATCGGCACCAACAACGCTCAACCACTTCAGCCCCCACTCACCGGGGCTGTTCTCCGATCGCTGTCTCTAGCTGAAATCAGGCACCACAATGGCCCCTACCGGCCCCGCTCACGGGACCTTTCCTCTCGCCTGCCGGGAAGTATGTGGAACGTAGTCGTAGGGAGCCTGCCAGGCTCCAGTCTCCCCTTAGTGACCTGTGACCCTGCGAGGCTCAGTCCTCGTCTCGGCAATACGCGGGGCTCTCCTCCGTCGTACGGGAAGCCCTGCCCACAGCCAGGCAACAGCCGCCTGGCTTCCTGCAGCACTGCTTCTTTCCGCTTCCTTGGGTCAGGCTCTGCCCATGATCAGGCAATCTTTGCCTATCTTCCTGGCCAGCCGTGCATCTCCTCTCCAGCCCAAAAGTGTGGGGTAGGCTCCCGCCGGTAAATACACACCAATGCAGGGTGGGCTCCCGCCAATAGGAGCAGGAAAATGCGGGGTGGGTTCCCGCCAACAGAAGCATGAAGAGGCGGGGTGGGCTCCCGCTTTCCCTCAGTAATGCGGGGGAACCCCCACGTCGGGATTCCCTCTGAAGACTTTGCAGCCAAGGGCTGCCGGCTGCCAGCACTCCTCCTGGAGTAGAAATACAGTGCTCAGGAGGTGCTAAGCCCCCAAAGGTTTCAGGGCAAAGGCTGGGCCCAGGCAGGCCAGTTCACAGGGCCCTCCAGCAGGGAGGCAGTCCCTCGTGGCGGTTCCTCCTGGGGCCCAGCAGCAGCAATTCCCAAAGTCACAAGGAAGCACACCAAAATGGGGTCACAGCCCCAGTACTTATACAGCACTTCTTCTTTGTTCTGCCCTGGCACAGGGCTTTGGGAACCAGTCGCAACTGGTTCTGGGGGTAGTGGAGCACTTTGTTTACCAGGCTCCTCTTCCCCTTTGTCAGGTGGGGGCTCGGTCATCAGACACTCCACAGGGGGGCGGGGCCAGCATTCACCCAGGCAGGCACAGACCTATTCAGGGTCAGGGGACTACTCCTCCCACTACTCCAAATGCAGCCTCCTATTCAGCCTAGCGCTGCCTTCCCTGGAGCCACACACACCTCACCAGCCCCTGTCACTCCAGAGCCAGACATGCAATACACATCAGGCAGGCAGACACATAGCACACAGAAATGCCAACTTCTATAAGTGGCATTTCTAAAATAGAGATAATAAATCTGTGCACACCATTGCGCAGCATTTATTAATACTATTCCAAACATACCAAACTTGACCATGCTGCTCCTCTCATATCAGGAATTACCACTGAAACACTTATCAGGGAATGCCCAATGCATTCCTATGAGAGGGCAGCCTCACAGCAGTGAGAAACCAAAATGGCTGTTTGTCACTACCAGGACATGTCATGCACTTAAGGTACATGTCCTACCTTTTACCTACAATGCACCCTGCCCATAGGGCTAGCTAGGGCCTACCTTAGGGGTGTCTGACATGCAGTAAAAGGGGGATCACAGATGTTGCACACACTTTAGGTGCCACGCCACAGCGGCAGTCACACTGCGCGCCCAGGCCCTTCAGTGGCAGAGGCCTGAGACAGTTTTGAAAGGCTACTTTGGTGGGTGGCGCAATCAGCGCTGCAAGCCCACCAGTAGCATTTAATTTACTGGCCCTGGGTATCTGAGATACCACTTTACAAGGGACTGATAGGTAAATTAAATGCGCCAAACAGGTGTAGACCAATCTTACCATGTTTACCACAGAGAGCACACACACTTTACACTGGACAGCAGTGCTAAAGTGCCCAGAGTCCTAAAACCACCACTACCATGACAGAAAAAAAGCTAGGAGGAAGGCAAAAAGTTCAGGGATGACCCTGCAAAAAGGGTCAAGTCCAACACAACCCCCTTCTAGCCAAAACGCAGGGTAGACCAATCACTACCTTGATGGGCTTCCCTGCTTTGGACGATAGAACATGGACGCGTGCCCGCAACTGCAGGGGCACACTCCTGTTCTACGCCAATCTGAACCCATGTGGTTTTCTCTGTCAAAGCTCCCAGGACCAACTAAGCTACCCCACTGGTACTCCCTAGTGGTCCGCGGCCAGGACCAGGCCCTAGGCCATCCAGATGTCTCCGGTCCTTGCCATCTCACAGAGTGGGGGGCAGTAACCCCTGGCACATAGTAACCATTCTCCACTCTTCCTCTCATCAGTGCAGTTCTAAACTGCCACTGATCCTCCAACCTAGGGTCCGCACCCTCAGGCTGATCAGAGGTCTCTGGCGAGGCTCTCCTCCCCTCACCTCTCCTTCTGGGGTCCCGCACTCTCCTCCCAGGAGAAGCACCCCCAGAACCAAAAACTGTCAGGACGCTGGAACCAGACCTCCTACACAATTCTTCCACCAGTTTAGGGCCTTGACCCTGCAACTGATCCACCACCCTCGGAGCTAAACCCTCAGGTTGAAATGGGGTCAGAGGCGAGGACTCCATCCCTCTCCACCCCCTTTCAGAGTTCTGCACCCTCCCACCTGGAGTGGTACCCCTAGAAGACAAACCGGTCAGGACACTGCTTACAGACGTCCTTCCCTCCAGGTCAGGCAGGACCTGAACCTGGCCTCCCAACCCAGGGACTAAACCCTGCGGCTGAGCACCTGCCCGGCACACCAGGACTTCATTGGGAGCATGCATCCTCCCCTTGAGGGTAACACATGACTCCTGTGTTGTGTGACAGTCTGCCTGGTGCAGATCTCCCGACCCCTGTCCATCTGACAGTGCGCGAAGCTCCCCCAAGACAGAAGTGGTGTCACCATGGTCACTCCTAGGAGGCTCAGCCCATCTGGCTGTCCCCTGACCCACTGGTTCTCCCACTGGGGAACGCATCCCCCTCTCACCCCTCAATCTAGACTTCTGCACCCTCCACTTAGGAGCGGCATCGCCAGACACCAGAACCGCTGGAGCTCTGATTACAGACACTCCACGTTCTCCTGACACTAGGAGATCCCCTCAAATGGACTACTAGTACAGCCTAGGCTCCCTACCTGGTGTTCCCTTAAGGAACCCTCCAGGCCGTGGGACTGAGTTTCGGGCACCTTGGGATGCATCCCATTCTCACTCCTTCTCCACGGAGACAGGACGTGAGTCCCTACACCCCTCCCACTACACTGGGACCTAGCTGGGCTACTCTGAACCTCTCCCACCACTCTGAGCTGGAAGATACCTGAGCCAATCCTCTTAGGGTCACTCCCCGATGCCTCTTCAGACCCTCTGGCACTCACCCAGAGGTCTGCCTCCCGTGCAAGTTCCCTGGGATCAGAGAACTCACACTCCAACAGGTGTTGACGTAACCCCGGAAAACAATAACTGAACATGTGCTCTCTGACAACCAGATTGAATAGCCCTTCAAAATCATTTGCTGTGCTACTCATCACCCAACCTTTCAGTGCATCACAACATTCATCCACAAACTCCCCCCAAGACTGGTGAGACAGTTTTCTTCTGCCCCTGAACCTCAACCTGTACCCCTCTTCCTGGGAACCAGGCACCATACTCTGGGATCTGGGAGCAGGACTTCCTGCACTGGACTCACTCTTGCTGCCACCACTGGACCCCACCCTCACTGGTGAATCCAGACAACTGAAACTACTCTCAGGGGACAACCTTTCCTCAAGAGCTAGTTTCTCCCTGGCGAAGGCCCTCTCTGCCTCCGCCATCCTCTCCTGTGCTAAGACCCGCTCGGTCTCTAGCTTTTTCTCCTCCGCACCCAGCTGTGCTATCTTCTTGGCATGCTCTAACCTGAGCTTCTCCAAAGCCAGCTGATGCTCCCTTTCTTCCCTCCTACCCACCCACTCCTCTGGGGACAGGGAAAGGGATGGGGCACTGCCCCTGGCACTGGACCCAGTGACGGACTCCCTATCTATGGGGTCCTCCCTACCCACTGGCGTCCCTGCCCTGTCATTTTCTCTCTCCTGCTCTAACTCTCCAGGGCCACTGCCCTCTGGGGGTGCTGGTTGGGGACCCTCCCTCTCGGGGACCGCACTGGTATCGGGGACCTCCTTCCTAGACTCCTCCCCCACCCGGTTTTGGGATGTCCAGCAGGCCAACAAGACCTCCTGCAGTTCCTCCTTCCTGGCGAACTTATGCACCTGACACCCAAGATCCTGACAGAACCTCTTTAAGTCCTTCACAGCATATCTACGCAACATCCTTACATTAAATGCACTTTCTGTCACAATAACTGTTGGATCACTGAGGTGAGACATGACTGACACTTTAGGGGTGTCACCACAATTTAGAAGAGCAGAAAAACACAATTCAAAAATGACACTTTTGAGGAGAAATCAAAATCAGGAAAAATAATCCCCAAACCTGTGATTATCTAAATGCAGAGTTTGTAGTGCAACCAGTTGTCGCTGTGGTACTGCGCAAACGCAAGTCCTATCCTCACCGCTGACAACCAATGTTAGAAATGGGAATTCTGGTTGGCTAGGGCATGCGCCTAAGCCAGGCAGAAACCACCACTCTAGTCAGGGCAAGGGAGTTACACGCTGACGATAACCCCTGCTCACCCCCTTGGTAGCTTGGCACGAGCAGTCAGGCTTATCCCAGAGGCAATATGTAAAGCGTTTGCGCAACATACACACGCAGCAGCAACACACTAGGCACACCACAAAAGAAACTCCACACAAGGTGATATAAAAAATAGCCTTTGTATTATCCAAAACACATTAGAATCATAATCACACAATATACACTGTGCCAACTGGCACCAGGTAGAAATTCACAGGGGATTATATACACGACAGGGACAATCGGGCCACTGTCAGAATCATCACAAAGCACAAGTAGTAACAATAACACAACCAGTAATTACTGGTACAATAATGAACTCAGCATTATCAGTAGCAACATAAACGCATTATGTCTGCATCACATTAGGCATTAAACACATGGTGCATGAATCACATTTAGCAACAACACATTATGCAATCCTTTAGGGCCTTGCGCCCTCCTAGTACACTCAGGTACCAACCATGAAAATGACCCCAGGCCAACTGGCCTTTCGCTGGGGCTCAAAATTCTCTCTGTCCCAAATGTCAGGGCGTAATGCTAGAGCCTTCCAAGTGGCCCTCTGGCTGCAAAAGCAGCAAAAGCAAGGTGCGTAGCACACTGGGGCCAGGGGTGCCACTCACCCCTTCCTCATTATCAAAAAGAAGTGACCCCCTCCGTTGCAGCTGCCCGCTGTCCGGCGGGGCAGCTGGGGAAATTAGCCTTGGCACCGCAGTGCCTCTTGAGCCCCCCTCTGGGACTCTACAAACAATGTCCCCTCGTTGCAGCTGACCGCGCTCTCACGGTGCAGCTGGGGAGGCAAAGCACTGGCACTAACAGTGCCTAGAGAGCCTCCTTTACTGGGCTCCTCCTGGTGCCCGCGATCGGCACCAACAATGCTCAACCACTTCAGCCCCCACTCACCGGGGCTGTTCTCCGATCGCTGTCTCTAGCTGAAATCAGGCACCACAATGGCCCCTACCGGCTCCACTCATGGGACCTCTCCTCTCACCTGCCGGGAAGTATGCAGAACGTAGTCGTAGGGAGCCTGCCAGGCTCCGGTCTCCCCTTAGTGTCCTGTGAACCTGCGAGTCTCAGTCCTCGTCTCGGCAAGACGAGGGGCTCTCCTCCGTCGTACGGGGAGCCCCACCCACAACCAGGCAATAGCCGCCTGGCTTCCTGCAGCACTGCTTCTTTCTGCGTCCTTGGGCCAGGCTCCGCCCACGATCAGGCAATCTTTGCCTGTCTTCCTGGCCGGCCGTGAGTCTCCTCTCTGGCCCAAAAGTGCGGTGTAGGCTCCCGCCTGTAAATACACACCAATACGGGGTAGGCTCCCGCCAACAGGAGCACGAAAATGCGGGATGGGGTCCTGCCAACAGGAGCACGAAAAGGCGGGGTGGGCTCCCGCTTTTCCCCAGCAATGCGGGGGAATCCCCACGTCGGGATTCCCTCTGAAGACTTTGCAGCCAAGCACTGCCGGCCACCAGCACTCCTCCTGGAGTAGAAATATAGCGCTCAGGAGGTGCTAAGCCCCCAAAGGTTTCAGGGCAAATGCTGGGCCCAGGCAGGCCAGCTCACAGGGCCCTCCAGCAGGGAGGCAGTCCCTCGTGGCGGTTCCTCCTGGGGCCCAGCAGCAGCAAGTCCCTAAGTCACAAGGAAGCACACCAACATGGGGTCACAGCCCCAGTACTTATGCAGCACTTCTTCTTTGTTCTGCCCTGGCACAGGGCTTTGGGAACCAGTCGCAACTGGTTCTGGGGGTAGTGGAGCACTTTGTCTACCGGGCTCCTCTTCCCCTTTATCAGGTGGGGGCTCGGTAATCAGACACTCCACAGGGGGGCGGGGCCAGCATTCACCCAGGCAGGCACAGACCTATTCAGGGTCAAGGGACTACTCCTCCCACTACTCCAAATGCAGCCTCCTATTCAGCCTAGTGCTGACTCACCCTGCCTTCCCTGGAGCCACACACACCTCACCAGCCCCTGTCACTCCAGAGCCAGACATGCAATACACATCAGGCAGGCAGACACATAACACACAGAAATGCCAACTTCTAAAAGTGGCATTTCTAAAATAGTGATAATAAATCTGCGCATACCATTGCGCAGCATTTATTATTACTATTCCAAACATACCAAACTTGACCACGTTGCTCCTCTCATATCAGGAATTACCACTGAAGCACTTATCAGGGAATCCCCAATGCATTCCTATGAGAGGGCAGCGTCACAGCAGTGAGAAACCAAAATGGCTGTTTGTCACCACCAGGACATGTCATGCACTTAAGGTACATGTCCTACCTTTTACCTACAATGCACCCTGCCCATAGGGCTAGCTAGGGCCTACCTTAGGGGTGACTGACATGCAGTAAAAGGGGGGTCACAGACGTGGCACATACTTTAGGTGCCAGGTCAGAGCGGCAGTCACACTGCGCGCCCAGGCCCTTCAGTGGCAGAGGCCTGAGACAGGTTTGAAAGGCTACTTTGGTGGGTGGCGTAATCAGCGCAGCAAGCCCACCAGTAGCATTTAATTTACTGGCCCTGGGTATCTGAGATACCACTTTACAAGGGACTGATAGGTAAATTAAATACGCCAAACAGGTGTAGACCAATCTTACCATACTTACCACAGAGAGCACACGCACGTTACATTGGACAGCAGTGCTAAAGTGCCCAGAGTCCTAAAACCACCAACACCATGTCAGAAAAAAGGCTAGAAGGAAGGCAAAAAGTTCAGGGATGACCTACTCCTTACTGTATGTTATCAAATTGTAGGGGTGGTCAACCCTGCCAACAGCCTACTACCTTCTGAAATCTTTCAAATGTAGAATTACGGGGGCGTGACCAAGATGGCGGACGGGTGAGGTGCATTTTCCCCGCTGACCCAGTAGCTGCAGCAGAATGGACGGCAGCAGACGGCGGGAGCCCAGCAGAGGCACTGGAGCCGCGCACTCCTGATCTTGGGGCCCTGAGGCATGGCCCCCCTGGAGGGAGGCCCGAGGGGACCGAGTGCAGCCCTGAATCCTGCGGCCTACCGGCGCATGACCGGGCGAGGCCCCCGAGAGCGCTGGGATGCCAGAGGAGGGACCGCAGGAAGAGCCTGAGTCAGCGCCGCATTTGCTGCCTTCCGGTGCTCCCTGGACTAATTAAGCTTTGGGGGCGGCGGAGCAGAGGATCTGATGCCTCCCACCCACCCATAGATCGAGAGGCACGCCAGGGGCCCCCAGAGCCTATGAAGCGGTTGGACCTGCAGGACTGGTGCCCCAGTGAAGCAGGGTGCCCGGGACAGGGGAGAGAGGTGGACTAGGCTTCGCTGCCGGATAAGAGTCAGGCATGGAGGTGAGGAGAGGGGGGGAGCCGTATTAAGGACTGTTGAGAGGGCCCTCCCCAGTTCTGCTTCCTCCCAATGTAAGCAGGGGCACAGAGGACTCTGCTGGGTGTTCCTCGGTGGCCACATCCACATCTGAGGCCACTGGGCTCGCCCGTGGGGCAGGGCGGGCCCCGGGGACACTATCCCGCCACAACCCGCATAAGGCCTGACCCATACTGGAGGGATCATCTCGAGAACTTTGCCTTCTCGCACCCATGTGAGTTGTTGCCCCGAATCGGCCTTTAGCTCTGCCGCCTGGCTGAACAAGGGGTGTGAGGGCTTACAATCTGGGCTCCTGGCCTCTGTGTGGAGCGTACCCCCCCTCTGGCTTGTCATGGCCCCTGCCTTGCAGGGTGAACTTACCTGTGCCCAGCTGGGAGAGCCCCGGCCGCTGATACCTGCCAGGAACAGGGCGGTGGTCCTTTTGGGCCCTGCATGGCTTCTGGCAAGAACAAAAGGGATAGGACTGTGAAAGAAATGCTCCTTAAACAGATATGGGCCCACTCTGCAGACACAGCCTCAACTGCGAACGCCTGACACTATGCAGGCGGAGGCACTTGTCACCTGTTCATACCTGGAGGCACTCTTCGCAACGCTACGAGATGACCTCCAATCATTCAAAAAAGAGCTGGCCGAAGAGTATATATTATCAATATAATACCAATATAAATATTATCAGACTTTCTACACAGCACAGGACCTCCGCCCAGACGCAATCCCTGCATATCTTAATGAGACCACCACTGCCTCTCTGACGCCTGCGCAGGCGATGGATCTGGATCAACCAATTCGGATCGAAGAAGTTATTTCTAGTATATCCCGCCAAAAGCCTTCTAAGTCCCTAGGCCCGGATGGCTTTCCAGCTTCTTTTTACAAGGCCTTTTGCCAGAGCCTTGTCCCTTTTCTCACTAGGCTCTTTAATGCAATCAGGGAAATAGCTCCGCTCTCCCCTTCCACACTCCGAGCGCCAATAGCCGTAATTCCCAAACCAGGGAAGGATAAGACCCACTGTTCCTCATATCGACCCATCTCCCTTTTGAACACGGACCTCAAACTCTGCACAGGCATTCTCGCTGCTCGACTCAATCCCCTCCTTCCGGGTCTCATAGATCCTGATCAGACTGGCTTTGTGCCACAAAGGCAGTGTAGTCACAATACGAGGAGGATCCTGCACATAACTGACAAATCTCAGAGGTACGCCCAAGAAATAATGCTCTTTGCAGTCAACGCTGAGAAGGCATTCGATAGAGTGCATTGGCCATACCTGGAGGCAGTGCTAGCACACTTCAGCATAGGAGATCGCTTCCGGAAGTGAATCCTCAGTGGCTACACTCAAGCCACGGCTGTGGTACGCGTCAACGGATGCTCTTCTGTCCCATTCCATGTAAACAGGGGAACTAGGCAGAGGGGCCAACTGTCGCCCCTCCTGTTTGCCCTGTGTATGGAACCCATGGCCCAAAGAATTCGCTCCAACCCACAGATAAAGGGAGTCCAATTCGGTGGGGAGCCGCATACCATTGGCCTCTATACGGCGATGTGATAGCATCCTTGGAGGAGCCTTCCATCTCATTGCCCACTTTCCTGGCGGAGCTGAAGGCATTTGGTCTGGCTCCAGGCTTTAAGATAAATATTCATAAAGCGCAGGCCCTTAACCTCACGCTTAGGCCACAAACCCATGATGCCCTGTGACAAGCCATGTCCATACAATGGGCCTCTACAGCCATCCCATACATTGGCCTCCAGATATCCCCTACCATCACAGACACCATTGCCCTCAATTACCAAAAGTTAATCCACCAGACCAAATCTGAACTGCACCGATGGCGGTCCTACTCCCTATCCTGTTTGGGGCGAATATCGGCAATTAAAATGGCGATCCTTCCTAGGATCCTGTTTCTCTTCCAAGCACTTCCAGCTGCAGCCCCCCACCCCCGCGGAACACTGTTTTCCCTTCAACAAGAAATCAACAAATTTGTGTGGGCGGACAAGCTCCCCTCTCAGCTACAGATCCCCAGATGCGCCTGGGAATTCCTGACCTCTCCCGCTATTATCAGGCTTCTCAATTGAGGGTCTTCGTGAAATGGTCGGGTGCAGAATCCGAAAAGAACTGGTTATTTATGGACCGCGCGCTGGTGGGCCAGGCTCTCTTGAGCATTCCCTTTCTTCCTAAACAAGCGTGGCCCAAATGTCTATATCTTTCTCCCATCACCAAGGCGTCGCTGGCAATCTGGGATGGGATAGCAACACAGAGGGACCTCACGTCCTTTCCCTCACCGCTCACTCCTATAGTCAAAAATCCAGATTTCCATCCAGGCCTTCAGGACCCCACATTCCACTTATGGACACAAGTGGGCTGTAGGTCGGTGGGTCACCTGTTTGATCTAGAGGGCCCTCTCACTTTTGAGTCCCTTCGTACAGAGTACGCGCTCCCTGAAACAGAGCGATGGCATTACACTCAGGTCCGCCACTGGGCACTACACCCTTCTGTTCGCCCTGGCGCAGAACGGCGACTCACTCCCTTTGAACACTGGGTCTTGTCTAGGACATCTGACAAATGCCTGGTCTCGGACCTGTACAGTTTGATAGGCCCATCCACAGAGATTCCCAAATCAAATAGCCAAACACGATGGGAGTCAGAATTAGGCAGGGAACTCACGACTAAAGAATGGGGTGCCATTTATTACAGGGAGCGGCACACTGTGCATAACATAGCCAGTATCGAGACAGCTACGAAAATCGCTACCTACTGGTACTATACACAACACTGGCTTCATAAATACAACCCGTCCAAATCCCCGGAATGCTAGCGGCAATGTGGATCCCCAGGTATGCTCTTACACATCTTATGGGATTGCCCGGTACTCAAGACATACTGGTCGCAGGTGCTCACCGATATTGATACTCACCTAGACACAGAGCTTCCCAGATTTCCCTCCTACATAATTTTAGGCCTCCAGAACCCTCTCACCTTTCCCCTCAAGTCCCAATGGGGCAAACAGATCAGTCTAGCCTTAGGAGCTGCCTTACATAACCTTCTTTCCCACTGGGGTACAGGGCATATCCATACGTATCTAGGCTGGCTACACCGCCCGTGGTACATACTAGGGATGGAACGCATCAATCTCTCCTTGTCTAATCAAGGAACAGCATTTACTAAAATCTGGAGATCATTTCTGATCCAATTGACATCAGAATTTCGGGATCTCACCTGCCCCAAATATCTTAGACTATTGCGATTGTCTGAGGGCCATTCAGCCTCCAATTAGGGGTCCACACTTTTGAACACACTTTAAAGGGGTAGTCTAGCAACCACTTTTCTTCCTCTTTCCTTTTCTTTTGTCACCAGATCTAGGGGTGGGGGGGAGTTTTGAGTTGTTATGTCACTCTGCATGGAACCCTGTATCAACAGGCCCCAAAGGCTGATGTAAGCTTACCTCTTCTTTTTTGTTCTTTTGAAATGCCAATAAAGAAATGTAAAGAAATTTAAACCATAAAATGAAGAATTACACAATAATAATTTGTAGTCCTCCCTTCTAAGGCACATGAAACTAGATGCTTTAAGCATGCTCACCACTTTCTTTTCTGCACTCTTTGCATGACTACATTATAGTGGTACTACAGCTGTGTGGACATTCATAGCTGCCAATGCGCCCATGGCAATGTCTCACTTTAAGTCAGTTCTAACCTTTCAACATACATCACGGTGTATTCTGGGACTTGAAATTTTGCTGTTAACATTGTAACTATTAACTCAAAAAACCTAGCAGTAAACAGGAGTTGGATAAAAATCAAGAATTATCTGAAGATATCACACATAACAATGGAATGCCTTGCAGCTATGAATTTTGATGGCATGTGGAAAGTGTTATGTCATGTTTTCACCACAATCCCATGTGCGTGGTGACAGCTTTCTTTCTGTAGGTACCTGTTACTGCATTTTGCATTGAATGTTTACAGCCTGGGGTTGTTTGGCAGGTGACCTGCTATCAATACTGACTTATTAGAAAAGGGGGCTTATATATCAAATAGGTTACCCATTCTGTGTTTGTGAGTAAAATGGGAAATTAACATATTGGCCAAGATTCTTAGGACTATCCAATGAAATAGGAGGGAGCAGGGATATATTTTCAAGAGGGATACCTCAGTTCCCCAAGAATGTATACATTAAATCAACAGGAGAGGTAGTCTCCCCGACAAAAGATCGGAGGGGGTACCCAATTTTTTTTAACAGACTCTCACCCACATATGTCTGTGTGGTATGCTTCATCATTGAATCTTTTCCCAGTGGACTACACCATGTACCGGGTGAGCTCAACCCCACTTTTGAGGAGCGCACTTGGATTTTTTGAGGGGATATGTTACTGGGACCCAGCGAGAAATGAGAGAGTTGAATTGCCTCTAGGTCACCCCTTTATCAGGAATTTTTTTTAATGTACTGTACTCAAATTTCCTATGCGAGCTTCACCACGATTATACCATCTACTCACTCATACATCTACAATATCAGGTCTCTCTGTTGTTGCTGGGTGTTTACCATTTTTAAAGTTTCTTAAAAAACTAAGAAAATGTTTTGTTAGTTATCATGGTCGGATTGAACCCAACCAGAGTAGCACATCATTCACTCCATACAGTGTCATTCCGCAATTGGCTTTTATCAGTGTTGTGTAATAGTGATAATTTTTCACACCCAAACATGCATAATAAAAATCAAAGGTATACCCACTTCGGTCTCTGTATCATCATCCAACCCATCTCAAATTATGTTTACATGCTCCGGTAGTCCTTTTTCTGCCCCTTCTGTACCAATACCAATACTAGAATAGTGAGAGTTGAGAGGACCTTAAATAATGACCTTAGACTCCTAATAGTGCCTAATTTCGTAAGGGCTTCTAATTTGCCCCATGAGATGTTACGGGCAGGCCAGTGGGTATGTCAAATAATCCTCATATATCAGAAGTAGAGCAGAATACTTGCATCAAGTTGGTCAAAATGTCCACCCACACTTACTACGAACACGTCTTACTCACGTTGTCAAGGATACAGCATGGCGGTCAACATATATGGATTCCCACAACACCCAAAAGTTGGAGTATGCAGGCTGGGTGCCGTCTTTTGTTCCTATCAGGCCCTAGCGTGCATCGTGGTGGTCAATAAAAGGCCATCTTGTCATGAGGGGTCTCAACCAGTAGGGTGGAGAAGGCACCATTTTTAGCCATAATTGTTCCTTAGCCAAGCTCACGATTGTGGGTACCCAGTTTCCCCGATGAGAGCTATGGTCACTTATTTGTTCACTAGGGGCGTCAACCAAAAGGATAAAAAAATAATGAAAAAGGCCCCATCTCTTTTGTTGCTTCACCCTTTTACTAACCTTTAATAGTTATTAATAGTGGATTCTTAGGGCATCATTACGATGGTGGCACCGCAACAGCAAACGGGACCGCCCGCAAGAGGTGCAGCAGTCCTGCCATGTCAATTAGGATGCCACGGTGGCGGTGGCATCCCGCATCATTTACATTGCGGCGGGTGGTGCTGTGAGCAGCACCCGCCGCAATGTTAAAAAGCATGTTGCGCATTGGCATGCACAACGTGACATGCACCGCACGGTGCCTGCCACCCTGTGCATGCCAATGTAGGGGGGCACCATAGGTACCCCCCAAGTGCACCCCCCGTGGGCCCGTTGCGGGCCCCCATTACCAAAGACCGTATGCCTTTCCATGGCGGTCTCCGCCTGCATCACAATATGGATGGCGGTGTCTTGCAGACACCGCCACCATATTGTGCACGTTTTCTGCCCGGTCGACGAGTCGACCGGCGGAAAAGCGGCAGACGGCCTTCCCGTCCGCCGCGGACCCCCCAGCCACCCTAATATGGCGGGGGGTCACTGAGGCATGGATGGTGGGCGGATCACCCCCACCGGGCCGGCGGGGGCTACCGCCGGCCTGGCGGGGGCGATCCGCCCGCCATCCTAATAGGCCCCTTAGTCTTTTAAAAGTAGCCCATGATTCTTGGTGGTGGTTACCAAACCCCAATGTAGATAGTAAGTGGACGAAGAACTGGAGACTATGGAGGAGAAACTTCAAGCTCTCTTTTATTGTTTCATGTATCTAGTGTAATATATTTCCATTAACTCGGAAGGTTTTCCCGAGGTATCATGGGATTAGTTGAAGAATATACCAAAGCAGTTTTAAGATTTAACAGAGTGAGAGAAAGAGAAGGGGTTTCACCATATTATTAAGGTCCAAAATAGTAAAGTCTATTTTTATGTAAATATATGCCTTTTGTGTGGAATATCATACTTTGCTGAGAATGTTGTATGAAATATATCCCATAGATCAAGGGAGAGGCAAGAAGCTATAGTGTATCCTGGTATGTCTATGGAAGTCATTTCTATGTTATGCATAATCCCCAGTATCCCAGAGACTTTGATATGAAGCTACTCAAGGGAATATCATTATATAGACTAACTTTATTGGTAGACAGCCTCTAGATCCATCTTTGTTCTGTTTCTAAAAGGATTATGGATTCTGATAGAATGCTGTTGGTCATTGTCACCTGTTCTATGATTGACCACTTAAAATCATCAATGGTGTTGATGGAGCAAGGGCTCGCTAATGAGACTTGCTCGGAAGCAATCCTTTAGTTTTAACTCACTAACGAATTACTAACAACGTGTTTGTGATTAATAACACGCATTTCCTTAACACGCGGAAGAAAATGAAGCTTGCCTATGTGTTTACTGACCGCAATAACATGAACGAAGGACTAAAACGCACTTTAACAAGGGATCTTTACTGCGCATGCGTCTACTACATCTACGTAGTAATGACGTACTAATGCTTAGAGGGAAAATCTTGCGCAGAAGTAATAAATATGGCCGCTTGAAAGCTCACATGCATGGCACTTGCTTGGTTGAAATAGAAAATAAGTTTTATACTAACGCAAATGCAGACAGGGTAATAATAATTAAAGTGGGTTTGAGTAGAGGTTGGTGGTATACAGTGAAACCATTTATTTTTGAGAATAACATCTCTTCTTTTGACTTTATTATTAGTGCGCATTTGGGCCTTCCATGCTTGTCTGAAGTGGGCTGACTGACGTAACCCCATGCATGCGTATTGGAGAGAAAATAATGAGAGATGAGTAAGGACTTGTCACGCGTCCAAGGCCAGCGAAGATGTGCCCTGGGAACATGAGGGTGAAGAGTTCATATGAAGAAGTTTTATTCATAAAGTTGCAACATTTTGTATTAATAAAGTTTGGAGATGTATGGGAAAGGAAGGGATTTAATAAAGTTTGTGGGGAGGGACTTGAAAACAATGGTTTAATGAAATAAGTGAAATGTAAGTATGGTGTGACGATCATCCCCCCTCGCCTGTCCAATCAGAGTTAGTATTTTGTAAAATTGAAACATTAATGGGTGGTACATGGTTATGGAAAGGTATAATTGAGGTAGTTTTAGTTAGTTAGTTTAACATATACTGGGACGGCATTGACACGGAAGCACAGAAGCAGAGCTCGGGATGCTGTCGGTGCTGGGGGTGGTGCTGATGCTGTGAGACGCTGATGAAGAAACTGAATGCAGAACCATCTATTTAACTTAATTGGGTTAGAAAGAAGATTGCTGGAAGAACCACGAGGAGGAAGAGAGTGTCAGAGAGGGGTGCGACGCAGCCGTCGGTATTTTAGAGGAATCACTGACAAAATATCGAAGGTCAAAAAATCGACCTACAAAAATATCGCAACAAAAATATCGATGTCAAGAATATCGACATCCTATCTACAACATGGTAAGTACAAAAATATCGAGAAAAAAAATATCAATGTCAAAAATATCGTTATCAAAAATATCGTTTTTTTTTTGTTAAAAATAATATGTAAAATAAACTAAATAATACTTATAATTAAAATAAACATAGTTAAAAATATTTGATAATATTTAAAATTAATAAATAACATATATAATTAAATAAAACATTAAACATATACATATAATATATAATATATATACTTACTTAATAATAAGTTTGAATAATTATTTTAATAAATTATAAATTATTAAAAAATATTCTAAATTACAAATACATCTATACACATAAAACAATAACATAAATAAAAATTAAATAATTATGTATAACAAATTAAAAATGTAATTTACTTTTAATATTTTTAAAATTAATTATATACTATATTAACTAAAATAATACAAAAAATATTAAATAGCGTAGGGAATAAAACTACTATTACAATTCCCAAAAAACAACACTAAGAAAAATGTTGGATAGCGTAGGGGTAAAATTACTATTCCCACTCCAGAGAGTGCAACAGTAGGGAAAGTGTTGGATAGCGTAGGGGTAAAAATTACTATTCCAACTCCAGTGAGTGCAACAGTAGGGAAAGTGTTGGATAGCGTAAGGGTAAAAATTACTATTCCCACTCCAGAGAGTGCAACAGTAGGGAAAGTGTTGGCTAGCGTAGGGGTAAAAATTACTATTCCAACTCCAGAGAGTGCAACAGTAGGGAAAGTGTTGGATAGCGTAGGGGTAGAAATTACTATTCCCACTCCAGGGAGTGCAACAATAGGGAAAGTGTTGGATAGCGTAGGGGTAAAAATTACTATTCCCACTCCAGAGAGTGCAACAGTAGGGAAAGTGTTGGATAGCGTAGGGGTAGAAATTACTATTCCCACTCCAGGGAGTGCAACAGTAGGGAAAGTGTTGGATAGCGTAGGGGTAAAAATTACTATTCCCACTCCAGAGAGTGCAACAGTAGGGAAAGTGTTGGATAGCGTAGGGGTAAAAATTACTATTCCAACTCCAGAGAGTGCAACAGTAGGGAAAGTGTTGGATAGCGTATGGGTAGAAATTACTATTCCCACTCCAGGAGTGCAACAGTAGGGAAAGTGTTGGATAGCGTAGGGGTAAAAATTACTATTCCCACTCCAGAGAGTGCAACAGTAGGGAAAGTGTTGGATAGCGTAGGGGTAGAAATTACTATTCCCACTCCAAGGAGTGCAACAGTAGGGAAAGTGTTGGATAGCGTAGGGGTAAAAATTACTATTCCCACTCCAGAGAGTGCAACAGTAGGGAAAGTGTTGGATAGCGTAGAAGTGACAAATAACATACTTATAAATACATTAATTTTTTAAATAATTAATGAATTATTAAATAACTCTAAACTATTTACCAATACCAATAAATATTTATTAAAAACATAATTACCAATAGAAAATGTATTAACAATAAATTAATAATAAATACCAATAGATAATAATTAATCAATATTAATGACTAAATAATAAATATTGAACAATAAAATATTTTTAATAACAAAAAACATATACATTATTAAAACTTAATTACCAATTAACTAATATTGAACAATTAAATGATTTTTTATACCAATAATAATAATAATTAAACATTAATTATCAATTAATAAATAATTCTTAATATATTAATTAAATGTATCAATAAATTATATTTAATAATATTTAATTACCAATTAATGATAAAAGAACAATAAATTAATTTTTAGAACCAAAGATTTGTAATTTAAAAAAATTACCTATTAATAATTAATATCCAATAAATTAATTATCAATACCCAAAACTAAATTTAATAATTACTTAATTAGATTTCAATTACTTCCAAAAGTATTCCCCTATTAACGCACAACACACTTCAATGATAAAATACACTTAACATAATGATCAAGTAATCAATTAATAAAAATTAATAACTAATTAATAAAAAGTAATTACCAATTAATAATTGATTACCAATTATCAATTAATTAACAATAATATAATTATCAATACCAATTAATAAAAATTAATTATAAATTAATTGCATTTAAATTACATGATTAATTAATCAATTAATAAAAATTAATCACCAATAAATTAAAATTAATTACCAATTATTGATTAATTAACAATTATATAATTATCAATAACAATTAATTAAAATAAATTATAACTTAATTACAATTAAATTACTTCCCACCCTATTCCCCTATAAACCCACAACCCGCTACAGAACTTAAACGCAAAAAATAATTAAAATTAATTTATAATTCCTAAAAATTAATAATTAATTTAGTATAATTAAATTACTTCCCACCCTATTCCCTATAAACCCACAACCCGCTACAGTACAAAAAAAAAAAAATAACTTTAAAAAATAAATTTATTAACATATAAAAATTATATACATATATTTTTAAACAATTAAAACACTTAACAAAAACACATATAACACATACATATTAAAAACATCACAAAATACATAACAATAATACAAATATCGATATTAGTAACATCGATATTAGTAACATCGATATATTTGATGTCGATATTACTAACTTCGATATTATTGACATCGATATTAAGTAATTCGATATTACTTACCTTAGGGTCGATATTCTGTCCATCGATATTCTGTCCCATCGATATTCTGTCCCTTCGATATTTAAACTTCGATATTATGGTATATCGATATTTTATTTTCGATATTTTGACTGCCCACCATTTTAGAGAGGTGAAGTATCCTGTCCTGATTCCTGTCCTGAAGTCTTTGTCTCCTGATCTATCCTGGGGACCCTTACCAGCCCTTTGGCCAGGGGGTTGGTCTTCACGCCATTCTTGGTAAATATAAACTCATCGTATTGATAAATATTCTTTTCTCTCTGTCCTCTTCTTTCTGAGCATAGTTATTGTATGGATCTGAATTGCTATTTTGTTTAAATGCGAATTGATTGAATTGACTCTCTTGCGAATGAGGGTGTTTGTACTGAAACTTTGAGATGGTTCACTCACAATTAACTTAGATAAAGATTAAAAAAATCTTCCAGAGTCTGTGATTATTTCATTTAAAAGAAAGTGTTTAATAAGTTAATGTTAATCAACGCCATCAACTAGTTCACCTAATGGTCCATTGACCAGAGGAAAGAACGTTTTGATCAGTGAAAGGTTCAGTTAAAATGAGAGATAACTAATCCTGATTTAATGGAAATCATAAACTAAAAGCTCCAGCGGTTTACTTGGTATTTAGTGGAAAGTGAGTTATATGGGCCCAGGTGAGTATATGGTTGTGGAGTATCTGTTGTTAGTACGCCGCTGGATCAGTTTTCTGGTAGCAGAGCTATGGTTATTAGTAACTAGTTTGGTGATGAGTATAGATTATTGATTAATTTATGTTTTAACAAAAGAGTTAACATTATTGTTTCATGTTGTCTGGTAAATTCCCGGGGAATGAATAGCGGGTGGCGATAGAAACCACACTGCAGTGAGGTTGTTTGTCTGTTGGATAACACTGAGAAGCTAGGTAGGGCTGGCAGTGTTAAACTAGGGACTATTTTCTGTGTAAAAGTGAGAGTAATTGATAGCAAAGAGTTCGCTGGTGAAACTTTAGGCGTTATATCACTTAGAAAGGGTAACCCTGAAGAAGTAACAGGTTCTTCTGAGCTAGATTGACAGCAAAAGGAGTTCGCTGGTGAAATTTTGGTCTCGATTTTCCCAAATCGGGTGAGACCGGAGGAGTAGCAGGTTCTCTGGAGCTTGAATGAAGGGTAAGCGGAAGGGTTTTACTCGCAGTATATGAAGAGTAAGCAGAAGGTTTTACTCACAGTTGAAAGAAATAAACTATCCTTTGATTTAGCAGAACAGACAGAGTAGCGAATGTTTTTATGTCGTTAATAACAAAGAATTTTAAGGAAAATATTGAGAAATAAGTTTTCGTATTACCTTGTGAAGGGAGGGTCAGTTGCCGGAGTCGCACTGACGTCACAGTGAGCCGCGCTGGGATTGGTAGGAACAGCGGGCGTGTGACAGAAGCAGCCTTGTAAAGGAGGCGTCAGCAGTAAGGAGCAGAACTGACGTCAGGAAAAGGCCGTGCTGGCATTGGTCAGATCACGAGCGTGAGCCTGATTTGATTGGATAGCTAGTTAGAAGCCGCGCTGGGACTGGTGGAGAAAGAAATTGTATGCAAGATTTTGATTTGACTGTTAGTGCAAGGCGTACAGGTAGAAGATTTCAAGGGTTTGCAGAATATAATTTCCTACATCGTTTCCCAAGGATGTATGGAGAGAAAAGAAAGATGTCATTTTTTAAGAAAATTAAGAATTTCTTTGTAAAGGATAAGCCAGTGTTGACTAGAGAGGGAATTCCTATTCTGCCACCGAAGACACCAGCATCATTTATGATGATGGAAAGAGGATATCATACTTATGTGTGGTTGTAAAACTGGATAGATTATACAAAGGATGATGGAGTGTTAGCTTTTTCAAAAGATGGTACGTTTAATGGGAGGATTCTTCAGAATTTGAGATTGAAAATGAATGATTTAGAACCTAGGTTAACTCAATATGAGGCTTTGGAAGAATGGGAGACTGAGTCATATGAAAGAGAGAAATGTAGAAGTGGGAGATATAGAGGATTCTTTCCCAGATATTTGCATGAGTCACGCGAAGGGCAGATGAAACAATGGAGGAGAGCTATGGTATCCGAAGGTTTATATCCAGTGTTAATGGCTGAGGAACAATCTGGAGGAAAGTGTAAGGAGAAAACGAAACACATGAATTCAGCAGGATATGGTGAATCAGATGACGAGTTGTTAGAGGACATTCTAATTAAGAATCCACCACCATATCAAGAAAAAACTAGTAAAGTTACCCCAAGTGCACCAGTAATGGGAATGCCATTAACCCCACAGATTTTACATGACTCGTCATATAACAGAGTGTTGCAGGATAATGAAAGAGGATAATGAAAGAGATGCTTTGAATAAAACTAGAGAAGAACTAGTTCAAAAGATAAGTCAATTAAAGTTAAATACTGAAGCCTTAACAGTGCCAGTGACTATTGGTCTGGTGATCCCATTGTATGGAGATAATAAGATTTGCCAGAAACCACAACCTGTGACAATTCCATTAAATAGTCCTAGAAAAGAAATAATAATTACAGATGATCAGGTTAGCGAAAGTGAGTCAGTTATTTCGTTAATGGATCTCCCAAATGTGGAATCCTCAACTGAAACTCCGAAGAGAAATACACCTATGATGAGAAAAGAGATCTTTAGTACCTATAAGAACTGAAGGTGCAACAGCAGTTACCCCAGAAGAAATAGAGAGATGGGCACAGGAAATAGATAATCGAAATCCACCACCAAAGATTTTAGATATCAGCAGATTGAAAGTGGAATTGGAAGAAATGATAACAGGAAGCATGGGAATGGAAAGATTGAATGTTTATAATGATGAGGAATTGTTATATTTATGTAAGAGTATAACCAGAAGAGCAAGAGTGTTTCATGAGTGATTGACTGAAGTTGCTTCAGAGATTGGAATAGACATAAGGAAATCAAAGTTGTTACAGAAACCATATTGAGTGGACTTCACTGATAAAGACTTAGGGGCCGATCACGATGGCGGGCGGATCGCCCCTGCCGGGCCGGCGGTAGTCACCGCCGGCCCGGCGGGGGCGATCCGCCCGCCATCCACCTGAATATTCCCACCGCCAACTCAGGATGGCGGTGAGAATGTGAATGGTACCGTGGCGGACGGAAATACCGTCCGCCATGGTCCCAAAAGGCGGTCCTTTTCCGCCCGCCTTGCGGGACACGGTACAATGGGCCAATGGCCGCGGTGCTGTGCAGGCACCGCCGTAGGCATTACGATGCCTGTCTTCTGCGGCGGAGATCCCGCCGCAAGAAGACAGGTGGAGAATGCCTTCGGGGGCCCGTTGCGGGCCCCCAGAGTGTTGGGGGTAGAGGGTGCACATGGGGGGTACCTATGGTACCCCCCTGCATCTGCATGTACAAGGTGGCAGGCACCGCACGGTGCCTGCCACGTTGTACATGCAGATGCACAACATGTATTTTTACATTGCGGCGGGTGCTGCTTGCAGCACCGCCTGCCACAATGTAAAAATACGGGATGCACCTGCCAGTGTGGTGGGCGCATCCTGATTTTTGTAGCGGGACCGCCGCACCTATGGCGGGCGGTCCCTTTTGGCAATGCGATGGCAGGTGGACTTTGTCCGCCCGCCATCGTAATCGACCCCTTTGAGAGTGTAAATGCTTCCGGAAAAGATTGTAGATAAAGGAATTAATGGGCATATTGCGTAAATGGGGAGACATTGATAAATGGAGAATTAAATGGATAAGAAAGAAAGAGGAAGTACAAGCGAGAGAAGCAGCAGCTGAATTTCCAGTAAGAGAATCAAATAAGGTGGGTCTAAATATCGAGTTTGTAATTTCGACCTACAATAATATCGAGTTTGAAATATCGTAGGGACACAATATCGAAGTCAAGAATATCGACGACCAGAATATCGACCTGAAGATAAGAAATATCGTTTTTGTTAATATCGAAGTTAGTAATATCGATAGCAAAAATATCGATGTTACTAATATCGATATTTATATTAGTGTTATGTATTTTATTATGTATTTTATATGTTTGTGTTTATATTTTTTGTTAATTATTGTACTAGTTTTAGAATATATGTATAACATTTTTAGAAGTTACAAATTTTTTTTAAAGTAAATTATGCAATTTAGTACCGTAGCGGGTTGTGGGTTTATAGGGGAATAATTATATTAAATTAATTTAAAAAGTTTTGGAATTAGTAATTATTTGTAAGTAAATTTTGCGTTTTAGTTCTGTAGCGGGTTGTGGGTTTATAGGGGAATAGGGTGGGAAGTAATTTAATTGTAATTAAGTAATTATTTATTTTTATTTATTGGAATTGATAAATAATTTTATGTTAATTAATTATTAATTGGCAATTAATTTTTATTAATTAGTAATTAATTTTTATTAATTGATTAATTGGTAATTATATTAAGTGTATTAATTTATTATTGAAGTGTGTTGTGAGTTTATAGGGCAATAGGGTGGGAAGTAATTTAATTGTAATTAAGTAATCATTTATTTTTATTTATTGGTATTGATAATTAATTTTATGTTAAATAATTATTAATTGGTAATTAATTTTTATTAATTGGTAATTAATTTTTATTAATTGATTATTTGGTAATTATATTAAGTGTATTAATTTATCATTGAAGTGTGTTGTAAGTTTATAGGGCAATAGGGTGGGAAGTAATTTAATTGTCATTAAGGGGCCCATTAGGATGTCGGGCGGAAGCACCACCGCCGTGCTGGCGGATGCAAAAACCACCAGTTACCGTCCGCCCGCCGCAGCCCACACGCCCGCCCAATTAGGATGTGAAAAGTCAGCCAAACACCGCCCGTAAGCCAGCGACGCCATCCGCCATCAAAGTGCGCCCGTTCACGTAGTGGCGCAGCCCAATGGAGACACACCGACCGACGAAATCACGTACCGCCCGGCGTACAAATTACGATGCCACAACCAAACAGCTCCCGTGAAAGCAAGGCGGAAACTCGACCGCCGAGTACGGACACCAAAGAGGTGGACCCCCCGAGCATGATTCCATCACTGCAGGCCCTCCCCATGCTCTACCTGATGCAGCACCTAGGAGTCAACGCGCCGCGGCGACGCAGGTAGGCAGACACACAACAAGGGCACGCAAACACCGCACACAGTGCAAGGGCGGAGAAACTGTACATGGCCCCCCCGACACCCCTGCGTGGACACGACACATCCACCACTGCACCCACAAATGTCACACCGGGCAAATTGTAACAACTCGCAACAACCGGGGACGCACCACCTGGGACCAGGAACTAACGTCCCCGTCACGGCCCCGCAGCGCAGCGGCGACGACGCAGCCACACATGCGCACAATGCAGAGCCCAACGGCAGCGCCATGTATGCGCCGCACACAAACAACACAGGGTCACAACCAAACACCACACACACCAGCCCCACCCAGAACGCACATGTCACGTGACAGTCCTGCCACAGTCATGTCGCCAACCGGCAATTCACTGTTGCCAACCTAACGTCACACAACTGACCCGAACATGTCAGTGATGTCACGCCAAATTAGGACACACCCCTGTGTGCAAAACATGGCGAAGCACACAACGGCAGCAACATCACCCAGCAGAATATGGACCCCGTCGCAAAAGGTACGCCAGTACCACACAGAAACACCGATACCACCCTGCACCCAATACCAAGACATGCAATACGTAACATCAAAGAGCCCGGGGACCGACAACAGGTGGCTCCAATTATAACACCCACACACAAGGCCCAACGTATAGCGTAAAAGCAGCGTGCCGCCCACACACGGGAGAGGAGATAGCACTGAATGGCCTTCCATACCCACACCGAAACCACAGCTCAACTATTCAAGCAGGACAATACAGTCATTATCCCACAAAAAGCCCAACACGGGCATGCTGAGGGAACCGTCCACAGGGCAGATAGCGCATAACATGAAAGAACATTTTGAATGGAAAAAAGAAATGATAACACTCCCCCATGTGGTTCACATGCAAGTTATCTGGAAGGAGTCAGACACCACTGACCTTGACCATTCACAGAAGCATGTGGGATGAGGGCCCGTGTCCTCCGCACAAGCTACTATAACCCAAGCCCTGCCTCCCTACGACCATTACAGAATTCCCAGCAACGTCGGAGGTTGCACCCTGCAGACTGCACAGACAGCCGGAGCACGCCATCACATCGCCCTGCAGCAAAATGGCACTTGCACCACACCTACCCAACTACGCCGGACAGATGAAGCTGTACAAACATAACCTGATACAGATATTGGGATGTGATACTCTGGCCTTGCTGAACGTAAGTTACCGACTAACTTACCGCATCGCATTGTTCAGCTGCGTCATCCCCGTCTTCTACTGTCGGAGGTGTCCCTTCCACTATCCTGTGGATTTATGTCTCTCCAACCCGGCATGTCCAATGGCGGACCTGGTACAACTGTTCAACCCCTGGACGTCCACGACAGGGTCTGTTCAGCCTATGGGGGCATGGCGTATGTGGCTGCAATCGGACCCACACTGCAATGGGACCACTGTGCCTCCACACAACGTATTATGGATCACAGTTTCATCGAATGTCATCCAACATGTCCCATCATGCTCCTACAAGGGACAACTTACGACCAACACCTTGACAGCCACCATCCGCTTCATTGGATGGCATCTATGTTTACCACCAATGCCATGGAAGCCCTGCTGGAAGGTATCGCATACCTGACAACCTGTCAATTCGTCGGCCCCCGACGCAATACCCCCAATTGAACAATGATGTCCTACACCGTACCCATGCATGGCTTCCGCACGGACTGAGCAGTTACCAGTACAACAACCATACCATGCAACCTGCAACTAACACCACACCATCAACTACACTGCCATGACATCGGATATTTTCGGGACATACACTCTGTTCCTCATCACATCCAGTAACTCTGCATGAACAGGGGGAGGCAGAGGCATGGGATTTGTGTATGGCAACCACATGGACATAACTGCACGTACAACTATGCCATAATATGTATCCTGCACCCATGAACATATGCACCGGTCAGTGGACAGTAATCGTTCGGCTGTAGTATGTGAGAGCTGTCACCTCCCCTCCCTCTGAACTTCCGTGCCAGGACTTTTGCATGGACAACAAGTGCATCCCCCAACAACATGACCCCAGTGACTGTGTCATGTCCAGTAGCCACCACATTGCAACAACAAGTGGGACGCCGTTGCATGCACGTAAGCCCATGCCCTGATGTCACCTCCCACGCACGTGTGTATGAGTAACTACAGCAGCAAACCTGTAACATGGAACTGAGATGTACTGTGCCCATGATGTCAAGCGGTCTGGTAGGCAAAATGTATACTGTCTGTGTCAAAGTCAGCAGCTCCTCAGTAATTAGCAAATGTACATTAGCACAGCAATGGCTAAGCAGTTGTAACTCTGAAGCCCACATCCCACAGTCAACAACTAATCACATGTACCCCTACACCCTATGCTATGTGTAATCATGCTGAGTATATCCTCCACATGCATTTCGCTGCCAGTAGTGTCCACTATACTGCATCACAGAGGACATAAGTCCCAATACATGGCTTGAAGCAAAAATGTGTCTCTGCTGAATCATTTCACAAGTACGAATGAGAGAGGATGAGAGTGTGTGAAGTACACGGCAGTCGTGAGATGACCATGTAGTCCACTGTCATTGGATGTCAACGCAAATGAGTAGCCGCAACAGTGGCCACAGGGAAATACCACAGCTCGTGGAGCAGGACTTGTCACACTCTGAAGTCGCCCGAAAGATCATCACATCAACACTGACGGCCTGCTCACTACAAAGCACAGTCCTACACATGTTTACAATGACCCACACAGTCTGACCACACACTCAGCAACCAAAAGTGGGACCCACGCTAAAGCATGCCACAGCAATGCCTGACAAAACACACACACAACATCAGTGTGGGTGGGCAGCACTGCACAGTGAGTAAGAACTGCTGAAATGCTGACATGCACAATTGGACTAGACACAATCTTGACAGTCACACACCCTGCACACACACAACGTCTGAACCATAACAAGTAGGAGTCAGCCTGAACTGCAAGGACACACCCACACACCGCATACTGTGCAACATACAACACACACATCTCATCATATTCAAAGACCTCAACACGGTTACAAACATCCACCATGTCCCGGGGTGACAAATGTGTGCAGTCGACATGGACACGACACACACATACACACCAACGCTACCACAATCACACACCACACACCACCACCTCCCAAATGCACACATTGAAAGTAAGCCATGTGCCCAACCACAATGCACATCACATGACTAACATACACCTACACTGCTGGCCACACAGCAAGTAAGCTCACACATGCCCACATACTCCGCACATGCTGCCAGTCCACCTGTGGCTACACTCAAACCCTGTGCAATGCATGCACGCAAACATGACACGGATACATGAACACAGGAATAACACCAATCACATGCAGTCAATACGTTGCACCGGAAAGCAGATACATCACACTCACAAGTAGCAGGGTCTGAGAGAAGGGAAGTCCCTGCCACGTGTACAACACATTAGAATGTGAGACCGGACATTGCAATTGCTGAGGTCACATACACGGCATCTGCCCCACTTAACCAACCACACACTGCAACAACTCCAATCATCAACTACACAGATACAACCGACTACAGGAGCAACAGCACACAGTCACAGTTCACATCGACAGGCGCCATTACTCATCAACCCCAGGGACAGTGCCCAGTTCCATGTGCCGAGTAGTAACACGAAGTGCTGCGGATGCAATGTGTGTGAGTGTTCCCTGCCATGGCCAGCCAACACCGCCATGGCAGTCACAATATCCATCACAGCCACCGCTGTCTCAGAAGGAGATGGGTTAGTGTGCCTACCAATCTAACAGGATGCCAGTACGACTCAGTGCTGTGTGTGTGCGCCACAGGACAGTTGCAGGTCCGCCCCTGAGAGAGTAGCACAACTGTGGAAGACACACATGTGTCATGTGAAGCGGGAGTTACGCTTGGCTCAGGTGGGTGGGTGTGACGGGTAGGTGCGCACATGCAATGTTGAAACACGCTGTGTTGGGAGGATTCCGGAACAGTACATTACTGCTCTCCTGGGAATTTGTAAAGACCACCTGTCTGGGGATGAATGTGAACTCGTGTGTGCACAACAGGCGGGCACACGATCAATGCTGCATCAGGTGTAGACGTCAGCCCACCCTCTGTGGACATGCTGGATACTGCTGTGCGTCCGCCAGGCCCTTGCCAAGGCACTCACATCCCCTGTCGACCAGGTGTATCCCCAACATTGTCCACCTGCACAGGCAATCCAGGGCACGGGATGGCAGTGGAGCATGGTGGGTGAGAGGTCATGGCGCGCTCCTCCTGGTCACATCACGCAGGCAACACATCCTCAATTTGTAGTATGGCACAAGTCTAATGGAAGTAGTGGGGGACGCACACATCACGAGCAGGAGTGACGTCACGGAAGGTGGCTCGCACCATCTCACTCATTGCCTATATCCCCACACACGTTACATGCCATTGCAACAGAGAAGCCAGCGCGTGCATAAGCAGCTCCAAGCTCGCCCCAGAGAGGCCAAAGAGTGAATGTGTGGGTCCATGAGCTCCAGTTGGACGCGGCCTGGGCCGCTAGGGCAGCTACAGCCTCTGTGTGTTGCAGGTGGTGTATCCGGACTGCGGAGCCTGTCATGCATTGTCAATGTTGCCCGGGTCTCGAGTCGGGGCACCACGCAGGTGGACGGCGTCCCGCCACTTATTATGCCGCGAGACAGACCACTTGTTCAACTGGACCCACACATACACTCCTTGGCCTCTCTGGGGCGAGCTTGGAGCTGCTTGTGCATGCGCTGGCTTCCCAGGTGCAAACGCATATTTGGGTGAGCGAGGGGAGGCCATGAGGACAGGGTAAAATATGACTGTTTGACTTCCAGTTAGTTTAAGGAATGACCCTGATGTGGTCATGAAAAGACGTGTCTCGTGTGTATTGCAACTAGTAGATAAGCCGATGAACTTCCCATGTCTTGCATGTAGCCCCGCACCTAGCCCCGCCCACTCGACACATTAAAATGAGTACCAGCACCACATTCTTCCCATTCGAAGCACTGACTGGGGGTGATAACCATTGGACAGTCTTGTGTAGTCCACCCACGCGTACATGTGGGCCCTCCATGATCCATGTCACCTGCGGCAAAGTGATGTCATGGGCAATGACGGAAGTGAGGAGAGCTGTCTGCCCCACGCACAGATGGCGCATCAGCTCAACAGACCCAGCACTGAGGGCAGCAGGGGTCACATGTGCAGGGGCAGCTGTGCCTGGTGTGAAGGCACATGCATATAGACAGCACATCGACCAATGTGTAGTCTGCCCACATCTACTGTCCATTGTCAGGCGGACCTAGCAAAAGATCACAAGGCAACACATCTGTGTGGGTGTACCCACTGTGACCAACACTGCACAACAACCAACGTACTAGCCCTGTGCATGGCCTACCCCGCAATGGTGGTCACATTCAGTGCCACTATCTCACACACACATCCCTATCACGAGGCATGGTGTGACCAATGGACAGGGCTGAGTTTGCGCTCATCCGGAGAGTCCTGAACAGGTGACACATGTATCCCACTAGTCATTCTGTGTTGTCACCTACTGGCATTGTGCAGTCAATGTGCAGGCCAGGCCTGCTGGGACTGAGAAGGGCAGCATGGCCCCAGCCTGACATTCACACGAGCAACAAGTGCACTGAGACCTGCATTGCCAATTGTCTGTGTCACTGGATGTCTGACATGAAGTTGCCATGTACCACCACTCGTGAGGGACAGACATGTCAAAGCGCCCGAGAGCTCACATACCCCTGCCACCTGCAGTCAGCATGGTGAGCAGTGCATGTTGGAACCCTATAGGCTCTGACTGATAGTGCTGCGGATCAACGACATGTGTGTCCCCCACATGCACTCCCACACACACTGCAGTTGTCTCTCACACACAACTTTCGCTAGGAATAGCCATGTGCAGTGTGCGTGGAGCTCGGAATCCAGGATCTCCAGCTCCTCGCTGGTGAGTGGACCTGGACATGTCCTCAGCGTCATCGACGTGTAGGTGGAGAGGTGGCAGCAGCAGGTGTTGTTGAGGGGTGCCAGGCTGCAGTCCCAGGTAGCTGTGGTAATGCCGGTCTCACTCACACACTCATATAGTCCCCTGGGGCAGTTTCAGTGGGTCCAAGCTGCTGCAATTTGTGTACCATGTCTGCCAGCTTCAATTGCAGATGATGGCCTGCTCCCAGCTGGGCCGGGACGCTTACCTCCATAGTGGAACACGCAGGGTGCAACCGCGAGGGTCATTGGAGTTGGCCGTAAGGGCCTGGCCCATGGCGGGTACAGTCCGCTGATGCCATGTGCACCACACAGTATAATGTGCGCAATGCATCTGCAGGTGTGGCCATGATTAGTGTGTGGGAGCAGGTCCACAATGGACAGGGCCACAACATGCTGTGTGCATAGGCAGGGACGGCCAGTGGCCAGCCTCCACATGTCTGTTGGCATATCATCATGTACACATTGGCATGGGAGCATGGGAGATGCATATGCACACACATGCCATCTTTCACTATGTACATCTGCCACTTGGCACGTGCAATGTTACGTGTCACTTGTGATGTGTATTTGCAATCACACAGCCGTGTTGGCATGGAGCTGTCAATGTGTACACCTGTCAATGTTTCTGGAGGTGTGATCCGTACAGTGCTGTACATAGGGTGCAGTAGGGACATCAATGACTGTCTCATATCCCCTCGTGCCACAGGTCCCACTTGTTTTGTCCGCTCAGCCTGTGTCCATAGCGTTGTTGGTGTGTGCCATACTCACCCAGCCTCGGAAGCAGTGTCATGCACAGCAGCTAGTTATGTTGCTGTGGTGTTGCCGCTTGCCAAATATGCTGTCTGATACCATCGGCATGCCTTACAAGTTATTAAGGCCTAAATCCCCATGTGCATGCTCATAGCAATGGTGTGTGTCACTGCCCATTGCTATTGGTAGGGGACCTGTGTAAGTGTATTGTGGCTGTGCTGTCCCTGCTTGTCAGCTGTTCTGTGATTCAATTGCTTGGTCAGTCATTTTTGTTTTGTGTATGTGGAAATGCCATGTGGCGTGTTGCTTTGACATGTGTCCACTTCCATCTTTCCTAGGAGGAGACCAACATACATCGCCCCTACCAATTGCTGGCAGACATGGAGGATGTGGAGGTAATCAGGAAATTCCATCTGGACCGACCCACCCTGCATCGCCTATGTGCCTTGTTGGAACCCCACCTCCGTCCTCGCAGGGTGTATCCAACTGCATTTACCCCCAAAGCTAAGGTGATGGCTGCACTGCATTTCTTCGCCACTGGGTCATTCCAACACACAGTGGGCAGTGGAGGTGGGATGTCCCAGCCCATGTTCAGCATGGTGCTACGGGATGTACTGTCAGCTATGATGCTGTACAGGAACCGGTACATCCGATTCCCCAGGGCCCGTGAATTGGCGGCATTGAAGGGTGCTTTCTATGCCCTTGGACGGATCCCCCACGTTGTTGGTGCAATTGATTGCACCCATGTTGGCCTTGTTGCACCACAGGCCACGGAGCACATCTTCCACAACCGGAAGCACACACACTCCCTGAATGTGCAAGTGGTGTGCCTTGCGGACATGGTCATTTCACACGTGTGTGCGAAGTTTCCAGGATCGGCCCATGACGCGCACATCATGCGCAACAGCATCCTACCACGTCTGATGACCAATCTGCAACCGGACCGTGCTTGGATTGTTGGTGAGTATGTGGAGTCGTGTAGCGTGCTGGGTGTGCGATGCTGTCTTGTGTCCAGTTGGAATTGCAACGATTCTCTGTGTCCCTCACACCCAGGTGACTCTGCTTACCCGAATGGGCCCTGGCTGCTCAGCCCATTACGACATCCTCGGACCCCAGCTGATGACCGCTACAATGAGGCACATGGGAGGACCAGACATGTGGTTGAGCGGACCTTTGGCCTCCTGAAGTCCAGGTTCAGATGCCTGGACCGCACCGGGGGTGCACTGGCGTACTCCCCACAGAAGGTGTGCCAGATAGTAGTGGCTTGCTGAATGCTGCACAATCTGGCTATTCGCAAGCAGATCCCCCTAATAGTGGATGACGGTGATCAGCCAGGGCCCCAGCCTGCAGACCAGGACGGGTCCAGTGAGGAGGACAGTGGAGAGGAGGAAGCTGTGAATGTGCGTCAGCATCTCATCGCCCGCTACTTCACTTGACGGTGAGTGTCCATGTACGACGGCTGATGTAGCTGTAGTTGTGCAGGTGTATGTATGCTCTGTCACGGAGGCCTTTTGTTCACTGAGTGCTGTGTGTCAATGGTCCATGTCCAGGTTAGTATGCCACTGACAGTGGCTGTTGCATTGTGCCCTGTTGCTCTGTGAGATGTGTGTACATTGCTTGTAGTTGGTGACAAGTACTGTGTGATGAGTGTGTGACACACTCATTGAATGTACTCTTGTTCTGTTTTTCACCCCTAGGTCCCTACAGCCTCTCCTGTCCCATCGACATACCACACAGCAGATGCATTTCTGCTCATGGTGGCGGTTGCACATCGTTGAATAAACACAGGGCACAGACAGCAGATTGTGATCAAGGTGTATTTATTTTCAGCGGTGACATGTTATTGTGTGCAAGGTGATGACAAAAGTGGTGCGTGCAGTGACAATGAGTTGACGGTCATGGCTGCGTGATGCTCAAGGTGTACCCATTTAGTTCTATGTCCACAGTCCAACAGACACATGCCATTCACATGGCAGTGTGGGGTAGGATCGTATTACGAGTCAATGCAGTAGGTGGTCAATGTGGCTGGCTGCCTCACTGGCGTTTGGTGCGTGCGAAGTCCTCTCTGGACACCTGTTTCCTCTTCGGACGGCCCCTTCCACTTTTGGAAGGGGGGGTGTGTTGGTGTGCTGCTGGTGGTGGCTGAGGAGTGCTCACTCGCTGTGGACGCAGGGGAACGCGATGCTGCACGACCCTGCGCCACAGCAGGTGGTGGCGGAGGTGGTGTTGCTGGCCTTGCTTGTGCCCTCACCACCACCACCAGCTGGCCCATGAGGTCCACGAGTTGGTCCATACGGGTCACGAATTGGCCCATATGGGCGTCCATGGACCTCAACACCCCAAGGACCTCCCGCGTGTCGGAAGCCGACCTGGCCCATTGTCCTTGGGCCTCTTCATAGGCCCCAAGGACTCTGGCGATTTGTGGCAGGGCTTGGCTCCCAGGCTCCGATGGCGTTGGCCTGACCCTGCTCCTCCTACCAGTACTGCTGCCACCGACCTGCCCACTAGCCACATTGCTCACCACGGTCCTCGCTCTGGCTCCCAGGGTGGACCCCGACGGCCGGGCCACCCCTTGCGCTGGGGCTGTGGCCAGTGATGACGTGGTGGTGGTGGTTGCGGCGGTGGTTGTGGTTGCGGCGGTGGTGGTGGTGGTGGTTGCGGCGGTGGTGGTGGCCGCAACGACCATGGCAGCAGGGGTCTGTGACTGGTCAGCAGCCCTGGATGATGGGTTGGTGGGTAAGAGGGGCCCTGGGGAGCGGTTGTGCCCTGCCACTCCAGATGGGCCTGCTGGGTGGTCCGCGTCCGAAGAGGTGTCCAGCTCCTCTACATCCATGAGTCCTGGTCGTGGGCTTGCGGACTGGCTGTGCTGGCTGCTGTCTCCCTCTGCAGCATCCAGCAGTTCGGCACCTGTGGGGAGAATGAGATAGGTCATTGTGTTGCACCTAGCAAAGTATGTATTGGTTGTCTGACATTCACAGTTCGTGCACTGTCGTGCACAGGTTTCCCAGAGGCGTGTGTGTGGATGTACGATGTGTGTATGCGTGGGCTAGGCAATGGAACTGTGTGATGTGGACATGTGGCATGGGACGGATTAGCAATGCCGATGGGTGTGTGTTGCTATACTCCTACATTTTGTGGCTCGGTGTATGCGGGCTCCAGCCCCCTCAACGCTTTTGGGTTGAACTATGGTTTTGGGGTTCAAATGGAATGCTTAGAAACGCAGATGGCAAAAGGGGGTTCAGCCCCCTCAACGCTTTTGGGTTGAACTATGGTTTTGGGGTTCAAATGGAATGCTTAGAAACGCAGATGGCAAAAGGGGGTACAGCCCCCTCAACGCTTTTGGGTTGAACTATGGTTTTGGGGTTCAAATGGAATGCTTAGAAACGCAGATGGCAAAAGGTCGTACAGCCCCCTCAACGCTTTTGGGTTGAAATATGGTTTTGGGGTTCAAATGGAACGCTTAGAAACGCAGATGGCAAAAGGGGGTACAGCCCCCTCAACGCTTTTGGGTTGAAATATGGTGTTGGGGTACATACTGTGAGTCATGGGTGCAGAACGTGACGTGTTCTGGCAACATGACAGTGCATAGACAAAGGTGTGTGTCTGTCTAACATACCCGGCATATCTGCTGACTGTTATCATTTATGGACATTACATTGGTAGCATTGTTGTGAGTGCGTGCTTGTTGTGTGCCACACAACGTATTGCAGATGGGCCAAATCCTTGGTGTGCGTGCTGCCCTCGAGCATGTGCATCAATGCAGTGCTCTTGGGGTGTTGACTATATTATGTGTGTTGTTACTCACAGTGTGACGTGCGCTTCAGTCACTGCAGGCACATGATTTGTCATGGGCAGGTATCTTTGCATAACTACTGTATGAGGGCCAGCTGTTCGCAAGACATACCTTACATGACACTGGGGCTGACAGATGAGATGGATGATAAGTTGAATGTGCATTGTGTGCCTGTGTGTTTCATGGGTCCAGTGGTGTTTGTGTGCAATATTGTGGTTCCACGAGGTTACTTCTAGTAAGGTTTGTCTTACATGGGCGTTGTTGTACGATGTGTGGGTGACAGGCAGTAAGGACTACATGGACAAGACTTCGATGGTGTTGCTGATGTGTGTGATGGGTGGCACAGTGCCTGCCGTGTGGGTCTGTACTCCAGTGGGACTTGTGCATGCAGACGTGGCTCCTTAGGTGTTGCTGTATCTGTGATGGGTCATGTGGGGTATGACTCTGTAATACATGTCCGTCTGCACATTGGTCACATGATTGTGACAGGGAGCAGTGCTGCGTGTTCCTCTGCTACGTGACATGTCCCATGTGTTAGTCGTAATACAGTCCTCATGCCTACAGACACCCCGCCCTGTACAGTTTTCCACCTACAGGTTGTTTTTGAGTGCGCAATGCAATGGATGCCACATGGTTATGGGCGGGAGGGGTGCTCCATGTTGCTGGTCTGTGGGAGTGGGGGCGGTGTTGTGAGTTGTGGTGATGGCTTGACACCCACAGAAACCCCTGCATGTGGGGTGAGATGTCTACCTGTCGGCTGCAGGTGTGCACTGCAGTGGCTGACACATGGGTGTGGGGGGTGCTCCACCTTGCTGTGCTGTGGGACTGGGGGCCTGGTGTGTGTTGTACTTCAGCTGTGCCCCCTCCCACCCACTGCCTTTGTGTTGCGGCTACTTACCTGTTACTTGTCGGTTAGTGCAGCTATGGCTGACACATGGGTGTGGGGGGTGCTCCACCTTGCTGCGCTGTGGGACTGGGGGCCTGGTGTGTGTTGTACTTCAGCTGTGCCCCCTCCCACCCACTGCCTTTGTGTTGCGGCTACTTACCTGTTACTTGTCGGTTGGGGCAGCTATGGCTGACACATGGGCGTGGGGGGTGCTCCACCTTGCTGTGCTGTGGGACTGGGGGCCTGGTGTGTGTTGTACTTCAGCTGTGCCCCCTCCCACCCACTGCCTTTGTGTTGCAGCTACTTACCTGTTACTTGTCGGTTGGTGCAGCTATGGCTGACACATGGGTGTGGGGGGTGCTCCACCTTGCTGCGCTGTGGGACTGGGGGCCTGGTGTGTGTTGTACTTCAGCTGTGCCCCCTCCCACCCACTGCCTTTGTGTTGCGGCTACTTACCTGTTACTTGTCGGTTGGTGCAGCTATGGCTGACACATGGGTGTGGGGGTGCTCCACCTTGCTGCGCTGTGGGACTGGGGGCCTGGTGTGTGTTGTACTTCAGCTGTGCCCCTCCCACCCACTGCCTTTGTGTTGCGGCTACTTACCTGTTACTTGTCGGTTGGTGCAGCTATGGCTGACACATGGATGTGGGGGGTGCTCCACCTTGCTGCGCTGTGGGACTGGGGGCCTGGTCTGTGTTGTACTTCAGCTGTGCCCCCTCCCACCCACTGCCTTTGTGTTGCGGCTACTTACCTGTTACTTGTCGGTTAGTGCAGCTATGGCTGACACATGGGTGTGGGGAGTGCTCCTTCTGGCGCTTCTGGAGTACAAGGGGACCTGGTGGGAGTTGCGGTGCTGGCTGACTGTACACATGCCCCCATGGTTTTGTTAGTTGGTAGGTTTGGGCTGTGTGTGGTAGTGTCTGCTGCATGTGTGAGTGATGTCTTGTGTATTGTGTACTGGACAGGGGGGTGTTTGTCCCTCGGAGCTATGGCATAGTGGTAGTGCATGTGAGTACATAGCGGTGTGCTGGTATACGTTTGTTTGTACTTACCAGCCTCCACTCCCCCTGGTAATCCGGTGAGGATCTCCGGATGTATGATGACTCGCACCTTCTCCTCCCACGCCTTGAAGGTCTTGAATAGCGCGGGATTACCTCCGCCAGTCCTGGCAGCCAGCTGCAGATTTTTGGCCTCCTTCTTCTTGACCACGCTTTTCAGGTCGTTCCACCTTTTGTTGATTTCGCCTCTGTTGCGTGGCACGTTCCCGACTGCATTGACCTGGTCTACGATCCTGCTCCACAACCGGTTTCTGGTGGCTAGTGGTGTCTGTTGGACCTGGTTGCCATAGATTTGTGGGTGCACCTTGACGATCTCGTCGACCATGACCGTCAGCTCAGTGGAAGTGAACTTGGGCATTCTGTGTGATGCCATGGTGTGTGTTTTGGTGTTTGTGGTGCTGGTGCGGTGTGTGGTGTGTGATGTGCAGGGGGTTTGTGTGGCCAGTGTTTGGTGGTGGTGGTGGTGGTGCTGGTGCTGGTGCTGGTGGTGGGTGTGATGGGTGCGTATCTGTGGTGTGCTGCTGTCCTTGCTGTGTCGCTGTGTCCTCTCCTCTCTTCTTGGCTTTGTAATGTTGCAAGGGGTTGTGGTCTGTGAAGGGGCTGGTTTTGTACTTACCTATGTGGGTGTGTCATGATGGTCTGTTGTTTTCAGGTGTGTTGTGGCTGGTGTTCTGGGATTTGTAGTTTATTTGTTTGTCCAGGGGGGGTGTGTTTTCGGGATGTGTACTGTGTTTGGGTATTTGTGCGTGGGTTGCTGTGTGCACTTGTTGGCCATGTTGTGTGTTTGTTTGGGTCCGCGGATGATTTCTGTGCAGGGACGTGGCCGCCAGGGCTTCCGCCATGTCCATTTTCATCACTGTTGTTTACGCTGGCGGGCGGTGTATTTGTGGATTTTCCGCGCTCATGTCGGTGCGATCCTAATTTCACGGCCGGTGTCTCGGTCGTCAGGGCGGGCAGTTTTGGGTTGTCGTGCGTATTTCCGTCTGTGGCGGGCGGATGGACTTCGACTCGGACATGGGCGGGCGGTATTTTTTGTGTTTTTTCCGCCGCCGGCGGTTTTCGGCTCGCGGCATCGTAATTGCTCGGTCGGTATTCAGACGGTGTAGGCGGGCGGATTTTTACCGCTATGGTAGATGGCGGATCTTTTACCGCCCGGTATCGTAATGGACACCTAAGTGATTAATTTTTTTATTGTTCAGTATTGATAATTAATTTATTGCTAATTAATTATTAATTGCTAATAACTTTTAATATTAGATATTTTTATGTTTTGGAAATTAATTTGTTCATTAATTAATACTTGGTAATTAATTGTCATTTATTATTTATTGGTATTTATCAATAATTTAATGGTAATTAGTTATGAATTGCTATTTTTTTAAATAATTCTTGTTTTTTGGTATTGAAAATTAATTACTTTTTATTTTATTAGTATTTGGTAATTAATTGTTAATAATTATTATTTAATTGTATTTATCATCTATTTAATTGTTAATTAATTATTAATTGGTAATTATTTTTAAGTACTTATTTATTGGTATTGTTAATTAATTTATTTTTATTTAATAATTAAGGGGCCCATTAGGATTGCGGGCGGAAGCACTACCGCCGTGCTGGCGGATGCAAAAACCACCAGTTACCGCCCGCCCGCAGCGGCCCATACGCCCGCCCAATTAGGATGCGAAAAGGCAGCCAAACACCGCCCGCAATCCAGCGACGCCACCCGCCATCAAAGTGCGCCCGCTCACGTAGCGGCGCGGCCCAATGGAGACACACCGACCGACGAAATCACGTACCGCCCGCCGTACAAATTACGATGCTGCAAACAAACAGCTCCCACGGCTAAGAGACACCGCACGCGTAAGCAAGGCGGAAACTCGACCGCTGAGTACGGACACCAAAGAGGCGGCCCCCCGAGCATGAATCCAGCACTCCAGGCCCTCCCCATCCTCTACCTGATGCACCACCTAGGAGTCAACGCACCGCGGCGACGCAGGTAGGCAGACACACAACAAGGGCACGCAAACCCCGCACACAGTGCAAGGGCGGAAAAAGAGGACATGGCCCCCCCCGACACCCCTGCGTGGACACGACACATCCACCACTGCACCCACAAATGTTACACCGGGCAAATAGTAACAACTCGTAACAACCGGGCACACACTACCCGGGACCAGGAACTAACGTCCCCGTCACGGCACCGCAGCGCAGCAGCAATGACGCAGCCACACATGCGCACAACACAGAGCCCAACGGCAGCGCCATGTATGCGCCGCACACAAACAACACAGGCTCACAACAAACACCACACAACAGCCCCACCCAGAACGCACATGTCACGTGACAGGCAAGCCACAGTCATGTCGCCAACTGGCAATTCACAGTTGCCATCCAACGTCACACAACCGACCCGAACATGTCAGTGATGTCACGCCAAATTTGGACACACCCCTGGGTGAAAAACATGGCGAAGCACACAGCAGCGGCAACATCACCCAGCAGAATATGGACCCCGTCGGCAAAAGGTACGCCAGTACCACACAGAAACACCGATACCACCCTGCACCCAATATCAAGACATACAAAACGTAACACCAAAGAGCCCGGGGACCGACAACAGGTGGTTCCAACAATAACACCCACACACAAGGCCCAAGGTATAGCGGAAACGCAGCCTGCCGCCCACACACGGGAGAGGAGACAGCACTGAATGACCTTCCATTCCAACTCCGAAACCACATCCCGACTAAACAAGCCGGAGAATACAGTCATTGTCCCAAAAAAAGCCCAACACAGGCATGCAGAGGAAACCGACCACAGGGCAGATAGCGCATATCACCAAAGAACATTCCGAACGGAAAAAAGAAATGAAAACACTCCCCCATGTGGTTCACATGCAAGTTATCTGGAAGGAGTCACACACCACTGACCTTGACCATTCAGAGAAGTATGTGGGATGAGGGCCCGTGTCCTCCGCACAAGCTAACATAAGACAAGTCCTGCCTCCCTACGACCATCACAGACTTCCCAGCAACTTTGGAGGTTGCACTCTGCAGACTGCACAGACAGCCGGAGCACGCCATCATATCGCCCTGCAGCAAAATGGCACTGCCACCACACCTACCCAACTACGCCGGACAGATCAAGCTGTACAAACATAACCTGATACAGATATTGGGATGTGAACCCCTGTCCTTGCTGAACGTAAGTTACCGACTAACTTACCGCATCGCATTGTTCAGCTGCATCATCCCCGTCTTCTACTGTCGGAGGTGTCCCTTCCACTATCCTGTGGAGTTATGTCTCTCCAACCCGGCATGTCCAAGGGCGGACCTGCTACAACTATTCCACCCCCTGGACGCCCACGACAGGGTCTGTTCAGCCTATGGGGGCATGGCGTATGTGGCTACCATCGGCCCCACACTGCAATGGGACCACTGTGCCTCCACACGACGGATTATGGATCACAGCTACATCGAATGTCATCCAACATGTCCCATCATGCTCCTACAAGGGACAACTTACGAACAACACCTTGACAGCCACCATCCGCTACATTGGTTGGCATCCATGTATACCACCAATGACATGGAAGCCCTGCTGGAAGGCATCGCATACCTGACAACCTGTCAATTCGTTGGACCCCAACGCAATTCCCCCAATTGAACAATGATGTCCGACACCATACCCATGCTTGGCTTCCTCACGGACTGGACAGTTACCAGTACAACAGCCATACCAAACAACCTGCAACTGACACCACACCATCAACTACACTGCCATGACATCGGATATTTCCGGATCATGCACTCTGTTCCCCATCACATCCAGGAACTCTGCATGAACAGGGGGAGCAGGAGGCATGGGATTTGTGTATTGCAACCACATGGACAGAACTGCACGTACAACTATGCCATGACATGGATCCTGCGCCCATGAACATATGCACCGGTCAGTGGACAGTAATCGGTCGGCTGTAGTATGTGAGAGCTGCCACCTCACCTCCCCCTGAAATTCCGTCCCAGGACCTTTGCATGGACAACAAGTGCATCCACCAACAACACGACCCCAGTGACTGTGACATGTCCAGTAGCCACCACATCGCAACAACAAGTGGGACGCCGTTGCATGCACGTAAGCCCATGCCCTGATGTCATCTCTCACGCACGTGTGCATGAGTAACAACAGCAGCAAACCTGTAACATGGAACTGAGATGGACTGTGCCCATGAAGTCAAGCGGTCTGGTAGGCAAAATGTATACCGTCTGTGTCAAAGTCAGCAGCTCCTCAGCAATTAGCAAATGTACATTAGCACAGCAACGGATAAGCAGTTGTAACTCTGAAGCCCACATCCCACAGTCAACAACTAATCTCATGTACCCCTACACCCTATGCTATGTGTAATCATGCTGAGTATATCCTCCACATGCATTTCGCTGCCAGTAGTGTCCACTATACTGCATCACAGAGGACATAAGTCCCAATACATGGCTTGAAGCAAAAATGTGTCTCTGCTGGTTCATTTCACAAGTACGAATGAGAGAGGATGAGAGTGTGTGAAGTACACGGCAGTCGTGAGATGACCATGTAGTCCACTGTCATTGGATGTCAACGCAAATGAGTAGCCGCCACAGTGGACACAGGGAAATACCACAGCTCGTGGAGTAGGACATGTCACACTCTGAAGTTGCCCGAAAGATCATCACATTAACACTGACAGCCTGGTCACTACAAACCACAGTCCTACACATGTTTACAATGAGCCACACAGTCTGACCACACACTCAGCAACCAAAAGTGGGAGCCACGCCAAAGCATGCCACAGCGATGCCTGACAAAACACACACACGACAACAGTGTGGGTGGGCAGCACTGCACAGTGAGTAAGAACTGCTGAATTGCTGACATGCAAAATTGGACTAGACACAATCTTGCAGGTCACACACCCTGCACACACACAACGTCTGAACCATAACAAGTAGGAGTCAGCCTGAACTGCAAGGACACACCCAAACACCGCATACTGTGCAACATACAACACACACATCTCATCATATTCAAAGACCTCAACACGGTTACAAACATCCACCATGTCCAGGGGTGAACAATGTGTGCAGTCGACATGGACACGACACACACATACACACCAACGCTACCACAAACACACACCACGCACACCACACACCACCACCTCCCAAATGCACACATTGAAAGTAAGCCATGTGCCCAGCCACAATGCACATCACATGACTAACATACACCTACACCGCTGGCCACACAGCAAGTAAGCTCACACATGCCCGCATACTCCGCGCATGCTGCCAGTCCACCTGTGGCTACACTCAAACCCTGTGCAATGCATGCACGCAAACATGACACGGATACATGAACACAGGAAGAACACCAATCACATGCAGTCAATACGTTGCACCGGGAGGCAGATACATCACACACACAAGTAGCAGGGTCTGATAGAAGGGAAATGCCTGCCACGTGTACAACACATTAGAATGTGAGACCGGACATTGCAATTGCTGAGGTCACATACACGGCATCTGCCCCACTTAACCAACCACACACTGCAACAACTCCGATCATCAACTACACAGATACAACCGACTACAGGAGCAACAGCATACAGTCACAGTTCACATCGACAGGCGCCATTATTCATCAACACCAGGGACAGTGCCCAGTCCCATGTGCCGAGTAGTGACACGAAGTGCCGCGGATGCAATGTGTGTGAGTGTGCCCTGCCATGGCCAGCCAACACCGCCATGGCAGTCACAATATCCATCACAGCCACCACTGTCTCAGAAGGAGATGGGTTAGTGTGCCTACCAATCTAACAGGATGCCAGTACGACTCGGTGCTGTGTGTGTGCACCACAGGACAGTCGCAGGTCCGCCCCTGAGAGAGTAGCACAACTGTGGAAGACACACATGTGTCGTGTGAAGCGGGATTGACACATAGCTCAGGTGGGTGGGTGTGACGGGTAGATGCGCACATGCAATGTTGAAACACGCTGTGTTGGGAGGGTTCCGGAACAGTATATTACCGCTTTCCTGGGCTTTTGTAAAGACCACCTGTCTGGGGGTGAATGTGAACTCGTGTGTGCACAACAGGCGGGCACACGAACAATGCTGCATCAGGAGTACACGTCAGCCCACCCTCTGTGGACATGCTGGATACTGCTGTGCGTCCGCCAGGCCCTTGCCAAGGCACACACATCCCCTGTCGACCAGGTGTATCCCCAACATTGTCCACCTGCACAGGCAATCCAGGGCACGGGATGGCAGTGGAGCATGGTGGGTGAGAGGTCATGGCGCGCTCCTCCTGGTCACATCACGCAGGCAACACATCCTCAATGTGTAGTATGGCACAAGTCAAATGGAAGTAGTGGGGGGACGCACACATCACGAGCAGGAGTGACGTCACGGAAGGTGGCTCGCACCATCTCACTCATTGCCTATAACCCCACACACGTTACATGCCATTGCAACAGAGGAGCCAGCGTGTGCATGAGCAGCTCCAAGCTCGACCCAGAGAGGCCAAAGAGTGAATGTGTGGGTCCATGAGCTCCAGTTGGACGCGGCCTGGGCCGCTAGGGAAGCCACAGCCTCTGTGTGTTGCAGGTGGTGTACCCGGACTGCGGAGCCTGTCATGCATTGTCAATGTTGCCCAGGTCCCGAGTCGGGGCACCACGCAGGTGGACGGCGTCCCGCTACTCCTTATGCCGCGAGACAGACAACTTGTTCAACTGGACCCACACATACACTCCTTGGCCTCTCTGGGGCGAACTTGGAGCTGCTTGTGCATGCGCTGGCTTCTCAGATGCAAACGCATATATTGGTGAGCGACGGGAGGCCATGAGGACAGTGTAAAATATGACTGTTTGACTTCCAGTTGGTTTCAGGGATGAGCCAGATGTGGTCATGAAAAGACGTGTCTCGTGTGTATTGCAACTAGTAGATAAGCTGATGAACCTCCCATGTCTTGCATGTAGCCCCGCACCTAGCCCCGCCCACTCGACACATTCAAATGAGTACCAGCACCACATTCTTCCCATTCGAAGCACTGACTGGGGACGATAACCATTGGACAGTCTTGTGTAGTCCACCCACGCGTACATGTCGGCCCTCCATGATCCATGTCACCTGCGGCAAAGTGATGTCATGGGCAATGACGGAAGTGAGGAGAGCTGTCTGCCCCACGCACAGATGGCGCGTCAGCACAACAGACCCAGCACTGAGGGCAGCAGGGGTCACATGTGCAGGGGCAGCTGTGCCTGGTGTGTAGGCACATGCATATAGACAGCAAATCGACCAATGTGTGGTCTGCCCACATCCACTGTCCATTGTCAGGCGGACCTAGCATAAGATCACAAGGCAGCACATCTGTGTGGGTGTACCCACTGTGACCAACACTGCGCAACAACCAACGTACTCGCCCTGTGCATGGCCCACACCGCAACGGTGGTCACATTCAGTGCCACTATCTCACACACACATCCCTATCACGAGACATGGTGTGACCAATGGACAGGGCTGGGTTCGCGCTCATCCGGAGGGTCCTGAACAGGTGACACATGTAACCCACTAGACAGTCTGTGTTGTTACCTTCTGGCATTGTGCAGTCAATGTGCAGGCCAGGCCTGCTGGGACTGAGAAGGGCAGCATGGCCCCAGCCTGACATTCACACGAGCAACAAGTGCACTGAGACCCGCATTGCCAATTGTCTGTGTCACTGTATGTCTGACATGAAGTTGCCATGTACCACCACTCGGGAGGGACAGACAGGTCAAAGTGCCCGAGAGCCCACATACCCCTGCCACCTGCAGTTGGCATGGTGAGCAGTGCATGTTGGAACCCCACAGGCTCTGACTCATAGTGCTGCGGATCAACGACATGTGTGTCCCCCACACGCACTCCCACGCACACTGCAGCTGGCTCTCACACACAACATTCTCAGGGAATAGCCATGTGCAGTGTGCGTGGTGCTCGGAATCCAGGATCTCCAGCTCCTCGCTGGTCAGTGGACCTGGACATGTCCTCAGCGTCATCGACGTGTAGGTGGAGAGGTGGCAGCAGCAGGTGTTGTTGAGGGGTGCCAGGCTGCAGTCCCAGGTAGCTGTGGTACTGCCGGTCTCACTTCCACACCCATATAGCCCTTTGGGCAGTTTCAGTGTGTCCAAGCTGCTGCAATTTGTGTACCATGTCTGCCAGCTTCAATTGCAGACGATGGCCTGCTCCCAGCTGGCCCGGGACGCTTAGCTCCATAGTGGAACACGCAGGGTGCAACCGCGAGGGTCATTGGAGTTGGCCGTAAGGGCCTGGCCCATGGCTGGTACAGTCCGCTGATGCCATGTGCACCACACAGTATAATGTGCGCAATGCATCTGCAGGTGTGGCCATGATTAGTGTGTGGGAGCAGGTCCACAATGGACAGGGCCACAACATGCTGCGTGCATAGGCAGGGACGGCCAGTGGCCAGCCTCCACATGTCTGTTGGCATATCATCATGTACACATTGGCATGGGAGCATGGGAGATGCATATGCACACACATGCCATCTTGCACAATGTACATCTCCCACTTGGCACGTGCAACGTTACGTGTCACTTGTGATGTGTGTTTGCAATCACACAGTCGTGTTGGCATGGAGCTGTCAATGTGTACACCTGTCAATGTATCTGGAGGTGTGATCCGTACAGTGCCGTACATAGGGTGCAGTAGGGACATCAATGACTGTCTCATATCCCCTCGTGCCGCAGGTCCCACTTGTTTTGGCCGCTCAGCCTGTGCCCATAGCGTTGTTGGTGTGTGCCATACTCACCCAGCCTCGGAAGCGGTGTCATGCACAGCATCTAGTTATGTTGCCGTTGTGTTGCCGCTTGCCAAATTTGCTGTCTGATACCATCAGCACGCCTTACAAGTTATTGAGGCCCAAATCCACATGTGCATGCTCATAGCAATGGTTTGTGTCACTGCTCATTGCTATTGGTAAGGGGACCTGTGTAAGTGTATTGTGGCTGTGCTGTCCCTACTTGTCAGCTGTTCTGTGATTCAATTGCTTGGTCAATCATCTATGTTTTGTGTATGTTGGAATGCCATGTTGCGTGTTGCATTGACATGTGTCCACTTCCATTATTCCTAGGAGGAGACCAAACATACATCGCCCCTACCAATTGCTGCCAGACATGCCTGATGTGGAGGTAATACGGAAATACCATCTGGACCGACCCACCCTGCAACGTCTATGTGCCTTGTTGGATCCCCACCTCCGTCCTCGCAGGGTGTATCCAACTGCATTTACCCCCACGGCTAAGGTGATGGCTGCACTGCATTTCTTCGCCACTGGGTCATTCCAACACACAGTGGGCAGTGGAGGTGGGATGTCCCAGCCCATGTTCAGCATGGTGCTACGGGATGTACTGTCAGCTATGATGCTGTACAGGAACAGGTACATCGAATTCCCCAGGGCCCGTGATTTGGCGGCAGTGAAGGGTGCCTTCTATGCCCTTGGACGGATCCCCCACGTTGTTGGTGCAATTGACTGCACCCATGTTGGCCTTGTTGCACCACAGGCCACGGAACATATGTACCGCAACCGGAAGCACACCCACTCCCTGAATGTGCAAGTGGTGTGCCTTGCGGACATGGTAATTTCACACGTGTGTGCGAAGTTTCCAGGATCGGCCCATGACGCGCACATCATGCGCAACAGCATCCTACCACGTCTGATGACCAATCTGCAACCGGACCGTGCCTGGATTGTTGGTGAGTATGTGGAGTCGTGTAGCGTGCTGGGTGTGCGATGCTGTCTTGTGTCCAGTTGGAATTGCAACGATTCCCTGTCTCCCTAACACCCAGGTGACTCTGCTTACCCGAATGGGCCCTGGCTGCTCAGCCCATTACGAAATCCTCGGACCCCAGCTGATGACCGCTACAATGAGGCACATGGGAGGACCAGACGTGTGGTTGAGCGGACCTTTGGCCTCCTCAACTCCAGGTTCAGATGCCTGGACCGCACCGGGGGTGCACTGGCGTACTCCCCACAGAAGGTGTGTCAGATAGTAGTGGCTTGCTGCATGCTGCACAATCTGGCTATTCGCAAGCAGATCCCCCTAATAGTGGATGACGGTGATCAGCCAGGGCCCCCGCCTGCAGACCAGGACGGGTCCAGTGACGAGGACAGCGGAGAGGAGGAAGCTGTGAATGTGCGTCAGCAGCTCATCGCCCGCTACTTCACATGACGGTGAGTGTCCATGTACGACGGCTGTTGTAGCTGTATTTGTGCAGGTGTATGTGTGTTCTGTCACGGAGGCCTTTTGTTCACTGAGTGCTGTGTGTCAATGGTCCATGTCCAGGTTAGAATGCCACTGACAGTGGCTGTGGCATTGTGCCCTGTTGCTCTATGCGATGTGTGTACATTGCTTGTAGTTGGTGACATGTACTGTGTGATGAGTGTGTGACACACTCATTGAATGTACTCCTGTTCTGTCTTTCACCCCTAGGTCCCTACAGCCTCTCCTGTCCCATCGACATACCACTCAGCAGATGCATTTCTGCTCATGGTGGCGGTTGCACATCGTTGAATAAACACAGGGCACAACCAGCAGATTGTGATCAAGGTGCATTTATTTTCATCGGTGACATGTGATTGTGTGCAAGGTGATGACATGAGTGGTGCGTGTAGTGACAATGAGCTGACGGTCATGGCTGCATGATGCTCAAGGTGTACCCATTTAGTTCTATGTCCATAGTCCAACAGACACATGCCATTCAGATGGCTGTGTGGGGTAGGATCGTAGTCCAAGTCAATGCAGTAGGTGGTCAAGGATGGCTGGCTGACTCACTGGCGTTTGGAGCGTGCGAAGTCCTCTCTGGACACCTGTTTCCTCTTCGGACGGCCCCTTCCACGTTTGGGGGGGGGTGTGGTGGTGACCTGCTGGTGGTGGCTGAGGTGTGCTCACTGGCTGTGGACGCAGGGGAACTCGATGCTGCTCGACCCTGCGCCACAGCAGGTGGTGGCGGAGGTGGTGTTGCTGGCCTTGCTTGGGACCTCACCGCCACCACCAGCTGGCCCATGAGGTCCACGAGTTGGTCCATACGGGTCACGAATTGGCCCATATGGGCGTCCATGGACCTCAACACCCCTAGGACCTCCCGCGTGTCGGAAGCCGACCTGGCCCATTGTCCTTGGGCCTCTTCATAGGCCCCAAGGACTCTGGGCATTTGCGGCAGGGCATGGCTCCCAGGCACGGATGGCGTTGGCCTGACCCTGCTCCTCCTACCAGTACTGCTGCCACCGACCTGCCCACTAGCCACATTGCTCACCACGGTCCTCGGTCTGGCTCCCAGGGTGGACCCAGTCAGCCGGACCACCCCTTGCGCTGGGGCCAGTGATGACGTGGTGGTGGTCGCGGTGGTGGTGGTGGTTGCGGCGGTGGCTGCAACGACCGTGGGAGTGCCCGCAACGACCGTGGGAGTGGCCGCAACGACCGTGGGAGTGGCCGCAACGACAGTGGCAGCAGGGGGCTGTGAGTGGTCAGCAGCCCTGGATGATGGGTTGGTGGGTAGGAGGGGCCCTGGGGAGCGGTTGGGCCCTGCCACACCAGATGGGCCTGCTGGGTGGTCCGTGTCCGAAGAGGAGTCCAGATCCTCTACATCCGTGAGTCCATGTCGGGGGCTTGCAGGCTGGCTGTGCTGGCTGCTGTCTTCCTCTCCAGCATCCAGCAGTTCGGCACCTGTGGGGAGAATGAGATATGTTATTGTGTTGCACCTAGCAAAGTATGTATTGGTTGTCTGACATTCACAGTTCGTGCACTGTCGTGCACAGGTTTCCCAGAGGCGTGTGTGTGGCTGTACGATTTGTGTGTGCGTGGGCTAGGCAATGGAACTGTGTGATGTGGACATGTGGCATGGGACAGATTAGCAATGCCGATGGGTGTGTGTTGCTGTACTCCTACATTTTGTGGCTCTGGTGTATGCGGGCTCCAGACCCATCGTGGAGGTTGGTTTGAACTATGGTTTTGGGGTTCATATGGAACGCTTAGAAACGCAGATGGCAAAAGGGGGTACAGCCCCCTGAAACGCTTTTGAGATGAACTATGGTTTTGGGGTTCAAATGGAATGCTTAAAAACGCAGATGGCAAAAGGGGGTACAGCCCCCTGAAACGCTTTTGAGATGAACTATGGTTTTGGGGTTCAAATGGAACGCTTAGAAACGCAGATGGCAAAAGGGGGTACAGCCCCCTGAAACGCTTTTGAGATGAACTATGGTTTTGGGGTTCAAATGGAACGCTTAGAAACGCAGATGGCAAAAGGGGGTACAGCCCCCTGAAACGCTTTTGAGATGAACTATGGTTTTGGGGTTCAAATGGAACGCTTAGAAACGCAGATGGCAAAAGGGGGTACAGCCCCCTGAAACGCTTTTGAGGTGAACTATGGTTTTGGGGTACATACTGTGAGCTATGGGTGCAGAACGTGACGTGTTGTGGCAACATGACAGTGCATAGTCTAAGGTGTGTGTATGTCTGACATACCCGGCATATCTGCTGACTGTTATCATTTATGGACATTACATTGGACGCATTGTTATGAGTGAGTGATGGTTGTGTGCCACACGACGTATTGCAGATGGGCCAAATCCTTGGTGTGCGTGCTGCCCTCGAACATGTGCATCAATGCAGTGCTCTTGGGGGTGTTGACTATGTTATGTGTGTTGTTACTCACAGTGTGACGTGCGCTTCAGTCACTTCAGGCACATGATTTGTCATGGGCATGTTTCTTTGCGTGACTACTGTATGGGGACCAGCTGTTCGGATGCCATACCTTACATGTCACTGGGGCTGACAGATGAGATGGATGATATGTTGGATGTGCATTGTGTGCCTGTGTGTTTCATGGGTCCAGTGGTGTTTGTGTGCAATATTGTGGTTCCACGCTGTTACTTCTGGTAAGGTTTGTCTTACATGGGCGTAGTTGTACGGTGTGTGGGTGACAGGCAGTAAGGACTACATGGACAAGACTTCGATGGTGTTGCTGTTGTGTGTGATGGGTGGCACAGTGCCTGCCGTGTGGTTCTGTCATCAGTGTGACTTGTGCATGCAGACGTGGCTCCTTGGGTGTTGCTGTATCTGTGATGGGTCATGTGGGGTGTGACTCTGTAGTTCATGTCCGTGTGCACATTGGTCACATGGTTGTGACAGGGAGCAGTGCTGCGTGTTCCTCTGCTACGTGACATGTCCCATGTGTTAGTCGTAATACAGTCCTCATGCCTCCAGACACCCCGCCCTGTACAGTTTCCCACCTACAGGTTGTTTTTGAGTGTGCAATGCAATGGATGCCACATGGTTATGGGCGGGAGGGGTGCTCCATGTTGCTGGTCTGTGGGAGTGGGGGCGGTGTTGTGAGTCGTGGTGATGGCTGGACACCCACAGACACCGTTTAATGTGGGGTGAGATGTCTACCTGTCGGCTGACGGTGGGCACTGCAGTGGCTGACACATGGGTGTGGGTGTGGGTTGTGCTCCTCCTTGCTGTGCTGTGGGACTAGGGGCCTGGTGTGTGTTGTACTTCAGCTGTCCCCCCTCCCACCCACTGCCTTTGTGTTCCGGCTACTTACCTGTTACTTGTCGGCTGGTGCAGCTATGGCGGACACATGGGTGTGGGTTGTGCTCCTCCTTGCTGTGCTGTGGGACTAGGGGCCTGGTGGGTGTTGTACTTCAGCTGTCCCCCCTCCCACCCACTGCCTTTGTGTCCCAGCTACTTACCTGTTACTTGTCGGCTGGTGCAGCTATGGCGGACACATGGGTGTGGGGGGTGCTCCTCCTTGCTGTGCTGTGGGACTAGGGGCCTGGTGGGTGTTGTACTTCAGCTGTCCCCCCTCCCACCCACTGACTTTGTGTTGCGGCTACTTACTGGTTAGTTGTCGGTTAGTGCAGCTAAGGTTGACACATGGGTGTGGGGGGTGCTCCTTGTGGCGCTTCTGGAGTACTAGGGGACCTGGTGGTAGTTGCGGGGCTGGCTGAGTGTACACATGCCCCCATGGTTTTGTTAGTTGGTAGGTTTGGGCTGTGTGTGTGGTGGTGCCTGTTGCATGTGTGTGTGATGTCTTGTGTATTGTGTACTGGACATGGGGGTGTTTGTCCCTCGGAGCTATGGCATTGTGGTAGTGCATGTGAGTACATAGCGGTGTGCTGGTATACATTTGTTTGTACTTACCAGCCTCCACTCCCCCTGGTAATCCGGTGAGGATCTCCGGATGTATGATGACTCGCACCTTCTCCTCCCACGCTTTGAAGGCCTTGAAAAGCGCGGGATTCCCTCCACCAGTCCTGGCAGCCAGCTCTCGATTTTTGCTCTCCTTCTTCTTGACCACGCTTTTGAGGTCGTTCCACCTTTTGTTAATTTCTCCTCTGTTGCGTGGAACGTTCCCGACTGCATTGACCTGGTCTACGATCCTGTTCCACATCCGGTTTCTGGTGGCTCGTGGTGTGTGCTGGACCTGGTTGCCATAGATTTGTGGGTGCACCTTGACGATCTCGTCGACCATGACCGTCAGCTCAGTGGAAGTGAATTTGGGCATTCTGTGTGATGCCATGGTGTTTGTGGTGCTGGTGCGGTGTGTGGTGTGTGATGTGCAGGGGGTTTGTGGTGCCGGTGTTTGGTGGTGGTGGTGGTGCTGGTGGTGGTGGTGGGTGTGATGGGTGCGTATCTGTGGTGTGCTGCTGTCCTTGCTGTGTCACTGTGTCCTCTCCTCTCTGCTTTGCTTTGTAATGTTGCAAGGGGTTGTGGTCTGTGAAGGGGCTGCTTTTGTACTTACCTATGTGGGTGTGTCATGATGGTCTGTTGTTTTCAGGTGTGTTGTGGCTGGTGTTCTGGGCTTTGTAGTTTATTTGTTTGTCCAGGGGGGGGTGTTTTCGGGATGTGTACTGTGTTTGTGTATTTGTGCATGGGTTGCTGTGTGGACTTGTTGGCCATGTTGTGTGCGTTTGTTTGGGTCCGCGTATGATTTCTGTGCAGGGACGTGGCAGCCAGGGCTTCCGCCGTGTCCATTTTCATCAGTGTTGTTTGTGCTGGCGGGCGGTGTATTTGTGTGTTTTCCGCGCTCATGTCGGTGCGATCGTAATTTCACGGGCGGTGTCTCGGTCGTCAGGGCGGGTGGTTTTGGGTTGTCGTGCTTATTTCCGTCCGTGGCAGGTGGATGGACTTCGACTCGGACATGGGCGGGCGGTATTTTTTGCGTTTTTACCGCCGCCGGCGGTTTTCGGCTCGCGGCATCGTAATTGCTAGGTCGGTATTCAGACGGTGTAGGCGGGCGGATTTTTACCGCTGTGATAGATGGCGGATTTTTTACCGCCCGGTATCGTAATGGACACCTAAATTATTATTTATTTTAAAAAAATTATTTTAAATATTAGTAAGTTATTTTTACCCCTATGCTATCCAACACTTTCCCTACTGTTGCACTCTCTGGAGTTGGAATAGTAATTTTAACCTCTACGCTATCCAACACTTTCCCTACTGTTGCACTCTCTGGAGTTGGAATAGTAATTTTAACCTCTACGCTATCCAACACTTTCCCTACTGTTGCACTCTCTGGAGTTGGAATAGTAATTTTAATCCCTACGCTATCCAACACTTTCCCTACTGTTGCACTCTCTGGAGTTGGAATAGTAATTTTAACCTCTACGCTATCCAACACTTTCCCTACTGTTGCACTCTCTGGAGTTGGAATAGTAATTTTAACCCCTACGCTATCCAACACTTTCCCTACTGTTGCACTCTCTGGAGTTGGAATAGTAATTTTTACCCCTACACTATCCAACACTTTCCCTATTTTTGCACTCTCTGGAGTGGGAATAGTAATTTTTACCCCTACACTATCCAATATTTACTGTTTTAGTTAATGTAGTGTATAATTTATTTAACAATTTTTTTAAATTTGTTATATATATTTTTTATATTTTTATTTATATTATTGTTGTATGTGTATGTATGTATTTATAATTTACAAAATGTTTTGAACAATTTATAAGTTATTACAATAATTAATTGTAAATATTATTAAGTAAGTATATATATTATATTTTATATGTATATGTTTAATTTTTTTTTACATTATATGTATTAATTTTTTTGAAGTATCTTTATTGGCATTTTCAATTTTTGCAATACACGTCTCATAAAATAAGCATATTCAAAACATTCCTAAGTACAATTATCAGGATAGGCACAAAGCAGAATATTTGCCATAGGTCACAATACATGGCCAGTCATACTCAATACTTCACAATGTGCCTTGTGGGGCTAACCACCAATCTACTAGGGTACCCAAATAACTATTCGAATTCGCGAAGTTCCACTTCAATTATTGAAAACATAATTCCAATAGCATGATAGTAAAATGACTCCCAAACAAATGGCCCAACTGGGGCAAAAAAGAAAACAAATAAAGGACCTTCTGCAGAGGGGGAAACATATCATGTACATCTATTTCGGCTTGTGGTGGGGAAATTTTATATAAAGAAGTTACAGCAGAGAGCAAGCGCATAAGTGAGGGGCCCATAGGTACCAGTAAGGGTGCCTCCTCCAGGTTACACAGACTCTGTAAGCTCATACTCACTCAGCAATTGGACATATTGCACCGTCAGGGTCTCAAGCCTTCTCAAATAGCAGTATGTGTTGCAGGCTGAGTCGCCCCTGTGTGTGCATCCGTATCTTATTCGGGGCCCGAACCCATCTCCTTCTCCTCCTGTCCCTCTGGATTCTCCCAGGTCGCCAGCACTTCCCTCCATTGACCAGCCATGGGGAGCTTCCTCATCCCCTTGGATTCCTCCCAACTGAGTGCTCTATCCTCCGCTCCACCCCACACAATAACATCTCTATGCCAGGTCGCGAACTGTGGACCCCAGGCAGATTTCCATTCCATTGCAATGCGGCATTTCGCTAGTCCCAGCGCTAGGTCTACAAGTCTGTTCCCCACCTTCCGTTTCGGCGGTCTAGGAAAAAGGCCCAAAATGCAAGACTGTAGTGTGAGAGGTAAATCTCTGCCCAGTACTTCAGTTAGCTTACCCAGGACTGCCTCCCAGAAAGGTCGCAAGGCACCACACTCCCAAATCATATGACCAAAGTCCGCATCTGGGTGAGAACATCTGGGGCAAGAACGAACCTCGCCTCCATATGTCACATTGAGTCGATGTGGGGTCATGTAAGCCATATACGTATAATTAAACTGAATATATTTAAGGCGGGAGTTTTGAGAGATTTTCTTGGGATAATGCAGGACCCTTCGCCATTCCACATCTGTTAACTCTTTACCCCCAATCTCATCCCATTTAGCACGTAGTCTGGTCAAGGGGCGCACCGAGGCCTCCTGGAGGGCCACATAGAACCATTTCACAAGGTGCCTTGCCGTTCCAAGCGTGAACAAGGCGTGAAGCACCGGATGTGTTTCCGGCTCATTTCTACCCACCTCCCACAACTGCGCAAAAGTTCGGGTCAGAGCTTCATAATGTAGGAACTGGCCAGGGGGCAGGCCACAATCTTCTACTAGGCCATCGAAGGGAATTAGGGACTTGTCCAAAAAACAATCTCCGACCGCGTCTAGTCCCACATCTCTCCAGGGGGCCAGTTGCTCAACGGTAAAGACGGACTGGGGGTTGCCATGCCCCAGCCCCACGGGCAGCACCGGGGTGTATTTAGCGGCCTGCCGTCCCTGGTTCCCACATCTCCGACAGGCCTGAAAGGCAGTGCGTTGTAGTAAGAAACAGTACAGTGTAGGCGTCCTAGGCTGTAGCAATTTTGCCATTACCAATCTAGGACGGGCATCCGGGAGAGCCAAGAATGTACCTTCCTCATTTACCTCTTCTATCCATTGCGCCAGCCACTGTAATTGACCAGCTAGCATATAGTATTCAAAATTCGGCACTCCCAGGCCACCCTCAGCAGCCGGACGCTGCAGCGCTGCCAGCGACACCCGGGAACGACCATCCCCCCATACCAGATTCCGAAGCAGGGCATTCAGGGGGCGGAACCACCGGCTAGGCATAAGGACAGGAAGATTGACAAAAAAGTACAACAAGCGTGGGAGCATGACCATTTTGGATAAGGAGACCCTGGACATCACTGGCAGCGTACGCCAAAACTGAACACTCCCTCGTAGGGATCGCACCGCCTTTCCGAGATTACCCTCCTTCAGGTCATCTAATGAATGGAACACTTGTATACCCAGATATTTAAACGTATTCTGAGCCCATACGATATCGGGCGCCAATGCGTCCGGCCTAGGAAGAGGGCCTGCCACAGGGAATAGGTACGTTTTTGCTTTGTTAACCCGCAAACCCGAAAGACCATCAAAATCTTCTAATATTTGCATTATCTTCGGGGTGCCCGCCACAGCATCCCCCAGATACACCAGAAGATCATCTGCATATAGGGAGATGTAATGCACCTGCCCAGCAGAATCCAGTCCAATTCCATTACCACCCTGACGCAGTCTCTCAGCTATAGGTTCGATCGCCAAGGCGAAAAGAAGGGGGGAGGGGGGGCACCCCTGTCTGGTCCCTCGAAACACACCGTATTCCCTGGATATTGTCCTACCCTTTCGGACCCTGGCAGTGGGCGCCGCATATAATAACCGTACCCAACGGATCCATTCGTCTCCTAACCCCATGTGCCTCATCACTTCAAACAAAAACTTCCATCCCACTGTGTCGAAGGCCTTTTCCAGGTCAACAGAAAGCACCGCAGCCCGAGGGTGAAGCGGAGCATCAGCATGATAAAGTATGGAATAAAGCGTATGAAGGTTATAGGAGGTGTTACGGGTAGGTATAAACCCATTCTGATCTGGGTGCACGAGCGCCTTCATGTGCGGAGCCAGCCTACCGGCCAGCACCTTGCTCAGGATCTTGAAATCCAGGTTAAGCATGGAAAGGGGCCTATAATCCTTGACTCCGGCCCTCGGCGACTTGATTTTTGGAAGAGGGATTACCAGGGCACTCCGAGTGGAGTCAGGCAGAACCCGGGCCTCATAGGCATCTGCATACATCCGGACCAACTGTGGCGCCAGTATATCAGAAAAGCGCTGGTAAAATTCGGCCGGAAGTCCATCCGGCCCCGGCGTCTTACCAGCTGCCAACGCATGAATAGCAGCTTTAATTTCTTGCAGGGTAATTGGGTCTCCCAGCTCCTCCCGATCCTCATCCGCCAACACCCGAAGGGGTAAAGGGTCCAAAAACACTCCAATCACAGAACAAGGGACCTCCGCCGGAGCTGTATAAAGGCATTCATAATATGCGGCAAAGGAATCATTAATGTCATCGGGGCAGTACTGCACTCCACCAGCCTCTGTATCCAATTGTGTAATAGGGGAGCCACCCAGTTCAGGTTGGATCAATATAGCTAAAAGACGGCCTGCTTTCCCTTCCTCTCTCTGCACTTTGTCAAGGTACTCATTATAATTGTAACAGCATAAACGTTCAAGGGCCACATTATAACGTGCCCGCGCTTCCTGCAATGCCAATTGAGTCTCCTCACCTGTACCTTGTATGTTATCTAACCTACGAATGTTCACACAATTGAAGTCTCCCCCAAGGATTAGATTGCCCTGTACGCTACCCGCTAAGGTAGCAGAAAATAGGTCCAAAAAGCCAACCTGATCCTGATTAGGGGCATAAACATTTCCAAGTGTAACTTCACGCCCTGCCAGTCTCCCCACCACCAGGACATATCTGCCTCCCTCATCCAACCATGTTATCTTTGCTGCAAAAGGAACTCCCGGTTTCACCCAAATCAACACCCCTTTAGCAAAGGCGGAGCAGGTGGTCGCGAATACCTGACCCCTCCAACGTCGTTTCAGTTTCCCAGCTTCCTCACAGTTTAAATGGGTTTCCTGCAAGAACGCTATGTGTATGTCCCTACGCCTCAAGTAGGAGTAAATACTATGACGCTTCACCATGGATCCCATCCCTCTAATGTTCCACGTTAGGAACCGTATATGCTGTTGAGTCCCAGCCATTCCTGCTGTAACACACCAAGAAACATCCCGGCAACCGGGTTCCCCACCCCGCCCACCCATTGCATAAAAAACCCTTATGATGATCAACTCCCCGATCCCAGGGCGGTCCAACAACGGTCAGCTGCCCAAACATCTTACGTAACAATACGTGCTAAGTGAGGTCTCAACCTGGTGAGGCACTCAACGGGGGGTAGGCTAGGCAGAAAAGAGCAAGAAAGGACTGAAAAGAAATGTTCCTCTCGGGGAGAGCGCACCAGCCTTCAATAAGCAAGACACAGCACCGGGCTCGAGAAGGACAACACTCAAACAATAAGTCTCTAGTTAGCACATCTGCCCCAGATTACCAGACACATCAGATGATGTCATCCGCCGTGTGAGGCGTCACCTCATCTTCACACTATCGCTGTGGGAGGTGTCCGTTTAATTTTTGCTGGACTCTCCAGGGGTGCCGGTCCCTGCACCCGGAGCCGAGCCCTGGCTCCCCATCAGATCCACCACAGCCCGCAGAGCCTCCACCCTCTCTTTCTCCGTCTGTGATGTAGACGGCTTCCTGGAGGCCCCCTTGCGGATGTGCCGTCTTAGTCGTTTCCGTTGCTCCTTAGGTTGCGTCCAACACTCCTAGGGCCGCCAGACTTGGGCTGCTCGCCCCTGTAGGCCTCCAACCAGTCCCATGCATCGTTAGGGCTATGAAAGTAACGAGTAGTCCCATCCAGTATGATACGGAGGTGGGCCGGAAACATCAGGGAGTATTGAAGGCCCTCCTCTCTTAAGGCTCTCTTGACCTCCAGATATGAAGACCGTTTCCTCTGGACTTCCAGCATGTAATCTGGAAAGAGTAAGACTTTACTGTTATCAACAGTGAAAGGGCCGTCCACTCTCGCCTTTTGTAAGAGGAGATCCCTATCGCGGAAATGGAGCAGACGGGCCACCACCGGACGTGGGGGTCTCCCCGGCGCCAAAGGTCTGGCCGGCACCCTGTGCGCTCGTTCAAGAGTGTAGAAGGAGGAGAGGCCTTCCGGCGCCACAACAGATTTAAACCAGTTCTCAAGGAAGGCCACCATATCACCGCCTTCCGTTCCTTCCGGCAGGCCTAGGACACGTACATTGTTCCTCCAGTTGCGCCCTTCAGCATCCTCCGCCCTGCGTTCCAATTGACCCACTCTGTCTGCGAGGGCCCCCATCTGTTGCTCCAATGCCTTATGGGCAGGTGCCAGCTCCGCTACGTTAGACTCCGTCTCTTTGACCCTCTCCGATAGTTTTTTATGTTCTTCGCGCAGCAGGCCAAGTCCCACCGCGACCGTAGTAATGTCCTGGTGGAGGGTCGCTTTGGTGTCTGCAATTGCCTCCAGGATTTTGTTGAGCTGCTGCTGAGTTGGGTCATCTGAATTGGTTAGGGACTGTTCTTGCATGCTATCTTCTGGGTCCAGTGTGGCGCTGGTTTGGCGACCCATAGGGTTCCCCATGGCAGCAGATAATCCCCGGAGGGGTCTTCTTTTTTTTAAATATTTGTTTATTAACAGCTTGTCATAGCATACAACAATATCACGCGCGTGCCAGGAGCATCGCGCCCAGGAAATTAGGACAAGCAATTTTTTTAAGTGCATATACATATCAAGCAAATATAGGAAACATATACCCAATGAAAATGCCATAAAGGCAAGAAACAAAACCCCCCCGCCCCCCTCCCGCACTCTCTGGCACTGCAGCGATATGACCTACAAAGCGGCAACATTTTGACTTCTGATGCGTACACAAGTTGAAATAGCACAGTAGCCTGGGATCAATTGCATTAAGTGTCAGTAGCATAGAAATGAGAATGTGTGACATCTTACAAATCAGGGTGGCTTGATAAATATATGGTAAGTGGGGCCCAGAAATCCTTGGGCCTTGATGATTCAGGGAGTTCTTCAGCATAGGTCTCTAGTTGTTCCCTACAGTAGGTCAAGTCCCGGATCCACTTACGAACCGTGGGCAACCCCCTTGCGCCCCAGTGCTGCGCCACGGCCCGCTTGGCCATTAACGTCGCCACAGCTACCAACCTCCTGTTACAGGGCTTTAAGGGTGTCACATTGCCCAACAAGCATAGCTCAGGTGTGCATCCCACTCGTTCCAGCACGACCTCCGTTAACACATCCACCACCCTAGACCAAAATGTAATTAACCCCGCACAGAGCCAGGAGAGGTGTAGAAAATCGGCGTCCGCATGCCCACACCGCACACAATTAGCCGTATCCCTCAGTCCAAATTTCCTCAACTGCACAGGGGTGTAATAGAGCTGGTGTAAAAAGTTAAAATGTATGATACGTAGATTACAGTTAGCTGTAAGGCGCCCAGTCAGTTTACAACAAGCATGCCAGTGGTCTACAGACATCGCGCCACCCAGAGCTTCGTTCCATTTAGCGTATGAGGGATGCACCTCCTCCTCACGCTCGCGAAGTGATGCAGCGTATAGTTTAGTGATCAGTCCCTTACGATCCCCGCTCGCGAGCACCGCCTGCAGCGCCCGCAGTGGCTGAGGCTCATTGGGGTAGGTAGGATATATATCCCTGATTGCTTGCCGAACCCTCACGTACGTGAAGCATAGCATAGCTCCATGTGGCCGACCCGCCTGCACATCCTGCAATGAGCGGAACTGGCTTTGTTTGTATAAGTCCCCTAGCTGCGTAATCCCGACCGCCTGCAATGCGCTCAGCGCAGAACGCTCTTGCGCCGCGGATATGCCAGGATGTGCCGCAATCGGCAACCTGGGGGCATAAAGGTAGGGTAGTTTCGCTCGTCTAGCCAATGTCTGCCAGGCCCAGGCGGTGCACTGCACCGGATTGATTTCCGTTCGGGGGCCTCCACTCCCACCCGAGAGAGCAGCTGCCACCAGTGGCAAGGGGAGTATTGCGTCCGCCTCAATCGCCGTATGGGGGAGATAGCGGTGTGGGAAGAACCAGTAATGTGCAAAATGCGCCTGAGCGCATAGGTAATAGAGGCGCATATCTGGGGCCTCGAAGCCGCCGCGTTCAAAGGGTTGGACTAGGGTATCCCAGCTACAACGCGGTTTTTTGCCCCCCACACAAATGATAGTAGGGCCGTCTGTAATGCCTTGAAGGTCGAGATATTCAGGCGGAGAGGGATATTCATAAATAAATATAATAGTTTGGGCAAAATGGCCATTTTAAGCACAGCGATGCGGTCCGCTAACGAGAGGGGCAGGCGGGCCCACCGCTCCGTTTTTTCCGTGAGTTGTGTGATGGTGCGTCCGTAATTCATGGATATGACCTGGGCAGGGTCCCTGTGCAGCCAGATCCCTAAGTATTTCACCGGATCCCGGGCCCAAGACAGAGGAAAGTCCATCTCGAACTCGTCAGTACCCGCTGTTAAGGGAAATACCGTCGATTTGGCCCAGTTTATACCTAAGCCAGAGAATCCTTCAAATTTAACATATTCCCTCAGCAGTTCAGGGAGGTGGGTTGCAGGCTCACGGACATATAAAAGCATGTCATCCGCATAAAGCGAAACAACAAGTGGCCGCTGTCTAAAGCGAAGCGCAGCGGAGGCGTGCAATTGGCGCAACTTACATGCCAGTGGCTCCAGCGCCAGCGCAAATAGCATTGGTGACAGAGGGCATCCCTGCCGTGTGCCTCTGCTAATGGGAAACGCCGAGGATACCCAGCCATTCACGCGAACTCTAGCCGCAGGTTTGGTATACAGGACCCTAATCCATTGCAAAAAGAACGGGGGAACACCCATTCGCGTGAGAACGGTAAACATATACTCCCAGGAGAGGGAATCAAAAGCCTTGGCGGCGTCTAGAAGCACCGCCACGGCCTGGAAGTCTGCGTCAAAGTAGTGAAGAGTGGCGAAGAGAGTTCGCAGGTTATGCACGGTAGACCGAGCGGGCACGAATCCAGACTGGTCAGGGAGTACCAGCAAAGGAACCAGAGGCTGAAGGCGGAGTGCAATCATTTTCGCCAATATCTTGGTGTCGATATTAATCATTGAGAGTGGTCTGTAGGAATCGCAGTGGCTGGGCTCCTTATCAGGTTTCAGTAGCATCACCAGTAGAGCCTCCCGCAACGAGGGTGGGAGATGTCCAGTGTCATACGCCTCCGCATATACTTCAAGAAGGCGAGGGGCCAGGTCCTCCACAAATATCTTATAGAACTCGCTCGGGAACCCGTCTAATCCCGCAGCCTTGCAAGTAGGGAGGGACATAATAGCGAGTTTTACATCTTCCTCATCAAAAGGTTGAGTAAGATATTCCCTGTGGCCGGGAGATAGCCAGCCCAGTGCGACATCATCCAAATATGTATGGATCTCGGCCGGCTGCACTACATCTCTATTACTGTAGAGTGCCGTGTAATAGTCAAGTATGGTCTCGCTAATGGCAGTTGTGCCGTAACAAGCTGTCCCTGCCTCGTCTAGGATTTCCGTGATATACTCTTGACTGCGCGGCGCAGCCAGTTTGTGCGCAAGAGAACGGCTAGGCCGTCCCCCTCACCATAGTATCGGGCCTTGCTACGCCTGGACCTATGTACCAGTTCCTGATCTGCCGTGTCGTTATGTTCTGTCACCAATGCACGGATTTTGGACAGAGTTTCAGGCAGCGGGTCCGTCTCGTAGGCTCGCTCTAGAGTGGAAATATCGGCGGCCAATTTATGAATTCTGCGCCGTAAATCACGCAGTACTCCAGCCTGCGCCCCCATACAGACCCCTCTGATAGTGGCTTTGAACGCTTCCCACATGGTGCCTGCGCTATCAACTGTACCAGCATTTTCCCGGAAAAAATGTCGAATAGCCTCTCCAACCGAGGCCCGGAAGACCGGGTCCGTCAGGGAGGATGGTTGTAAGCGCCACTGGAAAGGTGGTCGATCACATGCTGGGACCTGTAGATCCAGGAGCACCGGGGAGTGGTCCGAGAGCGTCCTGGCTAAGTGGCGCACTCCAGTCGCCCACGCACACGCAGCCTCCGTAGCCAGCCAAAAGTCCAAGCGAGACCAAGTCCCATGCACAGATGAAACAAACGTGCTCTCTCTCTCCCCAAATGTTGCATACGCCATACATCCCTCAATCGTCCCGCATCCATCAGGCCACGCAACACCTCCGCCGCCTGTTTAGGTCGTGCATTTTCACTACCCCTCCGGTCAGCCTCCATATCCAGACAGACATTGAAATCACCTCCCCATATAATCTCCGCGTCTGGGAACCCAGAGATGCGGCGCCATACATCAGCGAAAAAGGCCGGGTCATCCACATTCGGTCCATACACATTCACAAAAAGGACACTCGACCGACCTAGTTGACCATGCACCAGCACCACTCGGCCCTGATCATCAGTCTCTGTGCGCGTGACTTGAAACGGTATCCCTTTCTTGATCAGAATAATCACTCCCCTTGCATAGCTAGAATAAGAGGAAGCGGCGCGAAAGCCAGCCCATCGAGCCCCCACCTTCCCTTCGGAAGTCTTGGTAAGATGTGTCTCCTGCAGGAAGGCAATGTGGACCGCCATCCTGTCTAAATAGGCGAACACCGACCTGATCTTTTTGGGAGTATTGAGGCCACGAACATTCCATGTTAAAAGGCGTATTTTACCACTCATCTATCAGCAGGCTATGAAATGATGTGACTATCGAATATTTCAGAGACATGTCTGTTCTATTACAATGAAAATAGTAAAAAGCATAAAACCCTAAAAAGACAGTGCCAGAGAGCCTCCCCCCATCGCAATCCCCCATCCCCCTCCCACTTCAGCATCCCCAACTCGCCAAAGCCATCCCTACCCACCCCACACCCACCCCAACAAACAACCAGCAATGCAAAACTTAGATGGGGTATTCCCATGTGAGGGCGTTAGAGTGCTACTATCCTCCTATCTAGTAGGAGGAGGCTAAGCAGGGGTCAGTAACTATGCCTGGAAAGTACAACAGCATGGAGCGCGCCCTTGGTATGCGAGCAGGCATATCCCATTCAGCCCCGGCTAAAAACACCTGTGGGTGGAAGAAAGAGCAGGTCATACTAATAAATGATACAGCATGAGTCAGGAGAAACCTGGAAAGTCAAATAGGCAACCGTGGCAGCAGAGTAGTTCAGCCGATGCACCCTATGGGTCTATTGCTCCTCAGTCTCCGATGGCGATCGGGAGTCGCGTCGCCTCCTCTTGAGGCGTTTGGCATGTTCTAAGGCTGCCTTGGGGTTATTGAAAATATGAGAGTCCCCATCTGGGCCTATCTTCAGGCGAGCAGGGTATAGCATGGCATACGGGACCCCCTCCGCCTGTAGAAATTTTTTAACACCCCCAAACTCCCTCCTCGCAGCTTGGACAGTGACAGTAAAGTCGGGAAAAAAGGAAAGTTTATTGCCTTGATGTTCTATGGCCCCTTTCTCTCTCGCCAGACGTAGAATAGTGTCTCGGTCCCTGTAATTCAGTACTCGTGCAATAATGGGGCGGGGAGGAGCGCCCGGGGCCGGTCGAGCCGCTAATGAGCGGTGAGCCCGTTCCACAATGAACATGTGTGATAGCTGCTCCGTACCGAATAGGTCTGTGATCAATGTTTCAATGAAGGTCTCCATTTTGCCCACATTTGTGGATTCCGGCAGCCCTGTAATGCGGAGGTTATTGCGCCTGGAGCGAGCCTCTAAATCTTCATTCTTAGCTTGGATGACTGACAGGACTTTTTCCATGTTTAGCGTTTTCCCGGCGACTTCACTTAAACCATCCTCCGCTGTAGACACCCGCTGCTCGACTTCCCCCATACGGGTACTCTGTTTTTCCAGCTGCGAGGACATGTGGTCCAGCCGGTTGTTGACAGCCGCCATTGTTCCCTCGATGGATTGGAGGCTGCGCTGCATGGCCAAAAGCGTGGTCTCGAGGCCAGTGGGCCCTCCCTCCTGGGCGTCAGCCTCCGAGTCCGAGGCAGCTTTCTGCGGAGTTTTAGTGGATTTTCGGGCCTCAAACGTAAGGCGAGGCTGGGTTTTGTCTGTTCTGCCCATGGCGCTATATAGCTAGTCAGGTCCTCTGCAAGGGAGTAAACCCAATCCCCCGCAGATTCCAGGCAGGTCGGCAAGTGAACCCACCCCTCACCCCGGTCCTCCCGGCGAGCGCAACTGCCCGCCTGAGATATGCAGGCCCGCACCAGCACAGGAGGTCGCCCGACTGCATGAAGTGGACTCGGGGTCAGAACATGAAGGCCCCCCGCCAGTGAGAGTTCTCGTGTCCACTAGCCAGTGAGCCAGCAGCTTGAGCAATCAAGGGAAGTCTGTATAGGCCCCGGCCACCAAAATGCGAGGAGGTGCGCACTCAGGAGCCGCACCCAGCGAAGGATCCACAGCAGCGCAAGGCAATGCGGGGTGTATTCCAGACCCAAGCCAGGGTCCCAGCTGCACTCTCCGTCCGGGATCCGCCACAACAGCCTTGAGGATTACAAGTGGCAACGCAGGGGTGAGTACGCCAGGCCCTCCTCTCCCAGACTACCACAGAGGCCTAGCGCTCCATCATTCCAGTGGGGCCCACCAGCACGGGCCCAGCTCCTCATGGACAAGCCGCCCAGCAGCAGCCGCGGCAATGCCAGCCAGCAGACGGTCAGCAACGGAAGCGCGGTCCCACAATCTGGCCTATAACTCCCCCCAGGCGCCCGCCCAAGCTCGCAGGCCGCAGCACCGACCAGGGCCCCCGCCCGCCTCTACTGGTGCGAACCCCGGCCGGGCCGCGCCCCACTCACCGTGACCAGCACCCAGGAGTCGGCTCCACCGGCAGTCCGCAAGTGTGTCTCCGCACCTCGGCGCGGGTCCCCAAATCACGTACCGGGCCGCCGCCTCTCGCCTCTCCCACTCAGTTGTCGGGATCACGACAGCAGCGCCCAGCAGCTCAGTGCTCGGCCTCGTTCCCGTAGGGCTCGCGCAGCCACACTCGGCCGCCCTCAACCAGCACCCCTCGTTGGCAGCAGGCAGGTATGTCGCCGGCAGCAGCTCTCGGCCAACTCCAATCGGCGCCTCGGGTCCGCGGCTAGCAGGAACGCCACAGCCCGGACCCGTCAATAGAGTGTGCAGGGGGCCGCCATCTTGTGCGCCCGCCGCGGGTCTCGGTCCTCCGGTGATGCGCAGCCACAGAGCGATCCGCCGCTCCACAATGCCAACAAAGTATGCAGGGGTCCTAGCCAGCTAGGGTCGCGCGGTTTCTGTAGCGCAGATTCTGCTTTTCCAGGCGGATTATAGGCGGATAGTGGCTCAGCCGGGCAGAGCGACCTTAAGGTGCTGCCATCTTGCCGTGCGCCCTCTAGCGCCCCCGGAGGGGTCTTCGCTTTCAGTGGGCACCAACCTCCGAGCTCCGAGTCACCAAGGGCCACCCACAGCGGTGAGGCAGTCACTGTAGTGCACCGAGCGGGCACGGTCCGCTCCCTCCACTGTCCCCAGCGGCCAAAGACTCACCCCTGCACACTCCAAGGGTCGGTCAGGGGGCCCCCGCCACGTGGTAGGCCCGACCTCTGTTCTCTTAGGCCCGGTCGGCTCCTGAGTTCTGGTCACCCCCTGGTGGCCTGCCGCAGACCTCTGGGTCGTCTCTCGCTGGGAGCCACTTCAGTCCGTCCGGGCGGAGGCAGCGAGGGCCCCTGCAGGCACCTGTCCAATGCGGAAGGGATGGGGGCGCCCGCTGTGCACTTTCGCCGGCCTCCGTCCTCAGCACCAAAGTTTGGCCGTGTCCCCCACTCCCGCGTGCTCCGGGCTCAGTGGTCCTGCTTCCCCGATCAGGTCCAGGGCACTCCGTTCAGGCCAGGCTCCTGGTGTCTCGGTCAGGGTGACACCATCATCGTATCAGGCTCATTCCACCGGTGTAGGCCCAGGGCCCTCCAGGGACCGCGCCCCTGCCCTAGAGTGATGTCGGTCTGGGGCACTGCACCCTCCATGGCCCATGGGCAGTGCGCGTTCCACCAATACTGCCTCCGAGCGCCACCACAATCATCCGGCACCGGGAAGGGCACCCGCCGGTCAATGTGGCCTCCACGCAGCTTTCCGGCCGGGAGGTAAATTTATTCTGCGACTGCCTCAGGAGTCAACGAGCGCGGCCGCCACCAGCCCCGCCGCGTCCGCAGCTGCTGCTTACAGCACGCAGCTCTGGGATCCTCAAAAAGCGGATCGAGTGCCCTCCTGATATCCTCCAACACCCGGCTGGTGAAGAGGAAGCTTAAAAGTGCCCCGGCCACAGGTTTCGACAGGAGAAATGATCGGCTGTTGCGGAGCTCCTCGCTCACGCGTCCGCCATCTTCTCCGTCCAAGCCCTGTATTACTTATAATGTTAAACTTATTTTTAACTATGTTTATTTTAAATATATGTATCATTTACTTTATTTGACATTATTTTTTAACATTCCAAAAAAACGATATTTTTAACAACGATATTTTTGACAACGATATTTTTTTTCTCGATATTTTTGTACTTACCATAATGTAGATAGGACTTCGATATTCTTGACATCGATATTTCGCCTCCGATATTTTTGACGTCGATATTTTTGACGTCGATATTCTGTCAGTGATTCGGAAAAATTGTGTCCCATGAGAGAGGTTCCTGGAGGTGGATATGTTCATGTACCTTGGAGCAGACAAGATATTTTGTCATTTACAAATGATTTTCCAAAATTGAGAAAAAAACCAGTGGAATGGTATAAACAAGTAGAAAGATTTGTGAAGGTCTCAAAAGTTTTATTTAAGGATTTGGATGCTCTATTTGATATAGTAGTACTTGCTGATTTATGGATGGAATGCAAGATTACAGTTGATTGGCCTAATGAAGAGTACCCAAGAGACTCAAAGACAGGAGCACCCTCAGAGGAAGTGATGAAAAAGTATCATCAAGTAGTTACATATTTGAAAGGGAAAATTCCTCCGAAAGAAACAGACTGGGTAAAGATAGATAGAACCACTCAAGAACCAAATGAATCTGTACATGCGTATTATGAGAGGTTATTGCAAGTGTTTAAGCAGTATAGTGGTTTTGAGAATATTGGTGATAAGGATATGGGACATTTTGTGTATCGGTTTGTATATGGTGTTTGTATATGGTTTGAAACCGGAGATTAGTCAGATACAGCAGCACATGTTGTGTTGGCAAAGCAAGACAGTGGATGAGATTTTAAAGTACGCAAAGTATTGTGGTGACGACATTGAGGCTAGGCGTAGGAAGTTAAAAGAGAAGATGATGTGGGCACAAGTTAAATTAGCAGAACAGCAAGAAGAGAAAACAAATGACCAAAATAATAATCAAGTAAAAGAACAAAGTCAGAATAGTCAAGGAGGAAATGGCAATAAATATAGGGGACGAATGGACAGAGAAGAAGCGAAAAAGAAGTTTCCTTTTCATGCGTGCGGAAAGCTTGGACATTGGAAGAACGAGTGTAAGAGTACTCAGAGTAATAAGAGTAATAATGGGCCAAATCAAAAATTTAATCCCACAGATGCAGAATGAAGTACTTTTGAATCAGCAGCAGCAGGTAGTTACTCCACAATATCAGGTGCCACCAGCTCCTATGCCAAATTGTGTGAATCATCAAAGTTTCAGTGCGAACGCCGGATTTCAAGGAGAAAGTGGTAAGATTAACAGAACAATTACCCAATATTATTTTCAGAATGATGAAGAGAATTCAGATGATGTGCAATGACGGTGCCTGAGAGGGGAGGAAGAGGAGTGCGTGCTTGGCGCATCCTTGCCGGTAGATCAATCAGGTCCATTTGTTGAGGGGAAAGTAGAAGGTAAAGACATTACTTTCCTTTTGGATACTGGTGCTACCAGGTCTACTGTGAGAACAGCAGACATCCCAAACCTACCCCTCTCGGGAGAGTCGATCCAAGTCGTTGGTGTATCGAACCAGCAGATTAGAACCCCAATCACCAAACCAATGGAAGTACATATTGGAAATTTTAAAGAAATGCATCGGTTCGTGGTTTGTGATTCTAGTCCTGTAAATCTGCTAGGAAGGGTTCTCTTGTGCAAAATGAATTGCACAATCTATTGTACACCGTATGGTGTCGCTTTTCAATCCCCTGATGAAGACGTGGTTTACAAGATGATGTTAGCCAAACAAGGAACAGAAGTAGATGAAATGTTCTCTCTAGTAACTGAAAATGAATTACCGGAAGAGTTGAGAGCCACAGTTAATCCAGAAGTGTGGGATTTTACAGGAAAAGACATTGGGCTAATGAATAATATAGACCCAGTCAAATGACAGTGAAAGAAGGTGCAGTGTATCCAAATACCCGACAGTATAAAATGAGTCCAGAAGTAAAAGCAGGAGTGATTCCAGAAATTGAACAAATGGTAAAACAAGGTATTTTAAAAGAAGTGATGGGTAGTGTTTGTAATTCGCCAATAATAGGACTGAAGAAGCCCAGCGGAAAATATAGAATAGTGCAAGATTTACGAAAAATAAATAAAATTGTAATTTCCTGTTGTCCAATAGTGCCAAATCCAGCAGTGATCCTTTATCAGATACCTTGGAATGCAGGATAGTTCACAGTAATTGATTTATGTCAAGCATTCTTTTCTATTCCTTTGCACCCAGACAGCCAGTATCTTTTTACGTTTAAGTTTGAGGATCGTATTTACGCATGGTGTCGAGTTCCTCAAGGGTACACAGAGAGTCCTTCAATTTTTAATCAGATTTTGAAAAAGTGGCTAGAGTCATTGATTATGCCTAGAAAATCTGTTTTGGTCCAGTACATTGATGACCTACTAGTGGCATCAAAAACACGTGAAGATTGCGTCACAGACACAATTGCTTTACTGAATTATTTGGCTGAGGGAGGACACATGGTATCTCCAGAAAAGTTACAATTCTGTCAACAAGAAGTTAAATATTTAGGGCATAAAATAGAAAGAGGAGTTAGAAAAGTAACACCGGAAAGAATAACAATAATCAAAGAAATGCAATTGCCACAAACTCAAAAAGAAATGAGAATGTTTCTAGGAGTGGTTGGATACTGTAGGCAATGGATTCATGGTTTTTCGATGCTAGCAAAACCATTGATACAGATGATCCGGAAAAGAGCAAAAGATCCGATTGATTGGAATGATGACTACATAGAAGCATTTGTGAGACTAAGAAATTGTTTGTGTGAGGCTCCTGCTTTGGACGTGCCTGATTATTCAAAAGATTTTGCATTATTTTGCTGTGAGAGAGAAAATTGTGCACTTTCAGTTTTAGCTCAGAGACATGGACTGAGTCAACGTCCAGTGGCATATTTTTCAGCTACATTGGACCCAGTAGCTTCAGCATTGCCTGGCTGCTTAAAAGCAGTAGCTGCTACTTGTATGAGTCTGGAGCAAAGTGAGTCGATAGTGATGGGACATCCCGTCAAAGTTTTTGTTCCACACTCAGTTGAGATTCTTTTGACAAGAACCAGAACACAGCATCTTACCCCTAGTCGATTGACTAAGTATGAAAGAGTGATTTTGGGTGCTGAAAATGTGACTGTGGTAAGGTGTATGATACTGAACCCAGCTACCCTACTGCCAGACCCCTGCGATGAAGAAGTAAGAGATGAAAGTGATCATGATTGTTTGGACGTGACTGAGTTATGCACGAAGCCCCGGCCGGACATAAAAGAGATACCTTTGAAAGAGGCTGACCATGAGTTATTTGTAGATGGTTCCTGCCTCAGAACACAAGAAGGGGGACTAAGTGCCGCATATGCTGTTTGTAAAATATCTGGGGTAATTGAAGCATCCTGTTTACCTGGGGTCAAGTCTGCACAAGTAGCTGAATTGGTCGCCTTAACAATGGCATGCAAAAAGGGGAATCATTGGAGAGTAACCATATTTACGGACAGTCAACATGGGTTCGGGGTTGTGCATGACTTCCGCCAGCTCTGGATGCAGAGGGGATTTCTGACTTCTTCAGGATCTCCTATCAGAAACAGCAAAAATGTGAAGGATTTGTTGGAAGCATTACAATTGCCAAAAGAAATAGCAGTTGTAAAATGTGCTGCACATCAGTCAGGAAATGACTATGTGACTGCTGGCAATAAATATGCTGATCAAGTGGCCAAATACTGTGCCAAAAATACAGTGGCCATAAACAGAAAAATTGAAACGGGTGAAATCAGATGCCAACTTATGTTCTTCTCAGTACCAGAAACATGGGATGAGATTAGACAATTGCAAGAAGAAGTTGAGGAAAAGGAAAAGGAAATTTGGATAAAAGCAGCTTGTACAAAAAGACCAGAAGATGAGGTATGGGTGTATATAGATGGAAGACCAGTCATGCCAGATTATTTGCTTTCAAAAATGGCAAGAGTATATCATGGAGCAACACACATAGGGAGAGACTCAATGATCAGGTTATTCAGACAAAGTTGGTACAATCCAAAATTCAGGGTAGTCGCAGAGAGCCTTTGCCAAAGATGCTTAACCTGTCAGCAGCAAAATCCAGGTAGGAAGACAGTGGTTAGCTGGGAAAATTTTGGAAAGGCAGAGGGACCCTTCACCAGATTACAATTGGATTTTATCGAATTATCCCCATGCAATGGACTGAAATATATACTTGTCATAGTATGCCTATTCTCAAGATGGGTGGAAGCCTATCCCACTCGAAGAAATGACAGTCTTACAGTTGCAAAATTGTTGTTGAGGGAGTTAGTACCACGATTTGGTTTTCCGGTCACTTTGGAATCGGATAGAGGCCCTCATTTTAATAATGAAATAATTTGATTAATCTGTGCTGCATTTAACATTGAACAAAAACTGCACTGTGCTTATCGTCCAGAGGCTTCTGGAACTGTGGAGCAATTGAATGGCACAATCAAGTCAAGATTGGGAAAGGTGTGTGCATCCACAAAGCTGAAATGGCCAGATGCATTACCTCTTGTACTGATGGGTCTCAGAAGTATTCCAGACAGGAATGAGCCCACATGAGGTTCTCATGGGAAGAGCCATGAGACAGGCATTTATTCCTGGAAATAAACTAATGAGTATAACTGATGATCTGGTGTTGGACTATTGCAAAGGATTGGCTGAAATGGTGCATTCTGTCTCTCACCAGGTTGGAGAAGACGCAGTTAAAAGACAGCCAGACCACGCGCATGATTTGAATCCTGGAGACTGGGTGCTAGTGAAGAAACACGCCAGAAAGTTGTGCCTAGCAGGTGGGACAAACCACGACAAGTCATACTAGTCACTACCACAGCAGTGAAGTGTTTAGGTTTGCCCAATTGGATTCATGCCAGTCATAGCAGAAGAGTTCCGAGCCCATCAGAACAACAAGAGCAACCACTGACTTAACAGGCTGAAGCATCAGGAGTTGTCAACTGTGAAACTGAAGAATCTAGAGTGATAGATTCTGAAAGACAACTATATGATGAACAGCTAAGTATAGATCAAGAAGAGTGGATACCAGTGATTGAAGTAATTGATGATACTATTGAAACAAGAAGAACAGAACTGAAAAGACAGGAAATTAGTCAGGAAGAGACAGGGGAAGAAGAACACACTCAGGTGGAAAATAAAAAAGACTTTGACAAACCTGAGGAGGGAAAATCAGAAGAACACGTTCAGGCGGAAGAAGAAAAGTTTGAATTAAGACCTGAACAGGATCAGATAGAGTTAGAAGAACAGGTTCAGGCAGAAGAAGAAAGTTATGAAGTAAGACCTGAACAAGGTCAGATAGAATTAGAAGAACAAGCTCAGGAAGAAGAAGAAGAACAAAACACGGTAGAACCTGAGCAGGTGGAAGCAAAAGAAGGTACAAGCACAGAAAATAAAGAAACAGAACAGATTGTGCCAAAAATAAATGAAATAAAAAGAACTTTACCAGGAGATAAAGAAGGTGAAAAAGCAGTACAAATCAAAAGAATCAGAAAAGGAAACAATTGGCCAACTGGAGTAAAGAAATTGAAATATCACTTGCGAAAATCTGAAAAGAGACCTGAACAAGTAAATGAAGTCACAAGTCAGACACAATCTAAACAAACTTTGGCAAAAATAACTCGAAGAAGTCCAAGATTGAGAAATTTAAATATGAGATACAAGGCTCCTGAATGGACTTACGTCATACTCGAGGAATTTGAATCACTAGATCTGACTGATGAAACAGAAGAAATTCATATTGTTCAGATTGATGAAAGCAAACTGAGGCCTCCTTAAGAATGATAAAGAAGGTCAAACTGACAAAGAAAAGATAAGAGAAAAGTAATTTTCTCAGGAGTAAAATGGCAGAAATTGAAGTTGCCGAGAGATCAAAACGTGGATTAAAAAGAAAGTGTTTTAGATTTTGTTTTTGTAGTATTTTATTAGGAGTATTGGTGTGGTTATTCCTAACAGTAGGAGTACCTTAATTAATGAAAACCAATGAAAAGAATAACACAAATACTAATGATAGGGTAGAGAAAATAAAAGACACTAAAATAGAAATAGGGGTAGACGATGAAGTAAATTATCATAATGAATCAGATTATAATATGTCTTCAAATGTGTTTATTAGATTGTTATTTCAGTATGTTAATACGATGCAAATTAGCAATTGTTATGTGTATATGAAGTTACCCTCATCAGTATCAGAAGGGGTGACATATCACCATATACCTTTAACATATGGTGTGTCATGTAGTATTTTATCGAGTTTATTTTATGCTACAGGGAGACTTCAATATTTTTATTCAGACATAGATGTAGTATTTTCAGATTTCCCTATTAGAAAGAATATGAATCCAGTAGCTAGTACTAAAAATGCACAGTTTATGGGTGAATTTTTCTTAACCATGAGTTCAATAGATTTAGTTCAGGCACATAAAGATAATCTAACATGTACATTAAGAAAAGAAGAAAAATAATTTTTGGATTTAGTAGAAGAAAGGAAGCAGGATTGAATGAAGAAAGCATCTGAACAGAAAACCCATGTACCCCCATGGGGTGGGAAGGAGGGAATCTATGCAAATGGCAAGGCTCATGCTGCGATGTCCCTGGATTTAGTGAAAAGGGGAAAATTCTGCCTCCATAGATTAAAGACAGATTATAACAATAATTACATTGGTTCCAGTGAATGTGAACACAACTTCCTAATTTTAGGAGGATGGGGACTAAAAGGGGGAACTGATCCTGTATTTTCCAGGAGTGTATTATGTTTGCGGGAACAACTCCTATTATAGGTTACCTGCAAGATGGTACGGGAGTTGCTACTTTGGAATAGTTTTCCCAAAAATCTATCATGTAGACAGAATCAGTGGAACCAATGGAAATTCTAATGGACTAACACGTAGAAGAAGGGCTAGTTTTTCTGAAATTGTAGGAGACATTTTTAGTGCATTGATACCCTCAGTTGGAGTCATTCTTAATTCATAGAAAATTTGTAAGTTATCAACCATAGTTGATTGTCTTTCTACAGATACTGCAGGAGGATTCTTAATGATTAACACAGAATTGGTTTCAATTAGATCTATGGTTTTACAAAATCGTCTTGCTCTTGATATATTATTAGCAAAAGAAGGTGGAGTCTGTGGAATGTTGAAAATTCAACATTGCTGCACTTATATTCCGGACAAGAGCAGAGAAATTAAAGGATATATTGAAAACATTACAAGAATGCATAAAGATTTGACCCAACTGGAGGTTGACGGTGTATGGGGAAAACTAACAAAAAGTATAACATCAATAGGGAAATGGTTTGTTGATTTTGGGAAAAGTTTTCTAGGTCAAATAATAACACCTTTAGTTATGATAATAACAGTAGTGATGATAATAATGATTACATGTAAGTGTTGTAGAAAAGGAAGGAAAGAGAAAATGCATTTTGAAAGAAAAGGAAAGGGACAGAAACGAAAATGAAAATATGAAATACAGATGGAAGAAATGAAAGGCAATTTATATAAGAAGATGAAGGATTTAGAAGGAACAGAATTGATTGATGGGAAATTGAGAGGAGAGTTAGAGAAAACTGAGAAGTGCTAAAGTTGGTATCTGAGAAGGGATGGGAAATTTTGTGATGGCTTAAGATGCCATCAGAGAGGGGATTGATAGAGCAAGGGCTCGCTAATGAGACTTGCTCGGAAGCAATCCTTTAGTTTTAACTCACTAACGAATTACTAACAACGTGTTTGTGATTAATAACATGCATTTCCTTAACACGCGGAAGAAAATGAAGCTTGCCTATGTGTTTACTGACCGCAATAACATGAACGAAGGACTAAAACGCACTTTAACAAGGGATCTTTACTGCGCATGCGTCTACTACATCTAAGTAGTAATGACGTACTAATGCTTGGAGGGAAAATCTTGCGCTTGCGCAGAAGTAATAAATATGGCCGCTTGAAAGCTCACATGCTTGGCACCTGCTTGGCTGAAATAGAAAATAAGTTTTATACTAACGCAAATGCAGAAAGGGTAATAATAATTAAAGTGGGTTAGAGTAGAGGTTGGTGGTATACAGTGAAACCATTTATTTTTGAGAATAACATCTCTTCTTTTGACTTTATTATTAGTGCACATTTGGGCCCTCCATGCTTGTCTGAAGTGGGCTGACTGACGTAACCCCACGCATGAGTATTGGAGAGAAAATAATGAGAGATGAGTAAGGACTTGTCACGCGTCCAAGGCCAGCGAAGATGTGCCCTGGGTCGTGAGGGTGAAGAGTTCATATGAAGAAGTTTTATTCATAAAGTTGCAACATTTTGTATTAATAAAGTTTGGAGTAGTATGGGAAAGGGGAGGGACTTGAAAACAATGGTTTAATGAAATAAGTGAAATGTAAGTATGGTGTGACGATCATCCCCCCTCGCCTGTCCAATCAGAGTTAGTATTTTGTAAAATTGAAACATTAATGGGTGGTACATGGTTATGGAAAGGTATAATTGAGGTAGTTTTAGTTAGTTAGTTTAACATATACTGGGACGGCATTGACACGGAAGCACAGAAGCAGAGCTCGGGATGCTGTCGGTGCTGGGGGTGGTGCTGATGCTGTGAGACGCTGATGAAGAAACTGAATGCAGAACCATCTGTTTAACTTCATTGGGTTAGAAAGAAGATCGCAGAAGAACCACGAGGAGGAAGAGAGTGTCAGAGAGGGGTGCGACGCAGCCGTCGGTATTTTAGAGAGGTGAAGTATCCTGTCCTGATTCCAGTCCCGAAGTCTTTGTCTCCTGATCTATCCTGGGGACCCTTACCAGTCCTTTGGCCAGGGGGTTGGTCTTCACACCATTCTTGGTAAATATAAACTCATCGTATTGATAAATATTCTTTTCTCTCTGTCCTCTTCTTTCTGAGCATAGTTATTGTATGGATCTGAATTGCTATTTTGTTTAAATGCGAATTGATTGAATTGACTCTCTTGCGTATGAGGGTGTTTGTATTGAAACTTTGAGATGGTTCACTCACAATTAACTTAGATAAAGATTAAAAAAACTTCCCGAGTCTGTGATTATTTCATTTAATAGAAAATGTTTAATAAGTTAATGTTAATCATCGCCATCAACTAGTTCACCTAATGGTCCATTGACCAGAGGAAAGAACTTTTGATCAGTGAAAGGTTTAGTTAAAATGAGAGATAACTAATCCTGATTTAATGGAAATCATAAACTAAAAGCTCCAACGGTTTACTTGGTATTTAGTGGAAAGTGAGTTATATGGGCCCAGGTTAGTATATGGTAGTGGAGTATCTGTTGTTAGTACGCCGCTGGATCAGTGTGTCCCTTTTCAATGTAATGGCTGGCCATCTTCTTAGTTGCTTTTCTGCATCTAACATTCCTTTTATGGTTCTCAATCCTCAACTTGATTTTCCTTCGTTACCCCAACATAAAGTACCCAGAATGGACAGGTAATCATATAGATGACATGGGTGGAATTGCAATTTGTTTATTGAAACTGTACCCACTCTTTGGCTAGCCCCTTGTCCAAAGATTTTGAAGTCTGTATAAGGAGGCAAATAACACAGTTGACACATGGGTAATGCCCAGTGTCTGCTGGTAAACCTCGTGATGTTGTGATGCTAATCCTATTTTCTTGTTTTCACCCCCTTGTGTGTACCAGGACATGTCTTATGTTCCTCGCCTGTTTGTGAGCAAACAGGGGGTTTTAAAACTGTAAGCTTCCTTAGTTCAGAATCCGCCAATGCTTGTTTATAGACTTAGATGTGGTTCAACAGAAGGGGTTATGTGATCACTCAAACCAGTTGTTGATTAGCCTTCTTATTTATGGCACACTATAGTCCATTATCGGAAATTACCATCTCAGTGCATGTTTTTACACATTCTGAACGTCAGCATTTTTTAATATGACTTACATTAAACAGATTTTCCTATATTTTTCAACTCACTAATTTTAGGTGAGTATAATTTCACACTACAAATTCCACTTTTAATCCCAATACTGTCTATTTAATTTGAAAGAGAAAGGCATGAAAGATTTAAGGGGCACATGCATCAAAGGATGGAATTGCGATTCCTAAATAGCGATTTTTAGGGAATCGCTATTTAGGAATCGCAATTCCTTATGCATGTAGGAATCGCAAAAAAATGTGCGATTCCTACAAATTCCTTAATAGCGACTCGCAAATTGCGACTCGCTATTAAGGAATGCCTTTCCATTCATTCCTATGGGCCTAGAGGCCCATAGGAATGAATAGGAAGTCATTCGCAATTTGCGAGTACCAAATAGGTACTCGCAAATTGCGAATGCAATTTGAAGGGTGCTAGAGCCAAAAGGCCACCCTGCTGCACCCCCGAAATTGGCACGTGTGAACATGTGGCGCACACATATGCCCTAAGGGCATATGTGTGTGCCACATGGCACTTAGAAAATGCAATTTCATGCATTTTTCTAAGAAATTGCAAATTACCATCAACTTGAAGTTGATGGTAATTTGCAATTCCAAATTGCGAAAACGCAATTTGCGAATGCATGATGCATCGCATTTAGGGAATCGCAATTTGCGATTCCCTAACTGCATTCGCAATTAAGGAAATCGCAAAAATTGCAATTTTCTTAATTGCGAATGCCTTTGGGCTTGATGCATCGGAAATAGCATTTTACCGGTCGCAAACGGGCCGGTTCTGAGAATCGGCCCGTTTGCGACCGGTAAAATGCTTGATGCATGTGCCCCTAAGAGACTTGTGGGAATGATGTGTGACTGTGTATTATAAGAAATAATATGCCCTGTGCCATAAGCGTAAAGGATATTGCAAGCAAACTTGATGTCACAATGACCATATAAAGGAACTCCGCTGTAAGCCCTGTTCCTCTATTTGGACCAAGAACACATATCCTTATGATACAGCTTATATACATGCGTTAAACATATATTGGTATATATGTAATACCTACAAATGTATTTGCATTTTTCACACAGCATACATTTACTCTACAGCTCAGAGCATGAATTTTTTTTAAAATTGCAAACGAACATCAGCTGACTTCTTGTTTTTCATGAGTGTAAATGTATGAATTGTTGAAATTCACGCAGATTTTAAGAGCTAACTTGGATACTTTAAACAGTAGCTCTTTTTCAGGAGCCAATTCTGGAAGAGAAATTATTACGTCACAGGGAAAAACTACTTCCACTTTATCCACCCCAATTCCCGATTGGATTCTAGACCCATTCCCACTTTGGAAAGAGATTACTTTTACCCAAGGCAGGAGTAGATCCAGCAGTGGCTCCTCCATTATGGCGGGTGAAGCTTCATCCCCCCGCCAGCAGATGCAAAATTTGAAAAATAAAATGATAATAAAACAGGTTTGTTATGATTTTATTTTTCTTCACAGGGCTGAGTCTTGGGGGCGGGCCATCATGATGACATGCATGAAGCAGGATGGGTGGGCACTGCTGCAAGTGCGCTTGTGGATTTGGCCGGCCCTCTTAGAATGGGCAGACTGGCATTGCACACTGAGATGTCTCCAACCCGTGCTGCATTGCCGGGTTGGAGACAGCAGGCAGAGGCTCCCACGCCCCGTGGGAGCGCAAATCCAGCCCACTCAGGCCAATTGGGAGGCTTCTCTCATGCTGTCAGCAGCATGAGAGCAGTGTCTGGATTGGTCGTAGGGACGACTGGGAGCCTCAGCCTGTGCTGCAGTGGAGCCAGAGGAGCAGAAGAGCGACGATGTGGCTGGTGGGAGGTAAGTTATATTTTTTGTGTGTTGTTATTGTCGCCCCCGCGCTGCCCCACTACTTTTTCCTGACACCAGCCACTACTGAGTAAACCTCTGGCGATTTCTGGCCATTTCCAGACAGTGAACAGGCCAGAAAATAGTTACATTTGTTGGGGGTTGGGTAAGTATTTCCTTAGGCACCAAATTTCTCCCTTGTGGTGTAATATGGGCGTGAGTAAATGATTACATTAGTGCAAGTTTGTGAATAGACTTCACTCAAGTCATTTTGCATGTGAATTGAATCTCCGCGTACAAATGACTTTATGAATCAGCGAATCGGTGTGCAATGCCTAGGTCGGGAGGGACTGCCGATCAAACATCTTTAACTGTTATCCTAGGTTATTCAGGTCTAGGGAATCCGCAACATGTGTTTCTGTTTTTTTTAAATCAGTTTAATCGCCTCATGCAAATCTCTCTCATAGATCATATTGTGGAATTACTTCTTGCTGGTTGTGGCCATTTGTCTTCACCTAGTACTTCTGGTTCAGAGTAGTAAGGTGCAAGACTCTGAGCTCGGTGTCTTCGTATACACCTAATGCACAGTGAGGAGAATTCTACATTAAACTTGTTTCTATATTGTGAGCCTGTTTAATTACAGAAGTGGATGAATATATTTTTTTATTTGGATGCAAGCAAGCTTTTCAATCCTAGTTGTGTACCATACTGAAACATGATTACGATCAGAGTCATCACAAAAATGCAGATCACAATTGTAACTGTTTCTACTCACCTTCCCAATACTGGAGCACATTTGGCATAGAAAGAGTTGCATTCTTGTTTTGGAGGTAAGCCTGAAGGTCAGGCGAACCTCCGTCACTCCTCACCACTTGCCATGTCATGCTTTCATAAATTGGTACGTCACTACTACACACAAGGCTCAAATTGCCATGTTGGGATACATTTGTGTCACCGCTTACATTTACTGTGGCTGCAAAAAAAATATAAGTATGCATCAGATATACTTCAAATCAGTCCAATTCATGTCATGGTTCAAGAGTTAATGTAAAAACTAGGTAGGTAATTGAGATTCAGTTTTTTTATATGAAAACAAAATGGGAGTTCAATAGTCAGAAAAAATACCAAACCCCTAAATATGTCACGTATGCAAAAGTAGGGCCTAATTTAAAACAGAATATCTTGCATGTAAATTAACTTTGGAAAGAAAGCAAATTCTTATTTTTTCAAAACTGTCACAAGGAGCAGCAGGCTGGCCTCTTCAAGCCTCTTCCTAGTGGGGTATTGCAAGGGTATTTATACACGGGTGTAAAACATAAGTCAATCGGGCTACCCAACCAGTGTAAGTACAAACTTAGGGGTCGATTAGGATGTAGGGCGGATCGCCACCGCCCGCATGGCGGTCCGCCCTACATTTTTCCCCGCCCGCCATCAATTTCCCCCACGCCATATTAGTATGGCGGGGGGGACCCCGGCGGACGGAAAGACCGTCCGCCGGTTTTCCGCCGGTCACACAGTGTGACCGGGCGGAAAAGGGGCTATATATGGTGAAGACCCCGCCATGGAAAGCCATGCGGAGTCTGCTTTCGGGGGCCCGTTGCAGGCCCCAAGGGTATTGGGGGGGTGAGGGGTGCACATGGGGGGTACCATCCTGCATTGTCATGGACATGGTGGCAGGCACCTCGCGGTGCCTGTCACCTTGTGTGTGACAATGCACACAGTGCATTCCCAGCATTGTGGCGGGAGGTGCTGTGAGCACCGCCCGCCACAATGCTGGGAATAGAGGATGCCACCGCCACGGTGGCGGTGGCATCCTAATTGCAGGTGCGGGACCGCCGCACCACTGGCGGCCGGTCCCTGCACCGCTAGGGTGGCGGGCGGACTAAAGTCCACCCGCCATCCTAATGGGCCCCTTAATGTGTAAGCAAAATAAGTCTGAGAATAATATTCTTCACAAATATTTATCCCAATGACTTCTTTTATTCTTCAATATATGTTGTCACTGCAATACAGCCGAACAGCTGTTAGGCTGTATTGCAGTGACAACATATATTGAAGAATACACATGTGTAAATTTAATAATGTCTATATTTCCAACTGCGCATCAGTGTAAGTCTCTACATTTCTGCTATCAATCATTTCCAAGTATACATTTACACCTTGGTGTAGGCTTACATGTCTCCATCAGGGGTGCAGCCTGCTAGAACAGAATTTGCAAATGAAAAAGTGGCACATGCATCAACATAAGGAATTGCGATTCCTTAATAGCGATTTTTTAGAAATCGCTATTTAGAAATCACAATTTCTTATGCATGTAGGAATCGCTTAAAAAATTGTGATTCCTACATATTCCTTAATTGCGAATTACAAATTGCGATTCGCAATTAAGTAATAGCTTCCCATTTATTCCTATGGGCCTAGAGGCCCATAGGAATGAATGTGAATTGCATGCGCAATTTGCGAGCACCAAATAGGTACTCGCAAATTGTGCATGCAATTTCAAGGGTGCAAGGGGGCCAAACGGCTATCCTGATGCACCCCTGAAATTGGCATGTGAACACATGTGGCGCACACACATGCCCCAAGGGCACAGTTTTTGCAAATTACCATCAACTTGAAGTTGATGGTAATTTGCGATTCCAAAATGCAAAATCGCAATTTGGAAGTGCATGATGCATTGCATTTAGGCAATCGCAAAATTTGCTATTACCTAAATTGCGATTTTGAATTTGGGTTGATGCATCCCAAATTCTAAAATATCAGTCTCAAAGGGGCCGATTCGCAGAATCGGCCCGTTTGAGAGCGGTATTTTCAATGAATCATGTGCCCCTAAGTTACTAATAGTAACTTTTCTCACGTAGGTGGAGTTCTCCATATGGGAAAGTACAGGGAAACGTATTAAAGTTTACTAATCTTGGGCAAAAATAACAAAAGTTTTTTTAATGTATATTATAAATGTAAGTTGATTTAACAAATATTTGGAAACTATTATTAATAAGATAGAAAGATACGGCACATTAGCTAGGAAAATTAAATGTGCATTGTAAGAGACTGGGTTATTGATTGAGGGGTGTGAAAACCGTACTCAAGCAACACCCATAATCCTTGTCAGGGTGAACCACAAAAGTCACTAAATTAACCTGTGCTTAACCCTCTGGGAGCATGGCACCAAAACAGTCAGGATTAACTTAGAGGCACTGTTTAAAGAATGCATGCAATATCCAAAACAGTAACAAAGTGAAAAACACAACACAAGAAAAATCCCAAACCAGTTCAGTGGATTAAATCAGCAGGCTATGTCGTCATCGTTGGGGAGCCGCTGGATGAAGCCTTGGCGAAGTTGTTGATGACGGGAAAAAGCTCAAAGTGGGAAAAGATGGATGTCAAGGCCGAGGACGTCGTCATTAGGGAGCCTGCAGCCAGCGAGACTGGTGAAGGTTTTCTCTTTCAGACTTAGACAACTTTGTGGAAGTGGAAATTCTGCAGCAGAATGAAGCCACAAGCTGTGGTAGGAGAAGCCTATACGAGGATGGATCCTATCGCTGAGAGGTCCCACTGAATTTGCTGCTACAGAGAAGAGTGTAGCAAACACAAGGAGATGATGGACGGAGCGCTGAAACTTTTCAGACACTCACCGCTAGTCATAGATCTGGGTTGAATCCATCATCGTTCTTTAGCTCACTTCGCCACCCCAGTTCAGACACAGCTATATGCAAATCAGTCTTGACCCTGTGCCTCATGGGAACAGGCCAGCCCAAACTGCCAAGCCATGTCTTCCCTTGACCGGAAACAAGCATCCTGGGACCGGTTTCGGGCTAACAGCCCTCATCAGCCAGGCTAGCTTGAATCCAGTGGCAAAGTGAGCAAGGGACCCACGTCTGGGCATACCCTGCCAACTTAAGGCTCACTGCCTCCCTGCCAGTGGCTCACTGTGCCACTGGATTCAAGCTAGCCTGGCTGATGAAGGGTGACATACCCTGAAACCGGTCGCAGGATGCTTGTTTCCGGTCCAGGGAGGACCTGGCTTGGCAGTTCGGTCTGGATTGTTCCCATGAGGCACAGGGTCAAGACTGATTTGCATATGGCTGGGTCCAAACTGGGGTGGCGTAGCGGGAAAAAGAACGATGGATTTAACCCAGATCTCTTGACTGGGGGAGAATGTTTGAATCATTCAGCATTCCGTCCATAATTTGTTGCAGTTACACTTTTCGCCCTAAGTGGAATAGGTATGCCCAGACGTGGGTCCCTTGCTCACTGTGCCACTGGATTCAAGCTAACCTGGCTGATGAAGGGTGACATACCCTGAAACCGGTGTCAGGATGCTTGTTTCCGGTCCAGGGAGGACCTGGCTTGGCAGTTCAGTCTGGACTGTTCCCATGAGGCACAGGGTCAAGACAGATTTGCATTTGGCTGGGTCCAAACTGGGGTGGCGTAGTGGGCAAACGAACGATGGATTTAACCCAGATCTCTTGACTGGGGGAGAATGTTTGAATCATTCAGCATTCCGTCCATCATTTGTTGCAGTTGCAGAGAAGAGTGTAGCAGGAACTACGCGAAGTGAGGCTGACCGACAATACATGTTGGGTGGGTCCACTGGCAGGTAGGTCCTGGTCTTCTGTCAGTTCTTCTAGTACTTTTAGGTGAAAATCTTTCTAAGTTCCAAGTTTTAGGGTTAGGCAGAAGAAGCTCCTCTAACACCACTTCCAAGGGTCCAGGACCTGGGGGGCTCCACTTGGGGAGTTAGGACTCACTCCAGCAGATGCCAGGAGTAGGGTTCAAGGTCTCTGGAGCTTGTTATGTTCCTGTACCGCACACAGGAGGCTAGCCAGCTAGCGCTTGAAGTCACTTCTGATGGTCAAAGGTTCAGGAGGATGGTCCAGTTGTCCTTCAATCAGCAAGTCAGGTCTTCAACCAGCAGGGTAGGCCTCTGGGGAGCAAGGCTGGCCTCGAGCAGCAGGGCATCACCCTGGTAGCAGTCGGACATTTCTCTGTGGAACAAGGCCATTTTCAGGGTGACATATGTAAAAAAAGGAAGGTTTAGGTCTGGTAAGAGGTACAATTTTCCAGGTCAAATAGGCAGTTTAAATCTGCACTGCAAAGCTGCAATGACCGGCCAGAGGCATGTTTATAGCAATAAAAAAAATCCCACCCCTATTTTTTAAATATTAAATATTATGTGCAATTGAAAGTTATGAGTCGAGGTATTTTTTTAATGTTTTGTTTTAAAGTTATGCTAATTATTTTTTAAATGAATGTTATTTTTAAATGAAAATATTACATAACACATTTCTTAAATTTCTTCAGAATTATTTAATTTGTTTAACAATTATGTTGGGGTGTTATTTTAAGTGCCTGTTACCATAATCCAACCATATGGGAGTAGGTTGCAGGAACCCGTAAGTGTACTGTGAGTGTGGTTGACTTACTCCAAGCCGATGTTACGTTTACTACTATTTGGTCACCTTTAGAGCTGTAGTAACTTTGAAAGGGCAGTTGTGAATAACAATAGTCTTATTCCTTTGAGGATGGGTTTATTATAGTAGCTTGTTTCTCCCTAACCCCCTCCTTAATTGTCCATATTTTCCTCCCCTTTAGTAGTAAGTATTCCATCATTTTCAAGTTCGGTCCCTTGCCCCTGTTAAATTTACTACTTAATCCTTAAACCTATGCGTGTGGAGATCTTTGCCACCAGGGCCAAGATCACAGCACATATAAGATAGGAGAGGCACAGGTCTCCACCCGTATGTTAATGAAAAGCATTTTGTAGGATGTCAAAAGTAATGCTGTAATACTACTTCACATACTACAAAATGTGTAATAAGGCACTAGAAAAGTAAAAAAGGTAATGAATAAAACAGCAGTGACTATGACTAATATTGAGTGTCCTCTTCCAAGAGATTGTTGTAATGTGACCCGGAATTGGCTTTCAGAGAAAACCTAGCCAAGAGTCCCCTTCATCACAGAAACAAAAAGTAATGGACACTCTGTGTGTCTGCCCTAACCTCTTCTGAGTGTACAAACACCACCCTAAGCCAGAACTGTTACTCTGAACAAATATTAAATTAAATTGAACTATAAGGCCCCTCTTCTCCCTGGATCCAGATATCTACTTTTGCTTTCTAAGCTCGAAGGAGACAACTGTTGCAGAACCGTTTAAGAGGAAGGTATGACCTAGAATGCCCAGATGATGCTCAATCCTCATCCTGCCTATAGTAGGAATTTACTTCAAAGTATTAGCAGGTGGCTCCGGCTAGCAAAGACTTGACATGTGTGTCAATGACAGCAGGAAATACGTATTTTTAAAGGATGTCAAATAAGCATACTAAAGTCTGTTAATATTCTTGATCTGAAGTAAGAGGCACAGATAATAGGAATCGGCCCGCAACAATATTCATTCATACTTGATTATTTACTTGCTCTGATAACATTTCCATATCATATACACACAGTTGTACCTACCCTAATGTTGTAGTCACTCACATTACTGTGTCCCCAATAACACTACTTGATAGGAGTGCTGGGCATGTCAAAAATTGTGAAGGGCTGTCCTCACACCCCACCAGGTGTCATGCTTCATCATAGGCAGCCCTTGCACTATAAAAACCCGGCTTGATAGAGAGCGGGCCTACGCCTGAAGACAGGAGGCACTTCTAATCATTTAAGTGGGGGGCCTGCAAAAATAGTGAGTTAAAAACCAATATAGTACCCCAATTTGCATTTAATCGTAGGGTATACTACTTGGTATTAAAAATATGGGATGTGGGGATTAGGGGAACTATTACTCCATCACCACTGTTATCGTCGTCAATAAACATTTCCATATCAACTGTTAGTGAATTCATGCTTCAAATTATTTGAAATATAATCTGCTTTTCACTCTGACCATAGACAACATGAGCTTCAAATATGTTATGGGAAGTGCTTTTGCTTTACTCTTATACCCAACGTTTTCACTTTCTGTGATATACACGGACATTTGCACACAGGCAGTTTATTTGCCAAATTGAAAGGTGTAGCAACTGTACAAAAATGCTTGTCCTGTTAAGCAGAGCATATGTGGCTGAGGTATGATCGTCAGGCTTCAGGTAATGCAGAGGTCAAAAGCACAAAGGCCCCATACATTCACAAAGATTTAACTGTGACTTACCCTTCCAGTACTATTGGCTTACTCCTAAATTCAAGCACTAGGCCAGGAATAGATAAAATCGAAAAGCATGGTAAATCAGGACTTATTCAGAAACAAAATTACCATTATTCAAAAGGGTGAAATGTGCAGAATAATCTTGTATAACTGATACATATGTAAAATGCAAATGACTGTGAAGAACTCACACCTTCCTGAACAAAAACAATCCTGAGAAGCGTTCTCCTCTTTCTATGGAAAGAGCTAAAAACAAGGAGAAATTAAAATATTTCTCCTCATTACGCCTGCTCTGGGGAGACGTAAGGTTTGGTGCTGCCCCAGGTTTATCTGATTAAGTAAATCCGGGGCAGCATCAAAATCCATGGGTGCTGCTTGGGAAACCCCACCACAACACCCATGAAACGCCTCCTTGATGCAGAGTGAGGCAAGGCAGAGACTTGCATGGTTTTGTCTTACTCCATATCTATTAGGCCATGCAAAGCCACGCAGAGTGACTTTGGGTCACCTCATAGATATAATTGAGAGGTTTACACCACCAGAGCATCAAAAAAAGTGACACTCCGGGGACGCAAGCCTCTCATAAATAATCCCCTAGATGTCAGCAGTATGTAGAGCATGTGCATCTGTAGCACTACAGGCTACAAAGAGATGACTATATGTTAAGTAACTGTGAGAAATTGGGTTACTGGTTGAGGGGGGTGGAACCCTATTCAAGCAGCAACCACAATTCTTGTCAGGGTGAGGCACAAGCAATCCCCTAAATTAACCTGTGCTCAACCATTTGGCACAGAGCAGTCAGGCTTAACTTAGAGGCAATGTGTAAAGTATATATGCAGACCTTCAAACAGTAATAAAGTGAAAACATAACACAAGAAAAATCCCACACCAACTTAGAAAAATAGAGCAAGATTTAATAAATAAAAAAAGACTAAAATGACAAAAATCTAATCAGTAGACCCAGAGTTATGAATTATTAAAGATTTAAGTGTAAAATAGCACTAAAAAGCACAAAGCGGCAACCACAGCTGTCTGGTCGTGCGAGATTGGGAGAATGTCACAATTTCAGGCCAACTCCAATAGAGCACAGGTCAGATACAAGGACCAGGTTAGTCCCGCTGAAAAGTTACCTTCTCAGTCCATTGCAAAGAGTCCCATTCGTGGTAGAGGGGTCAGAGAAGCGTTGCAGATGGTCATCACTGCAGCACAAAGGGCAGGCACAGTGTTCCTGCAGCTTGAAGATCCTTTAGTCAACATGAGAGGTCGTGCTGGAGCTTCACAGTGACGCTTTCTGTGAGTGGTCGATACTGTAGCGCGAAGGGTCGGGCTAATGGAGCTTCATGTTGCCGGGCTGTAAGAGTGACAAAGATTCGATGCCAACTGGCCTGTTTGCAGTCCCGAGTAGCCCATAAACTCCTCTTTGGCTACACTAAAGGTACAGGGCCTCCGAGGCACCACTTGGGTGTCAGGGGCTTTCTCCAGCTGGAAATGGGAAATGATGCAGATGGTCGGGAGCCTGTTATGTCCCTGTGGCTCAGAACAGGAGGCCAGCAGACTAGACCTTGAAGTCACTCTGGGTGTCCTGGGTTCAGGTGCATGTCCAAATCCCTCTGCCTCAGGCAGGAGGGCGGCAGGGAAGAAATCCAGCAAGGCAGCAGACTAGCAAGGCAGTAGTCAATCAGGGCAGCAGTCCAGCAGAGTGTCAGAGTGTCCACAGGTCCAGAAGTGTACAGAGGAGTTGATGTTTCGGATCCAGTATTGATACTTGGTGCTTTCTTTGAAATGGGAAAAGTTTCTCGAGGTTTGCATTCACAGGCTTGTTGCCTTCCCTGCCCTGGCTACAGACTCACTACAGGTTGTATGCAGCCCTTTGTGGAGGCAAGACGCAGTCTAAACAAGTATAATTAGGCTTTGCCCAGCTCCGCCCTCCCAGACTGCCAATGATGGCCCATCCAGGCACACGTAAACTCTATCTTGTGCTTGGCTGTCTAGGAGAAATACACAAAGCTCAACTGCCAACTACACCCAGGCATGTGGCCCAGAGACAGGTTGCAGGAAGTAGATGACTAAGGCAGGAAACTGCCAACTTTCTAAATGTCAGAAAAAAAGGAGTTAGGCCCACGGGGCAAGGCACAAGCAGGGCCGTTTATATATACTTGAAAAAAGAATGAGCCTGTACCTTGCGTTCTTTGTTTAGTATACAATTTCACTAAATAGTCAAACCCATCGATTTCAGTTTGAGCAGGTATTTTATTTTAACCTTTTTATTTTCACTAGATTCTTATTTTTCGCTGCTTTTTAGTCAGAAAAAACATGTGTCTGGTCATATCAAAATTCTAGACATAAATGTGCTATACAACATGTATTTACATAGATCAGTGTGTGACTTTTACAAAAAAGAAAAAACATCCAATACATATATCACATCCAATACATATATCACAATTAATATTCTCAATTTTAATCCTAAAAACTTTAAAGCGTCTATATTCAGTATCCCAAATCAATACAGGGGAAACTATTATTTTAGAAATCTTCTCAGATTACATTTTATTCATTATTCCTCTGTATTTTTATGTGCCGTGTGCCTAAAAATACAGAGGAATAATGAATAAAATTTAATCTGAGAAGATTTCTAAAATAATAGTTTCCCCTGTATTGATTTGGGATACTGAATATAGACGCTTTAAGAGTTTTTAGGATTAAAATTGAGAATATTAATTGTGATATATGTATTGGATGTGATATATGTATTGGATGTTTTTTTCTTTTTTGTAAAAGTCACACACTGATCTATGTAAATACATGTTGTATAGCACATTTATGTCTAGAATTTTTGATATGACCAGACACATGTTTTTTTCTGACTAAAAAAGCAGCGAAAAATAAGAATCTAGTGAAAATAAAAAGGTTAAAATAAAATACCTGCTCAAACTGAAATCGATGGGTTTGACTATTTAGTGAAATTGTATACTAAACAAAGAACACAAGGTACAGGCTCATTCTTTTTTCAAGTAACTTTCTAAATGTGGCATTTTCAAAATGGTATTTTCTGACTTCACCATAATGTAGGATTTTTCATTACAAATACAGAGACACCAAACATGAACTGGTTACCTTTTCCCATTTGGAAATTACAGCATATGAAATGTAATAAGGTGACTCCAATTTTATCCTATGGGAGAGCTAGACCTTGCAGTAGTGAAATAAGAATTTATGAGGTTTTCACTCCCAGGACATATAAACTTTAAAAGTACATGTCCAAGCTTTTTAAATACATTGCACCCTGACCTCTGGCCTGTCCAGGGCCTACCCTAGGGGTTGCCTATATGTATTAAAAATTAAGGTTTGCGCCTGGCAAAAGGCTTATTTTGCCAGGTCAAATTGGCAGTTTAAAACTGCACACACAGGCTGCAATGGTAGGCCTGAGACATGTTTAAAGAGTTACTCAAGCGGCTGGCACAATCAGTGCTGCAGGTCCTCTAGTAGCATTTAATTTACAGGCCCTGGGTATATGTAGTTGCGCTTTACTAGGGACTTATAGTAAATTAAATATGTCAATAGCCAATTCTGCCATGTTTAAGGAGAGCAAAAGACACACAGTTGATGGACAGAATGCAGAACAAATCAAAACATTCACCCCAGTCATGAAATCTGGGTTTAATCCATCATTATTTTGCTCACCACACCACCCCAGTTTGGACCCAGCCACATGCAAATCAGTCTTGACCCTGTTTCTTATGGGAACAGTCCAGCCCGAACTGCCAAGCAAGGTCCTCCCTGGACCGGAAACAAGCATCCTGGGACCGGTTTTAGGGCATCACCCTTCATCAGCCTGGCTAGCTTGAATCCAGTGGTGTAGTGAGCACAGGACCCATGTCTGGGCATACCCTTCCCACTTAGGGCGACATATGCAAAAGAAACAATTGTTGGACGGAATGCTGGACAATGCAAACATTCCCCCCAGTCACAAGGATCTGGGTTTAATCCATCATTCTTTTGCTCACCACCCCACCCCAGTTTGGACCCACCCATTTACAAATCAGTTTTGACCCTGTTCCTTATGGGAACAGTCCAGCCTGAACTGCCAAACCAGGTCCTCTCTGGACCGGAAACAAGCATCCTGGGACCGGTTTCAGGGCATCACCCTTCATCAGCCAGGCTAGCTTGAATCCAGTGGTGTAGTGATCACGGGACCCACGTCTGGGCATACCCTTCCCACTTAGGGTGACATATACAAAAGAAACAATTGATGGACGGAATGCTGGACAATGCAAACATTCACCCCCAGTCACAAGGATGTTGGTTTAATCCATCATTCTTTTGCTCACCACACCACCCCAGTTTGGACCCAGCCATATGCAAATCAGTCTTGACCCTGTTCCTATGGGAACAGTCTAGCCCGAACTGCCAAGCCAAGTTCTTCCTGGACCGCAAACAAGCATTCCTGGGACCGGTTTCAGGGCTTCACCCTTCATCAGCCAGGCTAGCTTGAATCCAGTGGTGTAGTGAGCACTGGACCCACGTCTGGGATTACCCTTCCCACTTATGGCGACATATGCAAAAGAAACAATTGATGGACGGAATGCTTGACAATGCAAACATTCACCCCCAGTCACAAGGATCTGGATTTAATCCATGATTCTTTTGCTCACCATACCACCCCAGTTTGGACCCACCCATTTGCAAATCAGTCTTGACCCTGTTCCTTATGGGATGAAGGGTGATGCCTTGAAACTGGTCCCAGGATGCTTGTTTCCGGTCCAGGGAGGACCTGGCTTGGCAGTTCGAGCTGGACTGTTCCCATAAGTTGTCCAGCATTCCGTCCATCAATTGTTTCTTTTGCATATGTTTAAGGAGAGAGCACAAGTACGTTAGCCCTGGTTAGCAGTGGTAAAGTGCACAAGCCAGCAAAAATGAATTCAGCAAAATAGAGTGGAGGAAAAAGGTAAGGAGGAAAAACTATGCCAAGGATGCCAGGTGTTACTGTAACATTTTCCTTTCGAGTGCCAGGTGAGGCAGACTCAGAAAGAAATTGCAATGAAAACTGATCCATTACTTTAGCGAGGTAGACACCCTCCTTCAAAAACATTTGTGTAAACCTAGGAAAATTCTTGACTATTCATCTTTTACCACTGTAAGAAAGTGGGTCATTAGTCAGGGTGAATGTCGGTCCATAACAAGAAATAAGTTCACCAACTTGTCAGGGTAAACACAAACTTAACTACAAAAAATAGAGTTGCCTCTGGTAGCAATTAGGGGTGGGCAGAACTTGCTGAGTTTCACTCTGCTGCGTTACATGAAAACTGTACGAGATTCCGCGGAGTACCAAGAATGGGCCAAAATCGACATGGCTTCCACTTATTTTCAGCGGCTGGAGCTCATTCTGCGCTGAAAGATTGACATGAGCGCTACCACACAACACTCCAGATGGTGTTGCCATCAAGATGATTTTGCTGCCGCTCAAGTAGATTTCTACTTGAGTGGCAGCTTTCTCACCGCGAGTGGTCACGACCACCAGCGACTGCCCACATTGGGAAAATCTCACAGGGTCCCCTCCTAGCACCCAAAAATCATGCTAGGAGACGGCAATTCTTGCTCTATACCATTGGCAAGCCACGAGTGAGAAAAAAACTCTGCCAGGCAGAAGTTGGCAGAGTTATGGCATCGTGTAGTTCCTAAAAATACATAGGTTCTGCACGTTTGGACAACATAAACTAAGGGATTGGTGTCTAGACTGATTCCGGACACCCCCAAAGGATATGTTAGCCTTTAGACCAGCTAGCTCACAGTGCCACCATAAGCCCCCTAACCTTACCAAGGAGCGAATCGTTTCTGGCAACTATCGAACATGACAACCCTTGATCCTTCAAGGATCGTGGAAACAGTACAGTACTTTTCGCTCAGTCAATCATGCTCACTTAGTTTCAGAGAGATACACAGAATAAACTATGGGGACGTTTTCAATAAGCGGATTGGCCAAAACTCCGCCAGCTCCATTCTCGGAGCGGAATTTATCGCCCACCCCTAGTAGCAATGACACAGAACATAGAAGAACTTTAACTTGTTTTTAAATAAAAAGCACCAATAAACCTCCCAGCTTCTAGTGTTGTGATAAAATGGACACTAAACTGAAGTTGGGGCGGACTGCGAAGCACCAGGAGGCTGGTAACCTAGTACGAAAATCTGGTAAACAACTTTACATTCTGTCTTTTTTGCAGCAGAGCAAGATCGAAGGTTATACCCAACAAAGTTTGATACCCATTTTCAAGGTCCCACTGTTGTGATTCGTTTTGGCAAGAAAATCTCCAAGTGGGAAAATCTAAATTTCCCGCATTCCGAAGTCCTCGCATCTGCAGAAGCCTTTCATGCTTTTGGAAACAATTTCTATATTTAGTCTCTTTTTGTAGCTCACAAATCTGTAGCGGGACAAAACTGGAAGCTGTAGCTAGACAGGTTGAACTAAAACCAGATACCATGGCTGCAGAGGTACACTTAAGTCTTCTAATGGGAGGCAAGAAATCTGCACAAGAGCAACTTTGTTTTCAAGCCCACTGAGGGCGTGCTTTAGGCCTGTAGCCTTAAATGGTTACTCCTGGTCCTTTGGATGTTGAAAATTGTCCTAAGTTGAAACATTCCCTTCTTTTAGAGTACCTCCTTTTGGTCACTTCCAAAATTCCAAGGACATCAGGACAGCACTTAGGGCCATATTATGAGTATGGCAGTCCTAGGACCGCTGTACTTGCGGCGGCTGTCTGACCACCACCACAACTGCGGGTCCGCCCACCTTATTTCAACTGTGGTGGTTGGACAGCCACAAGAGCACCGCATCCGCTGCGATTCAAAATCCTATGGCAGTGGCACAGAGGAAAGGTGCCGGAATATGCTGGCTGAGCATATTCCGAGTTCCATTTCCACCTCCAATTTCATGGTGGTGAGGCCACCATGAAAAGGGTGGGGGAGATGCAACTAGGAGGGCCCTAACAAGACCACCTGCCGCTTCTGGGCCTGGAGTGCATGCAAGGGTGCACATGTTGTGACCCCTGGAATTACACCCCGTTCCTGCACAGTCTGACATGCACAACATGTGGCATTCTACATAGTGCAGGGACGTGCTGCAGGCGCTTTTCTGGTGGCAGTCTGCTGTTAAGGCTGTTAAGGCTCTCCTATGAGCCTAACACAGCCACAAGACCACCGCAGCACCACCCGCCCACCCTTTATTCAACTCAGAATCAGGCAGGCGGGTGCACTACGGGCTTGGTGGTGCTCCTGCCAGCGCAGCGATGGCTGTGCTGCAGGAGGACCACCAAATTCATAATAAGTCCCTTAGAATCTAGGACCCACTCCAGCAGAGGTCACCAGAACAGTCCAGTGAGGATCCACTTGCCAATGGCCAACTAGTCTTGTCACGAAAAAGCCTCTTGCAGCATTTGTTGTCACTGTAGCCACACAAGAGGCCAGCCAAATGACCCTTGCAGTTCACTTCCAAATGGTACAAATGGGAGCATTTGGAAGCAAATCCAGCTCTCCAGGACTCCACATAGGTCATGGACAGCAAATCCAGAACACTTCTGAGAAGCCAGGGTGCAGTACTATTTTTGTTCAATTCACTTGCCAGTGGGTGGCAGTGACTTATGAAGACTCCCTAACTAAAGGGTAAATAGGTCCCAGGGTAAGTCTCCCCTCTTTAACAATGCATCCAGTTTGTGTTACTGCAAACTTTCCGAAAGTGCACCATTCTCTGGGGGAAATCTAACATGGTAGAATTGTTCTGCCCTTGGAAAAGGCTTGTGGCACACCTAAGTGTGTGTCTAGGGTAATGGCCTGTTCATTTTTCCTGCCGGCCGACCATCATGTCGCTCGTTTGCCTCGCACGTTGAGCTCTAGAGAATCGGTACCCGGACGTTATTTACATCCCCAGAGTCGGTCCATTTATTATAAACGGGGAATTCAACGCACAATCTGCGGTTTGCGCTCCCGGATTTGGGGATCCTAGAAGTCAGGATTCTCTCCCATTCCACTGGATCCAGCTATTCCTCATTTGGGAAGCCACGGTTCCAGAACCAGTTATTTCACTCCATCATAGAATATTTCAGGCCTACTCGAGCATTCACCTTTGGATCAGCCCATTTAGCTATCCGGGAGGCGCTTTTTGTCTGGATTCTTGTCGACTACACCAAGGGCTGCGCTACGTCCAGTTTGACACAGCTTGTTGCTGTTATTGTTCGTTGGTCTACAATTTACTGAGATTTAAATCATCCTTTATTTAGAACTCACCCACCGCTTGAATTTACCACCATTTGCGCCCTGAAGAAGGTGTTTGCCCACAGAAGGGCCACACACCGAAACGCGCGTCAGCGCTTTTTGATCTAACCGTTGTTAGAGTGTTTATTACATCTCCCCTTTCATAATTATTTTTCTATGTCTCAAATTTTGTTGTTGGCTTAGCATTATTGAATTTTTCATGCCCAACGTCTTAGAGCTTTATTGATTGTATTGTGTTATCTTCAGTATCTTGTCCAATATTATGTCTGATTGTTTTTGGACATTATATGGGGATCTATTTAAACATGTATGCTGTTTGATTATTTGAGTGAATGTATGATGTTCTGTTCTGAATGATTGCGGTTTGTTTGAAGGAATGTTAGTGCGAGTGTGATTGAATAAGCGGTGGGACTTTTTTCTATTGATCTTATCATTATGTTTTTTAATGTATTGACTTAATAAATTTATATTTTTGGATATACATTTTTTGTCCTCTTCTCCATGTGAACTCACCTATTAGCACTGGTTAGTTAATAATTGATATGACGTAACGCATTGTTAGAAGTACATAGGTAGGGTTGCCAATCTTGTTTGATTGTTTTGTTTTTTCCCCTATGTGTCCCTACCTCTATCAAACTATATAGGGGCCCCCTCTGTTTGAGCGGTAGGTTGTGTCTAGGGTAATGGCCTGTCCCTTTTACTTAACCACACCGAACTGAGCGGCATCGCACCCCTCCACTGGGACTAAATCCAGGATGGCGAAAGTTCATCTTGGGATTAAAAGCCCCTCTTTTCCAGGCCTCACTAATCACTAACCTTAAAAGAACTGACCTCCCCATGTTCCATTTCAAGTTAGTGAAGTTCCTGACCAGTCCTTATCTGCCCTTATTAGATTAAGGCGATACAAAAGGGGATGATGGACGGAACGTTTGAGCCAATCAAACACTCACCCCCAGTCAACTGATCTGGGTTTAATCCATCATCATTCTTTAGCTCACTCCACCACCCCAGTTCAGACATGGCCATATGCAAATCAGTCTGACCCTGTGCCTCATGGGAACAGTCCAGCCCGAACTGCCAAGCCATGTCTTCCCTGGACCGGAAACAAGCATCCTAGGACCGGTTTCTGGCATTTCAGCTGTCATCAGCCAGGCTTGCTTGAATCCAGTGGCAAAGTGAGCAAGGGACCCACGTCTGGGCATACCCCCGCCAACTTAGGGCGACCAAAGCGATACAAAAGGGGATGATGGACGGAACGCTTGAGCCAATCAAACACTCACCCCCAGTCAACTGATCTGGGTTTAATCCACCATCATTCTTTAGCTCACTCCACCACCCCAGTTCAGACATGGCCATATGCAAATCAGTCTGACCCTGTGCCTCATGGGAACAGTCCAGCCCGAACTGCCAAGCCATGTCTTCCCTGGACCGGAAACAAGCATCCTAGGACCGGTTTCTGGCATTTCAGCCGTCATCAGCCAGGCTTGCTTGAATCCAGTGGCAAAGTGAGCAAGGGACCCACGTCTGGGCATACCCCCGCCAACTTAAGGCGACCAAAGCGATACAAAAGGGGATGATGGACGGAACGTTTGAGCCAATCAAACACTCACCCCCAGTCAACTGATCTGGGTTTAATCCATCATCATTCTTTAGCTCACTCCACCACCCCAGTTCAGACATGGCCATATGCAAATCAGTCTGACCCTGTGCCTCATGGGAACAGTCCAGCCCGAACTGCCAAGCCATGTCTTCCCTGGACCGGAAACAAGCATCCTAGGACCGGTTTCTGGCATTTCAGCCGTCATCAGCCAGGCTTGCTTGAATCCAGTGGCAAAGTGAGCAAGGGACCCACGTCTGGGCATACCCCCGCCAACTTAGGGCGACCAAAGCGATACAAAAGGGGATGATGGACGGAACGTTTGAGCCAATCAAACACTCACCCCCAGTCAACTGATCTGGGTTTAATCCATCATCATTCTTTAGCTCACTCCACCACCCCAGTTCAGACATGGCCATATGCAAATCAGTCTGACCCTGTGCCTCATGGGAACAGTCCAGCCCGAACTGCCAAGCCATGTCTTCCCTGGACCGGAAACAAGCATCCCAGGACCGGTTTCTGGCATTTCAGCCGTCATCAGCCAGGCTTGCTTGAATCCAGTGGCAAAGTGAGCAAGGGACCCACGTCTGGGCATACCCCGCCAACTTAGGGCGACCAAAGCGATACAAAAGGGGATGATGGACGGAACGTTTGAGCCAATCAAACACTCACCCCCAGTCAACTGATCTGGGTTTAATCCATCATCATTCTTTAGCTCACTCCACCACCCCAGTTCAGACATGGCCATATACAAATCAGTCTGACCCTGTGCCTCATGGGAACAGTCCAGCCCGAACTGCCAAGCCATGTCTTCCTGGACCGGAAACAAGCATCCTAGGACCGGTTTCTGGCATTTCAGCCGTCATCAGCCAGGCTTGCTTGAATCCAGTGGCAAAGTGAGCAAGGGACCCACGTCTGGGCATACCCCCGCCAACTTAAGGCGACCAAAGCGATACAAAAGGGGATGATGGACGGAACGTTTGAGCCAATCAAACACTCACCCCCAGTCAACTGATCTGGGTTTAATCCATCATCATTCTTTAGCTCACTCCACCACCCCAGTTCAGACATGGCCATATGCAAATCAGTCTGACCCTGTGCCTCATGGGAACAGTCCAGCCCGAACTGCCAAGCCATGTCTTCCCTGGACCGGAAACAAGCATCCTAGGACCGGTTTCTGGCATTTCAGCCGTCATCAGCCAGGCTTGCTTGAATCCAGTGGCAAAGTGAGCAAGGGACCCACGTCTGGGCATACCCCCGCCAACTTAGGGCGACCAAGGCGATACAAAGGGGATGATGGACGGAACGTTTGAGCCAATCAAACACTCACCCCCAGTCAACTGATCTGGGTTTAATCCATCATCATTCTTTAGCTCACTCCACCACCCCAGTTCAGACATGGCCATATGCAAATCAGTCTGACCCTGTGCCTCATGGGAACAGTCCAGCCCGAACTGCCAAGCCATGTCTTCCCTGGACCGGAAACAAGCATCCCAGGACCGGTTTCTGGCATTTCAGCCGTCATCAGCCAGGCTTGCTTGAATCCAGTGGCAAAGTGAGCAAGGGACCCACGTCTGGGCATACCCCGCCAACTTAGGGCGACCAAAGCGATACAAAGGGGATGATGGACGGAACGTTTGAGCCAATCAAACACTCACCCCCAGTCAACTGATCTGGGTTTAATCCATCATCATTCTTTAGCTCACTCCACCACTCCCAGTTCAGACATGGCCTTATACAAATCAGTCTGACCCTGTGCCTCATGGGAACAGTCCAGCCCGAACTGCCAAGCCATGTCTTCCCTGGACCGGAAACAAGCATCCTAGGACCGGTTTCTGGCATTTCAGCCGTCATCAGCCAGGCTTGCTTGAATCCAGTGGCAAAGTGAGCAAGGGACCCACGTCTGGGCATACCCCGCCAACTTAGGGCGACCAAGCGATACAAAGGGGATGATGGACGGACGCTTGAGCCAATCAAACACTCACCCCCAGTCAACTGATCTGGGTTTAATCCATCATCATTCTTTAGCTCACTCCACCACCCCAGTTCAGACATGGCCATATGCAAATCAGTCTGACCCTGTGCCTCATGGGAACAGTCCAGCCCGACTGCCAAGCCATGTCTTCCCTGGACCGGAAACAAGCATCCTAGGACCGGTTTCTGGCATTTCAGCCGTCATCAGCCAGGCTTGCTTGAATCCAGTGGCAAAGTGAGCAAGGGACCCACGTCTGAGCATACTCCCGCCAATCTAGGGCGACCAAAGCGATACAAAGGGGATGATGGACGGAACGTTTGAGCCAATCAAACACTCACCCCCAGTCAACTGATCTGGGTTTAATCCATCATCATTCTTTAGCTCACTCCACCACCCCAGTTCAGACATGGCCATATGCAAATCAGTCTGACCCTGTGCCTCATGGGAACAGTCCAGCCCGAACTGCCAGCCATGTCTTCCCTGGACCGGAAACAAGCATCCTAGGACCGGTTTCTGGCATTTCAGCCGTCATCAGCCAGGCTTGCTTGAATCCAGTGGCAAAGTGAGCAAGGGTTCCGTCCATCATCCCCTTTTGTATCGCTTTGTTCGCCCTAAGTTGGCGGGGGTATGCCCAGATGTGGGTCCCTTGCTCACTTTGCCACTGGATTCAAGCAAGCCTGGCTGATGACGGCTGGAATGCCAGAAACCGGTCCTAGGATGCTTGTTTCCGGTCCAGGGAAGACATGGCTTGGCAGTTCGGGCTGGACTGTTCCCATGAGGCACAGGGTCAGACTGATTTGCATATGGCCATGTCTGAACTGGGGTGGTGGAGTGAGCTATAGAATGATGATGGATTAAACCCAGATCAGTTGACTGGGGGTGAGTGTTTGATTGGCTCAAACGTTCCGTCCATCATCCCCTTTTGTATCGCTTTGTTCACCCTAAGTTGGCGGGGGTATGCCCAGACGTGGGTCCCTTGCTCACTTTGCCACTGGATTCAAGCAAGCCTGGCTGATGACGGCTGGAATGCCAGAAACCGGTCCTAGGATGCTTGTTTCCGGTCCAGGGAAGACATGGCTTGGCAGTTCGGGCTGGACTGTTCCCATGAGGCACAGGGTCAGACTGATTTGCATATGGCCATGTCTGAACTGGGGTGGTGGAGTGAGCTAAAGAATGATGATGGATTAAACCCAGATCAGTTGACTGGGGGTGAGTGTTTGATTGGCTCAAACGCTCCGGTCCATCATCCCTTTTGTATCGCTTTGTTCGCCCTAAGTTGGCGGGGTATGCCCAGACGTGGGTCCCTTGCTCACTTTGCCACTGGATTCAAGCAAGCCTGGCTGATGACGGCTGGAATGCCAGAAACCGGTCCTAGGATGCTTGTTTCCGGTCCAGGGAAGACATGGCTTGGCAGTTCGGGCTGGACTGTTCCCATGAGGCACAGGGTCAGACTGATTTGCATATGGCCATGTCTGAACTGGGGTGGTGGAGTGAGCTAAAGAATGATGATGGATTAAACCCAGATCAGTTGACTGGGGTGAGTGTTTGATTGGCTCAAACGTTCCGTCCATCATCCCCTTTGTATCGCTTTGTTCGCCCTAAGTTGGCGGGGGTATGCCCAGACGTGGGTCCCTTGCTCACTTTGCCACTGGATTCAAGCAAGCCTGGCTGATGACGGCTGGAATGCCAGAAACCGGTCCTAGGATGCTTGTTTCCGGTCCAGGGAAGACATGGCTTGGCAGTTCGGGCTGGACTGTTCCCATGAGGCACAGGGTCAGACTGATTTGCATATGGCCATGTCTGAACTGGGGTGGTGGAGTGAGCTAAAGAATGATGATGGATTAAACCCAGATCAGTTGACTGGGGGTGAGTGTTTGATTGGCTCAAACGTTCCGTCCATCATCCCCTTTTGTATCGCTTATTAGATTAAGCTCAGTCACATATCTCACCCATGGCATCCTGCCAAGCAATGTCTATTGTCTCTGCTACAGGACCAGTTTATCACACCTCATAGGTAAAGCACTGACTGGGAGGGCAGCTGATTGGAGGCTAAATTTAAATAGCCTTCTGGAGCTCAAATGTATGCCTTTCTAAAAGCTACTTTTTCCTTATATTTATCAAAATTACAACTTCACTGTTGAAATGGGTTTTTAATAAATATTAAAATCAGTGGTTGAATGGGAGTTGTAGCTTTTCCTAAACAAAGCTTCAGACACACCACTGTTATCGTGCTTTAACTTTCCTCTTTGAAAAAAACCTTCATCTTTACAGTGAAATTAGCTTTTGGTATTTAGTCACTGTAGGAACATGCCAAGCTTTGATTGCTACATGTTCCATTTTTAAATGCTAGGCACTCTACCTTGTGGCCAGCAAGACCTACTCAGGGATGACTTACTTATTGTTTAAAAATAGGCTTTCCACTTGTTAAAAGGAGCAATTTAGACAGGTTTACCTGCAGATTTAAAAGTTGCTTCAGATAGGCTACACATTTAGGGCTGAAGCTATGTTTTTCTTGCCAGTCTAGTGGATGGCATTTCAGGTGCTAGGGTCCTCAAGTTAAATTTAACTTCCATGTCAAAGTTACATATGCCCATTGGGGATTAGCCAATTTTACCATGCTTTATGGGTCAGCGCGCATACACTGGGGACAGCAGTGCGTTAGTGTGTAGAGTTTAGATTCCACCAGCATCAGTATACAAAAATTGGAAGTGACCACTCAAAAATGGCACTTTCTCAAAACCCCTTTTTGTAAATTTTAAAAAGAATATTAAACTCGCCAATTTTAATTTTAGGAGATTCAATTATTATTTTCATATGTTTTTACAAGAGTTTTAAATGAATAATATCACTTTACTCTATATTAACTTTCTCACTTTGGTGTCATCTTGTGAGTGTCATCCACAGCATCTTACTACTGTTTGCACTTATCATTTCTTCATGGCCTTGTCTTCAGATAAATTACTGAAGAATTCCTCTTCAATGTTTATCCCTGTTCCTTCTGAAAGAATCATTGACTACATGTTGTCCAGTTGCTAGTAGGATCCTTACTTCAGGAGCAGGCACTTTTGGGTAGTGTAATGTGGTCACATTAGGCCTGGGTGTGAACACCACTATTTTACTTGTTCACATTTTAAACTTGACATCTTTCTTGAACATTTCGTTTGACACACATTTACTTGCTGCCTGAATATGATAATATTCTCTGAAATGGTTTGCTTACATTTCTTCGTAGGCATTTTATCAAGAGCCTTGAACATTCTGTACAAGGGCTAAGCTCACTGCGCAAAATGTTGTTATTTGTTATCGCACGCTCGGCAACAGCTTTGTTAAAATTGAATCAATATTGGCGGCCTGACTGGGGCTTCGACATGGTAACATGGGTGAGGTTTATTATATAAACAGCATCCCTCCTTTGTTTAGTTAGAGGAGCGTTTCGTTGACACTTTGAGGTTGCCCCACTCTGGAATTCAAGCCAAACTGATTCCTGTTTACCTCCAGAGAGTGATGGTGCCCAGTTCTCCACCAAGACAGGCTCCCTGAAGACACTTACCCACAGGCAATGGGGGAGTTAGATTACCCTTAAGGGATTCTGGCAGATTCACCCATCCTAGCTCCACTAGGATAGGGAGCGCTAGGTAGGGGCACAAAATATATTTGTATTTACAAGCAACCATATAGTTTATATGACAGCACAATGGCTGAACTATGTATATTCTTTACCATTCTCGTAATGCTGATTACTCTGTTCGGTTTCCTTCTATTGATAATTGCAGCACTCGTTTCTACAGAAGATTCATTTTGCTTCAATAAATATTGAAATGCTAATTTGAGTATTTCTTGTGTTCCCCTTTGGGCATACATGAGTTACAAAAATGAAAAGATTCTAGGTTTATTTCCATGATTTCCTTGGGGAGTCAGGGTTGTCATGTTCTGAGTTTACACATTCCACCTGTTACCTTTTTGGGTTAGATGTACAGATGGTGCACTGTGAGCTAACCAGGACTAAGGCCAACATATCTTGATGGTGTGCATGCACTCAGTATCGCACAATTTTGACTGTTTGTGTTGTCTGACAAATGCACAGTTTTATTGAAAAAGTAGAAACTGTACTACAATAGAGTCACGTATTCGAGGTCCTGTTTTTTGTGCCTGAGGATAAACACACCTCTTAAGCAGCTGCCATCTTGGAGTGCACGTTCACCTATTTGATTGGCCTTAATTCCTACAGTTACTAAATTATTCACCTTTACCTCTTTAAAATGATATGACTTATGATGTCCCATTAGCTGATTTACTTGTGTGTTCATTCTGCGATAAACACCCACCCTTATGTTAATTTTTTAACTGACTTCACATTATTCTAATATTTCTTATTATCTGAAGCCATTATAATATCGAAGAACACGTATTCTGCGAAGCACATGCATGATCGGAAACTTTTTACTTTCCTCTTATGATTTTGTATTTATCAGGGCAACACATACACATTCTGTATGTTTTAACAGTACACTGTATGAGAAATTAAGATTCATAGTCCAACATTGGTGACCATCTTAAAACATGCAATTAAAAAAGAAGAATTGTCTATCTACCACAGTGATTCTAATGCATTCTGTATATGTGAGACACGGCATGCTTGGTGTGGTTTTCCCCAACGTTTTGCCTTCAAACCTCCTGTTTTGCTGACTTAGGAAACTGGGCACTTTACCACTGCTAACCAGTGCTAAAGTACTTTAACTCTCTTCTTAAAACATGGCAAGATTGGCTTTTACCTATTTGACATATTTAATGTACTTGTAAGCCCCTAGTAAGATAGCAATACCTGTGCTGAGGGCTGTAAATTAAATACACTAGTGGGTCTGCAGCACTGATTGTCCCAACCACTTAAGTAGCCCTTTAAACTTGTCCCAGGCCTGCTATTGCAGCCCGAGTGTGCAGTTTTAAACAACGATTTTCCCCTGGCAAAATAAACCATTTATCAGGCCTAAACCTTTCTTTTTAATCCATATAAGTCACCCATCGGGTAGGTCCTGGACAGCTCAGAGGGCAATGTGCAGTGTATCTAACAAGTTTGACATGTACTTTTAAGTTATACATGTCCTGGTAGTGAAAAACTCTTAAATTCATTTTCACTACTGCAAGGCCTACCTCTCCCATAGTATAACATTGGGGTTACCTTATTACATTTAATAAGCTGTGACTTTCAACTGGGAAAAGTAACTCATTCATGACTGGTGTCTTTGCAGTTGGATCGAAAAATCCTACCTTATGGTAAAGTCTGATTTTAAATTGCAATTTTGAAAATGCCACTTTTAGAAAGTTGGCATTTTCCTGTCTTAACCATTTGGTGCCTGCAGCCTGTCTCCGGGTCACATGACTGGATGTTGGGCTTTGTATATTTCTCTTAGGCAACCACACACAATATGGAGGTTAGGTGTGCCTGGATGGGCCATCACTAGCAGGATTGGAAGGAGGAGCTGGGTACAGCCCCACCTACACTTGAATAGGATGTGTCCTGCCTCCACACAGAGGGCTGCATACACCTGGTAGTTAGACTGAAGCCAGGACAAGGAAGACAGAGCACCTGTGACCTAGAAAGACATGCCTCTAGAAGCTTCTCCCCAATTCAAAGGCACAACTGGTTAAAAATATTGGACCTTAGACATCAACTTATCAGTACACTTCTGGACCTGTGGATACTCTGCCAGAAGGTGAACTGCTATGCTGCTGAAAGGACTGCCACTCAGCTTGACTGCTGCTGTAAAGGAACTGCTGCCCTGTTGTACTGACCTGCTGCCTGCAGTCCTCCAAAATGGGTCAGAAGGGCTGGACCTGCATCTGTTGAATGCCGGACCCCAGAGTGAGTCCCCAGATTGACTCATAAGGCTAATTGGCCTTTTGACGTGAGCCTCAGGGTCAGACAACTCCAACAACCACGACCCCAGCACCTGGACTCTGCCACCTATGAATCTGCCCTGCCAAGTGGTGTCATCCCAGTCCAGGACCCTTGCAAGTTGGCCTACGGTGCTCTAACAGCCTCTGTTGTTCCAGCAGAACTGACACAACTCCTATGATGCATGGTGCAACCTTGAGCAGAACCGACGTATTGCCATCGCTGTGTGGATCTTTCCCACTGGCAAGACCCACACTGCTTCGCAAGCCTCTTCATAACTTCTGCTGCGTGACGCATTCTAGAAGCAGGCCTTCGCATCCCTCATTGATGGCGGCTTTGCAGACGACACCAGACTCCACATCGGAGTGCAGAAGCTCCTCAGAACCAGCGCATCACCGAGACTGCACAACACATCCTCGATACCGGACTTCGCATCGCAAGCCCTTGTCAATGGGATCATCGAGGACAACCCAGTACCTCACATCACAGCCTCACCGCATCTCCATACAGACACATTGCTTCGGCTGCGTGACGCATCTTCGATGCAGACCCTCTGAACTCTCTGTAATCTAGGATTTAAGATATTTCTGAGTCCTTGTAGCTGTCCCATGTTCCACTGTAAACTTGTAACTTATATTTCATGAATATTTATATTCGGGTACCAGCATATCTCATAGGAAATGTCAGTTTAAAAAAAAAAATAATTGTATGCTTTGTTCATCCTAGTGTGTTTATTTATCAACTTGAGCAATAATCTGACACCCCTCTCTTCAATTCAGTTTATTCCTTGTTGCACTGTTAATTTATAACACATGTTGCATAAGTAATTTTCTTCCATTCATTATTCATGTGTACCCTTGCATTTCTACATTGTAGTTTTATCCTCTACAACAGTTTTTACATGATAGAAGGAATCCGCCCATTGCCTGGAAAAGGTTGAAGGAAGAATTTCTTAAATATATAGTAGCAATCGAAGTAGATAAAATGTCCATTGGCACAAAAATATATATTCTGCTAAGTTTCCTTGGTTCAGAATGTCAAGAAATTTTTAGAACTTTGCTAGAACAATCCCTGCTCATGGTGAGGAAGATATAAATGAAAATAATGCGGACATGACAAGACTTGTGGAATTTAAAAAAAATATATTTTTATTAATAAGTGCTCACTCAACTGTACAATACTGCAATAGCAATTTACAGTATTATAAATCAATTGGTCAACAAAAATACAGTTCAATGTCTGCATCAGTAAATGAATAACATAATCGGACATAGCCCGACAAGCAAGGAACAAGACCCATACAACGCAGATGACCCATTAACAACATACACTTATATTCATAATTATACCCTTGCAATTTATAGAGTCTTGTACCCCTGCCAACCCCCCCAAACCTTTTCCCATTTGCACGGTCAACCTCTACTGAGGTACACTGTGTGCTCAGCTCTCCAACACCATTCGAGGTCTGCCTCCCAGTCAGCCACACTCGGGGGTGACAGCCCCCCACAGTCGCGCAATGTTGTGCTTAGCCACCACCGAATCCAGTGCAAGCCATATGTTTTGATATTGTGGCCAGGACTCTTCGCCCGAGATAAGAAGGAGAAGCCATTTAGCCTCCAAAGGGACCTCCTGTTCCACTACGTCGGCCATTATTCGTATAATTCCTGTCCAATAATCTTGTATCAATGGACAATCCCAGAAAAGATGGAAAAGGTCCCCTCCTGTCCACATCCTCAGTGACAGAGAGAGCTGTCAGCCCGCCCCATTCGATGCAACAATGGTCTTGAGTATTATGTCCTGTGTAGGATCTTCAATTGGACTAACCGAAAGAGGGATCTTATAGCCACCTCCCTGCAACCCAGTGTTGCCTCAACCCAATCATCGTCCTCCAACGTGCCAAGGTCTCCCTCCCATGCCACTTTCAATGTCACCAGAGGACCTGGTGAATTATTCACCAATTTTCTGTGAATGCTTGAGATAGCTTTGTCTGTCATGGGATCAATTAAAAGGCGATCTTCAAGGGGGGTTGCTTAAACCAACTGCTCCCCCTCCCGGATGTGACCACGAAACGCGTGTCCGATCTGTAAATATTGGTACCACTTTGAGTCCCCCAATTCATATTCCTGACCAAGAATGTCAAAAGATACAAATGCCTGTCCCCTCCTCACATTTTGTGAAGCCCTGCAGTCCCCCCACTTCAGACAGGAGGCACTGTCCCAAAGTGGAGTCAATTCAGTCAGCCGACCCTCCCAGACCAGTTATTTGGTGGCTTCTCTACACGCTCTTAACACCGACTGAGTATGGACAGGCAGGGTGTGCTACAACTTTTGTCAATATAGGGGGGATAGCCCCTATCACCCATGGCCATTCTCTAAACCCAATAGGTTGGTTCTTCTTGGCCCGCAAATACCAGGTCATTCACTGATACTAATTGGGCAGCCCAATGGTATTTCTGGATATCTGGCACCGCTAATCCTCCCTCATACACTCCCCTTTGTAACTTATGAAATGCCATATGGAAAATTCCACTGTTCCATAACAGGTATTGTATTTCTGAATTTATCTTATGAAAGAAATCTGGCATGACTTTGAAAGGCGTATTCTGCAAGATGTACAGGAGGTGTGGGAGGGTCATCATCTTAAATAAGGCAGCGCGGCCCATCAGTGAGAGTGGAAATGTACCCCAGTGCAGGGCATCCCTGCGGAACCATTCTAGCTGCGGTAGAAGGTTCTTAGCTTAAAAGGCCTGTGCCTCCCTTGTCACATATACGCCCAGATACCTAAAACCATGCAATTCCACTGGAACCTTACATCTCTATGACTACCTTGGGGTCTTTCCCACCAGTGGGAACAGTAGTGACTTATCCCAATTGATCCGGTATCTCAAATAATCCCTGAATATGTGAAATCTTTGCAGAATCATATCAACCGAGAACATCGGCTTTGTGACATACAATAGAATATCATCTGCATAGAGCAAGATTCTTTCGTCCCATTCCTGGTTAACTGGAATGCCCAATATAAGGGGGTCTTGGGTTACCCGGCCCACAAGAGGCTCGAGTGCCAATGCAAAGAGCATTGGGGACAAAAGAGAGCCCTGCCTCGTACCCTTCTGTAGAGCAAAGAAACTAGACACCGAATTGTTGACACGGACACGTGCCAGAGGGCCCGAATACATGAGCCAGACCCAGCTGATGAATTTAGACCCAAAACCAAGACGTTCCAGAATTGCGAATAAATACTTCCATTCCACACTGTCAAACGCTATCTTTGCGTCTAATGACAGCAGTGTCTCCGGCTTGGCAAAGAAGGCCCCAGTCACATGTAAGATCCCATACAGTTGTCTCAGATTTAAGCGTGTCCCTCTATGTGGCATGAAGCCGAATTGAACTGGATGGACTACTTATATAATTACAGTTCGCACTTAAAGCACCAGGGGCTTGGTCAAGGCCTTGGCCTCAAAGTTGAGCAACGAAATGGGCTTGTAGGACCCACATTCCTCTTTAGTGATAACCACTTTAACAGCTGTTCTTTGGTCCTCTGGCAATGAGCCCTCTCTGTTAGCCGTCTGAAACATATTAAAGAGGTGTTCCGCAATCTTACCCATCATGCTTTTATGTAATTCCACCGGAAGACCTTTTTGCCCGCCGACTTCCCTGACTGCAGAGGGCCCAACAGCACAAACATAGGGGCATGCAATCTGAGGGGGGTGTACACTGAGCAGACATTTAGAGTGTGCCTCTGACAGCTCTCACTTACTGCTACATATCTACCCATAGGATTAGCCCATTTATCGGCAGAGCTAACATGGTGGCACCTTTCCAGTTAAAATAACCACCCCTCTGGAGCTGGCCGAATAGCCCGCGTGCATCAGTCTGTATACACACTTATCGAATGCCTTACAATGGTTTCCCTTAAGGTGGGTCTCCTGTAACACGATCATATCTGGGGCTTGTCACCGTATATATTGGCGCACCACAGTTTGCTTTATCCTACCACAGAGACCATTCAGATTCCAAGACCAGATCTTTAGTATTTGGCGTTGTGGCACTGTCATCTGGTTACACAGAGGGACACCAGTGTGACTGTATGAGCTCCTAACGAGGGCTCTGGTCTATCATTTCTAAGGATCCATCCTGGAGCATCGTCAATTGTTGGCCAGCACTGCAATTGATTTCTGGAGTAACAAGAGCAACCCATATGTCCTGTGAACTGGGTATTACTATTAAGTAAAAAACAATGTTCACAAGGAACTCTTTTGAAAGAAACAGTATAGACTCTGCAAGAAAGTATGGCTTGCTAGAATTAATCAAAAACAAAGATGAAGAATATACGAAAAGACCTTAAATTGATTCAGCCAGACAATATTCAATAGTTTTAGAAGCCCACAAGACAGTATATCTTAGTCGTGCTCACTTCAGCCGAAGTGAGCGTAATTTTATTTTGTAATTACAGCAGTCATAAGTACCACAGAAAGTAGTTAAAAAAGGAAGATATTTAAAGTATATACATTATGTACCATCTGAACGTGATTTTGTGAGCCCCAGTGGAGTGACCATAACTTAACAGTGGTGTAGGAAAAGTTATAAGGTGACATAAGCGAAGAAATTGGTTATTGGAAGCAACAAGGGAAGAGGAGCCTTTAGCAATTATGATACATTGAATTGTATTTGTGTTTTTCAGGCTCTCTCTTTATGCAGTCGACGACGTTTCGACCCTCTCGCGATACAGGGTCTCTTCAGGACAGGAGTGCTGGGGACTAATGGAAGAAAGTAGGATAAAGCTCGAGTGGTACATTACGGGAAATTCAATTAGGCACGGTCTGGTGGGCATGGTGAGCAGCAGCTTACCATAGGTTGCACAGAGGTGCGCACGAATGAAGGTAATCCGGAGGCACTTATCAATTCAATTGTTGTCCGGGGGAGGAGGTGGGTACCTATTAATGATACAATAGTGAGGATGGCCAATCTTAATAATAGTGACTGTACTTTGTGATAGGTAAGCAAGGTAAAAGCTTACCCAGTTGGGATCAACTACTGCATACAACAGGGCGCCAATTCCTTTGCAGAGAGGCAGGGTAAGTGCAGTAGCCAAGTTCGGGCGCAATAAGGTAGTATCAGTAGGTTCGCTATGTCATTTAAGGGAACCACTGGACTGTTGGGCAGTGAAATCACTTTGATAGAATCAGGCATCTAAGGTGAACAAGTGAATGTCAGTATAGCAGCCGCGCCACGGATAAGAGTCTGGAGGAAAACAAAACAGGCAAATAACTCACCCGATGAGGGCTACGGCGTTCAGTAACTTAATTACTATCGATTTTGCCGTCACGAGCTGGGCAGTGTAAAGAGTGGAATCAGCGTAAGGAATCATATCGTTACATGTAACACAGAGTAGTGGATCTACACATCTAGTCACTTACTTGAGGTTCGTGCGGCGATGCGATGTCGGGCCGGGTCCGGTAATGAGGACGCCTGGCGAAGACAGCGTTATACTAACGTTGGGCGCGGTCTAATTGCTGATGTGCACATGCGCAGAAGTGACTCTGCTTTCACCTGCGCACCAATGCGGTGGCCATTATTGAAGGGGTTAATTATGGATGTATCTATAACGGTGGACGATTTTAAGGGTGAATCTACAGTATAGGTAGATAGTCATAGTTATATTTATGACGGTTGTAGGAGAGTAGGATCTGCTTCACATGGGTACCCCCACTTTTTGCTGATGCTTCACTGTTTTTCGACTTTAGTCTGGCTGGGGCCCTGCTAATCAGGACCCCGGCCTAGCTGCTTCCTCTCTAAAATGGTTTCCATGTACCTTAAGTACATCTCTGATTGGAATCTGGAGTACCCTTATAAGTCCCTAGTATATGGTATACTATGTACCCAGGGCATAGGTACCTCAGAGGCCTGCCAGGGGTTGAAGCATGTATTATGCCACCCCTGGAAGGCCAGCCAAAATGACACCACAGGTCTGCTACTGCAGCCTGGGTAAGGTGGTGCATGCACCCCTTACAGTGATATAGGCTACCTATATCACTACCATTGCACACACATATAAACCTATAAGTCACTCCTCTGGAAGGCCTTACCAATCCTAAAGGCAGAGTGCTTGATTTTTGTGTGAGAGGGTGCCCCTGCATGAGCAGAGCCCCTCTGCAGCATTCGGAGTCCCTCCTCTGATGCTGTTTGTGGTACAGCCTGACCATATACTCTTAAGTGCATTATATCCTCGCGGTACAATGCTAACTTTGGACTGGCTGCACCAAAACATGTTGTGTTTGGTGTCAAACATCTTGGAATACTACCCCCCGCCAATCCTGGCGGCGGGGGTAGCATTCCACCCTTCTAGAGGGAGAGACATGTACACACCGGGCTACCCGGTAACTTCTTTCCAGAGCCCTGGCATCACAAAATGGATGCCGCTGCCACAGACACGGGTCTGGCCTCCTGCTGCTGACTGAAACTCCGGCAGGGTAGGCCTGGACAATAGGTTTCCTGTCACAGGGAGGTGTAACCACCCCCCCAGACTGGATAGTGTGTATTGGGTCTGGGCGGGAGCACTCCCTGGTGCTTTGAAGTCCTGCACTGGGGGCACACTTGGTGTCCCTGTGCATATGCCAGTTCAAACCGGTGTCAGGGGCTACCTGCCCCTGCTCTGGTGCGAAACTGGACAAAGGGAATGGGTGTAGCCACCCCTCTTCCCTGACCCTTCCCTAGGTGGGTCCCCAGAGTATGTCCAGCCCCCTACCTTAGTATAAGTATGGGACCCCAGTCCTTAGGACTTTAGATATCCCTGGACGAAACTCTGCAACTGAATCCTGGAACTTCGATGATCTACTCAAGATTAGAGGACTGAAGAATCTCCCTTGGGGTCAAGGAGTGACTCCCCTGCTTGGCAGGCACCAAAAAAGCAATTGTCCGGTCTGCATTGCCGAAGCTCCCACCGGACGCCGAAGTCTTTGCATCACCAGAGGTGGATTTCCAGACTTCCCCGAGGCTGCCCTGAGTCCCCAGTGAAGCTGAGACCCATAGCTGTTGTGGGTAACATGGAACTGTGACCCCTGGGCACCAAGAACATTTGCAAGTGCATCCTCTTCCTGGTCTCCCACAAAGTTGTGCTTTGGGCTCCTAATAGCCCCTGCCTCCAGCACCAACTGCACCGAAGATCACTGGCCTCCACTCCACGAGTGTCCCGTGAGCCAGCTCCAAGTGCATCCACTTGAGGCTCCTTCGCGGTCGCTAGTCCATTGGCTAGTGGGCCCTCCTGAAGGCAACTCTTCTTCTGCTTGGGCTTCCCTGGTTGCTCCAGATGTGCCCTGACTTACCCTTGCTGGGTGAGTCCCTCAGACCTTGCTGGTCTGTACCACCGTTCTTCTTCTATTTCCATGAGACTTGCCGTTGCCAAGGCTTGTTGGGTCCAATCCGGTCGCCGACACCGCAGCACTCGACAGACGTTGTGGGACAGCTCGAATCCAGCTCCTGGTTGTCGTCAACGCCTCCTGGACCTCGTGGCTGAAGAGTCAAGATGACCATCAACCTACCTGAAGCACCCGACATCGGTGGGCATCTGCTCATCGCCTTCCGGGTCACTGGCTAGTTACCCAGACTCTGTCCCCTCTGCTTTCAGGTTCTTCAGATCTTCGATCCACCCTTGGATCCACTCGAACACTTTCGACTTGGTCGCTAGCAGCACTTTGCAGCAGATCGCCATTGAAAACGACGGCGAAACCCGACCCCGAAAGACACCTATGCACCCGGCTTCCCTGGGTGAGGTAACTCGAGTACTCCGGTGCTCCCGTGGGTATTGACTCTAGAACAGCCTAGTTCTAAAGGGGTTTGCTCCAAGTCCTCCTCTAAGTGACCTTTTTCTTTGAAACCCCAACCGCGACATTCTCCATAGAAGTCAACGGCGGCTCGCAGCTGTGTTCTCACACTGCACGCGTCCCCCGTGGGTCCCCTGTGTCACTACCTTGGGTGGTTCCTTGAGGGCCAAGCACTTCTACAGGCTCTAGGCCTTGTGTCTAGTTCAGTCGTGGTTCTTATACCACTTTATTGGTATATGGTTTGGTACGCCCCTAGGGCTCAAACGTGTATTTGTGCTATTACTGTTGATATTTGACTTGTAACTTATGTACTTCGAACTCTAGCCTCATAAAGAGACTAGAGGGGTGTTTTTAAGACTAAATACATATATTTTAAATATATACCTGGTGTGGTTCTCTTTCATTTGGTCACTCAAGAGATTATAGACTGGTAAAACAAGCTGCTTTACATTCCTTCAAGACTTAGCCTGAAGGCTGCTCTCCATAGCTACCACTAGGATAGCTTTCAATAAAGGTTGTCCTTAACCTATCTCCAATAAGGGGTTGTTTGGACTGGTGCAAGGTGCCCACTATAATTAGTGGACAGCATATACCAGGCCAACTTCTCACAACGGTGGATTACAAAGATCGTGGGCAAGTGCTGTATGCCGATTGGCACATGCGCCGGGGATAATCCGTATTCTTCTCATGGCGTAAATTGCGATGGCCATTTCTAAACGGGGTTCCAGACGAAAGTATCTAATCGTAGGATAGAGATATGTGGTTTAGTGGAGAGCCACCTGTATTGATAGATGTAACCCGGTGTATTTAGAACAGTGGTTTATCTAGGCATGTTAAATAAGAACATAATAAGTCCTCGCAGTCGTTATTCCTGAGGATATGGTGCCAATATGATATACATGATGTGACAAGGATTATGATCACTTGGCATAATGGAAGTGATTACATATCAATCGCGGTCATTATTAGACAAGGTGTGACAAGGATTATAATCGTTTGACATAATGGAAATAGATACATGGTAATCGCGATCATTGTTGTTGGGAGTACAGAATCAATCAGGTATACAGGGTGGAAGGAACATAATAAAACAGAAGAATATTTACAAGAGTATAGACCAAAAACAATCTGGATGTATGATCGCATAAGAATGATTCAGGGTTTATACATTCCCGGTATATTGCTATCCAATCATATCTGGTAATGTGTAGTCATTAGGATCCGCAGAGATGGTAGGAATCCTCCATTCATATACAAACATTAAAAACATTTTAGGGACACAGTTTGGCAATCTGAGACTTAAATCTATTGTACCATTTGGCACACAAAGTGTATACGTACTGGCAGTGTTAGTTTATGCTAATAAATCTGCGCCATTCCACTAGGCTGTTTATACCATTTCTGATGGAATCGCATTTTTCTATCCAGTTACATTCTAGGGACTGCAAAATGAAAGAAATGTTATCTCCCCTCAGAGGTATTTTAGCTTTCTCAATAACTTGCCATTTAAGATCGTCAGCAGTGTGCGATTTGTCCTTATTATGCTGTACTAGGGGGGCATTCTCTACTTGGCACCGTATTCTACTTCGTAGTCTTCACTGGTTGTGTGGTCTGTCCAATGTATATCAGACCACAGGGGCACCAAATGCAATAGATAACGTTGGGCATTGCACAATTAGTAAAATCATGTAATATCATTTTGTGTTGCCATGTGCGAAATCTTTGGTGTCAAAGGTGTGGTTGCATGCTACACAACCTCCGCATTTGAAGTGTTCAGTCACAGGCGGTAGTGACCACAGGCTTTGGATAGTGCTTTTAGGTTTCATTATGCTGGTGTCCGAGTGTACCAGATGGTCCTTTATGTTCTTTCCCTTTTTGAACAAGAACATGGGTAACTCTTGGCAGGTGCTAAGCGTTTTGAGTGTAGGCCAATGTTTTTTGATGGTTTTGGTGACCTGTGTGCTTACGGGACAGAAGGTAGTTACACACACACTTCTGTTGGGCTGGTCTTTGGTTCTACTTGCTAGTAGTGCTTCTCGGGGGCTATACCAGGCCCTCTTCATTGAGGTTTTCACCAATCGTTTGGGATATCCTCTTTCGCGTAGTCTACTGCTTAAGATATTTGCCTCTTTGAAGAAGTCTTCTTTCTCTGTGCAGTTGATGCGCCTGAGCCTCAGGAACTGCCCATATGGTAGCCCATCCTTCAGGGCCCTGGGATGGAAGCTGTTGTATTGTAGAAGTGTGTTTCTGTCTGTGGGCTTACGATAGAGGGTCACATTGAGCTGGTTGTTAAGGCATCTGATTAGTAGGTCAAGGAAAGGGGTCACTCTCTCTGTTCGTGTTATAGGTGAATTTTAGCACTGACTGACACTGATGCAGGTAGCTAATGAACAAATCCAGGCTTCTTTCAGTGCCTACCCATATCAGGAAAATATCGTCTATATAGCGTTTCCAGCACTTGATATTGTTGGAGAAAGGGTTGGTCTCAGTATTGATAAATTTGTTCTCAAGGTCACCTACATAGAGGTTGGCCAGGTTGGCAGCGAAAATAGCTCCCATCAAAGTTCCTGAGCATTGTTGGTAATACTTCATTTTGAATCTGAAATAATTCATTGTTAATGCAATTTCCAGTAGATCTGTGATGAACTCCGTGGGGACTGTCATTGACGCCGGACGAGAATTTAAGACAGTTGTAATGAGATTGATACTGTCAGTCTGTGGGATGTTCGTATACAACGACTCTATATCCAACGTGACTAGTATCTCTTGTAACGGGTCATAATCCATTCCTTCTATCAGATTTATCATGTATGTACTGTCTCTTACATACGTAGGTAGAACAGGGACAAAATCCTTAATAAAGTTGTTAATGTAATGTCCCAAGGGTTCAAGAACTGACCCACACCCGGACAGGATGGATCTACCAGGTGGATTGCTCAGATCTTTATGCACTTTAGGCAAAGTATAAAGCACAGGAGTCCTTGGATTTTTCTGATTTAGAAAATCAAATTCAGGTTTGGTTAAGAATCCCTCTTCCAAAATGCTTGTGGTAACCTCCTGTATCAGTTGCCTGAGGTTACCTGGGGGATCTCGTGGAAGTTCTTTGTAGTGGTTGACATTATTCAGTTGTCTCTTTATTTCAGCTTCGTACTTAGTTCTTTCTTGAATAACGATGCCTCCACCTTTATCTGCTGGTTTCAGGATGATCGTGTCGTCTTTCTTTAGGTCAACCAATGCCTGTCGTTCCTGTCTTGTGATATTGAATGGAGTAAAAACTTTCCTTTCTTTAAGTTTTAGAATGTCCTCTAACACTCCTTTTTCAAATGCTAGAACAGAGGGGCAGAGGAACCAATCACAACCAGAAGAGAGTATGGCATCAGTTCGCAGGAGAACGACAAACACGCCGCCAATACTACACATGGGGACCGGAAGGCTAGGAACAGAGATGGAAGAGAGAAGTTCCCCACTAGCCATTCTCCAAGCCAACGAAGTGGACACCATCATTACTACCGACCCCATGAATTCAGACGGCACTATCCCCCGATTCAACCTATCGACACATATAATGAACAGTAATGAACTGTCTCTTCTAAGCAAAGGCCTCTCATTTGTTCTTACTGAAAAAACAGATTTCTTTAAACTTCAGACAGAACTCCATAAATTCTTCAGGACACTAAGACTGAAAGTATTCTTCAATGATGACCAAGGCCTAGCACGCTCTCAGAACGCTATAATGCGACCAAAATCAACTTTTATACCAGCTAACAACATGATGCCTCCAGAAATTCTAGCATTTGAAAAAGGAGTGTTAGAGGACATTCTAAAACTTAAAGAAAGGAAAGTTTTTACTCCATTCACTATCACAAGACAAGAACGACAGGCATTGGTTGACCTAAAGAAAGACGACACGATCATCCTGAAACCTGCAGATAAAGGTGGAGGCATCGTTATTCAAGAAAGAACTAAGTACGAAGCTGAAATAATGAGACAACTGAATAATGGCAACCCCTACAAAGAATTTCCATGAGATCCCCTAGGTAACATCAAGCAACGGATACAGGAGGTTACCACAAGCGGTTGGGAAGAGGGATTCTTAACCAAACCTGAATTTGATTTTCTAAATCAGAAAAATCCAAGGACTCCTCTGCTTTATACTTTTCCTAAAGTGCATAAAGATCTGACCAATCCACCTGGTAGACCCATCCTGTTCGGGTGTGGGTCAGTTCTTGAACCCTTGGGACATTATATTAACAACTTTATTAAGGATTTTGTCCCTGTTCTACCTACATATGTAAGAGACAGTACATACATGATAAATCTGATAGAAGGAATGGATTATGACCCGTTACAAGAGATACTAGTCACGTTGGATATAGAGTCGTTGTATTCGAACATCCCACAGACTGACAGTATCAATGTCATTACAACTGTCTTAAATCTCGTCCGGCGCCAATGACAGTCCCCACGGAGTTCATCACAGATCTACTGGAAATTGCATTAACAATGAATTATTTCAGATTCAATATGAAGTATTACCAACAATGCTCAGGAACTTCGATGGGAGCTATTTTCGCTCCCAACCTGGCCAACCTCTATGTAGGTGACCTTGAGAGCAAATTTATCAATACTGAGACCAACCCTTTCTCCAGCAATATCAAGTGCTGGAAGCGCTATATAGACGATATTTTCCTGATATGGGTAGGCACTGAAAGAAGCCTGGATTTGTTCATTAGCTACCTGCATCAGTGTCAGTCAGCGCAAAAATTCACCTATAACACGAACAGAGAGAGTGTCTCTTTCCTTGACCTACTAAGCAGATGCCGTAACAACCAGCTCAATGTGACCCTCTATCATAAGCCCACAGACAGAAACGCACTTCTACAATACAACAGCTTCCATCCCAGGGCCCTGAAGGATGGGCTACCATATGGGCAGTTCCCGAGGCTCAGACGCAACTGCACAGAGAAAGAAGACTTCTTCAAAGAGGCAAATATCTCAAGCAGTAGACTACGCGAAAGAGGATATCCCAAACGATTGGTGAAAACCTCAATGAAGAGGGCCTGGTATAGCCCCTGAGAAGCACTACTAGCAAGTAGAATCAAAGACCAGCCCAACAGAAGTGTGTGTGTAACTACCTTCTGTCCCTTAAGCACACAGGTCACCAAAACCATCAAAAAACATTGGCCTACACTCAACACGCTTAACCCCTGCCAAGAGTTACCCATGTTCTCGTTCAAAAAGGGAAAGAACATAAAGGACCATGTGGTTCACTCGGACGCCAGCATAATGAAACCTAAAAGCACTATCTAAAGCCTGTGGTCACTGCCGCCTGTGACTGGACACTTCAAATGCGGAGGTTGTGTAGCATGGAACCACACCTTTGACTCCAAAGATTTTGCACATGGCAACACAAAGATTACATTACATGATTTTACTAACTGTGCAACGCCCAACGTTATCTATTGCATTTGGTGCCCCTGTGGTCTGATATACATTGGACAGACCACACAACCAGTGAAGACTAGAATAGGCCAGCATCGGAGTAGAATACGGTGCCAAGTAGAGAATTCCCCCCTAGTACAGCATTATAAGGACAAATTGCACACTGCTGACGATCTTAAATGGCAAGTTATTGAGAAAGCTAAAATACCCCCGAGGGGAGGTAACATTTCTTTCATTTTACAGTCCCTAGAATGTAAATGGATAGAAAAATGCGATTCCATCAGAAATAGTTTAAACAGCCTAGTGGAATGGCGCAGATTTATTAGCCTAAACTAACACTGCCAGTACGTATACACTTTGTGTGCCAAATGGTACAATAGATGTAAGTCTCAGATTGCCAAACTGTGTCCCTAAAAATGTTTTTAATGTTTGTATATGAATGGAGGATTCCTACCATCTCTGCGAATCCTAATGAATACGCATTACCAGATATGATTGGATAGCAATATACCGCAAATGTATAAACCCTGAATCATTCTTATGCGATCATACATCCAGATTGGTTTTGGTCTAAACTCTTGTAAATATTCTTCTGTTTTATTATGTTCCTTCCACCCTGTATACCTGATTGATTCTGTACTCCCAACAACAATGATCGCGATTACCATGTATCTATTTCCATTATGTCAAACGATTATAATCCTTGTCACACCTTATCTAATAATGACCGCGATTGCTATGTAATCACTTCCATTATGTCAAGCGATCATAATCCTTGTCACACCATGTATATCATATTGGCACCATATCCTCAGGAATAACGATTGCGAGGACTTATTATGTTCTTATTTTAAAATGCCTAGATAAACCACTGTTCTAAATACACCGGGTTACATCTATCGATGCAGGTGGCTCTCCACTGAACCACATATCTCTATCCTACGATTAGATACTTTCGTCTGGAACCCCGTTTAGTAATGGCCGTCGCAATTTATGCAATGAGAATACGGATTATCCCCGGCGCATGTGCCAATCGGCATACAGCACTTGCCCACAATCGTTGTAATCCACCGTCATAAATATAACTGTAAATATCTACCTATACTGTAGATTCACCCTTAAAATCGTCCACCGTTATAGATACATCCCTAATTAACCCCTTCAATAATGGCCGCCACATTGGTGCGCAGGTGAAAGCAGAGTCACTTCTGTGCACAACGGCAATTAGACCGCGCCCAAATTTAGTATAACGCTGTCCTCGCCAGGCATCCTCATTACAGGACCCGGCCCGACATCGCATCGCCGCACGAACCTCAAGTAAGTGACTAGATGTGTAGATCCACTACTCTGTGTTACATGTAACAATATGATTCCTTACGCTGATTCCACTCCTTACACTCCCCAGCTCGTGACGGCAAAAACGATAGTAATTAAGTTACTGAACGCCGTAGCCCTCCTCGGGTGAGTTATTTGCCTGTTTTGTTTTCCTCCAGACTCTTATCCATGGCGCGGCTGCTATACTGACATTCACTTGTTCACTTTAGATGCCTGATTCTATCAAAGTGATTTCACTGCCCAACAGTCCAGTGGTTCCCTTAAATGACATAGCAGACCTACTGATACTACCTTATTGCACCCGAACTTGGCTACTGCACTTACCCTGCCTCTCTGCAAAGGAATTGGCGCCCTGTTGTATGCCATAGTTGATCCCAACTGGGTAAGCTTTTACCTTGCTTACCTATCACAAAGTACAGTCACTATTATTAAGATTGGCCATCCTCACTATTGTATCATTAATAGGTACCCACCTCCTCCCCCGGACAACAATTGAATTGATAAGTGCCTCCGGATTACCTTGATTCGTGCGCACCTCTGTGCAACCTATGGTAGGCTGCTGCTCACCATGCCCACCAGACCATGCCTAATTGAATTTCCTGTAATGTACCACTTGAGCCTTATCCTACTTTCTTCCATTAGTCCCCAGCACTCCTGTGCTGCAGAGACCCCGTATCGCGAGAAGGTCGAAACGTCGTCGACTGCATAAAGAGAGTGCCTGAAAAACACAAATACAATTCAATGTATCATAATTGCTAAAGGCTTCTCTTCCCTTGTTGCTTCCAATAACCACTGTCTTTGCTTATGTCACCTTATAACTTTTCCAACACCACCGTTAGGTTATGGTCACTCCACTGGGGCTCACAAAATCACGTTCAGATTGTACGTAATGTATATACTTTAAATATCTTCCTTTTTTAACTACTTTCTGTGGTATTTATGACTGCTGTAATTACAAAATAAAATTACGCTCACTTCGGCTGAAGTGAGCACGACTAAGATATACTGTCTTGTGGGCTTCTAAACCTATTGAATATTGTCTGACTGAATCAATTTAAGGTTTTTTCGTATATTCTTCATCTTTGTTTTTGATTAATTCTAGCAAGCCATACTTTCTTGCAGAGTCTATACTGTTTCTTTCAAAAGAGTTCCTTGTGAACATTGTTTTTTACTTAACAGCACTGCAATTGAGCACATTCAACCCAAATAAAAGCATAAACAATGCAAGTGAACATTCCCCAACTTTCAGACAAACTCCCCCACACTGCGACCCTGCATGATAGGTTCCTAACTACTCACCACACCAACCTGCAGAGTGCCTGTCACCCAAACAACAGCATCTAACAACAAAAGAGGAGGTAACCCGGCTCCGCTAAGCATGACACATGGATCACAATATGCTAGTATTACTGTACCCCTTTCTGCAGATTATCATATGTCCACATCTCGAGGTCCAAACAGTACACTTGTCAACCAGGTTTTGGTGCCAGAAAATACACGACACCCACTCTGACCATCCACTGCGCCAATGGCCCTTGGGGCCCTGAGTCTGTGCCCCATGGTCCTCTACGGATCTTAAGAACTTTCAGAAGTGTGCAAGTAGACAGGAGAACTAATGGGTGTCAATCAGGATGCCTCCGAAGCTAGCTCCTTGACCTGCCTACCCTGAGGATCATCAGATGTCTTGTCCAGAGTTCCCCCCTCTATCTCTCCTAGTCCCCCGCCCACTGCCCCGACCAGCCACGTGCCAACCCTCAAGCCAGTGGCGCAACCTTGAGCAGATCTGACTTATTGTCCTTTATGTGTGGGTCTTTCCCGTCGGTAAGACCCACATTGCATCGCAAGCCTCTTCATAAGTTCTGCTGCGTGACGCATCCTATTAGCAGGCCGGAGTCTAGCAGGAAAAAGCATCATGGACTTAAGGCCTTGCTCTCTGAGTTCTTTTTTCATCGCTTCAAAGCTGCGCCGTTGTCGCTGAACCTGCAGGGTAAAATATGGGAATAAGCAAACAATGGCGTTTTTATAATGAAGGTCTCCATGTGCCCTCGCCACCTGAAAAATCGCATCTATATCTTGGTGATTGAAGATCCGAGCAATAATTGTCCGTGGGGGGGCACCTGGTTTGGGTGGAGGAACGGGTGCCATATGAGCCCTCTCTACAGAGAAAAATTTCAATAGACATTTTGGGCGTAGCGTGTTGACAATAAAGTCCTCCAAAAAAGATCCACATTTGGACCCTCAGACCCCTCCGATTACCCCACCACTCTGATGTTGTTCCTCTATGCCCTCCCTTCTTGATACTCAAGCGTTGCCACCATTGTAGATGCCTGCTGCATATCAGACCACACTTGGGTGTCCTGTCGTTTTGTGGTGGATTAGAGCAGCGCAATGTGGGATTCTGCAGTCGTCACCTTCTCACTAATTTTCTTAAGGTCGGCCCACATAAAACTGACATAAATGGTTACCATGTCAATCTTTGGCTCCGGCATGCCCTTCATGTCTCGAATCTCCGCCATTATGGGCCCAGGGGAAGGCTCTCCATCCACTGGCTGCTCTACTCCTCCCTCAGCAGCAGTCGCCGGTACTCTTGGGACCGCATAGTTATCCATCTTGTTAGATTGGGGCACCCTGGGTTCTTTTGGGTTCACCATAGCGGGGCTTCGGGAGGGGCTCTCAGTCCAATCCGACTGCCACCTACCCCACTACTGGGGCTGCTAAGGGGGGCAAAAACAGCTGTTGACCAGGCAGGCGCTTTCTATCAGACCACAGCGCAGCCCAAATAGCCCAGTCCGATGGCCTAGTCATCCAGTGTCCCCCTATGTAATCACCATGCGCTGTGTCACGAGGCCAATTGCGGCCTCCAAGACCTGATTCAGTCTCACCTCCTCTCACGGCCCCGCGGATATATAGGCACTCGGGGGATGAGTGGAGAAATGCAGCCGGCTCCACCAGAGCAGCAGTCTAGCTCTGTCCGCACAGGCCCACAGACTGGGCCCTCCAAGTGTCTGTCTGACCGCCGCAGGCACCGCCACCCCGCAGCAGGTGTCTGCAGCAGGCTGCAGGCACCTTACCGGCCACGCCTCAAAGCCTCAGCAGCTCTGGGCCACGGTTCTGCACTGCTACAGCAACTGTTCCTCTTCTCGCCAAAGGTCACCTCCTTCAGGTTCAGTGGCTCAAAACATCGGATGTCCACAGGGGGCCTCTACTAGCTCCTCACCATGCAATTTCATGGGGACCGAGGCCCCGCGTCCCCGGCTGTCTCCGAGTCAGCTGAAAGGCAGCAAACCACAATTTCAGGACCTCTGAAGGGCTTGATGCACTCTACGAGCTTCTGAATGGCTTGTGAAGTATGGTCGGATATCGGAGCTTTACCCAGTCGTTGCCGCAGCGCTAAGCTAGTGTGCTGCTATCCTGGCTAGTGCCGGGCCACACCCGCTCGACTTGGAGGAAATTTTAAAACCTTCTATTAGTGTAAACGTACAAAGATATCATTTTTACTCTCATGCACAAACCCCAAGGAAATCTTTGAAGAGTTTCTCACAGAATTTTTTGATTCCCTGTTATTTATATTTATAGATGCTAACAACATCACATCCCACTATCTAAACGTCTTTCAGGGGAATGGACTCCTCCTGGGAATGTCAGATTTGAAATTCATTGTGAATTCCAAGATACTCTAAGGCATTATAGTCTAATGGATTACCATTTTCGCATGCATAATTCGGACAAGTCTGCTTTTGTGCATGCATTAATGTGAACTTGCAATTGTTAACTTTTTTCATCCTAGGGGCAAAACTAGATCCCTTTGTAAAATCCCTTTTCTATACACCCTTTTAAGTTTGGGGGTGGTACGACCGTTTTGCAAGTTTGTGGGTGTTCACCGCTTTTTGTAGGAGCCTCCTGCCTGAAACACTCATTTCCTAACCCTATAAGATTTACTCACACTTAAATTTCTGTCTTTCTTATTTAATTCTAAGTGCAAGTACCTCAATTTCAAAGTGCAGCTGAATGGTTAATTATATACTAAGGGCCTCATTTATGGGGTTTTGACGTAGGGCAGCACAGCAAGTCACCTTGCTGTGCTGCCCTATGTCAAAGTGAAAGGGCAGAAATGCACTGATTTATCGGTGCATTCCGTTTGACAGCCTAGCGGCAATGCAGGCACCATTGCACCATGGTGAAAGATGGCCTGTGTTGTCAGCAGGATTGTTTTTGTGCATCTTCCTGCACAAAAACATTCCTGAGAGGCCTTTTCCTCTTTCTATGTGTGCTGCAGTATGCAGCACACATGAAAAGGGGAAGAAAAGAGGAGAAATGAGGTATTTCTCCTCGTTACGCCTCACCTCGGGAGCCGTAAGGTTTTGGCGTCCATGTTTACATGCTCTTGTAAATCTCAGAAAGTGTCAAAGTATAGTACAGGGGTGTTATGTGGGGCCACCCACCGCGATGCCCATGGAACGCCCCCCGTGTGCAGAGTTAGGCAACGCAGCGATTATCGCTGCCTTGCCTTACTTCATATCTATGAGGCCATTCAAAGCCATGCAAACTGGCTTTACGTGGTCCCATAGATATGATTTCAAGGTTTGTACCGAGCAGTGTCACATAAAGTGACGCTTCGGATGCGCAAGGGGCTCAAAATTATGGCCCTTAATTTGCACCCGTAATTCATATTACTGCGCGCAAAGCTTATTTAGGGCCGCAAATATAATTTTGATTTGGGTCTTTTTTTATCAAGGTTTTTCCAGCCCAGACTTCACATTCTTCCACTAATGAGCAGCACACTCATGTACATTACACTTGAAAGGTATATTTTCGTAATACTGTATGGAGAACAGAATATTTAATTTACAAAGACGAAAGATTACTCACCTTTTCTGATAAGTGTCACAGTTAATGTGTCTGAGATAAGTTCTCGAGTTCTACTGCAATGACATCGGTAGCTTGAGTTCTTACCCGACGTCTCTATTGGGCAATTAGAAATGTCTCTATAAAGAAAATACAATTGGCAACCGCCTTCAGTGATTTCATCTCCTAGAATGAAATGAATATAGTAGCAGTTAGTTCATTTATACTCATACATTTGCATACATATTACCTGTACCACTGAGCATATTACGAACTGTGAACGAGCAGAAATTAAACTTCAAAGAGTTGGCAATAATAGGTCCTGTGCCTTTTGTGTCTGCAATTAAGTGTAATGACTCAGAGATGAAACTGAAATCCAGCTCTAACATATAAGTGCACCCATACAAAATACTTACAAATTAATACTCAGCCTTGGAATTGAATGTTTGGCTGTAATTGGTCCGTCTAGGACACTTCCTCTACCGAAGATACAGGGATGAGGAAAATAATTAATACAATACGGCCAGATGCATCAAAGGGTTTTGCCCATTCTGTGTCTATGGGAAAATGTGTACATGCATATGGCCCATATATGTGCATAACTTCACTTTGAACAAATAATTTAGATGCATGGATTTTTGGCCCCGCCAGGAAAAACATAGGGGCATATTAGCAAGACCGGCGATAAAATTATCGCCGTTTTAGCGGCAGGAAACTGCCGCTAAAACAGCGATAATGGGCTTGATAATATGCGTTATAGAATTCCAATAGAAGCCCAGGTTAGATGTGCAGGACTTCTCACCTGGGCTTCTATTGGTATTATATAACGATTAATCGCCAGCCCATTATCGCCGTTTTAGCGGCAGTTTCCTGCCGCTAAAACGGCGATAATTTTGTCGCCGGTCTTGCTAATATGCCCCATATTTTGGATCCCCCCAACCCTGCGTTCAGAACCACTTTGCCCTTGATTACGCATTGTCTTCTATTTCAAATCTCCACGATGTCGAACGATATGGAATTGTAAATTAAGCTTTCAGAAACGGGTTACACAAAATATGTCTTGGTCAACTCCCAGAAAACCTTAAAATGACACTGGGTAGAGAGGGAGACAGAGTCAGATTTAGTGGTAGGCAGAGAGAAAGAGTTTGAAGTAGAGAAACAGAGGCAAAACAGAGAGAAAAATGTTAATGGAAAAATTCTTAAATAGCCAGTGATGTGTGACGATGTATTCCTTCTTAAACAAGCATTTGCAATGCAATTGATCTCGCTTTGGGACCTTATAAGTATTTAGCGAGGTAGTGGGACCACTCCAGGGGGTTGTGGACGAAAGGGATGCACATTGTTGGATGGTAAAGTTGAGGAGGGGCAATCCACAGGGGCTGCAGAAAGTAGGGCAGAAAGAGGCATTGCAAAGTGGTAGAGGTGCAAAGAAAGGCTGGAGGTGCAGGCAGGCAAAACAGAAAGTGCTGAAGGGGGGTGAGAGACACAGAGCAGCATCAGGACAGGTGGGTGACATGCAGAGGGACTGCAGTGTGGATAGTGGAACATAGTTTGACGAGCAGGAGGGGAGGACAATGTCACACAAGGGCTGTAGGGGTGTGACTCATAAACGGGCTGGAGGGGCAAAGCAGGGTGGTCTGGGGCACACATAGTTCTGGTAGAGTCAGGGCAGGGTGACTTATAGAGTGGCTGCAAAGGCGAGTTAACTGGCATTCATAAGAGCTGCTTCATGCACATGGGCTGCAGGTCCAGTGGCAGGGCAATGCTAAGAGGGGCTGCAAAGTGATAAGGGGATAGCAGTGGTGTGATAAGTTGTCGTATTGAGGAACTTAAAGTGGTGTGGGCACACCCACCATCATAGTTGAAAACATTTACCAGCACACTGAACATGATAAGCGTGGTACGCATACAGTGTTGCTATTTAAATGAAAGCGTTCCCTGTTGCTTTTGACTAACCACATTTTATTACACTTTTTGAATTTTAAAGTAATCAAGGTACAGGATGACAAATGAATTACCTTTTTGAAATACATTTAGAAGTGGACTTTCACAGAGAAGACAGCTTAGAATAGTTTGGCTAAAATTATAAATGTTTATGTCAAGGTTCCAAGACAAACCTTGCTAAAACTAATACTCAACAGAATACAATAGTGAAACCTGTGCTGCGATTTAAAAACATATTCAAAAGGCAACTTACCAGCATTGTACAGAGGTGCGGAAGGAACTACCCGCTAGGGACCACAGGCCATCCAGCGCTGTGTGGACGCAGGCTTGAGGGGTTGGGAGTGCGAGCGGCGCAACTCCAGGCACAATGTGGGCATGTGACTGATGCCCCTGCTTATTTAAACAAGGGGTGAGAAATCAATCTGGTGTGTGACAAATCACACATCAGTAAGGGCTCAAAATGACACTTTGTGACACAGGAGATGAAACACGCGTTGTACACGTCATGCCAGGGAAAAGGAGTGTACAATGCACATTGTCGATAGGTCACATGCTCACCTAGGTACTCTTAAGGTGCAGTAATTTAATACGAGGCCCTGGCAGTTTATGTCAGCTCTCCATCAGGAGAGTCACACGAAGTCTTTATAACATGCAAACTCATTTGGAAATAAAAGTATGCTGCTACACAAAACATGGACTTGTAGACCAACTTTCACATAGTGCAATAACAGCCCTAAATGCAATTGTGACTGAGTAGCGCCAAGAAGGCATCTCTGAAAAAATTCCAATGGCTTTACTTGGGTAGCCTTGGGCAGAATGAGTGCAGTATATCAGATAAGCACACAGTAGTTGATTCGCACCGGAGTAACCCTTTCTCAGGAAGTTGTCCAAAGTATATTAAAATGGCCACAGCTGTAAATATTGCTGGTGCCCTAAGAAACGATGGGGCATATTATCAAGAAACGGCGTTAAAATTGTTGCCGCTTGTTCTGGTGTTAACATGGGCTTCTATTGGAATTCTCCAGGGTATATTATCAAGCCCATTATCGCCCCTTTAGCGGCAGTTTTCTGCCGCTAAACCGGCGATAATTTTAACGCCGTTCTTGATAATATGCCCCTAAGTGGTGAAGAATGCTTCTTTAAGAGTGTTAAAGGGGAAGCCTGTTACCACAGCACAGTTGGTTAATGCGCCTGAATACAAGCCAACATTTGGAAGCAGGAAAGAGGGAGAGTTATAAAATAAATCAGGTGAATGCGTTTCCTCCAATCACTTGCATTGAAGTGGGAGCAATTTGGGGTGAGAGAAAGCTAAAATAAAGCGCTTTTGGTTTTAAAAATTGTGAGCCTCCCTCCCTTCTGAATTGGGTGTCTGGTCATGTAAGCGCCTGCAGTACAACAATACATGCATGCGTGTGTCGTGCCGAGTCCCAAATGGACTCACTCAGCCTTTCAACCGTCCAAAGTTGATATATGCAGTTTATGTCAAGTACCCTTAAATCCTTTCATTTATGCATTCAGTTTTTGCGGTATGCGCTCTACAAATGGTCGTTCTCAATTAAATGTAAGTCAATTTTACCCCTTTATAACGATATTTATCAATTAATTGTGAACATATCAACCCTATGGCTGTGATAGGACTCCTACAGCGACCTAACTCTACCTCAGCAACATGACCGCCCTGCCCACGTAAAGATGGATAGTTTCATAAATACCTCATTATACCTAAGGATAAGCTGTACACAAATTCAGAGCTGTGGAAAACTACGCAGCACCACCATTTGAGGGAGCTGCGTGGTTATATTCGTCATAAAGTTAATAAGGCGAACTTTCAAGAAAAGAGAGCTGGCAGCGAGAGCCGAGAGCCGAATACAAGGGCCCGGTGTGGTCGTAATTAAGAGCATGTGAGCTTCCTCAGAGAAGGATTAGGGAAAAAAGACAGACCTCGCCGCAAAGATTAGTTTCAATTAAATGGGCTGGAAGCGAAAGTCGTCGTGCCTGAAGTAGGAGAAAATCAATAAAGAAAATCGTGCTTACAAGACCATGCTGTCTAAGAACCGAAGTAAAGCAGCCAGTAGCCATGGGCGGTCACAAATTACGAAATGACTGTACTAAGGAGGGACTAACAAGCCTCATAATGAGTCAGAAGATAGCATTTACAAAGGACAAACACACAAGCCAATGAAAAATAAGGGCGGGGGGACTGGGCGAAGCTTCTCTCTGTACTGAACTACCACAGCTCTTCGCAGAGCAGCGCTTGCATGCTGGCTCACCCTCGACCTAAAAACAGCACGCTGCGATCGTAAGGGCTTTGGTGAATTTTAGCCTTATTAAAATGGCATCCTGTTTTCCTGCCTTCCAATGTAGGCCTTTACTAATGGTGAAGAAATTGGAGGAAGAATTGCATCTAGTTAGGGCATATTCAAGTCTTTTTACTTATTGCTAATTTTTTCATTTCAATAAATGATAGGCAGCTTTAAGCTGTTCTACCTTATTTTCTGTGATAAATTATTCAACAATAAAACACTTAAGTTATATTATGTTGCCTTGCTTCGTAACAACCTCCCATTCAACATTAGTTGCTGCCTATCTGGATGTGTGAATATATTCATGGGACTGAGTGAATGGCTGAGTGCTTAGACGTATTATGTTAACAAATGATATAAGAATCAATGGAGTCTGGGTGTCAGAATCGTACATGGTAACCTTATACATTCAACCACAACTATGACCCACTAGGTTCCACAGTCCGAGGTGCACAGCCTGTGAAAAAAGGGCCCATTGGCCCCTGTAATACAAAGTTCAATCCATGTTCTCGTTTCTTTTAAACACTTCTTTTTTTCTTTTTATCAGTTCATTCAACAATCTTGTCCCGTTTTTCTCGTTCAACCAAGCTGATTTCGCAGACATTCACGTTTCAAAGATTTTATTAGCAATATGCTGTTTTCAACCATGATGTTCCATTGACAAATAATTCCTTGATGTTACAATCTGGTGACACGATGCATCCTTGCATCTTTATTTATATTAGATCCAATGCATTTCGAGAATTACTCTCTTCCTCAGGGGTCACTGTAACATGAAAGTTTGAAAATACCATTATAATAGTCGCTCTAAAACAACATTTCTCCTCTCTAATTGCCAGCCCTCTATCATAATTCGGTGCCCAAAATTATTACATCTACCCGACCACCTGAGATAAAAAAATAATAATCTTTTCAGTATAACACAAAAGTTCAATAAACACCCTCCGCTATTGATCAAAAAAGAAATATAAATTATAACCGTAAAACATTTCCTACTTCATCGTGTTTAAAAACAATAACTAAACCGTGCAGTATATCTCATGGCTTTTTATTATTATGTTTTTATCTCGGGTGGTCAGGTTGATGTAACAATCTTGGGCACCGAATTATGACAGAGGGCTGGCAATAAGAGGGGAGAAATGTTGTTTTAGAGTGACTATCATAATGGTATTTTCAAACTTTCATGTTACAGTGACCCCTGAGGAAGAGAGTAATTCTCGAAATGCATTGGGTCTAATATAAATAAAGATGGAAGGATGCATCGTGTCACCAGATTGAAACGTCAAGGAATTATCTGTCAATGGAACATCATGGTTGGAAACAGCCTATTGCTAATAAAATCTTTGAAACCTGAATGTCTGCGAAAGCAGCTTGGTTGAACGAGAAAAACGGGACAAGATTGTTGAATGAACTGATAAAAAGAAAAAAAGAAGTGTTTAAAAGAAAAGAGAACATGGATTGAACTTTGTATTACAGGGACCAATGGGCCCTTTTTAGGTCGAGCCTAGCGCAGCGCGCATGCGCTGCTCTAGGAGATGACCTCTTGGAATTGGTCTGCACTTCTCTGAAACTCGTGCGTGTGGCTTTTTTTTTTGCAGTAATTGTATTGGCCTTTGCGTTTGTCTTTCAGAAAAGAAAGCACGCAATTGGCCTAGAGCTGGTACATGTCCCACCTTTTTCTCAAAATGTTGACTCCCACGGCATCCACCTTGCGGGAGCGAGCAGCGGCGCGCAGGGGCCATCTGTTTCTAATTAGCGTGGCCGCGCTTGTTTACATTTGCCTGTCTCGCGGTCGCTTTCACTTTCGTACCGTGCTTGTTTCTTTCAGTCGCTCCACTTCGAGCTCCGTTGCGGTATGTTATTTGTCTTTCCGTGTTGTGCAAACCTTTACCAGGCCTCGGCGATGCTTTTCTTTAAAGCCGAGTTTTAAAGGAGGTAGGTTACACTGGTGCGATGGCACATCATTCGGCTGCCACTTTTATTATGCTCAAAAGAGTGAATTTGGACAACAAAGGTCAAAATAAAATACAAGCCAGCGCAGTCCAAAGTCCTGTCTACACCCATCAATGTAATATGATCCGGACATCTTTGCCTGCTGTGCGTGCATTCTTCGTGTCGGTTCCGCAGCAGCCCTTTCTCGTTTTGCAGAAGAATAACAAATCTTTTGCAATTGACCACGCGCTGGTAAAATCAGATGAGTTCTGCGTAGACTGCTAAGCACCGTGTGTTGCGGACTGCAATCACTCAGCACCAGGTATGCGATTCCTCAGGTGCGCCTACAGTGACTGCTAAATCATTGTGCGCATAATGCGATTCTCCACATGAGTGTAGAAATGAGGGGCATCCTTGATTAAAATATGTTTTCAGCAATCATGTATTCACAGGCCCTGAAAGGGATCCTGAGCGATGAAAAGTTGAGTGATTGTCAAGATCAAGTTCGTACTTCAGAATGTTATTTTTGGTGTCTTTTGCCTCTGCTGATTATTACTAATTCTTGCAAATTCTAGAATTCTCTATGGAAGCATACTCCAGTTTTTCTCTCCCTCTCTTTCAATGGCATGTCCCTTCCTCTCTCTCCCTCTTCCTCATTCAGAAAGCAAGTTCAAAATCTGGTGGGCCATCTCCACCTTTCCTCTTTTCAGGTTAATAAATTGTGTACTGTTAAACAGGGTAATAATCACACTTGTTTTTATATATATTTGAATGGTGCAGCAGGTGCAATGGCACCGGGCCAAAAAGTTGTCAGAACTCCTCTAAACACCTAATATTGCTATATTTTACTATTAAACGGGCAGTCAAATTGCAGTTACCTTGCAGTTGAAAGAGGCTTTATTTAGATGGTGCAGCAGGTGTAGTGACACTGGGGCCCAAAGCTCTAGGAGCCCCTCTAACCACCAACTATTGCAATATTTTACTACTAAACAGGCAGTCACAAGTGCTCTACAACATAGCTTAAACACATTAACAAAGCCAATAGCTCTGACAAAACACTTATAAGGTCCCAAAGGCGAGACCTATTGGCTATGCCAATGCTTGTTTAACAGGCTGTGCACCTCGGACTGTGGAACCTAGTGGGTCACAGTTGCAGTTGAATGACTTTCACGTGCATGGGCAGAGCACGTACTGAGGTTTTGCACGCCAGAACCTTAAGCCTTTGAGCAATTGTTTAAAGCATGATTAAAATGGAAAAAAAACGGGTTTGCATTCTCCAACTTAGAAAGTGTGTAACCTTATACAATCAAAATGTGGTCCATTGTACAGATATACGCGCCTTCTTCCCCACTAAACACTGGTCTAGCACAGTGAAATCTGATTGTTCCGATCATAATCTTTACCCAGCTCAAAATCCTTCAAGAATATGCGTGTTTTCACTGATACCGTAACAAAAATTCGCCAACTGCTTAGTCTTTCTGCATGTACTGTACTCTCTGACCATTGTTGGACAGACTTTATGATGGGCAGCATGGAGTGAACCTATAGATATACGAATTTTCTCTTACAATTAGTATTGACAATAGCATGCTTCCTTAGCTCTAGCCGCTGTACCTTCTTCATACCCTTTCGCACTGATGACTTTTTTCCATGTTAACCTTCCATAAACCTCACACTGCCCCACCATCATCTCCTTAAAACAGCTTATTGATAGACTGCATGGAAGGCTCCACACTCTTGGTGACTACTACAGTGTCGTCAAGTGACAGTTTTCTTTTACAAAATAGTAATATTTCCTGCACAGCAATTTGTTCTTAGATATGTTGATGTAACCATCAAAATCTTCTGATTCTGGTTAACACCCAAGACCCTAACCTACTTTTCTATGAACGCTGAGACTGCTCTTATTGTATAAGAAAAGTTGTGCTATGTTCTGCTGTAAAAACTTAGGGGCTTATTTATGAGCCCCTGCGTCACTTTTGCGCCACCGATGCGTCAATTTTTGTGACGCACCAGTGGTGTAAAAAATGCGCCATGTTGCGCCATATTTACGAAGTGACGCATCTAGGTAGATGCGTCACTTCGTAAACCCCTGCGCTACATTATACCTGCGCCAGGTATAATGTATGCAGGGTGGGCGTACCCTCGCAAAAGGGTGGTAGGAGTGGCGCAGCGAAATCTATGAGATTTCGCTGCGCCACTTCTAGGACGCCAATGCGTCAAAACCTTACGCCTGCCTCATGGCAGGCGTAAGGGTGACGCAGGCCCTTTCACATGGGGCTTGCCCCATGTGAAAGGAACATTGCTGGAGTTGCGTCAGGGTCCGACACAACTCCAGCAATGCGCCACTTTTTGCGCTGACAGATACGTCAGTTATACTGACGTATCTGTCCTTCCTTGCGACATGATGCGTCATATTGTAAATATGACGCATCATTGGTGTCGCAAGGAGGGCGCACTGAGAAGTGGCGCATCGCTGCTTTCACGCAGAGATGCGTCACTTCTCGTAAATGAGCCCCTTAGTACCTCATGTACTCTGTAAAAAGGGTCACAATTTGTGCACCAAACTTTAACTAACACACTCGTATTTTGCCAACCAATCTATCTACTAATCGGTCAGATCGCAAAAATACAGAATCGTAGTGGGTCGCACTTCGACTTACCTCATGAATATTTATCAGGTAGGTTACAAACTGTGAACAACTATGATTTCTTGCCATCACAGGAATGGTGGCCTGCTGGGACCATACTTAACAACCAGAGATTGATCATTGTATTCAATACCATGTGATACTTCATGTTTTTAGAGTTGTAAATTGTATTTTAGATGATGTGAGAAATTGGGTTGTTGGTAGAGAGGGGTGTAAGCCCTTCTCAGGCAACAACAACAATTCTTGTCAGGGTGAACCACAAAAGTCACTAAATTAATCAGTGCTTAAGCCTCTGGTAGCTTGGCACAAAAGCAGTCAGGCTTAACTTAGTGGCAATGTGTAAAGCATATATGCACCATACAAACAGTAATAAAGTGAAAACACAACACAAGAAAAATCCAATATCAATTTAGAAAAGTATTTTAATAAACAATTTAGAACCAAAACAACAAAAATCCAATTAGTAGAACTGGAGATAGGCAATTTCAAAGATTTAGATAAGTGTAGCGCCCAAAAGCAAAAAAAGCCACATGAGATATCTGGTAGTGCTAAACTGAGGGAAAGTCTCAAGCTCAGACAGACCATGATGTGGTGCAGGCTGCATTCAGGGACCAAGTTAGTCCCGCTGAAAAACTTACCTTCTCAAAGTCCGGCGTAAAGAGGGCTGCAAGGAGCAGGAAGAGCGTCACAGATTGTCATCCTTGTAGTGAGAAGAGCCGGCCGGGCTTCACAGATTATCGTTGCTGTAGTATGAAGATCCTGTTGGGCATCAAGTACAGTGGTTGCTGGAGCTTCACGTTGATGGTCACCCTGGGCTGTAGATGCTGTAGCACGATGTGCAGATCTTTCATTGCCGGTTGTCGCTGGTGGTCAGTGTAGCCCAAAGAGTTAACTCCACCGGAGCTTCAAGTTGAAGGGCATAGAGGGTGGAAAGATCTCAGCATGAAAGGGTCTGCTTGTGGTTGCAAAGAGCCTACAACTTCAGGATTACTCTTTTTCTTCACAGAAGGAGCTCAACTGATGCCAGCCAGGGCCCAGGATCTGGGGAAGCACTTCTTGAGTATCAGGAATTTACTCCAGCAAAAGCCATTAGGGCTTAGGCAGGTCTACTTCAGCAGGTCAGCTTAGCAGTGGCAGGGAGGCCTATGAAGCTTGTTGTGTCCCTGTAGCTCAGAACAGAAGGTGAGCCACCTGAACCTTGGAGTCACTATGCCTGGGATGAAGGGAGGAGGTCCAGACTTCCTCTCAGAGAGCAGTGCAGGCCTCAAGCCACAGAGCAGCCCTCTGGCAGCAGTCCTTCTGCCATTGTATCCACAGGTCCAGAAGTGTATTGAAGAGTTGGTCTGAGGGTCCACTATGTATACCTGATACCAGCTCTTGAATTTCCTTCTTCCCTGCTCTGATCCCAAGATGTCTGGGGTGACAAAAGGCTAGTGTGACATTCTTTATGAGTATGCTGAGGCAGCTCTTTTTGAAGTGTAAGTGGGGGCTGTGCACAGCTTCGCCCCACCCATCCTAGCTGGATGATCCATTCTGCAAACATCTAGTCCCTCTTTGGTACACTGTCTGAGAGGAATACACTAAGGTGAACTGTCAACTATTCCAAGTATTGTGACCCAGGGCACAGGATGCAGGTACCAAATGGTTAGAACAAGAAAATACCGACGTTTCTAAAAGTGGCATTTTCAAAATTGTGACTTAAAATCTGACTTTACCATTAAAAAGAATTTTAAATTACAATTCTTTAGCGACCAAACATGACATTTCTACCTGTTCCCAAACAAAAGTTATAATTTATTAAATGTAATAAGGTAACCAAATGTTATCCTGTGGTAGAGAAAAGCCTCACAGTAGTGTAAAATGAATTTAGGAGATTTTCCCTACAAGGACATGTAAAACGTAAAAGTACATGCCCAAAATTTAAATATTCTGCACCTTGTCATATGGACTGTTCATGGCCCACCCAGTGGTGACTTATATGTATTAAAAAGGAAGACTTCGGCCTGGCAGAAGGTTGATTTTGCCAGGTCAAAATGGAAGTTTAAAACTGTACAAAGGCTGCAGTGGCAGGTCTGAGACATGTTTGAAAGGGCTACTTAATTGGGTGGCACAATAAGTGCTGCAGGCGCACTGGTAGCATCTAATATACAGGCCCTGGGTACCACTTTGCTAGGTCTTATAAGTAAATTAAAAATGCCAATTAGGGGTAAGACAATTTTATCATGTTTTCTGGAGTGAGCACAAGCACTTTACCACTGGTCAGCAGTGGTAAAGAGCTCAAAGTCCTTAGCAAAACAGAAACAAATTCAGCGAGACAGGAGGGAAAAATGCAAAGGTTTGAGGGTGACCCTGCAGAGAGGGTCAAGTCCACCAGGAGTACTGAATCCCAAATAATGGCAGCACCGAATATCGTTACCACAATGTTGAGGTTCAAAATATAACAAGCATTTGCAATGCAATAGGTCTCGCATTTATGCGAGTTTGAGCTATTGACATTGCAACTAACAATGCCTTTTATTTTTGCTTTCATTTTAAAAACATAAATAAAAAGCATTGTCATTTACAATGTGTTAGAAGGTGGTTCTGACACTCTGGGCCGCCCGGATTTTTCGCTTTTTGAGCACCTATTTGTTGAGCTTTTACTGTGGGAGAGCCTCATAAGTTGGGACTCACCCACAGTGAACTCATGAGGAAAGAGACTGCGTGTGGATTTTACTGGTGTCCCCCTAGCTTGACTAGGCCGCTGCGCAGCAGCTGGAATAAGGGGCACCAGGCTGGTTACATGCAGACACCTGTGTACATGCGTGTGCACACGTGTAGGGGCTGCGCAGGGGAGATTCCTGGCGTGCGCAGCCCAGGAGCAGATACAAAGTGAAGGGTGTGGCAGGACTTATGCAGAATTGGGTAGTGACATGGAAAAGGCTTTATACACTGGGAAGAAACATGCCAGGGAAAGTCAGTGTGTTTTACTGTGTTTTTCACTTCATTATTCCCCTATGGGGCAGTGGAGCCCATGGGCTAGTGTCACTTTCCTAAGGCCTACAAATTCCAGACACGCACTAAAGTCCACTGTAACGGGTGTGAGAAGAAGTATTCTGCAGAGTCCAGAGTCATATTTGTACTGCTTTTGGGTCATCCATAAATGTTATAGTTCTCTGAGTCAGCTCATAACCAGGGCCTGGCTGGGGGCTGTCCCCAGCAGCCTGGATTGATAACCTTCCCTCCGAGGAGAGAAGCTGGGTGGAGCTGCAGGCTAATTCATCAGCAGCTGTCACTGGGTGCCAGGCACCAAGCTGCACGAAGGGGAGGCAGCTCTGGGGGGAAGGGGCTTTCAGAGACCATGTGGCAGGAGACTCTGGACGATGCCATCTTGAACCAACCCAGAGGCCTGGGCAGGAAGGAGGGAGCAGGGGCAGTGAAGTGATGTGTCGCTGTTTGATAGGACAAACAGAGACTTCCTGCCAGCTCCCTCCCCATTCTCTTAAAAAGTGTTTAAACAGGAAGAGAAGCTCTCTCTGGGGTGTGGTCTGCTGAGGCAGAGGGTGCTGGAGCCTGGCGCAATGGGCAGTTGGAAGGAGGAACCCCCTGACTGCACCAGAATCCTGAACAGCGCCAGGAAAGGAGACCAGGACCAATGTGCAGAAGCAGGGGCCTCTGCGCAAGGAGAAGAGAGGCCCAGGAGGAGAGCCAGGCGAAAGGCTGGTGCAGGGAGCCAGTGAAGACAGCTCCCTGCTGAATCCACCCTCTTGGAGTCAAGTAGGGTGAAGGAAAGTGCTCCCAGTGGCTGGGGTGCGCCACCAGGAGCAAGAAGAGGCCAAGATCACCAAAATCGGCCAAGATACGCCCCCCCAGAAGGTAGGCAACCTTTGACCTCTGGAAGGACCGACGACGTAGGGCGTGGGCCTCCGCCGCCGGTCCATGATGTGCCCGGGTGTCAGGTCCAGGGGGCTTCCCCCAAGAGAAGTAAAGTCGGGGTGCGCCGTCGCACACCCCGTGAAGGTACCCCCGCGGGGTGCCAGGAGCCCACCCTGGCCCCCGCCGAACATGAAGCCGGGGAGCGCCGTCACGCTCCCCGTGAAGGTGTGTAGGGGGAGGGGCCTGGGATCCCAACTCCGGGCCCCGTGTGTGGAGGAGGAGGCGGGGAGCGCCGTCGCGCCCCCCGCAAAGAGGTCTATGGGGGCTCGGGATCCCCTCCCCGGGCCCCAAAGCAAAGCCAGGGAGCGCCGTCGCACTCCCCAAGAAGAAATGGTAGCGGGGCGCCAGGAGCCCACCCTGGCCCCCGCAACAGCAGCAAGTGAAGCTGACGAGGGGGCCTGGGACCCCATCTCCGGGCCCCCGAAGTGATGGAAGGCAGGGGGAGTGCCGCCGCACTCCCCCGAGGTCCGGCGAGGCCGCCCCCCTCCTGGAGCCCTCTTTTGCCCTGGGGACCGCCACACCCCAGGGCCGACTCCTGCAATGTCCCGGGGTGCCCACCCCTGGGACATTGCCATTTACTATGGCAGGGCGGGAGCACGGCTCCCGCCCTGCCATAGCAAACACTGCTTTGCTTCTTGGAAGCGTGAGCAGGAAATCTGCTCTCGCTTCCAAGAAGCAAAGCAGAATTGCTTTTGGGCAAGGGGAGCTGCATGTTAGCAGCTCCCCTTGCCCAAAAGCAATGCCGGCTCCCGCAGGAGGCGGGAAGTTGGCTTGGACCGTGGGGGCATTGGGGCTCCCCCTATGGTCCCCAACTTGACCACGCGGCACCCCTCCCTAATTATAAAAATATTTTTAAAAAGAGGCCAGGCCCCAGGGGATGGGGTCTGAGGGGCCATAATTGGCCTGAGGAGGGGGGTCACGCGGCCCCCCTCCCAAATTAAAAAAAAAAAAAAAAGAAGCTGGCCTTGCCCCGGGGATGGGGTCCCCGGGGCCGAAATTGGCCTTGTGAGGGGGGCATGCGCCCCCTTCCCGTTTTTTTTATAATGTGGGAGGCCCTGGGGGATGGAGTCCCCAGGCCCCAAAAAACACTGAAAGAAGGGGGGCCACACAGCTCCTTCTGAAAACTTTTTTTTTAAAAAGCCGGCATCTCGCCGGAGGTCACGCCCCCTCCCTGCACCACTCTGCAAACGCAACCCCTGGCGCATTCTAAGTTGGGGAATTAAGTCCCCTTGAATACTGAGGGTCCCTGGGGGCCAACTAGCCCATCAGGTACCTTCAGTAAGCGCCACACAGCTGGATTGCAGAGAGGTGGTCCGAGGCCATGCCCCTTTTTACACCACTCTGCAAACACGCCTCTTGGAGCACTGCTGGTGGGGCGATGAGGTCCTCTTGTGTCCTGAGGACCTCAGGACACAAGAGGACTTCATCCCCTGAGCAGCAGTGCGCCAGGAGCTGCGTTTGCAGAGTGGTGTAAAAAGGGGGCATGGCCTCGGACCATCCTCAGTAATCCAGGTGTGTGGCCCTGACTGGAGGTACGTGGTGTGCTAGTTGGCCCCCAGCGACCCTCAACACTGAAGGGGACCTAATACCCCAACTTAAAACTCACCAGGAGGCGCGTTTGCAGAGTGGTGGAGTAAGGGGGGCATGGCCTCCGAAGACGTCTTAGCAATCCCACTGTGTAGGACTTACTTGAGGTAACAAGAGGGGTAGTTGGCCCCCAAGGACATCCTTGGGGGCCAACTACCCCTCCATATGGGGGATGAAGTCCAATTTACTCCTGAGGGACTTTGGGGGCCAAGAAGCCCTCCAGGTACCTCCTGTTAGTCCTACGCATTGGAATTCCTGAGCGCTGGTCGGAGGCCCAGCACCCTTTCTCCACCACTCTGCAAACGCGACTACTAGTTAAAGAAGTGTGTGCAATGTAATAGGTTTCGCATTTGCGAGAATGAGAGCTATTGGCGTTGTAAATGTAAAAGTTTTTTACTAATGTTTTTTGGAGTGGAGTGGATGTACGTTGTGTGTAGTGGAATTATGTGGTATGTTGTGCAGTGAAATTATGTGTATAGAAAGTATGTGGTATTTAGTGCATAGGAATTATGTAGAGTGGGATTATGTGTTATGGTGAGTAATTATGTGGTATGGTAGTCTGTGTTGTGGAGTGGTAGCGTCAGGTTTAGTCTTCCTTGTTTCCATGGAAGCTCAACTATGAACTCAGTGAGACAAAAAAAGAAGGAATCACTGAGGAGCACTTGTTGACCTACTCAAAGGTATGAGCAGGGCCACTGGAATTATGCGACTGTTTGGCTGCACCGACTTTCACTGAATTATACATTTTCTGCATTAGCCACATAATTCAACATCTGCTCCCTAATCTGCAGATTTGAAAAAAAAAAACCTTGTTTCTAGCTCAAACGGCTCAAACGTTACCAAAAATGCTGCGACAAGTGTGACAGCGTGGTGGGAGGCCCTTTGCAAACCTAGAATGGTGACCTGTTACTTATTTGCTAAATGTGGGTATTAAATTGGTAGTAAGGGTGTTAAAGCCACTCTTGCTTCCTTCTGCGCCTCTCTTGCCTCTTTCTGCATTTCTGTTGCATCTTTCTGCACATTTCTTTCTTTTGCTGCACTTCTCTTGCCTCTTTCTGCAAATCTCTTCTACTTTCTGCACCTCTCTTCCCTCTTTCTGCACGTCTGTTGCCTCTTTATGCACCTCATTTGCTTCTTTCTGTACCCCTCTTGCCTCTTTCTGCAGCCTTCTTCCCTCTTTCTGCACCTCTCTTGCCTTTTTCTGTACACCTCTTACGTCTTTCTGCACCCTTTTTGCCTCTTTCTGCACCTCTGTTCCTTCTTTCTGCACTTCTTTTGTTTCTTTCTGCACCCCTCTTGCCTCTCTCTCCATCCCTCTTCCCTCTTTCTGCAGTTCTGTTGCTTCTTTATGCACTTATCTTACTTCTTTCTGCACCTCACTTGCCTCTTTCTGCACCGCTATTGCCTCTTTCTGCAGTTCTCTTGCCTCCTTCTGCACTTCACTTGCCTCTTTCTGTAACTCTCTTGCTTCTTTCTGCACCTCTCTTGCCTCTTTCTGCACCTCACTTGCTTCTTTATGCACCCTTTTTGCCTGTTTCTGCACCCCTCTTCCCTCTTTGTGCAACTCTCTTGCCTCTTTCTACACCTCTCTTTCCTCTTTCTGCACCACTCTTGCTTCTTTCTGTACCTGTTTCCTTCTTTCTTCACCTGTCTTGTCTCTTTCTGCACCCTATGTGCCTCTTTCAGCACCTCTGTTGCTTCTTTCTGCAGTTCTCTTCCTCTTTCTGCACCCCTCCTGCCTCTTTCTGTACCCCTCTTGCCTCTTTGTGCACCTCTCCTACCCCTTTCTGTACCCCTCTTGCCTCATTTTCCACCTCTGTTGGTTCTTTCTCCACCTCTTTTGCTTCGTTCTGCACTTCACTTGCCTCTTTCTGTACTCCTCTTGCCACTTTCTGCACCTCTGTTGGTTCATTCTGCACTGCTCTGGCTTCTTCCTGCACCTCTGTTCCAAATTTCTACATCCCTCTTGCCTTTTTCTGCACCCCTCTTCCCTCTTTCTGTACCCCTTTTGCCTGTTTCTGCAACTCTCTTGCCTCTTTCTGCAGATTACTTGCCTCCTTCTGCACCTCACTTGCCTCTTTTTGCACCTCTGTTGGTTCTTTTGCACTGCTCTTGCTTCTTTTTGCACCTCTCTTGCAAATTTCTGCACCCCTCTTGCCTCTTTCTGCATCCCTTTTACCTGTTTCTGCACCTCTCTTCCCTCTGTCTGCACCTCTGTTCCCTCTTTCTGTACCTCTTTTGCCTGTTGCTGCAACTCTCTTGCCTCTTTCTGCAGTTCTCTTAACTCCTTCTGCACCTCTGTTGCTTCTTTCTGCACTTCTCTTGCCTCTTTCTGCACCTTTGTTGCTTCATTCTGCACTTTCCATGCTTCTTTCTGCACCTGTCTTGCTTATTTCTGCACCCCTGTTGTCTCTTTCTGCACTCGTCTTCCCTCTTTCTGTACCTTTCTCGCCTGTTTCTGGTTCTCATGTGCCTCTTTCTGCACTTTTCTTGCTTCTTTCTACACCTCTGTTGCTTCTTTCAGCAATTCTCTTGCCTCTTTCTGCACTTCTCTTGCTTCTTTCTGCACCTCACTTGCTTCTTTCTGCACCTCACTTGCTTCTTTCTGCACTTCTCTTACCTCGTTCTGCACCCCTGTTGCTTCATTCTGCACTTTCCATGCTTCTTTCTGCACCTGTCTTGCTTCTTTCTGCATCCCTGTTTTCTCTTTATGTACCTCTTTTGCCTGTTTCTGCAAATCTCTTGCCTCTTTCTGCAGTTCTCTTGCCTCCTTCTACACCCCTGTTGCTTCATTCTGCACTTTCCATGCTTCTTTCTGCATCTGTCTTGCTTCCTTCATTAATTAGGGGGGGGTGGCTTTGCGGGCCCCCCAAGCCCCAGGGACCACCACCTCCCTGGGGCTATGCAAATGTAGGGTAGGGGGGCCGCGCGGCCCCCATGCTGGAGCCCTCTATGGCATCTGTCTTGCCTCTTTCAGCACCTCTGTTGCTTTTTTCTGCAGATTTCTTGCCTCTTTCTGCACCCCTCTTTTCTCTTTCTGCATCTCTCTTGCCTCTTTCTGCACCCCTGTTCCCTCTTTCTGCACCTTTCTTGTCTGTTTCTGTACCTCTCTTGCCTCTTTCTGTACCGCTGTTGCCTCTTTCTGCACTTTTCTTGCCTCTTTCTGTACCCCTTTTGCCTCTTTCTGCACCTCTGTTGCTTCTTTCTGCACTTCTATTGCCTCTTTCTGCAGCTCTCTTGCTTCTTTCTGCACCTCACTTGCCTCTTTCAGCACCTCTGTTGCTTTTTTCTGCAGATCTCTTGCCTCTTTCTGCACTTCTCTGTTCTCTTTCTCCACCTCTCTTGCCTCTATCTGCACCCCTGTTCCCTCTATCTGCACCTTTCCTTCCTGTTTCTGCACCTCTCTTGCCTCGTTCTGTACCTCTGTTGCCTCTTTCTGCACTTCTCTTGCTCTTTCTGCACGATTCGTGCCTTTCAGCACCTCTGTTTCTTCTTTATGCAGTTCTCTTCCTTCTTTCTGGACCCCTTCTGCCTCTTTCTCTAACTCTCTTGCCTCTTTGTGCACCACTCCTACCCTTTTCTGCACCCCTCTTGTCTCTTTTTGCACCTCTGTTGGTTCTTTCTGCACTGCTCTTGCTTCTGTCTGTACCTTACTTGCCTCTTTCTGCACTTCTCTTGCTTCTTTCTGCACCCTTCTTGCTTCTTTCAGCAATTCTCTTGCCTCTTTCTGCACTTCTCTTGCTTGTTTCTTGAACTCTCTTGCGTCTTTCTGCACCTCTGTTGCCTCTTTCTGCACTTCACTTGCTTCTTTCTGCACCTCTCTTGCCTCTTTCGGCATCTCTGTTGCTTCTTTCTGCACCCCTCCTGCCTCTTTCTGCACCCCTCTTCCCTCTTTGTGCAACTCTCTTGCCTCTTTCTACACCTCTCTCCCCTCTTTCAGCGCCACTCTTGCCTCTTTCAGCACCTCTGTTGCTTTTTTCTGCAGATCTCTTGCCTCTTTCTGCACCCCTCTTTTGTCTTTCTGCACCTCTCTTGCCTCTTTCTGCACCCATGTTCCCTCTTTCTGCACCTTTCTTGCCTGTTTTTGCACCTATCTTGTCTCTTTCTGTACCTCTGCTGCCCCTTTCTGCACTTTTCTTGCCTCTTTCTGCACCCCTTTTGCCTCTTTCTGCACCTCTGTTGCTTCTTTCTGCACTTCTATTGCCTCTTTCTGCACCTCTCTTGCTTCTTTCTGCACCTCACTTGCCTCTTTTAGCACCTCTGTTGCTTTCTTCTGCAGATCTTTTGCCCCTTTCTGCACCTCACTTACCTCTTTCAGCACCTATGTTGCTTTTTCAGTAGATCTCTTGCCTCTTTCTGCACCCATCTTTTCTCTTTCTGCACCTCTCTTGCCTCTATCTGCATCCCTGTTCCCTCTTTCTGCACCTTTCCTGCCTGTTTCTGCACCTCTCTTGCCTCTTTATGTACCTCTGTTGTCTCTTTCTGCAGTTCTCTTGCTCTTTCTGCACCCTTCGCGGTTCTTTCAGCACCCCTCCTACCTTTTTCTGCACTCCTCTTGCCTCTTTCTGCACCTCTGTTGGTTCTTTCTGCACTGCTCTTGCTTCTTTCTACACCTTACTTGCCTCTTTCTGCACTTCTCTCGCTTCTTTCTACACCTCTGTTGCTTCTTTCAGCAATTCTCTTGCCTCTTTCTGCGGTTCACTTCCTTCTTTCTGCACCCCTCCTGCCTCTTTCTGTACCTCTCTTGCCTCTTTGTGCACCTCTCCTACCTCTTTCTGCACCCCTCTTGCCTCTTCTTGCATCTCTGTTTGTTCTTTCTGCACTGCTCTTACTTCTTTCTGCACCTTTGTTGCCTCTTTCTGCACTTCACTTGGTTCTTTCTGCACCTCTCTTGCCTCTTTCGGCACATCTGTTGCTTCTTTCTGCACCCCTCCTGCCTCTTTCTGCACCCATCTTGGGTCTTTCTAAACCTCTGTTGCTTCTTTCAGCAATTCTCTTGCCTCTTTCTGCACTTCTCTTGCTTGTTTCTGCACCTCTCTTGCATCTTTCTGCACCTCTGTTGCCTCTTTCTGCACTTCACTTACTTCTTTCTGCACCTCTCTTTTCTCTTTCTGCACCTCTCTTTTCTCTTTCTGCACCTCTCTTGCCTCTATCTGCACCCCTGTTCCCTCTTTCTGCACCTTTCCAGCCTGTTTCTGCGCTTCTCTTGCCTCTTTCTGTACCTCTGTTGTCTTTTTCTGCAGTTCTCTTGCTCTTTCTGCACCCTTTGTGCTTCTTTCAGCACCTTGGTTACTTCTTTCTGTACTTCTCTTCCTTCTTTCTGCACCCCTCCTTGCTGTACCTCTCTTGCCTCTTTGTGCACCACTCCTACCTTTTTCTGCACCCCTCTTGCCTCTTTTTGCACCTCTGTTGGTTCGTTCTGCACTGCTCTTGCTTCTTTCTATACCTTACTTGCCTCTTTCTGCACTTCTCTTGCTTCTTTCTGCACCCCTCTTGCTTCTTTCAGCAATTCTCTTGCTTGTTTCTTGACCTCTCATGCGTCTTTCTGCACCTCTGTTGCCTCTTTCTGCACTTCACTTGCTTCTTTCTGCACCTCTCTTGCCTCTTTCGGCACCTCTGTTGGTTCTTTCTGTACCCATCCTGCCTCTTTCTGCACCCTCTTCCCTCTTTGTGCAACTCTCTTGCCTCTTTCTATACCTCTCTCCCCTCTTTCAGCACCACTCTTGCCTCTTTCAGCACCTCTGTTGCTTTTTTCTGCAGATCTCTTGCCTCTTTCTGCACCCCTCTTTTCTCTTTCTGCACCTCTCTTGCCTCTTTCTGCACCCATGTTCCCTCTTTCTGCACCTTTCTTGCCTGTTTCTACACCTATCTTGCCTCTTTCTGTAAATCTGTTGCCTCTTTCTGCACTTTTCTTGCCTCTTTCGCCTCTTTCTGTACCTCTGTTCCTTCTTTCTGCACTTCTATTGCCTCTTTCTGCACCTCTCTTGCTTCTTTCTGTACCTCACTTGCCTCTTTCAGCACCGCTGATGCTTTTTTCTGCAGATCTCTTGCCCCTTTCTGCACCCCACTTGCCTCTTTCAGCACCTCTGTTGCTTTTTTCAGCAGATCTCTTGCCTCTTTCTGCACCCCTCTTTTCTCTTTCTGTACCTCTCTTGCCTCTATCTGCACCCCTGTGCCCTCTTTCTGCACCTTTCCTGCCTGTTTCTGCACCTCTCTTGCCTCTTTCTGTACCTCTTTTGTCTCTTTCTGTAGTTCTCTTGCTCTTTCTGCACCCTTTGCGCTTCTTTCAGCACCTCTGTTACTTCTTTCTGCACTTCTCTTCCTTCTTTATGCACCCCTCCTGCCTCTTTCTGTACCTCTCTTGCCTCTTTGTGCACCCCTCCTACCTTTTTCTGCACCCTCTTCCCTCTTTTTGCACCTCTGTTTGTTCTTTCTGCACTGCTCTTGCTTCTTTCTGCACATTACTTGCCTCTTTCTGCACTTCTCTTGCTTCTTTCTACACCTCTGTTGCTTCTTTCAGCAATTCTCTTGCCTCTTTCTGTGGTTCTCTTCTTTCTTTCTGCACTCCTCCTGCCTCTTTCTGTACCTCTCTTGCCTCTTTGTGCACCTCTCCTACCTCTTTCTGCACCCCTCTTGCCTCTTTTTGCATCTCTGTTCATTCTTTCTGCACTGCTCTTACTTCTTTCTGCACCTCACTTGCGTCTTTCTGCACCTCTGTTGCCTCTTTCTGCACTTCACTTGGTTCTTTCTGCACATCTCTTGCCTCTATCAACACATCTGTTGCTTCTTTCTTCACCACTCCTGCCTCTTTCTGCACCCATCATGGGTCTTTCTAAACCTCTGTTGCTTCTTTCAGCAATTCTCTTGCCTCTTTCTGCACTTCTCTTGCTTGTTTCTGCACCTCTCTTGCATCTTTCTGCACCTCTGTTGCCTCTTTCTGCACTTCACTTGCTTCTTTCTGCACCTCTCTTGCCTCGTTCAGCACATCTGTTGCTTCTTTCTGCACCCCTCCTGCCTCTTTCTGCTCCCCTCTTCCCTCTTTGTGCAACTCTCTTGCCTCTTTCTACACCTCTCCTCTCTCTTTCTGCACCCTTCGTGCCTCTTTCAGCACCTCTGTTGCTTCTTCCTTCACTTCTCTTCCTTCTTTCTGCACCCCTCGTGCCTCCTTCTGCACCTCTGTTGCTTCTTTCTGCACTTCTCTTGGTTCTTTCTGCACTGCTCTGGCCTCTTTGTGCATCCCTCTTGCCTCTTTGAGCACCTCTTCTGCTTCTTTCTGCACTTCTCTCTCCTCTTTCTGCACCCGTCTTGCCTCTTTCTGCACCTCTGTTGCTTCTTTCTGCACTTCTATTGCCTCTTTCTGCACCTCTCTTGCTTCTTTCTGCACCTCACTTGCCACTTTCAGCACCTCTGTTTGCTTTTTTCTGCACCTCTGTTCCCTGTTTCTGCACCTCTCTTGCCTGTTTCTGTACCTCTGTTGCCTCTTTCTGCACTTCTCTTGCTCTTTCTACACCCTTTGTGCCTCTTTCAGCACCTCTGTTGGTTCTTTCTGCACTGCTCTTGCTTCTTTCTGCACCTCACTTGCCTCTGTCTGCACTTCTCTTGCTTCTTTCTACACCTCTGTTGCTTCTTTCAGCAATTCCCTTGCCTCTTTCTGCACTCCTCTTCCTTCTTTCTGCACCCCCCCTGCCTCTTTCTGTACCTCTCTTGCCTCTTTTTGCACCTCTGTTGGTTCATTCTGCAGTTCTCTTGCCTCTTTTTGCACCTCTGTTGTTTCTTTCTGTACTGCTCTTACTTCTTTCTGCACCCCTCTTGCCTCTCCCTGCACCCCTCTTTTCTTTCTGCACCCCTCTTGCCTCTTTCTGCACCCCTGTTCCCTCTTTCTACACCTTTCCTGCCTGTTTCTGCACCTCTCTTGCCTCTTTCTATACCTCTCTTGCTTCTTTCTGCACTTTTCTTCCTTCTTTCTGCACCCCTCCTGCTTCTTTCTGTACCTCTCTTTCCTATTTGGGCCCCTCTCCTACCTTTTTCTTCACTCCTCTTGCCTCTTTTTGCACCTCTGTTGGTTCTTTCAGAGCTGTTCTAGCTTCTTTCTGCACATCACTTGCCTCCTTCTGTACTTCTCTTGCTTCTTTCTACAGCTCTGTTGCTTCTTTCTGCACTTCTCTTCCTTCTTACTGCACTGCTCCTGCCTCTTTCTGTACCTTCCTTGCCTCTTTCTGCACCTCCCATGCCTCTTTCTGCACTTCACTTGCTTCTTTCTGCACCTCTCTTGCCTCTATCTGCACCCCTGTTCACTCTTTCTGTATCTTTCCTGCCTGTTTCTGCACCTCTCTTGCCTCGTTCTGTACCTCTGTTGCCTCTTTCTGAACTTCTCTTGCTCTTTCTGCACCCTTTGCGCCTCTTTCAGCACCTCTGTTTCTCCTTTCTGCACTTCTCTTCCTTCTTTCTGCACCCCTCCTGCCTCTCACTGTACCTCTCTTGCCTCTTTGTGCACCCCTCCTACCTTTTTCTGCACCCCTCTTGCCTCTTTTTGCACCTGTGTTGGTTCTTTCTGCACTGCTCTTGCTTCTTTCTGCACCTTACTTGCCTCTTTCTGCACTTCTCTTGCTTCTTTCACACCTCTCTTGCTTCTTTTTGCATCTCTGTTGGTTCATTCTGCAGTTCTTTTGCCTCTTTTTGCACCCCTTTTGCTTCTTTCTGCACATCACTTGCCTCTTTCAGCACCTCTGTTGCTTTTTTCTGCAGATCTCTTGCCTCTTTCTGCACCTCACTTGCCTCTTTATGCACCTCTGTTGCTTGTTTCTGCAGATCTCTTCCCTATTTCTGCACCCCTCTTTTCTCTTTCTGCACCTCTCTTGCCTCTTTCTGCACCTCTGTTCCCTGTTTCTGCACCTCTCTTGCCTGTTTCTGTACCTCTGTTGCCTCTTTCTGCACTTCTCTTACTCTTTCTACACCCTTCGTGCCTCTTTCAGCACCTCTGTTGGTTCTTTCTGCACTGCTCTTGCTTCTTTCTGCACCTCACTTGCCTCTGTCTGCACTTCTCTTGCTTCTTTCTACACCTCTGTTGCTTCTTTCAGCAATTCCCTTGCCTCTTTCTGCACTTCTCTTCCTTCTTTCTGCACCCCCCTGCCTCTTTCTGTACCTCTCTTGCCTCTTTTTGCACCTCTGTTGGTTCATTCTGCAGTTCTCTTCCCTCTTTTTGCACCTCTGTTGTTTCTTTCTGTACTGCTCTTGCTTCTTTCTGCACCCCTCTTGCCTCTCCCTACACCCCTCTTTTCTTTCTGCACCCCTCTTGCCTCTTTCTGCACCCCTGTTCCCTCTTTCTACACCTTTCCTGCCTGTTTCTGCACCTCTCTTGCCTCTTTCTATACCTCTCTTGCTTCTTTCTGCACTTTTCTTCCTTCTTTCTGCACCCCTCCTGCTTCTTTCTGTACCTCTCTTGCCTATTTGGGCCCCTCTCCTACCTTTTTCTGCACTCCTCTTGCCTCTTTTTGCACCTCTGTTGATTCTTTCAGAGCTGTTCTAGCTTCTTTCTGCACATCACTTGCCTCCTTCTGTACTTCTCTTGCATCTTTCTACAGCTCTGTTGCTTCTTTCTGCACTTCTCTTCCTTCTTACTGCACTTCACTTGCTTCTTTCTGCACCTCTCTTGCCTCTATCTGCACCCCTGTTCACTCTTTCTGTACCTTCCTTGCCTCTTTCTGCACCTCCCATGCTTCTTTCTGCACTTCACTTGCTTCTTTCTGCACCTCTCTTGCCTCTATCTGCACCCCTGTTCACTCTTTCTGTATCTTTCCTGCCTGTTTCTGCACCTCTCTTGCCTCGTTCTGTACCTCTGTTGCCTCTTTCTGAACTTCTCTTGCTCTTTCTGCACCCTTTGCGCCTCTTTCAGCACCTCTGTTTCTCCTTTCTGCACTTCTCTTCCTTCTTTCTGCACCCCTCCTGCCTCTCACTGTACCTCTCTTGCCTCTTTGTGCACCCCTCCTACCTTTTTCTGCAACCCTCTTGCCTCTTTTTGCACCTGTGTTGGTTGTTTCTGCACTGCTCTTGCTTCTTTCTGCACCTTACTTGCCTCTTTCTGCACTTCTCTTGCTTCTTTCTACACCTCTCTTGCTTCTTTTTGCATCTCTGTTGGTTCATTCTGCAGTTCTTTTGCCTCTTTTTGCACCCCTCTTGCTTCTTTCTGCACATCACTTGCCTCTTTCAGCACCTCTGTTGCTTTTTTCTGCAGATCTCTTGCCTCTTTCTGCACCTCACTTGCCTCTTTATGCACCTCTGTTGCTTGTTTCTGCAGATCTCTTCCCTATTTCTGCACTCCTCTTTTCTCTTTCTGCACC